>OX104067.1:85246231-85346682 GCA_944474145.2 Dicrocoelium dendriticum
ATTTTAATTCACTCAGATTGGCTGTTTGTTGGCAGCCAAAACTGACAGGGATTTAAAATGGCCTCTGTGAAAGTGCGGGAATCTGGTGGTAAGAAGTAAGTGCCGAAGCGCGAAGATCGCTATGTAATAAGGCCAAAAACTGTGGATACAGTGATTATATGCGACACGGGATGAAATACGTCATCCGCTTACTCTTTGTTGGTAAGTCAGTTACCCCTGACCGGATAACTGCTGTAGTCGCGACTAAAGTGCACAGCCATTCATTGTGAGTACGATCCAACGGTTGGATTGTTGCACCCAGTTGTCGTTTGATAGAAATCCGTAGTGCTTGCATTTATCTTCTAGGCTCATAAACGATGAATTTCAAAATTTTGTACCCTCTAGACTAGAGGGATTAACTGAGTCAACGACAGATTTACTATGAAGCAACACACACGCGTTAGGTCATCTGTATGTGTGTATCTCAGTTCCGGAATTTTCCGTAGGAGAAATAAGCGAGCTAGGTGTAGGTAATCCACTCGGTTCTCGTGAGAAGCACTGCGTACAGAAAGGTAAGACTTCGCGAAGTTTGGAGCCATGCATAGTAAACTTATAAATTTAATACATTTTGCGTAAGTTGTTCTTATTCATCCTAGATATTTGGATGCACATTGGCAGTCGTCTAACTAAATGAGCAGTTTCTGCGGCAGTTAACCTTGAAAATTATGGCTAGAAATTTTATCAGTGAGTCTCATCTCTCCCTCAGATTTGATGCAAGTTGATTCCAAGGAATTTGACGTTCCCAAAAGGTCGAGTTCCTAGGACAACCCTAAATTTATCCAGTGTGGCGTCGACTCATGTAAGTTCCGATTGTTGCAATATTGGGGATACTGCGAACCTACTCAACTGCAATTCATGTTACCATGCTTAACTATACTTAGCTGACATGAAATGGTTAAACTTCAATATTCTATGCCCCCGGTTTTCCGTCACCATTTTCAGTGAACCCTTGTCAGTTCCGAAATTAGTGTCTTTAGGTTATTTCATAAATTCACGAATGCTTAGAACTACATTATCAACGAAACCAACCTGCAGGCAAAATTTTGACAACCAGTTGCAACAAAAATCCCTTCACATTTTCGACACTACAAGTTGGGCGAACTAGGTATTTCCATACTCTTCTCTTTGATGCATTAAAGTCATCAAACTGGATATTCGACTAGTCCGACTCGATTTTAGTAACACTTGGTGCACATTTTGGCATTGCAGTTTTTCCAACCGTATTCCCGCGATGTTCTACAACGTGAAAACACATCAACGTCTCTCTAATATACAAATAGTGCAGAACCAGAAATTAATTGTTCGCTATAACCACTTCTGATAATCTCCATTATAGCGGAGGCCTTCACTGTGGATCTGATGAACATCGAAATTATCATTCCGGGGCTACACAGGTCTTGTCGAAATGGGTAATGTTTCACGAACCAACTGATAGATTGTGGTTGTTGGACAGAGTCTGTTAACATCTAGGTAAGATAGACAGCGTGTAACTGGATTTAACCAAAGACATTCGACCATCTGAACCACCGCAATTTACGTCATACTTTGCAGAATTATGGAGCCGCTCATGAGTTGGTTAAGCAACTCCTTCATTCAGTGTCAACTGAAGTGAGGGTTTACAACCTCGTATCCTACACAGTGGAAGTCCATTGTGGCGTGTTCATAGATCGTCACTCACATCACGCCTGCTTCTGTTCATAAACAGTCGCAAATTTTCCGTTTTTGAATTTCTTCTCTTCCCTGTGAATCAGCCTATTACGCAGATTACTCTCTGCGTTCTTCTGAATTCACGTTATTACAATAGTTTGCTAAAGGGACATAAGTATACCCTCGCTATGCGTGTCATTATTGTTTTTATTTTGTCAAATTTACAAAATTGATTACAAGTTCACACATCATTTTCTGTATCCTAAATGGTCTAAATTGAAGATTTGTTAACCTCAAGGTTCCTAACACTAGGTTACTGTGGACAACCTATATACCGTCGCAAATTTGTTTAATACTCTTGAGGCTCTCAAAGTTGAACCATAAAAATTGACGGTAGTGCATGTAATCTAGCGTGCGCCTCGGATATAAATTGGGATGTTCCGGATTTTCCAGACTACTCTCTAACGATATCACGGTATTGCCATAGGCTGCAGTTATCATTACATATAGTCATGAGCTTTATTTCAATGGTACTTGCACTCGTGTGTCTTGTTTTCTTATTTCGATTTGTCGGAGACTGTGTTTAGCTTACTTCGGAAAAAACTAACTAGTTGCATGTTCCGACCGCATAACACACAGACATCGTGAAAAAAGAGAGTACAACATGCACGAATTTTATTCTTAGTGATGGAAAAACAAACATGTTTCCTGTGTTCAACAAACAGCAATTTACTCTTACGGATACCTTTTCCCATTCACATGCTACTACACGTCAGATTTCGATACGTGCGCTCGAATTGGGCGGTAATTTTTTACATCTTGCATAAATTCCCTTTTGTGTCTTGGTATTATATTTGATTGTTTCCAGTTTATAGGATACTCCCTATTGAGCATGGAAAGTGTAAATATCTTCAGCAAAAACAGGGGGATGTCTGGACCTCTGTGCTTTACCAGTATTGGAGGGATGTTGTCAGGGCCTGGTGAGCATGATGGCCGAACTAATCTGAGTTGGCGACATATGTCACTAAGTGTAAATTCAACAGTTTGGAGTGTATTACTGCCTCTGTGTATCAGCTTGAGCAGAGGATCTTCTTTCGCATTAGTGCCATAAGTAGACAAAAATAGTCATTGAAGATCGAACATATGATTGCACCGTCGGTTATGGCAGTTCCATCAGAGTTTACAATGGTGTTTATACAACTTGATTTTCTATTATGACTACGGTCCAAAAGTTTTGAGATGCAGCCTACCACGTTGGCGCCCATCAGTACCATTACTTCCTCAGAGCATAGCATTTTGTGGTGGTCTTGGTATAATGCTGTAAGCAATCTGGTGTGGAGCATCAGTAGAGTAAAATCGTTTGTTTCCCAAAATTCTTTTTTCATTTTATGAAGTTTAGTGGTTATCTTTTTTGAGATGCCTGCAGGTGCAGCAGTCCTTTTCAACTTCTTGGTAGTTCTGGGGCCACAGCTTCAACACAATGCTGAATGCGGTGGTAGAATTCATTACAAGCAATTTGTACTTTCTGTGCTAAGAAGAATGGATCCCAATATGAAGACCTTATAAGATCCGAGAAAATTGACCAACTTACAGACATTCGTTATTTATCACTTATTCGTTGCTAACCAACTTACTTCATTTACTAATTTAGCGAAGAGTTATATCCCCGTATCTCTATGCATAATGCGATTCATTTTATTTCATCTTATCCTTTAAAGTGAATGGCTGTTTTTTGATATCCCCGGTGTGGCTGCGTTTGATGTGCGTAATGACAAGGTGCCTACCTGTATATTACCAACTACGTCGTCCATACTGACTCCAGGTGAGAGTTGGTGGTTGCTGGAGGTGACAGGTTGCACGGTCGTTGTGGTCGTGCTAGGTTCGAAGAGCGGTTCCATGCAAGCAGGGTGGACCAGACTACGGTCCAGCCACCGCCTTGTGTGCTCTTGATTCCCAAATAGAGCGTGCTTGTGTTTGCCTGTGAAGGAGTGTGAGCCGGCTCCGTTGATGAAACTTGGCTCCTATCTACATGCCTCCACGTCTTCTTGTTTCGGGTTTACACTGGATATGGGGTGTATGAATGGAGCTGTGGATGATGCAGCGTAAGCCAAACATAATCCCTCTGTAGGCGCAGGTGTCCTGTGGCTGGCCACAGTGACAGGCAAACATGATAGTGAACACAGGCTCTTACCTGATTGGTTGACAACAATCTTGCCCTACCTTCCTTGTTACATTGGCTTTCGTTTTGCGCTTTCTAGACACTATAACTTAGGAAGCTTTGTGTAAAGTTCCATACTATCCCTGCGCGTTCTGTTTCCTCTATCACATACGTGCCATGCTTACGAGGTGGAAACAAAATTCTCTGCTACTCGAGCCCCTTGCTTGCTTGTGTGTCCGGTCGAAACAACGCCGTAAATGATATAGCTTTGCAGGGCGGATTTTACAAAGACATATATATCTGTGTGAAGATTACAGCGCATACGTTTCTGAATCTTTGGTACAGGAACTTGCAATCTTATCAAATATGTTTACCCTGGCTACATAACAGAGATTGCATCAAGGAAAAGCGCCGAAACCATGTTTCTCAATCGAATTTATCTTTCCACCACGGATCACCCACGTTTGATTAAACAGGCTGCTACTTAACTATTTTTATGCAATCTACATCTAAAGCCTTGAAAAACCCCCGTAGCAAACTTTGACAATACAGCGAGCAAACCTTGATGCAGATGCACCTGACTGATGACAAATGTCACCACTTACGCCTGTACTATACTTTTCCAGATTGCAAATTAATTTTTCGCAGAAGAATTCATCAAGAATTGCAACCTAATACACTCTACACCACCCTAAAAATGTTAATGCTATTCGAATGTAGGACACCTTTCTAACGAGAAATTCGAAGCACCAGATTTTCTGGAATTAGTCAAGTGGTGTCATCTTGGTATCTTCCGATAAGTACTTCCGCTCCAGAATTGAAAAATAGGTGGTGTGCAGTTCAAGAACCTGAAACTCGTTATTATGGGGAAAGTTAATAAATCTGGTTCTAACACAGCTTCTACCGACCGGGCGGTTAGTATCAGTGCCCAACAACAAGTTGGGTCAGGGAACAAGCGAGTAACATCGAAACCTGATAATATTACAAATACTCGATTGATACACCATTCACTGGGAGAGAACGCCGCACATCTTCATGTGCAAGCCACATCGATAACCCCATTCACAACTGACAATACTTCTGCCGGGACGAAGTTGATTAGAAATCTTAAGTTGCAGTACATCAGTAGCCCCGACATCTATAACGCTCACTCAAGTCTTGACTGAAAGTGATGATATAGTAACTGGATCTGATGGATAGGTTAGACCATGCATTTCTCTAAATCTATTATCCAAAGGAATATAAAACGTAAGTCTGGTTTAAAAGCTCTGACTGATCATTGGAAAATTATGTTACGAGTAACCATAGCCGTAATCTGGAGATGGCAAACACTGGCAGTGGAAGGAGCATTGTGATGCCCATGAACTATCGTACCTCATCTTCTACTTCTTTTATCATTCCAAATAAGTAACGCATTTGTGAACCATATACCTTAGGTTTCACTAGATGGAAGTTATCTCGCCAACAGCCGCATGTTTACACTTATGTAAATTCTCAGCACTTAGGAATGCCCAGTGAAACTGATACTCAAGAATGACTGAGGGCAGAGCAGCAATTATGATAGCAAGAAATTGGCCACAATCAACATACTTACCAAAAAAGTTCGTAAACGTAGATTCATTCCATCTTACTGTTCCACAGTGAAAATATTTGGAGTAAATGTCATGGTTGCTCACTTATAAATCCCCACCAGTACAAAAGCACAGTTATCCGAAGTATTTTCCATTTGGTAATTCCCAGTTTCGGCCACCACCTCCTTGACCACCTCCTATCCATGATTTGCCAATAACTCTGATGCAGGCACTGTTCCCCCAGTTTCCAGCTGAGAGTCAGATAACGATCATGGAGTTCAAAAGGAATAGCGCAACCCGACCTCTATCAGTGTGCCTTCGATCTATTACACTCGCTGTAAATAATATTGCTTAATTTCAGTCAAGCATGCACTCTCTCCATGACTTCGTAGGTATTTTAGGCTAGACATCATGTTTATAACGGAGACATTGTGTACTGAAGAAACCTCAGACGGACACTTTTCCATTGATACTGATACTGATACTGCTTAGAAGCAGCGAGGAGAGCATACTCTGTGTAGCTGCATCGATTGTCGCTCTTGGACATCAACATATTAGTTACCGTTCTGCTCTTTATATTTTGCCTTTTCGAAATGTTTGTCGAGAAGCTTCTTTTAAATTCGGCCACTGAATTCGCCTCTATTACTGGCTGCGGCAGGTTGTTCCAGGTATTCACCACTCTTCGTTCGAAACAGAGTTGGTGAGCTACCCGCTTCAACTGCGGTACGATAAGTTTGTACCGGTGTCCTCGCGTGCCGCTTGGTGTGCGCAGATGAAGCAGTTGTCTCAACATGGGGTAATAACTAAGATGTAATATCCGGTGGGTATGAATGTTTCATGAGAAATCTGTAGGTTCGCAGAGGGGGCAGGGGCATAATCCACTTAATACACTTTTTTGTTGCAACGCTTATTGAACATTCATCGCTGCGAAGCGCTGAGAATTACTTACTATTTCTTACTTACTTACTATTTCTGTACGTCAGAAACAGCTACTGTTGCGTTAGGTAGACAACTCGACAAATCACTCACAGGATGAACTAGCACATCGGTTACAATCCTTTAAAAGTACCACAGTATTACCATTTAAACTCGTTAGTTGCTGATGACTTTAATGCATCAGTGATAGACTGGTCTAAGAGTATTTTATCACCGAGATACCAAAGTCTCTTCCACTGCATTTAACATGGGCGTTGGTAACAACAGATACCTTTGACCACCCGTGGTAACTACATACCTGACCTAGCTTTTACTTGTGGTGTACTTAGTGATTGTGCAAGTCTTCTCAACAAGTTTCCTGGATGGGTTCTCCGCGTTTTACAGTTCGACCGAGATACATGTGATGAAAACAAAATCTTTGGCCAGTTTCCGTGCGCTCCGCTCCATAGCTTGGGATGCGTTCAGTCATACAATTCATTTGATCAATTTGAACGGTTTAGTTCCCTCAGCTTAAACAAAACAGGCAGCAGCCCTGTTAACTCATAACACGATTCATTGCATATAAGTTTTTACACCATCGCGATATCGACGTCAACATAATAAACAACATAGTTCTCCATCAATGAAATTAAGGCATAAGCTTCATCGAATTGGGCGTACGTTTTCGCGCACACCAGTTTGCTCAATCGCTTTACAGCAATCTGTGATCATAGAGAAACTTAGAGTGCCAAATGACCGACATCGCTTGGTCGAAGGACAAAAGCCCTGAATGGCAACACATGCTTGGCAACAGTTCAAAATTGATGTGCGTCAGGATCAGCGGGATCAATCTCCGCGTAAGCTCACGTATAATCCTACCAAGGTGGAAGTTTTATGTCCACTCCTTGAACTGGTTGTACACTACTAACTGTTTTCTTTTCTTCTCTGGAGGCAGTAACTTGGGTACCAACCAGATTTACAAGCAGCCTTAGATCTACGCATAAGCGCAGCAGACGTATTGGGCCAAGCATATTTCGGCAATTATTCTGTTGGACAGCGTTGGAGGCCTCTATGTGGCGTTTATTGAACTATGGTTGCTTACGCCCGATAGCGCTGCGTTTACGATTGCTTAATTTACTGTGTGCCAAAAATCTTTGCCCAAGTAACTGGAAAGAACAGTGCACGCACAGTAAAAAATAATTTTCGTGTGGTGAGAATTCTGAATAGTGATGTGAAACAGTGTTTTTCGGCAGCTGTTGCAAAAAAGAGTTGCCTGAAAAGTCGGTGGAGCCTAAATGGCTCGGCTCTGGATCAGACACTGCGCGTCAGAAAGCAATTGAATCTTTGTAGAACAGCAATGTGCGGTGGCTAAGGTTGAAATTTTGGCACATAACACTGCATTTATCTGTCCTGAACAACATAACCCACATTGTGCATCAAGTTTTAAATGCTTGGCCAAGCTGAATGGTTGACATCAGTGCTGAAAAGAAATTGGATGACAAATTTAACCCGGTGAAAGATCGCAAACACATGCATTAAAACAGTAGAAGTCAATGAATGCTGCCTCGTATATCTACATCGGTAACACAATTTAATTAGAATTTACGTTGTATTCGTACTAGCTGTGTGACTAGCATAGTACGAGCTAAATCAAACTGCGTGATGTTTGATCCGTAGATTTCAAGTCTGGAATGAATATGTTTATGTGGCCCAATACCGATAGTTTAACGCGGCTTTAGCTAGCCAGCAACTATGGATTTATGACAGCCACGTGAATTATTAAGCTCAGATAACATTCCAACTGGCAAGTAAAGAGAATCCTGGAGTTCAAAACGTCATGCTATGTATTGTTTGTATTGTTCGGTAATATAAGAAACCGGTTGTCTTGGACTTCGTTGGAATTTCCTTTAGGGACTTGTTGCAAGCTTCGTTTACTTTGTCATCTATACCAAAATGAACTTTTTGATAGAGATTTCAAGCGGTAGAACAAGAAGACGTTTGGCCAGATAAGTCGTGACTATAGGGGATTTTTGAAATCGCTGACACCTTTGATTCTGCAAGAAAGCGGGTAACAAGGAGGTAGGTATTGGCCAACAATTTGTATTGTTCAAGTATCAAGCATCCGCGATGTTGGACCGAACAAGCTTAACGTTTTTCTGAGTATAGTTACTTCTTCGAGTGGAATTCGGGGTTGACGGCGATAACTTGTGATACTAACTAATGGTGCACGAACCCCCTAATATCGAAAACACAATGAGAATGGTCTAGATATGTGACGTGCTCATTCATACCTTCGTGGGGCGGGGAGACGCCAAGGTGTACCAACCGGCACTTGGCCTTTTCTTTCTGAGGGCACTAAATGACCCATGCTTTTTCCAGTGCTGACATTATCAAAATTTGGGGATCACTTTCGCACCAATCCCAACGTTCTTGGCACCTTTTAAATCAGTGCACTGTTGGCCTTCCTTTAATACTTTGGGCACCAGTTTCACGCGCAACTTGCTCATCTACAGATTGTTATTCACAATCTGGCAAAATATATTTTGGAATGTTGAGTATTTGTGCCATTAAAGGAAAACTATAACGACGGTATGGGTTTAACAGTTCAGTCAAACGCCTCGCTTTTTTGGTAGTTGTCGTTAATGCCATTTCAGTGCGGGCTTCTTTCCTGACCTCTTCATGGCTACTGGTAGTCAATGTTCCAATAAGAAATTATCGCCAAAGGCCGACTAACTCGTGGGAAAATTTTAGCTGCAGACTTGCGGAGTTTCACCTGTCGTCAATTATTTGCTCCACCGAGCAGTGTATCGCGACTTGCACGAAAGCCGAAAATGATTTTCAAGTAAATGACTGTCTTTACTCTACGGAAGATGGTGCACGACTGAGTGAATGCGTGTGTTTAAACAGATTCATCGTTCTATCGAGGTCAACCAACCCGAGCGCATTGCAACGTGCATTCGCTTAACAGTAAACAGTGAGTAATATAAGACATAAATAGCCTCTCCTAGGTTCAAATGCTATGGATATAGCGTCTAGTGAGAGGACATCATATTGCAGGCTATCTACTGTCAGTGCGAGTGGAAGACAGGTGGGGCTATATCCCAGTTAGCTTGCAAATTATGTGGCCCAGCCAACGTCCCCATGGCTCAATGACTTAAGCTGCTGGCTAGTAGGTATCTGCCTCTAGCGATCATGGATTCTATCCCCCATAGGGGACCTTGGGAATGCGCACTACTGACGAGCCTGAATAGGGTGAAACGCTTCTGATGCTTTTCCTGACTAGGCTGTGCTATATAACATGCGAACTATTGGGATGGATAACTGAAAAAGTGCAGCTACAATCCTGTTGTTCAAGAGTAATAAAACAGCGAATTCACTGATTGCTTTTCAGCGAAACCCTGTATGACCCACCATAGTTGTTAACATGATTTCCTTTTGAGTAAGTGGTCAATAGTTCTACTTCATTGTTGTTTTATCCCATTTATCTTATGTGGTTCCATAATTATACATAAAACAAGCAAATTCAGCCGTGGGAGAGAAATGTCGGCACAACCAAATTTTGAGATGGCAAATGGGAAGTTGTTTGGACGATTGGAAATTGAGTTTACTGTATGACTTGCGAATTTATGTTGCGGCAAAACTCTGAATGACCCATCATGGTTGTTACTATGATTAACTTTTGAGTAAATGGTCAATAGTTCTACTACCTTGTTGTTTTATCCCACTTATCTGGTGTGGTTATATAATTATACATAAAACAAGCAGAGAAATGTCAGCACAACAAAATTTTGAGATGGCAAATGGGAAGTTGTTTGGAATATTGGAAAGTGAGTTTACTGTACGACTTGCGCATTTAAGTCGGGGAGTTAACATCGGTAAACACTGAGTTGACTGCTCGCTGGATGCAGCAGATCCACTGTGTTCGGTTAGCTATCTCCACTGAAAGAGGCTAAGAAACGGCTGCTGAAAGTTTCATTGTATAACTGGGACTGCTCACATAATTTGATCAAGTGGGGAAAACTCTATCAATAATACCCAGAGCAAGCCCATCTAATGAAATGACTCGTAAATCGTAAAACTTAAAGAAGGAATTATTGTTAATTTGCTAAGCTGAAAAGCAAAATGTGTGTCCTTTCGAAGCGCATTTATTGGCTCAAAACCTAATGTACTTAATGGTTCCTTCATATTTGTCAAACTTGTGTGCGAGTCCGAGTGGGTTGGTTTCATTATGAGATTGGAAATTGTCGTCAGTAACATATTTTACACGAAACACTAATAGCAATTGCTTTGGGCACTTTTCTCTGATATACAAGTAGATCATTGTTCCACGTTAACCATTACTGACTGATGTAAGGAAGGACACTCATATCCATTTGGTTTCGCGACGAAATCGCATCATTCTGTTTTAATTACTGTGCTGCGATAAAGCTACAGTTGCTTTGCAAATGAGGAAAAACTGTCAGCCGCATATGAAGTCGATGTAAAGGGGGAAGACTGTGGTCACTCTAACGTGTACGCGAACTCCACTTGTATTCAAATCTGCGGTTGGATTTATTAGATTTATGATAAAGTGATTGTGCATTCATTATTTTATTTTAACAGCAATCCTTTGAGTAGTTTCAACATGTTGATTTGAACTCGTACCTCATTTGGAAGCTTACTTTGCGTCCTAACTAGCGGTAATGTTGTTAAGATTTAAAAAAATACGTTTCCACAGCTTCACGTATGAGTTACTTCAACTTGGATCAACATGGATCAGCATGGATTTCAACATGCATCGGAAATAACCCGTAGTATCTGCAGTGAATTTCGTGCTGGAACCCTTACTAACGGTACTGCACAATTGTGGTTTCAAAATATTCGAGTTTAGCAGAGGCGTGCTGATGAGGGTGTTGTGGATGGCAATTGGAAGTTTACAACGATTAAAGCGGAAGTGCGTAAAACTATCCTAGTTCTTGCAGCTGACTTAGTACGATCGCATATGCCGGTTATAAAACATTGACGGGAGATTGAAATGTCGACAAACATTGATAAGTAAGTGCCGCATAAACTAAATGAACCTCAAAGAAACTGACTATTTTAGTTGCTTTCTGTCCCTTTTCTGCGCAATGAAAAATACCTGTGTCTCGACCAGATTCTGACTTGCAATGGAAAGCTGATCCGTTAAGACAAGTGACGACGAACCTCTCATTCGCTGGATTACGACCAAGCTCCGAAATCTCCACTTCATAAAAAGGCTTACGCGTAACTGTTTGATGGTCTGCCGCTAGGCTGATCTATCACAACTTGCTGAGCACAGGGGAAACCATTACAGCAGGTAACTATTGTCAACAAACTGCCGAAATGCACCAAAAGTATCAACACATGGCTGGCACCCGTCAACAGAAAGGGACCACTTCCTCTCCATGATAACGTTCGTTAGCACGAAACATTGCGCCAGCCAACACACTTCCTTGACCTCTCACTTACCGATTACCACTTATCAGGCTTCTGGATAACTTGCTCCGAGAAGAAAGTTTTAATAGCAAATGAGATGCTGAAACCGCGTTCGACCATTTCAACTTGCTAACTTGGGAATCTTATTCCTCCGGGATAAATAAACCTAGTACTCCTTGTAATAAGTTTGTTAATTTAAATGTATTGTATTTCAAATAAAGGTGGTATGTCTAAGCCAAGACATGTTTATTTAAATTTAAAGAATCAAAACCGTAAAATCTGTATTACCATTCTATTACTGTTCAATAATACAAAGAGCATTCCTCTGGAAACGTAGCCACGTAGGATTAAATACAATGCTTCACTGTTAGTCGCATGCTGTTACATTGAAAATATTGATCAGAGTTTACCAGAGAGTACTCCATCTTTTTGTAGCGGACAAATGTGTCATAATTTGATAGCGATGGACTTGGTTTGTTGATCACGCGTAAGGCACCGCAATTACTGCTTGGAAATGACGTCTCTATATCTCAGTGTAAACTATTTCACGTTGATCAGGATCAAATTTGTTTGTTTAGGCTGTTGTGCTTTGAATTTTGTCGGCGTATGACTTCGAAGTGCATATGTTTGAGGGTGAAAAGTTTTGAGCTACTGTGCCACGGTTTAATTCTCATTATACCAGAAAAAATAGTTGAATTTCTCTTGTTATTATTTCGGCCCACCAAATGCTGCGGCTTTGCTTTACTACTAAAGTGTGCGCATAAGGGAATTTGTCTTCCTGGTCTGTTATGATATCCTACACACCAGATGGTCACAAATACTCACTTATCTGACGACACAGAAATGTCTAAATTCAGGTTCGTTTGATGGCTGAGAAGTCGCGTACATTGGCAGCAGGCTTTGAGTAGACAACACTCAGCTGCTCACATAGGCGCACTTTTTACAATCTACACACTCGCTAGCTGGAGGTGAGTATTGGCACTGCAGCATAATTATTATCTGTGCTAAAGCAGGTACTGCGTGACAGCTTAGTATTCCTGATAGCAAGCAATATAGAAGCGTGTGGGTTCGTCACAGTTGCACAGTTGCCAGCGAATAAAAAGACGGTATATTTGCATGCTCCGGTGTGATCTGTTTCACGTACGACGAGACAGTTTCTTGTTTTTACGTTGCATTGATAAAGTAAAATCACGTACTGTAGCAATTCTTTCATCGCTTTCGTCCGGGTGACAGTGTTTGATGATGATGATGAAGACCCAAAAGTGAATTTTTGATGATGCTATCATGTCCTCAAAATATGTTCGGATTGTACCATTGTGCAATGTATAACAGTCATACTTTATCTCATGTTAGCAGACCTTGTAACTCACGACTAGCCATACTTGCCTGCTTAAGACAACATTTTCGAGGATTGCGCGCGCATACCTTGCAAAATTAGTAACGGAGGGAGATGAACTTCATGGATCTACTTCACGTGGACTAAGTCAGTCATTAATAACCAAGGAACTTCTGTACCTACCTGTACTTGAGTTTGTAAGTAGCGTTTATCAGACCAGCAAACTTAGCTTGTTCAAAATATGACTACACTGCGCAAATGGCTCCAATACTGAATGATGGCATTTTCTAAATAGGCCATGTAGAAACCCCACCATAGTAGCGCTGATAAATCCTGTGCTCGCATGAAAACTTATTACTTACGGTATTTAATTGGCACCGCGATATTTTATCATCTGAGGCGATAACTTGCGGACGATGGCTAAAACTGGTACGCGACTAACAAGACACTTGCGAGGGGCTTGAGGTCCGCGTGCGTTTCCTAAGTTGCGGATCCTCGGCCAGGGGCTATGGTAGTCAATACAACTCATGCGGTAGTATGACGCAGAAGTTAACGAAATATTGCTCTCCTATTCCAGTAAGCGGTCATAACGGTGGTGATGTCCTAATTTAAGACGGCAAGGTTCATAACTTGTGCCAGCCACCACTCGGTCAAGCAGGGTATGGTTTTTAACTCTGCAAACATCAAATAGCTAGTTTTCTTGCGTGTGAATAACGAACTCCAGAGTAAACCTTGCAAACAACCTCAGTAACGGCATTTGATACATCATTGAGAACACGACGTAAGCTTGCGTGCATTGATGTCGCCAGAGATGGCATGAAAACATATTTAGTTCCTTCCTTTCATGCATTCACCAATCATTTTCCAACAAGTTTGCGATGCATTGTTTGAGTCTGCTTCTGAACACCGTTGGACAAATATGATGTCACAAATCAGCTTATTGAATTATTTTTGCATAAGTAGAATAAAGCATATCAATTAATATAGTGAAATGGCTGTCTGCTTGCCGGTAAATTTACCTGGTCAGTGGAACAATAAATAAGTAGATTCATCGGTAGAATCCAAAAATATCCTGAGCAGAAACGCCGCTTGGGTAGTAAATAAGAGAGCAAATGTTGGCTATGGTAGTCTATTTCAGGTCAACTACCTTGCTTTTAGCTACTAACATAAGATGCCACTTTGTAGTGACGAGGACAGTTACCTCTGGTGCGGAACGCTAAAGTCAGCCAAATGCCACAACTATGCTAGCAATTCAGAACCACCAGGACGTTACCCATACACCAGGCTACCTATGGGATCCCAGTCGAATCAACAGCAACGCAGGAAAAGGCGAGTGCGTGCCGAGCTATTCAAACCATGGTACGCATGCGAAGACAGACATACACCTTAGATTCCCTGAGTACATGAGAAATAATTTTGGAAGAACATTATCATCATATCACAAAAAACGGGAAAATCGTCGGGCCACTGCAACCTCAGTATCATCATCATCATCAGTATATACCTTAGCTGCGGGTGGAAAACACCTCTGCTATTGTGCCGCAATACAAAGATATGCAAAAAGCAACAGTGACACGCCGGCTGGGCATCGTTACGGAGAGCTAACAGCCGGATACCGTGCCGCAAAAAGAGAGTTATATTATGCATAATGAATGAGGTCGTGATTGGAGGGAAGGCTAAGCGAGAGAAGGATGGACGAAGGAACTCACAACACAAACACCATTGGGGCCAGCTCCTAGCAATCTCAGCAAGTATGTCCAACCAAACGAGTTCATCGTCCTTCGGACCCCAGCCAGGCAGTCGGGGTGCACCACCCGACACCAAGTTCGGAGTGAGGGTTTTCCTTTCTTTCGACCAAGTCATCGCTTGGCCTCCCCTCTTCCTCCTCCAACCGCACCCACAACGCGCAAAATATGCATGTCGCCGGAGTGGGTGTGATGTCATGCTCAACACGTCGCCGAGCCATCGGAGCTTGGTGCGTGATATAATGGTGCTGAGTGGTTCACTCGCTCTTCCTGCACCGAATACGCGACGCCGAACACGCTCATGTGCTCACGCGGTGGTCCCACCAGACATGGGCTAAGCTGCCAAGACAGCGATGATCGAACGTGACGAACCAATTTGTCGTTCGACCTGATGGGACAGGTTTCACGAACGTATAATAGGGTTGAACGGGCGGCTGCGTTATACACTATACCCTTTAGGGAGAGAGCAATGTCGCGTCTGCACCACAGGTGGGGGAGATTGGTAAAAGCACATCGGGCTTTTGCTATACAGTTCGAAATCTCAGCTTCGATCCCACGGGCGCTAATATGGTTGGTTGCATCTGTTTTCGGATTTTCCTGTCAATGGGGCCAACCACAATATTCTTGAGCCTACAGAAGGACCAGGGAAGGCTTGCGCTGCACCACTCACAGCTCCAACCACACATCCCATATCTAGTGTAAACCCGAAGCAATAAGACCCTGAGGTATGTGCACGGGAGTAGCGTTTCCTCAACGGAGCCGGCCCACATTCGTTCACAAGCAAACACAAGCACGCTGAAGTTGGGGAATCAAGCGCACACAACGCAGTGGCTAGACCGTAGTCAGCTCCACACTGAGTGCATGGAACCGCTCCTCGAACCTAGCATGGTCACAAGGATCTCCATCAATGACCAACTGTCTCCTGGAACCAGATGGATGAGGTAGTGGGTAATAGACAGGTAGGCAGCATGTCAGCATGATTATATTTACGCATGGAGAGAGAGGTCATAATCGAATTAAATCTATTGTGATAAACTCATACTTACAATCCCGTTGTTTGGAGATATGATGTACAGCCTTACGCTGGTCCATCGACTGCTCGGGAAAAGATTCTACTCAAGGCGTTCACATAGTTATTGGATTCACCGTCATTTATTTTTGACTGAAAACAGTCAAATCCAGATGATACTGTAGTGGCATTCGTTTAAGCTGAGTTTTAGTGAACTTTCAGTCGGGGTGTAATTAGCCCATCTAGCTGATTCATGTACAGTTATAAAATGGTACTCTCACATACATTCACGACAGCATTTGACCGATACGTTTATACCAAAAGATCAATGTCGTGCGCATCCAAATAACCAAAAGGGAGCAGCAAGGCAGCTGCCAGTTGTCCCATGTTGAATACATTACCCGGTTATCCGATGAACTATTCATGAGTTTTTCGAAGAAAATCTGCAGTGTTTAACAACGCTATCCTGGAATTGATCAGGTAAAACGGATAGCATATAACTATATTATAACTTTAGTTACATTACCAAGTGGATGATGTGTGGGGAATTCAAACTGGCCGTTGCATTTCCGCTGTACATCACTTGTACGCTAACTACCTTAGATATACAGTAAAACCTATGCGTTGATTACGCAAGGGACTGGACCGAAGCGGTCGACATAGAGAGGTTGTCAACATACAGTAGTCTAGATCGATAAGATTTATATGATGAACTTTCAAGCATGAGTTAAAAACCGGCCAAATTAATGCTGGTCACGATATAGGCGTTTTCAACTTAGGAGGTTTTAGTGTATAAATTGTTCTATTTATATTTTGACAAGTCCTTTGTCAAACTACTTCTAAAGTCACCGAAAAGGTCTTAAACTTTCCATTGTTTGTATACCAGTTTGAGATACTGCGCATGATCTATGATTTGTTGCTTTTGGTCATTTCATTTTAGGCCAGATGAAACCAGTTATGACGAATTATTTGCGTCGCATTTTGCTCTTTCGGCCTGATACAAATCCTGAGGATGCTGTTATTTAGCGCTGGTCACCTAGGAATGAGGGCCAGTTTATTCGAGTAACACCAGTGAACTCTTCTACATTTCTGTACCCATTTATAAAATTTTCAATTTTGCTTACGTTATTTTAGCTTAGTTGCAATTGATAATTTAAAATACTCAAAACGCGCATATCCGGTGACATAAAGATTACCTTGATTAGACATGAATGAATGAACTGAATGAATGGAACTATTTTATCCTACGTAGCAGCACTAAGCAAATTTAAAAGTGCTACAGAACTCCCCACTAGAACGTGAGTCAAGAAAATGAATGGTCGATACGTACTATTTGGCGTGAGTAGCTGGTTTATAAAAAACGGTATCTCCAAAACGTGAACGCTTTTGTGTGCCTGAATTTGTGACAGATTGAGGTTGGGGAGGACTGGGGAGCACTGGAGGCATAGATCTTTTGGTGGGTGAAGTGCTCTGCGGTCGAGCATGTTCAATGTCAGAAGTGTCAGGGCTCTGTTGCGGTGACTGAAATTCGACGCACACTGCTTTTAGGCGATCAATACTGGCCGGGTCTTTAGAACCATTTTTGTCCAATACGAAATACTTCTATTTTGCGAGCGATGAGATTGTAAGGACCTTCGTAAGGAGGTGTTTAATGTTTGCGAACTGCATCAACCCGCACGAGATTGAAGCGGCACGTGGCCAAGAAGGGGTGAACTTGTTAGCTTCAAGAGCTTAATCGTGGCGCCTTTGGACGAATGGTGCTGAAGTAGTGTTTCAGTCCAGCAGCATCTGACGTAGGATCGAGTTCGCCTGTGATCTCGAAATCCAGTGCTCATCCTCAGCTCACCAACCATTACTGAATAATGGGCATGGTTTGAGATCTGTGTAGTTTTCGCCAGTTTAATTTTCGCATTTGGTTATCCAACTGACAGCTTTTCCTTGGGCCCATTGGTGTTTGCTCCGGGTGTGCTACTGTCCGACGTTTTCTTTGTAGGCACTTTTTCTTTGCTGTCTTTATCTTTCTTGTTGAGCATCATCATTTCGGTCACCTTACCTAGATTCAGTGCATTGCTAAGCCCCGATTCGGTCACTCTGTTCGTATTTCACTTAACAGATATCATTCCCGGCTTCCACCGGTAGGCTCAGCGTGATGCCACGCATCACCCACCCCGCTATCGTGCATGCATTTTGCATCGATCCCATTACACCTATGAGGCTAGTTCGACTCTGAGCTCTTTTTTGCAGAGCAAATTTGTGCTGGAGCAAACGTTTACGCAATGTTCTACGGATTTCAAACTGCTTTCTGATCCGCTTTCTGCACGCTCCTCTTCTGAGTGTGACGAAAGAAGCGTAGAAAAACTTTGCACTTGAACCGGTGTGCAGTATCTGTAACTTATCTCAGTGTATTGCAAGGTTAAAATGTATTCTGATAATGTACAGGTCTATCATTTTACTTACCTGCAAATTATTTATCGTTGCTGGTGAAACAGCCTCACGCTCAATCAAGCTAAGTTTGCTTGGACACACCTCTGCACCCACAGAACTCTGCTCTAGTTTGAAAGCTCACTCTCTAGCTCTGGGAATTTGTTTGTGTCTGTGTCGACACTTGCATAATCGTCTTCTTTTTGTAAGCGCAGAAATACATCATCGGTTGTTGGATTTGTCGAATTGTTCCACACTATGTTTATTATTGTCCGACGTACGTATTGTCCGACGTATATACAATAACGTTGAACAGACGGCTGCGATGTTGAGTGCTTCTTTCAGGATAAGATTGATATCGATCTGGCCCCCTGAGTGATGAGGATTTGCCAAAGCGCTCCGAGGCCTTGTTGTACGATTTGTGCCTTCGGATCTCGATTCAACTTGAAATAGTTCTCGATCACTCTTATCATAGTATCAGAAGTAAAGAGTTTTTAGATGCAACTCTCTTCCATCAGAGTATTCCCTAACCGATTTCGTTCATGTTTGGGCTCAGGTAAATATAATGGGAGTTGGGAATGGAACCGGTACGTAGTGGTTGGCGCCTGATAACTAGGCGATTAGGATCCGCGAACAAAGTTTGGTATATCCATTAGAATTCAACATCATAGTCGAGTTCCCTTGCGGCCGCACCTTAACTCGGCTCTCGCTTTGTCCTCTGTGGTCACTCTAATTCTCCCACAGAACATTGTGCGTGCGCTCGTTCGAACCAGTTCGACGAGCTCTACTCAGTGCTTCCCAAGTCTTGGATCTAACCTGTGTGGATTATACTCTTGCTCCAGTTCCCAGTTTTCGGCAAATTCTTTGCAGAATTCCACTTGGGTAACTACATCAAACCGGTTTTATGGAAAAGAGCTTGGTCTCATTCGGGAGAGGAAGTTGAGGGCTCCCAAACTACGCTACAGACATCCCTGCAAGTTGCAGCATAACAACGTTACAGCCTTTTTGCTACGCACATCAACTGCGCAGCTCTAAGTACGCTTATCAGCGCTCCACCTGCATCGTCGCTTAAGGCAGGCCGATTAACACACGCTGTCGCTTTGTTTGGGTATGTGTGTTCAACTGCGAGTCGATTGATCGCTGAATCCGACAGTCTGCGCGTTACGACCTCCATCTGCCTCTACCACCTGACCTTGGTGCGTTTGAACAACTCTCAATTCGTGTGCGCGTTCTGACCTATTCGTGCGTCACCCCTGGCGCAAAGAACACTCATCAAGGTGAGCGCTTAGATAGGCCTTGTTGTAAACAATAAGAGGACGATAAGCATTCCAATGGTTCAACGTCGTCTATGTTGCGCAGACAATTACAGTAAAGTCCTTAAGATCAGTATTACCTGTTCTAGCTGCATTAGACCGTACTGTTCGCAACGTGTATAGACACAAGCACACCACTGGGTCCTAGTGCTCATGTTACTCCACTCATTGACTATATATGCTATGCGGAGTATCCTGGAAAGGAGGATGATAAAGTACATACTGTCATGCACTACAATGTGTTATCTAAGCTTGTTAAGGATACATCTTGGACTTTCTTAAACGAATGCCCTCCAGATGTTGCCTGGGAGATCTTTACAAGGAACTATAGCACACTGGTAGCGCACGCATCGGAACAGAACTCCTTCCAACCCAAAAACAAGCGTAAGTCATTTCTGAGGAGCAGAACACGTAAATGTATGCCCCGGAGGGATTTGGCATGGCCAGCTCACAAAAACTGTTCGAATACCGAAACCTGGACTGCATACATGACACATCGTAACTTCTGTGTGAAACTGATCCGCGAAGACAAGTTCACGCATCAGCAGGAGTTAATGAAGCGATTCTGCAAGAACCACTAAATTCTGTAAAGGCACTTTAACGGCCTTCGAAAGGTGAAGCGGTGGATTCCAGCGCTAATCACAGCTGATAGGTGCACACGATCAGCAATGGAAGCAGCTGATCTCCTACGGCTTTATTACCCCAAAACTTTCCAGCAGGTAACGAGCCCAAACATTCTCCTCATTTCTATTACTCCACCATCTGGTTTAGACAACATCACCTTCACTGCGAAAGCTGTGTTGAAGAAGTTGTTATCCTTACGGATCCACAGTTCTCCTGGAGTCGACAACATCCGACCAATGGCTCTGCAGTCGGTAGCTAGTGATCTAGCAGAAGCACTGGCTGTTTTCTATCAGCGACTTAGAAGAGAACCATATTCCACCAGTATGGAAGGAGGGTCATCACTCCTATCCACAAAGGAGGCAGCCGCACTGATCCTGCCAGCTACCGTCTAATAGCACTAATTCCTCTGCAATCCAAAGTGATGAAATCAATCATCGCAGATACGCTGATGCAGTATCTGGAAAACTACAAATTAATAGCCTCAGAGCAACATGGCATTCGTCTAAAGCATTCGTGTAATACTAACCTATTAATTGCACGTAATAGATGAACTGAAGCCGTTGATAATGGAATAGGAGTCGACGTCATCAACCTGGTCTGTTCAAAAGCGTTGGATCGCTTAGACCATCGAATTCTCCTTCAGAAACTTCGGAACTAGGGTATTGGTGAACCGATCCTGAGTTGGATTAGCAATTTTCTACAGGAACGTCGACTGGTGGCGAAAGTCCGAGAATCATTTTCTGATGCAATCGATGTGACGTGTGGTGTACCGCAAGGCTCAGTTCTTTGACCTCGTCTATTCTTGGTGTTCATTGGCGATTTGGCGAGATAAATTGCTTCCGATTTCCTATTTATGCTGATGGTATCAAGATATGGCGAAGGATCAGAGGGCCGGACGATCACGAACTGCTCCAGTGCGATCTTAACACAGTGTCGAACTGGTCAGTTCAAAACACCCTACCATTCAACGTAGATAAATACCGCGTTGTACAATTACGCCATAGACATAACTACACCTATATACTTGGGACAAACAGATTGCAGACCAACTCTCAGGAAGGTGACCTTGGTGTGCTCGTAAAGAGCGACCTCAACTGCCCAAAACAGGCTGAGTTAGTGGCGAAAAGAGGTAACCAGCAGGTCGGCATGCTGCGAAGGGCATTCAGGAGATTTGATCCATCAATGTTCCCAATGCTGCACAATTCCTACGTGCACCCGCATGTTGAATACGCAATCCTTGTTTGGCCACCTTAGTTGAAGCGCGACCTAGAAGCGTTAGAAGCACCACATCGAAGAGCAACTAAGAATGTAAAGGGCCTGCGCTATCACTCTTACCACCGAAGGCTGAAGGTGCTGGGAATATTCAGCGGACGCTATCGAAGACTGCGCGGAGATCTCATATTAGCGTATCAGATACTGAGTGACCCCAACCACGTATGCCGCCATTTGCTGAAACTTAGCCACAACACCCAGCTCCGAGATAACTGCTTAAAATTGTAGGAAGGATATAGCTGTCAAGATTGTCGACGGAATTACTTTTCCCTTCTGGTTTGCCAACCCTGGAAAGCAGTCCCAGACGCAGTTGTATCCTCTCCTACCTTAGACGTCTTCAAAAAGAGATTAGATATGGCTCTTAGCTCCCAGCATTTCGTTACCTAGACTATTCCATTGTGGATTACGCTAAGCATGATTTTCAACAGGATTTATATATCAAACGGACCCAAGTGAGCGACCATATCTTACTTTTCTCACTCCTTACCACAAGGTTCACTGCACCCCAGTGTCTTTCTGAACGCTTACGTGCGATTTTTTACATTTACACTCATGTAATTCATCGAAGTATTCATCTAGACAGACTTTCGGTAGATAAATCAGACATATTTTGATTTCATCATATTCACTTAAACCATCCTACGGGACGTGCCAAGCACTAGCTTGTATCCCGTGATAAATTGTTGTTCATTGTTCATTGTGTTCCGGACTGTCTACTCTGTGCATGAATTGATAAAGCATACTAATCAGAGTTAGCGTGCTATCTGTTCCGCTTAAGGACTCACGCATGATATCCGTTCACAGCTGAGTAATTTTGCTAACCGTTCCCTGTGTTCTTTCAGGTGATTGGTTGATTGACTTTTTGTTATACTTTCTTGTACTTGTTTTGTTGTACTCTGTTCACTCGCGCATGTCAGTTTTCAAGACTGCTCGTCCTCACGCGTTACATGTTTGATTCGTTCTCAATGAGTTGCACTTAGCAGTTTCAGGCATCACAATAGATTTGCGACGGGGTTTTACTGACTCGCGATTTGCAACTCATGATGGTCCCTTTGGAAGTTCTACAGAAAATCCTGTTCAGAGAGTTTGAGGGGTTACAGCAACCTTTGCTTGAAACAGTCAACACGTACAAACTCAACGCTTTCCATCACAGCCGCACTTGCGAACACCATGGAAGAATTCCATTATCCCCCAGATGATGTCCTTGCTTTCGGAGCATGGTTTCGCCATCATGAAAACTGGTTAAAAGTGGATGGGATTGGGCCGGAGAATTCAGCGCAGGTGCTTCTTTTTTCAATGAATTTTGCTTCAAGAACCCACGTGATGTATAATTGGATGAAACTGTGAGGCATTTTACCAAGGTTTTGGCCCCAAAATTTCCCTTTTTAACGCACCTTCCCTATGTTTTCCTAATGTTAACCATCAGGAGGATGATTTTATGACTTATAGGTCTGTCATTAATGGAGAATATGAGGGTTTTTAGTTGGCACGCTCACAAGTGAGCAGTTAAAAGCGCTCGTACATGTTTGTGATTACGATCTCAAAATGATGCAGAGATTCGAACACGTTTATTGTCTAGGATGTAGTATAATTCCGAGGTATCGCCACAGGATTCGAGAGAGGAATGTGAACGTGTGTCGGTGCTAACCCTTGTTTTTGTAACCCGTGTAGTTTCCGCTTTAAATGGACCACCTGGCTACCTGAAACGCTTCCCAAGAAAAACCACTGTATTTCACAACGTTTCCCAAAATAGTCCAACTATCACGAGTTGTGTACCACAAAACGGCAGAACACAGATAATGAGCAGTAGCAATCTTGCCAATCCACCGAAAATGAGCAGGTGTTTGTTTCCATGCAGCGCATTTTTCCCTATCACGCATGTATGTAATAGAAGTCATGTAGAAGGCAGTCATTCCACTTATCATTGAGTGATACGCAGATGAAACCAACGGAGCGATTCTAATTCCCCATAGTCCCCATCACGTAGTGAATAAAATTCTGGTTGATTCTATGAAAGTTCTATTTTTCGTCATTTAGGTGAGTATTGAAGATTCGTGCCAACTGGCAACTTCCGCTTCTACCTCTAGGGCAGATCGAGAGACAATTTGCGATGTAAGTGGATCCGTGAAACAGATAATCAACGTCGAATAACGTTAGATAAAACAAACCCTCAACTGCAGGAGCTAGAATGCACAGAAGCAGGAATCCACCCTGGCAGCCAAAAAAGGGAACTCCGGCAGGTTGTTAATTATTCTTGAGGTACGCAAGCGTGCATGTACACATGGGATGAATACCGAATGATGTGTTTCGATAATGAGATAGCAGCTTTCAAAATGAACCTATGGATATAACTTGTATTCTTTGCTGGATACATCAAATGCCCTCTGCCTGCGCGAGCCTCAAAAAGACAACATGCAATTTGCTCCACCAGAATCAGTAACCCTGCCGCTACCTGTGTGGAAAATTAGCAGAGCACATGGTGCATTTGCGGATAGACTGATGATTCGAACTTTCCGAAATCCTACCGTAAGGTTCAAGTTGCTGACAACACATTTTGTCCTGTTTCAACCAGCCAAGATCATCCTGTGTGATTGCTACATTGTCGCTTTCCTGAGAAATACGTTGCAACTGCTGGTCTCCAAGTCGATTATCGCGGGTAAGGTAATGTCGTATGCTTACGATTTTGCTTTACGTCAAGTTGAACTACAGCCGGTTTTCGGATGAAAACAATTAAGCCCTGCCAAGGTCGCATGATATGCCGCGTGATCGCCCGCTGTCTTGATCTGAAGCCAGATTTTTCATCTTCCGTAAAATGTACCTATTTTGACTGTATAACTGTAGCAAGATCATATGTGCATACTCGGAATAAACATTGTCCCGGCACAAATTCTTGGACTTCCATTGGGTTGGAACTGGAGCTGCCTACTCTCACATTCAGCTGACGTTAAATGAGAAATTTGCTTATCCAACCGAGCACATGTACACCGAGTCCATTGCTTTGAGGCTTATGATGAAGAATACGGTGGTCCAGGTGATCGAACACTATAATGAAGTCCAAGTAGACAAGTTCGACTCCTCCCTTACAACGACTGCTTTCGTCCAGATTTGTCGAGCTTGCAGTACGTCTTCAGGACAGGACCGGTTTCGGTGGAGTCGGTCACAGAGGCGACCACTCCATATCGTGTCCACGTATTGTCGCGTTACCTACTTGACAATTTATTACTCGTCGCTGGATTTATATCTTTTTATCACGGTTCGACGAGCTCCATCTACTGGAAGAACTTTCTGAAATATTTACGGTGGAGATTTTTTCTACCGGATTTACAAATGTAGACAATTGTTCGCCCTTTTTCAATCGTAAAATTTCATGCAGTTTCAATCACGTACCCAGGAATTTTACATTTTTATAACGGAGTTTTCCAGTTTCCATCAAGCTTTCACTCATCTCATTCCATCAACTTGTCTTATAGCTCCATGGAAAAATATGAAACCCTCTCAAGGAAGCAACCATCCCAGGTAATGCAATTTCTGTATCAATGATCTCTTCATTCAACCAGGTCTCGGTTATCATAACGAGGTCACTTGACATCGAGGCCTGACGCAGGCGAAGCTCCGTCAGTTTGCTTAAAAGACCTTGTGCGTTGGTATAAAAACAGGAGAGTAATTCATAGGTTAGAAGATTGTTTGTGGACGTAGACAACAGGTTTGAGAATTTGCCGACCCTCTTGAGGTCGGTCGCTACCAGTTTTTTTGAATTGTCTTAGAATATTTTG
The DNA here is from genome assembly GCA_944474145.2 of Dicrocoelium dendriticum. Taxonomy (NCBI): domain Eukaryota; kingdom Metazoa; phylum Platyhelminthes; class Trematoda; order Plagiorchiida; family Dicrocoeliidae; genus Dicrocoelium; species Dicrocoelium dendriticum. Next base: position 85,271,491 of record OX104067.1, read on the forward strand.
AATACTCTTAGGCTCGCGAGAATGACTTGGGATAACTCTCTGCACCATGTGATCAGGTTCAGGATGATCCTGATGCTCACACACCTCCTGTAGTGTCTCTCCGGTTGCTATGGCGGAAGTCCGATCAGTCTCTGTGGTGGACTCCGCAACAATGGTTGTTCCCACTGAGTTGGTTCTCTCCATGGAGTAACCAATAGCCTCTGGTCTTAAACCTGCTGCTTTTGATCGTATTTCTGATGGTAGTATGTTCCGGCAGTTACCCCAATTCTCTAGAGCTGTCTGCAAATTTAGCTCAGCAACCAAGGACCATACCCTTTGTAATTTGGTGACACAGGAATCCTGGTCAGGGAGGTAGCAATGACATTTTCTAGAGAGAGCTCCCCACGAACGTTTCGCCATTGCTCCAGATAATGTGCCTGAACTACTTCAGGAGATGCATCTTGAGACGCAGAGACACCATGAATAATGTCCTTTTTCAGCACGTGTTTTCTACTTCCCTTGTAATTGTTCATATCTTTTGAACGCTATTTCCACGGAATATCCGGTAAGATACATAATCCGTTCGATGCTCTGTGGTGTCGATTTGCAGCGAGCTGAATTGATTCCGTTTCTTCCGCGGAATGTAGTGTTACTCGAAGTAGTCGTGGTTCATCATAATGTAAGGGGTTTGAATGTCGTGCGATGCTGCTCAGCGTAGTGGGTTGAGCGCGCATGCTGATGGCACTACAGATGGAATCCCACTGACTATGATCGTCTATCAATTTGCCCCTTATTGTGTTGGATTTGGATTCAGGAACGTTAGTGAACACAAGACTTAAGGCACCATGATTCCGCCGTGTGGTTAGCTGCTTAAGAGCACTAGATTCTTTTGTTTTGGTGGATTTGTTAACTGCACTGGCGATAGCGATCCATGTTGAGGCACAGTTATGGCCTCTCCGGTAAGTGGAGTCACAGGTATCTTTGACTGCATTTTCCTAGAAGCAACCGCTGCGTAGAATGTCCAGATGTTTTTTCACCGTGGGTTTGCTGGAGTTTTGTGTTTCGGGTATGTCAATTGAATTACTAGTTATTACACCCGTGGAGAACGTAGATGCAAGTAGGTGGTAAACGACTGTTTTACTTAGTGGAGTCATGTGGCTAGGGGCTGTTGGAGACTGAGACGCGTTGGTGAGGTTGGGACGCCTGGCAAGATCCTGACAGATCGTCGACCCGCTGCTACCAAGGTTGTGCTATGGGCTCTTGTCCTGGACGCTTCCTTGTGACGAAAGCTGGGTGGGAGTTGCATTACACCCTTATCCTAGATAAGGTCCAGGACATAATTCCACGTGAATCGATCCATTGACTCATGACGCCCCCTGTCATTCGGGTGTTCATTTTGTCTAAGGCTTTGGTTGAGGACCCGAGTCTTCTGTCAGATGTGCGCGCCCTGGCAGTATCTATGTTAACTCCCCTAACCATGAATTATTCCAATAATAACAATAAATCCAAGCAGCTTCCGCGCTCGCGCAGTGGCCCTAAGAAAGGGGTCACCTGATGCACACGGCTGGGTGGATAAGCTAAAATATGCAACTGCTGGCGCCTTCTTTATTCTTCCGCTGCACATACTCTTCCCGTCCATGTTTTAACTAACCTAGGACTTCCTACAATCCAGGTCGTCACACTCCATACGGTTGTCCGCCAATGGGATCGTATGCCACCGCGCAGAGCGCTCAATATTGGGTGCTGGAACGTGCGTAAGTTGTTCGACCGGAATACGAGTGAATGTCCTGAGCGACTCACTGCAATAGTCACAATGGAAGTGGCGCGCTACAACATTCATCCTGAGGCGTTCAGCGAGACGGAGCTCCCTGAGCAAGGTACGTTGCATGAAGCTGGTGCTGGCTACACATTCTACTGGGTGGGTAACATCACAGCACTACGTGAACTTGGGGTGGCATTTGCAATATCCGATCATCGAAATGGTCATCTGGTGGGTGGGCCTACTAGCAGCATCGCGCGACTGATGACTGCTCAATAACGACTGGGAAGAGGTGAGTCTGCCACTTTTATAAGCACGTGCATACGACCACATGTTATCTCGATGACACGTGTGATCAATTCTAGACGCAGTTATTCTCCGTCATACGGTCTGTGCCGAGGAGCGACCGACTATTTCTCCTGGGTGATTTCAACGTTCGCACTGGGCGTGATACATCGATGTGGGCAGACTTCATCAGTCCGCATGGCATTGGTTCAGCGAATGCGAGCGGTGACAGGCTACTCTCACGGTGTGCCACTCACAGCCTGATAATCATGAACACTCGGTCTGCACTGAGCGCGAGTGATATAGCAACTTTGGCGCACCGACGGATTGGTCACACTCACCTGCTCGACTATGTCATCGTACGTCAGCATGACATGAGTGAAGTGCGCATGACACCTGTACTGTGTGGAGCTGAGTGCGTCATTGACCAGACGTTGATTCGGACTAAACTGTACATATATTTTCGTAAATCTATTTAGTGCACTCCAACCGTGAGCAGGCGTAAATTTAAAATGCACTCCCTCGGTACTGTGGAGAAAAGTATTGAGCTGGAGAAGGCGATGGCTGCACGACTGTGTGATGTGGACTGCATAGCCACAGTGGGCGACCTGTAGCACCAAATTCGCGACAGGTGACAGTTGCTGCCGAGGAGACCATCGGGCGCCCAAACTGCAAGCGCCCTGATTGTTTTGATGAGAACAATGCGACGATTGGCACATTGGTGTCAGAGAAGAATGCAGCATTTGCTGCCAATGTGGCTGACCCCAGTGAGTTAGGGAAGAATATTCATTTTCGCAAAATTCGATGGCGACTGATCCGAGAGCTCTGTCACATTAAAAATGCATGGTGGACGGAGAAGGCGAAGCAGATGGAATGCTACGCCGAACGCCGCCAACACAAGTAATTCTTTGACACTTTAAAGGCGGTGTACGGACCGAGTTTGCAGCCACTGAGGACGTTAATCGATGGTAGTTCAGGCGCTACCTGCACACAGACTGCAGACATAATGCACATCTGGCGAAATCACATTTTCTCTTAAACAACCGCTCAGAGATGGACTGGCATAATTTGAACGACCTCAAGCAGCATGATGTGAAGACGAGTCTGGCGGACACGCCGACACTGGATGAGACACAGAGAGCACTTGCTCAGCTGCGAAACAGCAAGTGTGCCAGTCCCGACGGGATCCCGCCTGAAATATTGAAACAAGATGGACCTGCGTTGGTGACTGCGATACACCACTTGGTGCAAGGAGTGTGCATTAAGGAGGAGGTACCTCGTGATCTGAAAGATGCCCTTGTGCTACCCTGTACAAGTGCAAAAAAGGCAAGCAATGTTGCTCGAATTATCGTGGCATCAGCATGCTGAGTTGTGTAGGCCAGGTGACTGTCCGAATCTTTCTCAACGCCTCATCAATTATCTTGTAGAACCGACCGTGGCGGAAGTGCAATGTCGATTGCGTTCGGGTCGCAGCACTATAGTTATGGTGTTTGCAGATCGTCAGTTGCAGGAGAAGTGCAGAGAACGACACCAGCCGTTGTACTCGCTATTTGTATACTTCACCAAATCATTTAATACAGTGAACCGCGAGGTATTATAGCTGGTGTTGGTAAGTTTGATTGTCCGAGTAAATTTGTAATTTTGATTGAATGTCTGCACAGTGATATGCGGGTGGGGGTGCAGCTGAGTGGAGACCTCAGATGACTTTGCAGTTTTCTCTGGTGTGAAGCAAAGCTGTGTCTTAGCTCCTGTCAAATTGATACTTATCTTCATGCCATGTTGTCTTGTGCTCTTAATGCGGCTTGTGCTTACGGTGTTCATGTGGAGCACCGTATTGATGGTGGGTTGCTGAACATCCGTCGTTTCGGTGCGCGAACCCTAGTCTATGAGACAACTATTTTACTAGTAAGATTGCACACCGCATATCAATGCACTGAGGATGCCACCTCGCATGGTGCTGAAACGTTTGCGACAAAACCGCCAAGCTCGGAGAACAAATGGACACTTGTTTTTTGATCTGTTTATCTGCTATCTTCAATTTATCGCGGCTATGTTAATAACCCAGTTAGATCATGTGCTAATTTAGTAGCACATCCTTATGGTGATTTCGACCTATTTTATTGGTTATTTCATTTCATGTGATTGGCTACTGCTTGACATCCCTTGTGTGGCCTTGTGTGCGATTGATTCTCAAATACAGCGTGCTGGTGTTTGTATGTGAAGGAGTGTGGGCCGGCTCCGTTGATGAAACGTGGCTCCCATCCACATGCCTCCCGGTCTTATTGCTTCGGGTTTACACTGGATATGGGGTGTGTGGATGGAGCTGTTTGTGGTGAAACGCAAGCCACCCATGGTCCTTCCATAGCTGTAGGCATCTTTTGGAGACCAAAGTAGCAGTGAAATACGGAACCGGATGCCGCCAACCAAGCGTTTGTTACTGTGTTAATGGGGCTTGTAAATGTCCACCTGTAATTTTGCTTGTGTTTGAACGTGTTCCCAGTGCTAAAGTGTTGCTTGATATCTGTGGACTTGAAGCGGTTGTACGGATAAGCAAGGAGCAGTGACTTTGGCTGGTGGCGAGTCACAACCGCCACGTCAGTGTTGTTAGACATACATTTGCGGCCTTTTATACGTAGAGCACTTGTCAGGCAGAAACCCACCACGTCCTGGAACACTGTCGCCGAACTATTCGCTGGAACGGGATAAACCCGAACCACCCAGTTGGCACCACTAAGAGGTTGTTCGGCTAACAAGCCTGCATTACCCGATGCCATTCGAAATGCATTAGTCTACCGGACCCATATAAAGAAATATAATACGCCTGGTTCCTTTTCGTACTATTCTAAGTGTACGATGATTCCACTTGTAAAATGCGTAGTGGTATTAACACGGAAGTATAGCAGCCTAGTCATCCAAGCCGAACCTCGTTTAAGTACGAAAATTGTTTTCATCGAGGCTACAATAACGCAGTTCGCGCCTCATCCATCTCTCCCAATCGCTACCTCAAAACCAAGAAAGTGGAACAGGCATTCACACGGCCACACAGTACTAGATTCCTTGGGAACCACGAACCAAGTCGTCGTCGCGAGTAGAGTAGCATGCCTATCACTACCACGTACGTCTTATCCTATGCTTCGACTGATGCAACATCGATAAGACCCACCGTCCCGATTGACCAGAGTAATCCGAAGCGCTTAAAAAGTGATCCATGTGTGCAACCGTTGTTGCTCGGTATAATCAAAGTGAAACCTCAGTAACCTCACCCGGTGCAGCCGTAAAACTGGTCAAGAACCAGGAGCAACCTGCAGAGACGTCACCAAAAGCCTCGATAACCGTGGTTCCCACATCACCGAAGAGCAAGCGGAACTACGGTGTCTTGACACTTATATGCACCTACCTTCCTGAGTTCAAGACTGCTTAACAGGTAAACAGCCGGATGAGTTAAAGCAATGAAATATCCTTCGTGGAAGAATCGGAATTCAAGCATGACCGACTAATTTATTTGGCATCACTAGACATGCAACCTCGACTCACCTCGGAGAGTCTCGGTTAATGTAAGTTGAGGATCCACAGATGATCTTTAGACGGTGATTATGTCGGCATACTGCCTGCGGAATGAGGACAGTGGGATACGCATAATTCTAGATGTTCCATGGAGCAAAGACCAGCGAGAAACAAATGCTTCGTGCGACCACTACACCGGTAGAAGCAAAACCCGTTTTCGTTCATGCCGTGCCCGAGCTACTATTATCTAGCGACGAAGAACCTCATGCTCATGAACTGGAAAAATGGCGTTACATCCGTGAAGCTCTCTGTGCTGGTGGCGGCAAACTTCAGTCGATTACACAGTTACCCTTGTCGCCATACTACAAAGGCTGTGGACCAAGTTTACTAAAACTACTGGTCCAGTCATAACAGATGGCGGTGAAAGTAATCCGCAACTGGCAGATACTACGCAACACACTTTCTTCGGAACTACGAATGCAGACAACATTTCTAGAACCGCAACCACCCGCTATCCTCGCAGAAACGACCCCACACGCTACTCAATATAACCACAAGGGTGATGCAGAAAAAACTGCACACCGGCCTGCAGCTATCGAGAAAGCTACCGATGAACTACATACCGAAGGTGCAAGTGAGATCAAAATCAGATTGTGTTCGTACCGAGATTTGTCAAGTCACCCAAAAAACGATTAGTTGCCGGCCTCTTATCGGTTGGTACAAATCCAAGTCCTTCATATGTCCCTAGTCAAGAGCTTTCGACATACAACAAATTTTCATGTATGTATACTAACACCCAGAGCTTTCTGAGTAAACTTTTCGAAATGCGGCTGCGTCTGGTATCGATGGCCCGCGACCTCATTGCTATAACAGAGACTTGGTTACGTCCCGATATATATGACATCAATATCGCTCTACCAGACATGCCAGTTGTTCGGCTCGACTGACTCAGCAAAGGTGAAAGGGTGGCTCTGTAGTTGCCCAGTAACCTCAAATGTGAGCCCATAGATGAGGCGGTTCGTATTGTACAGGATTCCCTTCGGTGCTGTCTACGTTTGAAGGGCAACGACACCAGCTTGGTGGCCGTTGTTCACTGCCCTCGTTCCTCCACTCCCGAGATGACATCAAAAACTAAGACAGGTGATAAACAAGAACTACAGTCACCTTCTTGTTACTGGCGATTCAACATCCACGTTCTGGAATCCCAAACCACTCCTTGAGAACAGTTTAGGGTTGTATGGCCGCACCGGCAATGTCACCTGACTCCGAGAAAATGATAAGTCTTTCATACTGGTTTGAAGATTTACTAACGAAGAACTGATGGTTGATGATAGGCCGCAGCGGTAATGCAATCCTACTCTTCGAATCCACTTACTATCCAGAATATTCCGTGGAAATCCCCGATGCAACTCGAACATCTTTACGCTACGACATATTAGCTAGACTAGGCGAGACGACCAATGTGGCCTATCTGGCAGACGAGGCACCGGCTAGCGGACGATTCCACCCACCGCTTTTTCCACAGCTTTTTGGTTCGTAGCTACGTCCACATGTGGAGTACACAATAAAGCAATGGTGGCCATGGCTGAGGAGAGATTCCACTGCCTTAGAAACACCCCAACACCAGGCAACAAAAATGTCAAAAGTTTGTCTAATTTAACCTATGTGCAAAGGTTTCGAGTGCTTGGGGTCTTCAGCGGACAATACCGGCGGCTGCGCGAGGATCTAAATTTGTCTTAACAGATTTCGAGAGACCCCAAACACATGTGTCGCCATTTGCTGTAGCTCAGTCACAACAGCAAACTGAGAGGCCATCATCTCAAGTTGTCAGAGCAGTACAGTCGTTTGGAACGCCGCCGGAATTTCTTTTCCGTACGCGTTTGTTGAAGGTGGAATAACTTACCAAAATCTGTCATATATGCACCCAGGCTGGTGGAGCTCAAAGCCCGAGTTGATTGTGCAATTAGATCGCTGCACCATCTTACGTGACTCTACCCACTTATAAAAAAGTGTATGTAAGTGATTTCACTGGCGACCAATTTCAGATTTCGTTCCACTATTTTCACATTCTGTAGGTGAAAACCAGGACGAGACACGATTTTGACCAACATACCATTTGTCATCATTTCTTATGCATTTACTTTAGATGTACAGCTCTAAATACGTACACCTCAGTGAGTTCACCGTTATAAACCCAATTGTGCTAACAATATTTCTATGTTTTGAAGTTTCACCATGACCATTCTACGGTAGTCGTTAAGCATTAGCTTTCTTATCTGTATAAAATCACTGTTCCATTGTATCATTGTTCCTTAGTCCAAGCTGTGGCTGATCCGTACACAAGGTACACAATGTAAGCCCCTTCCCTCTACACAATTCTTCATTCGGAGTAGAACCCAGAAACACGTGACAGTAAGAGACGCTGAGTGGCATATGTATAGAGCGAACCCTAGCCCTGATAACCGGAGTAACTATGTTGTGCATCCTAATTACTGTACCGCACTTGTGCGCAAGGACAAATTAGTACACCCGCAGAATCTCGCAGAAAAGTTTTGTGTTAACAAATAGCTTCTGTACAGACATGTGAAAAGCCTCTGGAATGTGAAAGGTGGTGTTCCTTCACAAATATCAGCGGATGGATGTGCTCAAACCGCCGAGGATGACGCAAACCTTCTACGGCTACAATAAGTCCCAATTCGCAGACGTGCTACCAACATTTGTAACATACCTGTCCAATTCGTCTAGATATCAGTATTTACATGTCACGTTTAGTTCAACGCCCATTTTGAGGAAGCTGCTGTCGCTGCGCACCCATAGTTTCCTCTGAGTTGACAACATTCCCCCGAAAGCGCTGCAGGTGGCAGCTACGAGGATAGCTGAACCACGAACGAGATTTTGCCAAAGATGCCTGAATGAAGAGCAGGTCCCTAGTATGTGGAATCAAGCGTCATTACCCCGATTTTCAAGAGTGGTAGCCGTTCAGAGCCAGCCAACTATCGCTCAGTGACTCTCCTTCCGGTGTTCTCAAAGTGATATAATCGATTATAGCTGAGGCTGAAATAAGCTACTTCGAAAGTTCGAACATCATAGCGCCGGAACAACACTGATTCCGTCAGCATCGGTCATGTATTGCCAACCTACTTCTTGCCCGTGGCATTTGGAGCGAAATAGCCGGCAGTGGGACCAGCATTGATGCTCTCTTCCTATATTTTTCCAAGGCATTAGACCGCACAGATCACTATGTCCTTCTCCAGAAGCTGCAAGCATACGGAATCAGAAACACTGTCCCTGAAATGAACAGAAACATCCTCTTTCAGCGGTGTCTTCGGATTCGAGTCCGAGGTTCATTTTCTGATCAAGTTGGTGTGGACTACGGTGTTCAACCAGGTCGGTGTTGAGGCCGCGATTATGCTTGTTCTTCAGTAACGACTTTGCGAGTGTCATCAGGTCAAATGTCCTGCTCTTTGCCAATGACATCAAGATATGGCGGGCAATCGATTGTTAGGAAGATCACGATATGTTGCGACGAGACTTAGACTACGCTTTTGAATGGTCAAATATAAATCTACCCCTTTATCACTGACAACTGCAACATCGTGCGTGTCAACCACAAGCTCACGTACGCATATAGGCGTTGAGACGATATGCTGAACACGGCCTCACAAGAGCGAGACCATTGGGTTGTAATCCAAGACCATCTAGGCTGTTCGGCTCAGTCCTTGAAGGCGTCCAAAACTGGGAACTTACAAATTGGTCTGGTAGGGAGAGCGTTCGAGAGGTTTAATCTTTGGATCTTCCCTGCAATGCTTAATGCGTATGTGAGGCCCCATGTAGAGTATACGATCCAGGCTTGGCAACCCTGGTTAAAACGCGACCTGGTTGCACTGGAGAGCACACAGTGACGGGCAACGAAAAATGTAAAGTATTTGTCCCACATTCAATAACATAGGCGACTGAAAGCCCTGGGAGTGTACAGCGGAAGATATCGCCGTCTACGAGGTGACCTCATTCTGGCGTCCCAGATTCTGAAAAACCCCGGTCACGCTTGCTACCACTTCCTGAAGCTTAGCTGCAGCACACAATTTTGGGGTCGTAAATTGAAAGTTGCCACCTAATACAGTCGACTGGAGTGCCGTCAGAATTACTTTTCCCTCGGAGTTTCTCAGCGGTGGAACGCTCTTTCGACTTTTGTCATTTCAGTGTCCACACTGCCCATATTTTAAACAGCTTGACGATGCTTTACATCACTTACATTACATGATCTGATTTCTTTTCATTGATTGACGACAGGACGCAGACAAACATTGTGCTCACCACTCCCAGGAAATCAGGTTAGATGGATATACCTACGAGTTAACGTGAATAATATGGTGGGTCTCCAGATGGGTTTTTCCCTTTTGTGTAACTTAATTGAACTAACTGTCTTTCCACAAACCATCACACGGGACTTGTCAGCCGGCTTTTATCCGTGTTATATCAATGTTCCATTGTACCCAAAGTAAGGTAAAATGGCGGGGTTTGGGCGATTGTTAGCACAATGTTAAGCCGAACATAATACGAGTAATTATCTGCCTATCACATGTAGTTAGGCGACTTTGCAGCTTTTTGAGAAACATATTCTTGAATAAATGCAAGCTCAATTCGTTTAGAATATTCACATCAGATTGTATATAGCATTTCTAAATGGCCAAAAATTACAGTGGCCTATCAATTGCACTTAGTGTTCTGTTTGCTGGACAGTAAATAAAACTACGCATGTGTCGGATGCCTTAGCAACAGCAGCCTTTGATGCTGTGCTAACCGGGAAGAGCTGTTGCGAGATCTACACGGTTATCCTATTCAACATTCCTTAGTCTTCTTGCTAACTGATTCTTTTGGCAAAAGCACATTGGTCAGTACGTTTGGCGTCACAATTATCTCGTCACCTGCCATAAATTCCGGTGTCCTACTAGGAGATATTCTGTCACCATACATATACGTAGGCTGGATTCACTACTGTACCCAATAAGACCATCTTGCTAAAATATTCTGGTGACGTAAACATTGCGCGGGGTCATTCAACCTCAGCCTCTGCAAACGAGTTACATAGTTGTTCGGGCGGAATAGAGAAATGGACGAAATTCAGCTTCCTGATGTTGAACGCATCCAAGCGCTATGACATCCTGACCTCACTGCACACATCGGCTCATTACCAGAATTCTAGCATGGACTGTACCGAAAATCCTGTTTATGATGCGAGCATATTCCTCTCCACTTCATTAAAGTTGCTTAGTTATACTGAGCCATGACTTGGTCACTCAACGTAAATGAAATATTTTCCGAGTAGGCTGCTTTTGCAACTACCGAAAACATTATGGTGCAGTCCTCATTTACTCTGAGATGTCCTGGTTTGTACCCGCGGAAGCTTTACTTTGCTTCTGCTGCTCGTTGAGCTAGGTAACTGGATTGCAGACGTTTCGTCATCAGTCGTGTTGAGATCGTCAGTGAAGGAGTGATAGTAGCTTGGTAGCAAATACTGGTAGAAGGCAAATCCGTAGATGGACGCTAACAGGTGCAACTCAGTTTTGTACACAGATTTCGGCTGTTTGTAAAATGAACGATGCCTTTATACGGGTTAAGAAGTGTTACTTTACAAGTCCCGTTGGATAGTTGGTGGAGATATCGGCATAACAATAGTGATCATAATGATGGTAAAGCAGTTAACACGTTAAATATGAAAATAAAGACGTATTGTTTGATCCGCCGTAGTCCTGCAATCCGCTTACATTCACAGCACCCGCAGTTAAGATCAAATAATTCCATGGTAAACTCCAGGTGTAGGATGGAGACGTAGTGCTAAGTGACAAAGTGTAAGTGGATGAGTGCATCATCCAACCGCCTTTGAAATAGCTAGTGTCGTTGTAGAGACGACCGATTCTAGGAGAGCATTCCACGGGTGACAGACACGAATGGAAGAGCAATTTCTGCGGCACTCCAGACGGCTGTATTGTTCTGCGAGTTTCAATGATTGGCCCCTCAGGTTTGTATTGCTACTGAGTTGCAGTAAAGAGCAGCACACATGATGTGGGTCTCGCAGAATCAAGTATACCACAATCAGGTCGTCTCGTAGCCTGCGACAGCTTCCGCTGAATACCCCCAAAACGTTGCACCCCTTCCTGGTATGAATGCGCATTTCAATCACGTTCTCAGCCTTGCCTTATTCCAATTGATACTATGCTTTCATACTCATATGATTTTCGTTGATCAAAATAATGTTGCTACAATTTGGTTGGGATTATCGCAAGTTCATTGGTGCACCAGATGAAAAATTCGCATTTTGAGCTAATATTAACTTCGCTGTTCGTTTCCCGCAACGGACTGCTTTTTTTCGAACTGCGGGTTTCACTTCGCTTGAGATTTTTTGTCTCAATGGCTGGCATACTTGATGAGTATCAATACGTACGTTGATTGCATTTTTTGTGTAGAACCATGTTTCGAGGAACTTCCTCTCTATTCGCGTCGTCTTCTGAGCAACGATCTCTGTTTTGTTCCAACCAGAGCTGCGTACTTCGTCCATATGTGCTGAGAAAAAAACCTAACGCGATGTAGTATTTTGCACATTTTTGTTATGTTCATTTCTTTCATATTTGTCCTACATAGTGCTTTTTGCAGTGAATGCGGTTTATCTTGCTTGGTACATATTTTCGTTCGTGTGTGTCTCGTTTTCCTTTCATTTTGGTAGTGCTCTCCTTAGCATGGCGGTTGGTCTGTGGACACCCATGATGCCGTGCTTTTTCAATTGTATGGCCATCATTTTAGATATATTCTCCAAGCACAGCAGCATAATCCGTTCTTTGTTGTTAATTTGGAGTCCGTTTTTGCGCGCATTTAGTTTAAACATCGGATGAAACCGTTGGATATTCATTACATTCAAACGACTTGAATGCTTGCTTCTGTTTTTTGCTTCGGTTGTGTTACAGCATGTTCAATCCTTTGAAATAACCTTCGCAAACATCTTATTTTTTGATACTTTGGTTGGTTGCGGTTGGACTCCGAGATTTGTTCATTGTACGTGCGTTTGCGGTAGACGAATATGTGTACTTCTTAGTCCTCTCTCCTGGTCACCAATCGTCCAAGATGGGAAGATGGCTTTATCTCTCCGACTCCACTGTAAACTGGATTTTTACGCTTAGCATTGTTCAGCAGGTGATGAGGTATCATTGGTTAACTATGCTTAAGTATCACAAACATATCTGCGATGTATTGTACCCACAATTTTGGATTATTAATCGGCCACTCAGTGACGCAGCAAAACAATTCCTCGTTACAGGACTAAACTAAAATTTCAGACGGAACAACCGCTGATATGCTAGCGGGCGTTAGAAGTAACATGCAGTCTTATGTACTTGACAGAGATACCCAAGGGCAAACAAGATATAGTACTCCTTGCGATAAAGCAAATAAATAGTGCAACATTCTATCTCGACAGTAGCATGAATCCATCAAAGTTCTGAAATCAGCTAAAAATGGACAAATGACCATAATAATGGAAAAGGCGGATTACAAAGAGAAATCAAATCGCATCCTAAAAAGTATGACTATCTACAAGCTCGCTGGAAACGATCCAAATGTACGGCAAACAAAGCAAACTAAATCTTGGAAAAGTGTCGGCAGCTAAACGAAATCACGGAAGACGAATGAAGCAGAATTTAGGCCTGGGTTTCTAACGTTGCACAATTCTACTAAATTCCGAATATGCGCAAAGATGATAACGAACCATCGTGCTACTTCTAGGTAGGCCAATTTACAACCACGCAATACAGCTACGGAATTGCTTCAAGCACCTAACTGACGAAAAGCTACACCATAAACAATGCCTAGAAATTTCTTACTTGTGCAAAAACTTCTCATAGTTCCGACCTGAATAGAGTTGCATGGACTCCGACGTGACCGCCCTATTCCCCTCCGTAACTAACAGTTGGCAAAGAAATTCATCGTGAAACCTCTGCACACTAGTGGAAAGAAGATTGGGCACAGGACAACCAAACTATATGCAGGTCTTTCCACCTATGTGTCACAATCCGATCGGAATGGTGGGTCTTCAAATTTGGCCTTGCTGCACGATTCTTTCTGTGTGATTTTTAAAACATGCGCTTTTGGCTTCATCCTAACTATCATACTTTTACTTTTGTTATCATGTTGACCAATTCGTGGGATGTTCTGAAATCGCCACAATCCGTGATTTTCCATAAGGACTAAATTGTAACGAGTTTATAAAAAAGCGCAATAACTGCAATCACCGTGCTGGGTGGAAGGCTTCTGTACACAGTGAGCAACTAAGAAGCATGAACATACCTATCTTATTAACCTCACTTTTATGGAAAATGGATAAACTGTGTACTATCATATCTCGAGAATATTCGCAGTTACACGTAGTTGTGTACAAGGGACCTGGCTTCAAAATAAGTGGATGAAGCACTTGCATTTGTAAAAGGGTTTAAATGTCATCGTGTTGACCGGCCTTGCTCCTACCATAACCGTGTAAGTGGAATCATCATTTACACAAACCAAATTGCTTATCTATAAATGTTTTGTATGGTTTACTTTCTAAGGTGTTATCCAAGAGACATCAGTGCGTACCGCTCAATCTTACTGGCTAACATCTACATCTCCCCCACCGGTCGGAAGTCTGAAGCAGATGCACCTTACGATGAATTTACTGTGGCTGTCATAGAATATCTCGGTTGTTCACTATGTATTTTTACTGGTGATTTTAACTGCATTGAAAATACTATTCTCACAACTCTTGGGTTACAAAACAGCTTAATTTGCTCTACCAGATCTAATGCGACTGTAGATTTGGTATTTTTTAACTTCTCGACGCTGTTCACTGTGTGTAATAGGACGCCGGTAAGTGGCCCTGATCACCCAACAGTTAAGCTGTGTCCTTTAGTATAGTCTAGGAAAAACGCAAAGATGTTATTCGTTGTAACGATCAAAAGTTCAGTTGGAGGCAGTGCTCCGCGCAACATATTGGCCGATTGCGAAAAATGGTATCATCCACCTATTCAGGTTATTTTTTGACGTTGGTTGCCCTCAGTTGACAGACGTTAAGTTTGTTCTAATTTTTGTTGTTCACGCGAAACTCTGTTCATCTTTGAAGGGAAGTTCTCTTCCCCTCCCACCCCAAGTGGCTGGTTAGACGAATGGAGAAAGCTTGAAAAATAAATTACAACAACAAAATTAAGTACAACACTATACTCCCTCACTGTCATTATTAAAAGAGTTACGCCGAAATAACGTGTACGTTCAGGTTACACTTGGAATATTAGCTGCCTTGAACTCTGTAGGACGTCAAAACAACTAAACGGTCTTTCTTGACGTACATCAACCTCTGACGTAGAAGTGGCAAATTCGGACCATGATTTATGAAACTGCCACAACAGGCCGATGTGAGACACATCATTTGCCCGACCTAAATATTATGCACATGCACAGCCGTCTGACTACACTACACTGTACACAATCTACTGAAACAACTGTGATCAATACAGACTGTCTGTCAGTGTCCTCCAGTAATGTGCTGACTTCCTGGGTAAATTTCTGGCTGGTTTATATACAATTTAGTAATGTATGTTTGTCGTGGTACCTATAAAACGTGCTCACAAACGAACGGATCGCATTTACAAGTGTAACTTGCTCACTTATGCATTGCTGCCAATGATTGGGGTTTATGTGTGATGCAACAGGTACGTTTTGGAAAGATCATCATTTGGGGCTAAAACTGTCGTTTTCTACCAGTACAAGAGCATTCTCCGTTGTTTTGTTTCGGTACAGCTCGGGGGTCCCATGAGGGTAGTATTTTCATAGAATGTAATGGAAAGTGAAAGGGGACGGGGCAATTGAAGCCGTCAGCACAATTTACAAGCATGCATGATAATCTAGTGTAATCCAGGTATAGATTTTTTGAGTAGCAGGACACTATGTTTGGTACAACTTTACTCAGATGCGAAAGGACGGGAAGACCCAGGATTATTACATCAAGTTATCTTCATATGAATCCTCAAAGCTTCAGCTGTGTTATTCGACTAATGTAAAGCGGTATGCAAGAACGAGGTCAGTTAAGGCAAAGTAAGTTGACTATATATTCTTAGATCTAGCTATCGAATTGACCTGATTAAACAAGGTTTGCTGTTGTGTCTGGTGTTGTTATATTGCTCTCTACTCTTTCTAATGACCATTGATTGTTCGTGAATCATGTGCTCACTTAACGGTCATTGGACAAACGTGCTTGCTACTGATTGGCTTGTGTGAACGGTCCAAGAGTCAAACGTCATTACGTGTTTATAGTGTCCATACATCCGTTTAATTTACTGAGTTCCTGTTCTGCTTCCACAGACAACACAGTATACTACGGAGTTATAGTGAGGCCAGGTAGGCCCAATTGCTTTTCTTCCATGTTTCGCTTGTAGTGAGTGAATTATATCTTGAGTGCCCGTGTGACGACAACATACAATTGCCGACTGCTGGAGAAGCGTCAGTATCACACCAATACGGAAAATGGTTCATGCAAATATCGACCAATTGCTTGTATTCAGATAGTCTTAAAGAGGTTCAGAATATCATTTTCGAGAATCTGTTGACACAAAAGCGTCCATTAAACCATTCCCTTCAGTTTGCCCACTGAAATTCGAGGTCAGCCTAAGAAGAATTAGCCCGCCTCATGCACTCAGTCTTGTCATCATTGAACACCTGAGTCTGTTTACTGGACATCAGTGACACATTCGGCTGCATAAACCGTAAATCGCTGTTGAAAGACCTGCTAAGCGGTAGAATACATGCTTCAAGCTTTCTTGCGCCTGTGGATTATTTTACTTGTCGTACTAGGTTATCCGATTTGGAGACAGAAGCTCCTCGCCACTGACTACAAATACCGGTGTTCTTTGTAGAGCTACTCGGTCACCATTGTTATTTTTCATCTGTATCAGCTAAATATCAATCCCTGTTGAGACGACCTTGATGAAGTAAGCAGATGCCATTGTCCTTAGCGTAGATCAATGGAGCACCTTTTCAGTCAGATTACCATAGGTCCTTAACCATCTCACGTTTTGGTCAAATGCCCGCCAGCTGCCGCTTAACGAGTCAAAATGCAATGCTGCGGTATTTTCAATGCAAATGTAGATCGATACCAACAGCATCCCCAGAAATTACTGGAACTCCACATATATGGCAAGTGGTTGCACCCTTGCACATCAGTAAAATCCTTGAGTGTAATACTTAGCTACGCTTTTTCTTGGTTCAAGCATATTAAATAGAGTATTTATAAAAGTCCGTAGGCCATCTACGCCTCACGCCTGCGAGGCTCCTCTTTTCCCCATGATTTTATACTTCTCTTTTTCACTGCCTTTGTTCTTTCACACGGACGTACTGCTCACCAATGAGTTTTCCTGAAGTACTGTGTAAGCACTTCAGCTTAATCTCCAGGATGTTAAAACACCCGTCGCGATGGAATGATGTTTGAAAGAAGACTTTTGTTGATATACTTATGTCCCCACTTGTTAGGTCTTGTAAGAGGCTAGCGTCAAGTGTAGTTACCCACATAAGCCATCCATTTCAGTGTGCATCATCTAAATATGTTCCGACCTAGCCAAACATATTTAAGTACAAATCTAAACATGCCCGAAAACGAGGCTACTTATGGTCAGTTATACTTACCTGCGGCAATCATTGATAAACCTAACTAACTTGTCCGGGTATTTGCCAGTCAGTTTATGCCATACTGGTATTATATTTCCATTTATCAATCCACTTTTTGAATTGCATTTATATAATCCTACATCAATGAAAGCGTTTGTATTACACCTGAAAATTCACCCGTTTGAATTCATAAAACCCTTTCTTAATTTGACTTGATCGAATTCACATTAAACGAAGAGACACACGCGCAAGTGATAGGTGCAGCAATGGGATCTCCAGTTTAGGGGATTAGCACAGAAATAATATTATGTTTCTGGATTGTGCCAAAAAACAATTCAAAATGTTGGGTGCGACACATCGACGAGGTGTTTGTGATATTTAAGCGTAGTCAAGTGACGATAGGGAATCAGCTGCTGAGAAATGCTAAGCGCAACATGCAGTTTACAATGGAGCCAAAGACAAATTTGACTGACCTACTACACCTACCCAGACATCTGGATTTGCAGAAATTTAGGCGCAATTTTCAGAATGTTTTTTCACGAAAAAGGTTAGCATGCACGTTATGACCAATTATGTCACAGGTGCAAGTGAAATTCACTTGGTTGGAAAGAAAATACTTTCGCACAGACGGAAAGTAAGCCAAAAAGTAGAACTGACCATGCTGACACATGTTGACAAACCCAATCCCGTAAAAATATTGAACATTTATGAAAGTGCTTGAATAAAGCCACTCTTATTCTGATGATCAGGCAGCAATAAAGAATACCATCGTAGTGCATTTGTTTTCATATCTTACACTTGGTCTATGCTTCAGTTGACAAACCGGTCAGATCGAAATCCATGATGAAACTTTTCTGAGGCTTTGGATCCCCGGCGCAGGCGCTTTTCACGGAGCTAAACAGACTCGGTCCATCATTTACCGAATTCTCAGTTAATTCACTCCAGCGTGGATTAGACCCTTGCGAACAATGCAAAAGTGGTAGTCTGACTACTGGTTTGTGTATTCTTACTGGGAAACTTTTACCAATTTCACAGAAACGCCGTCTCATTTGCAGGGATTTTAAGTTAAAAATAACGTCTCCTCTACCATCTACTTCTATATTCGCATCATGAACCCGTTTTATCAGCACGGGCACCAGACAATACTTTCATAAAAGTAACGGCTTCACGCATTGATTTCAATGTGTCCGGTGTTGCGACTTACCATGAAGGGACACAACTGAATATTTTAGGGGGTCAATGCCGTTACTACTAGGGATTATCACCCTTTCTAACCTCCTCAGAATACTGTACATGTACAGGTTTTTGTTGTGTGGTTGTCACCTGCTTCGACTTTTTAAAGGAAAGGACAAGGAACGCGGATATTGCCGCAATGAGTCAAACAGGGCTGTTGGGATAATTATCTGCATATTTGGTGCGATTTTGTTCCTGAACCATGTGGATTTTATGGGCACAGACTTAGGAGATACCCCTTTTATTATTAGTATGAATAATTTGGGAATAGTTCTCTTGTTTTGTGGGTAACTGCATTTATATGATGCATATATCTATTTATCTTTCGTTCTCAGCCATCCAGAAGGCAACAATTTTCTTTATTTGCAGGAACGGAATCGCAAATGAGAAACGAGTGTTTATTGTTGGAATACAGTTTAGTTCGGACTGAATTGAATTAGCATTAGCTTTTGGAAACCGACCTACATTGCTAAAGCTCACTAATGTCAAACGGCAATGAGATCAACTTGCACCTTGGAAAATGCAGCGTTTTGCCTCGATGCGGTTGTTGACATCTACGTGCCGGTTCATATATGGTGCATGACTACGAAGATCCATTCGACTGCGTCACTAAAACTGACGCAGCTATTTTAAATGGCGCTGCTTCGCTATCATAGCTGTGAAAACTAAGATCCCTGTTGCTGAATTGTCCTTTGAAAAGTGAAATCTAAGCCAACCTACGGCCAATCAAACCTTCAGGAAACATATGGTTGTGGTGATTGTTAGCCGTATTCTACTGTACGCTTCCCTAAACATATGTCCTGTGCAATTTGATTTCCATCCGATATGGTTATTCCTTATCGAGAATAACTCGGATAAAGCGGCGAATTATTCCGAATCCGGAAATAATAAAATTGATGTTTTGGTCAGTTTTTTATTTCGACGACGAATACATGAATTGAAATTTTGTATTTGTACATTTCACCTAGTGATATTGAGCATTGCATCGAATTACTTAAATTATGGTGGTTTTCTGTAGACGGAATAGGAAAGGAAGTTAAAAATAGCCTGTTTCAATACTGTTGTTGGTTGGACTGCGTACTCTGTTTTTAAACGCCAGGTTAAACCGCAGTTGTCATCAAAGCTCTCGTAAAATAACAAGCGTTTATTTTTACATCATTTACTGCTAGTAAATTTTGTGATTGATGAGCAAAGGAACGTCAACACTTTAAAGCGCCAGTCTGCTCAGTCTGTACGTGAAGTGTTTCGGAACTCTATGATCTAGCTTCTTAATGCCAATTCAGAGACGATGAAAGAATACCTCGGCGACTACTTGATTACATGAATTAGCAATAAGGATTTTCATCGACAGTTACTTTTAAACAATCGAACTGATAGAATAAGAATTTACTTTGGATTGTGTGAAGTGCCAGGATTATTCCGAAAATTTTGGGTTCATTCTTGACGTTTTTAGTCGAAATTTGTCTAGCTCAATCAAAACAGTAAATGTTTGTAAGCGTCGAAAACAGTGGAAGTTTCTAAATTTCAGCAACTTGCAAATGAGGTATCACATGAGTTTTGCAGCGCTTCGGATTAAAAGAGAAACGACGAGTACTTTGTAACTTATCATTGATTCCCTGCTGTAAATGGTATTATAAAACGTAATTAAAATGCCCTTAGTAAACATACTATATTTTCAACAAGCTCCCTAATAAAAGTTCAACGCATCCATTGCTGAACTGATAGACGGTGGTTGCAATGGAGCAATGTTTCGTCACGGGTATAAAAGGGAATGCTTCACATTTCCCGTAGGATAGTTAGAGGGATATTTACAAACTAAGAAGCAGCACCACAAAAACATGACGTGACACTCAGGACTCACTAAGGGGTTTGAAGTAAGTTATGATCGAGTAGGGTTATGACACCGTCCACTGTTTGTTGTGTATTAATGCCAGCATTTGTTAGTCATGGGCTATATCACGTAGATTAAGGGTGTCAGGATATCGTCAGTTTTGGAAAATGGAAAAGGTGGGGTCTTAACTATCTGCCCCGGAAAGGTGTTTTAAGTCTGTGACACTCGGAAGGAGAAGAAGTTTCGTCGACATTCCAGTCGACAGTATTGCGTGTCTAGCTTAAATAGATGACTCCTTAGAGATGTGCTTTACCTGAGTTTCTAAAGAGAATTGCATGTGTGGTTTGAATTTCTCAGGATCTGATATACCACGCCTTCGACGCCGACAATGTCCACAGGATATTTTAAGGGTTTTTAACCTGAGTGGGTAAGAAGGGGGTGACAAACCTCCGAGGATCTTTATCGCCCTTCGTTGTGCAGTATCGAGCACTGTGAATTGGTGCTTCAGCGAGGGTTAGCACGCTTGAAAAGCGTACTCCGCGAGCGGCTTCATGTAAGCGCCAAGTATTTTCGGAAAGACGGAACGCAAACTTCTCGAACGCTCTAGGAAGAAGACTGATGTGCTGGTCTGTTTTTATTTCATTTTGCCTCAAACAACCGAGGTCTTCTTGAACAAGCACGCCGAGATCGTACTTATGAGAAGCCAGGTGTAATATTGGTGGTTCTAAGCGGTAGTTATGGATAATCTGATGCCATATGCCTAGAATTTTACCCTTGGTGGCTTCGAAATGCATCATGTGCTCGATGGACATGTGTATGTTTTGTCGGGTTCATCCTTTTAGGTTATATGGTCCTCCACTGTAGCAAATGCTCATCATATCTTTAGATCATCGGAAAATAGCAGAGATTTTGAGGATATAACGCTCACGGGATCAATTATGAAGCCCAGGATTAGGTGGGGTCTGAGTACCGAGCCCTGCGGTACTTCACTTGGTTCACTGTGATGCTCCGAACCATCACATTTGAGTTACGTTACAAGAGAAGGTCTCCTATCCAGCCCAGAACGGCATCGCCGAGACGATTTTGCTGAGGTTTTTGTACAGTTGAATGCGATGGTCTATACGGTCAAATACACTTGGGAAATCCAGGTAGGCTGCGTCGACTCCTACTCCAGCCTCCACAGATTCCGTCCAACTTGCACGGGTTATCAACAGATTAGTAGTACAGGACCGATTTTGGCGAAATCCGCGTTGCCCTGTAACGGGAAAATTGTTACTTATGAGCCGGAGGATTTTGGGCATTATTTTGAATTCGTCGCAACCAACCGACAATTCAGATTACTTAATTATTAACTTGGAATAGCAACAGTCGATCTTTTCGCCCTATTGGGGATCGTCAGTGGTGCGCATCCTTCGGTTCACTTCCGAGGACCTAACCCATGGCTATTAGCGGCTTGCGCCAACTAGGCTGCAGCCTATGGCTCAGTGCGTTCAATGAGATATTACTCGAACAGAATTCCTAACCCATCATTCATTTGGCCCTGTTTTTCTCACTCGAATGGGGATATTGCTTTGCTGAAGTGCAGCATTGCCAGTGATTATTTGAGCAAGAGTAACATACCAGCTAGTCTGATCTTGGCGTCGGTAACCATGTCGTTCAACCATGTCTCGGTTACCATGATGAGATACAAACACACTGTTTTGATGAGATCGACACCTTGCCTATTTACTACGAAGGCCTTGTGCGTTTGATGGCAAACAATTTAGAGCAACGGATGCCAGTAGCTATCTGAACACGCAGACATATCCAATAAATTTACACCGACCCATGTGGGCCGGCTGACAATCGTAGGATCCACTAATAACTGAACGCTTAATCCGAACTCTATTGCTGGCCACTCATCACTCTCACAGCGCGCCGTTCTCCGTCGTTCGTCTTACTCGCGTCAACACTTCTTGGCAGCAGCTAGTCATTGTTGGCTCCATGTAGCTTGGAAGGAGGCCTTTATTTTCCTCGAACATCTGTCTCTCTAATCTTCGCTCGCCTGTTGATTTATTTATTGAAATTGTAGGTATCCAGTAGTGGTCAAACGTATTAATGATATGGCTACAGCAGCCATTGATACATCTTTTCTTAGAGCCACTATCTTTACTTATCACTAACTGGTCGCTGAAGGCTCTATTCAACTCTGCGGATACCCGGAGCTCGCTAAGTGTCACTCCTTCCCTACAAGGTTTATCCTCTTGGTATATTTTGATCACTGCTCAGCTGGTTTGTTGACCTATCCTTTGATACTGTAGTTATTCATTAATAACTATAAGGATTAACCTAACAAGCACTTTTGGCCACTGAAACTCGGTCCAGCAACGCCATCTCTCGATCGTCTTACCTTCAACAATTAGTCTTCCGTTCACATCCATTTAATCCTAGCCTGCTTCGAGTATGCTCAGCTTCCTATCGGCATATACCCACGTACATAATAGTTATTCTGTGTCTTAGATAATCCTCATCCCGTGGAGTATATATAAATATGGCCACATCGTCACTGTATATTTGGTTTCCGCTAACAAGCAATCGTGACTACAAACCCACCTTCTGGTCTCAGATTGAATTCTAACGCCTTTACCTAATACCTCATGAATTTCTTACCGGAACCCTGCTCTTTGTCCTCATGTTCATGAAAGTATTTAACCCATTAAGCCATGCCTTCTGCATAACTAAAAAACATTTTCAGCGTAATATCTGTTACACATTTTACACCAGTTGTCTCAAGCAAATGTTTTAAAGTAGAAATTCCCCAATGCTTGATACAATGACTGGCCTTTTTGGTCTTCTCTCGACCTGTTTCTCTCTTTCCTCTTTCTCTGAGGTCGTGAACCGCTGAGAGATCCGGGATTGTACTGAGGAACTGCCTCCGTCTGGGATGGGACGAAATAACCAAAAAGGACTTAGCTGGACCATGGCTCCACTTCCATACTAACCATCTGCACCCAACAACTCAAACATCAATGTCCAGTGAGGGTAGCTCGACACGAATTGTTCGCTTCCCGGCAAATATACATAATCAGAGAAGGTGAGACCCCATACTCTGTTAATTCTGCTTACCTGCAAAATTATACTCTCTCCTCGACTGACCCCAAAGTCCATGTTGGAATCTGACTGTGCCATGTGTCTGGCCAACAGAGGAGTCACTCGACTGCGAATAACTGAAGGAAATAATGCTTTATAACCAGGTTTGCCAGTTGCACATGACTGATCATAGCAATCGACGACAGCGTTCCAAGACGTAGTGCGTTTTCGCCTGGCAAGCGTCCTCCATATAAAAGCCACGAAAGTCCGTTTATCAACACGGTGACGTGGCGGATGTGACTCGCCATTGAATAAAGTCACTGCCCACTGTTACACACTGGAATATCGACTAGTCATTTTTCCATATTCTACTAACAAGTACAACAGAATTACTCTTTCTTCATCTACTGTCCCCACTCTAACTACTGTGCTATTTTTATATACTCTACGCACACTTGAAGCCATTTTACTGGCACTCCACTGTTCATTTGCTCCTCATGATCGCTTCGAATATTTCTGCAAATTGTACAACTTTGGCCACAGCCAATTACGTGCGTTGTAACGTATCTGTTGCGCCACATAATTGCTTGTAACTTTCGATCATGCCTGAGTTGGTATGGCTCGATGAATTCGAGAATAAAACATTTATTTCTTTATTTATTTTTGGATGTATTTCTTGCCTGCCCCCTAGGTCCGTTTCAAACTTTTGCATTGAACAACCACTACTTAATCATTCGGAGGTGAATAACGGCGGATTTTCTGTGCTTTCCTCTTCAGACGACTGGGGAATTGCACTACACACAGGTTTAGAAATGCAGACAGCGAGGCTAGCGAAAACTTCTCGTTTCTTTTTGTGTTGCCTTAGGCAACAGTGGCCTGGCTTCCATTGCCTTTAGACGTATAACTGATGGCAATTTGGTGCAGAACTTGTGCAAACTTCCGAGCACCCTTTCTACCGTTTGTCTGGAGTAAATCAAGAATTTCGGCACCCTTGGACCACTTCCTTTATAATTTAGTGATATGGGCAACATTAAGGTTGAATTGGCAATCACATCGTGGAGACAGAGGGCTTCGCGGAAATAGCGCCACGCTTCCAAGACATGCACTTCGACCTGCGGCTCTTCAGCTTACTGGATTTCAGGGATACCATGAACAAAGATGGACCTTTCTTCGGTTTGCTCGCTGTGTTCTTCTGGGTTTTGCCACCCTTAATGAGGCTCATTCCAAGGGATGTCAGGGAAGATACGAACGCTGCATGACAAACCACGAAGACGGGCAGTCTTCGCTTCCTCACCGGACTATAATATCACCTGAAGTAGCCTGGGCTCGCCATAGTGAACTGAGTTTTGGTGGCCGACCATACGACAAAAGCTAGCCTGTTTGGCCTTGATTCCAACTGCTTAGCATATGCATTTCAAATGTTTCAAATCGTCCAGAAGTTTGTCTTTGCTTGAGTTTGCTCTTGATCTAGGCACGTTGGAACATATTACCTTCATTGAGTTCTGCATCTTCTAATTGTTTGTACTTTTGGATAGCAGACTGCCTCCATTTACTGGCGACTTGGTGGGCGTTCTTTGTGGGAGCGTTTCGGTATTTGTGGCGCTTCTAACAGTTTTTGGATTGGTTGCAGACATGCCCGCCAACTTTGCCTTGGGTCTGCATGCAACGAAGAGAGATGCATAGGTTATCGAACTTTCGGTATTGTCAAGTAAACCAAAATTTGACAAAGACAAACCACCCGGAAAGACCGACCTCTGCAACATTGGAGTCGCCGGGGTTGGCAGTCGTTCGATGTCCGCCTGTTTGCTAGTTATCTTGTTTGGGTTTGCCGAATGTACGCTGTCAACTGTACACTACGTTTGCTGTTCTGTTCTAAGTTTTAGCATACGCTTAGGCAACGGGAGTGGAGTGCTACTGTAGCTGGTTCCGATGCGACCGATTTATCAGCCGTTGCACGCTGCACAATCGTTGATGGTTGTCACACTTCTCTGCCAGCATTGCGATGCATCTCACAAGTGGATTGACAGTATACTCAGTACAAAACCAAATGGAGTCTGGAATGCAATGTTGTTCTTTCAATTCCGCTAGACCTGTACCTGCGCACCGGGAATGAAATTCCTTTCCGCAGTTACTACAAGTTATTGTTTGCGTTTGAGTGGATCAGGTACAAATCGTTTTCCTTCTTGTTATGTTGCAAACCACTGCCGAAGCATCAGTCCCGTCGGTAAGTTGCGAGCGCGGTCGTGTTCGGCAGGCAAACAATATGGGTCGCCAATGAGAGCGTCAGGTGTAAACAAAGCCGATGGAGGGCAGCGCATGTGTGATGGACGCTGTGCTATCAGGCTTGGTTAGACGTAGAGGAAGCTTGCGTTTTAACTTGTGTGGTAGAATTTACGCTGGTTTGGCAAGTGTTAGAATGTTCACTGCTAAACTACCTGCAGCTACCAAACACAGTATCGGATTATTGTGGCAGAGGAAACGTTGGATAGTGCTAAGAGCACTCTGTAGAATGATAGCGCAAATGATGAGATGCACACGAAAAGTAGATTGAGGCACATCTGGAGTTCGGGGAAAGTCTTGCTGAAATCGCAGTACCGGATGCAACGATATTGTGCCAAATACATTGCAGTGATAAATTCACTGGCTAGCGCTGGTAAATCCGAGTTGGATAAGTGTAAGCACAGTAATTCGCGTCAAGAATCGCGAGTACTAAATCGAAAAGCAGCGGCACGTCATTTCAATATAACCACATGGCTTGACCTTGATGAAGGTCAGTTGAAGCCAGGGACATTACAATGGCGTTGCTGGAATACCCAATTAGTTGGCAGCCGATGTAAAGTACATATCGTGTTTTTTGTTCCTGATTCATTTTAGTGCCATTTCTAATCAGCTTCTAGTTTTCTTTTGGGCACATGCTGTTGTGTATGTATACTTTGCACGTTGGTTAATATTTACTCGGAACTAAATTGCATTTCTTTAGCACTTTACCCCAATTTCCTTTGCTCAAAAAGGTTAAACGCGTTCTATTAAGAGCACCGCTTTCACCCTTTCTGAGCGGTTGTTCCCAGAAGTCTTTGAGACAAGGCAAAAACTAAACGAATAAAAACTGTGTTTCATTATTTGCTGCTGGTTTTGAAATGAACAGACATCAATGTAGCATGTCAGTTCACCACCAATTATCGCACAGCTCAAGCTTGCCTAGTGTTCAGGAGGGATGAAATCTAATTATGTGACTTGTAGGAAGGGTCCCTGGATTAGGTAAGGCAAAATATTGCCAATGCAAAATCACGTACTTTTTGTGTGAGCCAGCACATCTGTGTAGTGCGCTGACATCATCATTGATCAGTACTTTATAAATTTGATGGTCAAACTTTTCAGAGCCATGGTCCAGTTTCGAAACATCGAACTTCAGTGCGGTTACCAGGGCCGACTACCACCTCAAGTCGTACTACATACTTCTTTTGAGATGCCTACTGAGAACACATTGATTTAGACTTTGTTGGATTTACCCACCTAGCCGTCGGTAAAGTTACGGTTGCCGCGTAGCGATTGCACGTGATAGTATCACTATCCTGTATAAACGAAGTCCGGTGGAAGAATATGAAAGAATGGAATGGAACGAAGCAACAACAACTATCCTTTGACTGCTTTTGATCCAAAGGTTAAGTAGACAGGGTTATCGGATTTGCCGTTTAACTTCAGCAAGTTGTTCATAACTTGTGTTCAAAGCTGAGGTGGATAAACAACCGTAGGGCGACAGACCGGGTGGTCCCTGATGTCCCGGCAGCAGCCAGCATTAGTTATATGTAAAAAGATGCAGTGATTTCATGTGTGTTGAAACTACTGGTCCTTACTTAAATTAAGCCATCCAATAATATCCAGATGTCGCAGTATTCTTTGAAGAATGTATCACCTCTTCACCATCTGTTAATACTAGACAAGATTGAAAATGGGGCTACCTCCGACTTTGACACAAATTATAAGCGAGCCAAGCTCCCATAATTTTCATGGAAGCAACACAATGTTTGGCTAGCCGAACTACCTTCATGTGATGCCGGCTGAGTGGTCCGTGTTTAACCCTTTCTAGAAAATAGTTCGGCCTCAGCGTTCCAGGATGTGGTAGATCTTTGCCTGGCAAGCGTTCTCCTTATAAAAATCCTCAAATATCCGGTTAACTACGCTCTGACGTAGCAGATGTGGCTGGGCACTAACTAAAGTCACTGCCTCTTACGTATCTTGGTGTTCTAACACAGTCTACAGACGTGGGTCATGTAATACGGAGATCTCATTTCACTCCTCACGCCTGACCGAAATCAATCACAAATCCAGCGTCACATTCACAAATTCAAGCAACCCAACCACACTAGTTCTTACTTACATGCATTCATGCACACGTAACACATAGATCTATTTGCTACTTACAAACTTGTGCCGCTTTTATTTTTACCAGGCCTTGTTATATCACCATGATCATGTCTCTTTAAGGGTGTCTCACACTGCCCTGAATAACTAATTTAGCTATTTATTTACAAGATGCCAGTGAAGTAATTTCAATAACTAATCGTTCACGCCAATTTTGTATTAGTTATATTTATGCAGAAAGATGATCTGTTGTGCGGAGACCTACCAACATGTGCTGTCTTTGGGATGAATGTACAAGTATGAGATTTTTGGTTTTCCCCAAATTGATGCAAAGTGACCCGCTCAAATATCGCACACAGCCTAGTACTTCCCATCAATCAATATGAAGTGTTACAGGATGTATACACACCAGCTGGGTTTACGGATCATGCGCTTCGAAAACAACCCATGTTTTAAGTAACAACATGATGACTTGGTCAGTATTATTTGGATATGCTCTACTTATCAATGCAATGCGGTGCCGTGTATAGAACATCGAGTAACTAGCATATCAGACAATGCAATGCAGGAATTTTCACAGAGGCTGTTAACTTTCTCTGGAATACATTGACTGTGAACGAACGTCTTTCACTGATACTGTACTTATTCCTCTATAGCCTGTTGGTTCTACGACTTTCAGTATGCTTCGGTTCTAGACAGAGAAACCGTTTATCGCTTCAGGTTTGACTCTGAGTATTTGTTCCAATCAATTAGCACAAAGGACACTGAATCAATCCTAACAGGCGTCTGTTAGGAAAGTCAGTAAATAAACAAAGGACAAATTTGGACGTCCAATTGGCTTGGTTCTGCTGTTCACCTAGTTCCGAATTAATTCAATCCGATTTGATATGACCTCTCTCCACCTCTTATGTTGTCTGAACGAATGGAAGGGGTTGTTGAAACACCGTCCGCTCCCAGTAGTACTTGGAAGCAACTTTTGAGCGCCGTTGTGCACATGGGTCTAATTAGAACTCCACTTTCTGCCTTCACTAAGCCGTATCCACACTGCTGTCTGAGCATCCTCTAATTATTGTGAATCTCAGTCTTAGTGACCTTCAAACTATTTGGCGTCTGAGCTTTCTGTCCCCAGGGATTTAGTCTGTTTTAATTCTTTTTGTCGAATTGGGTGCGCAATTACCATACCAGTATTGCCCGGTTAGTTGCAAATTTCTTGCGGTGAACCAAGGAGGAATATCTCAAATTTACCTTTAGCAGTCATAGTGTGTTTTTATGTTAAAATATCAGGTCATCAGGTTGACCCACATATATCATACGAAAGTAGAAGCCATATGTTGTACGGTTCCATTTGGTGGCGGTAGCGCATTAACTTTTATAAGATGCGTTTAAACAGATTCAGACAGTCGGTGTATGTGTTTATGCCGGCGAATGCAATACTGATGAAAGATACCTCGAATTCAAAATTGACAGTTCGTCCGTCGAGGTCCCTAAACAATAGCTTCTTACTATTTCGCTGAAGGTGAACGTAGTCCTAAACAATGCACACAATGCACAACGGCATCGCCACATTTCTGCCTAAAGGCCATACTTGTGCTGTCGCCTGTGAACTGAGTTTACCAGTATGCACTGTGGAACATGGGATGTCGTTCGCTCCCACACTGGCGCCGTATCACGTTATACTCCCTTCGAGCGAGGCACTAATAAAGCACTAATAAAGCAACGTTGAACAAGTTGCTGAAAAACGCTTTGCTACGTTGTCAGTTGGAAAGCTGGACGCAGCAAATCCGCTGTTTGTCACTGGCAAACTCGCAGTGTTTAAAAGAGTAACTCCACCAGCTAATTTCATCGGTCTGTATGTTTTTTCAACTAGTTATTTGGTCAATTAAATGCATGCATCACGGCAAATTGTTGACGTACAGTTGGGGGATTGTTGTCCGTAAATTCCAGTCCATCGTTGCAGTCCATAGCTGCATGCTGAGTGTAGTTTAACTGACTTATTGGACTGTATTCTTCAAGTTGTTGACAGCTGAAAGCTAATCGCTTTTACTGCTTGGTATAATTACAGTTATTGGAAGTGACTGATGATTTCTTATACACTATCCTCCGTGGTAGCTTGTGCAGTGCGCCTGCATTCCTACACCGAGGAAACTGTATTGTAAGTCGCCCAGTTATCTGTCATTACACAGAGATGATTTGCGTAAATGTCATAAAATATCTAAGATGGTCACGATGTTGGACCGTGCTGTAAAAACTATCCTTAACACAAGCTCTACTTAAGTGCCGTTAAGTTGACGGATAGTCAAGTATTTTCTCTGAAACCACTGAATGCTTGAAGCAGTGATATTACCTCTCTTATATGATAGTGCTTTTAATCAATACTTAACGGATGATACAACATGATAAGATATTACAGTAACCGTTATGTCTATCCGCTCTGACAGTGTCGCCACTTCATTTATAGGGTAACGGGGAGCGCTATATCCCGAATGGAGTTTACCCCCTTTTGGAGATCTAAGCTTGCTGAGTGAGGTTTGCGCTGTTTTTTTCGTTATACAACACTTTCCTTCGAGAATAAACACATTCACTAGCCGCAACGTTATGGCACTTAATGTTTCAGTGTGTGGGAGTCAAGGGACCTTGAGGTGGACATGGTGAGTAGGGAAGATGAGATGTACGGTGTCATCATACCGTTTACCAGCTTGATGGAAAAAAATTCAAACTAGGAATACCAGTGTTAATACTTCGGGAAAACTAACAGAATGACACATCCGCAGGTTGTGTACGAGTGAAAAACGGAAAATTTATTTGCTGTTGCTCTTTCATTCTTTGTCTATAAAAGAGGAAAACGCCAGCGAATGATGACATCGAAGATTCCCGGCGCTTCTCACATAATTTCCATAAAGACGATGTAACGAACAAGGCTTGTCTGATTGTGCGTGAATTGCAGCATCTCATAAATTAGTTTTATTTATTGAAAGTGCTATTTACTCTCAAACATATACTAAATTGTAACTCAATTAGCACACAGAAAAGTTTTTACCTGATATCGCCAAACAGCTGACGGTTTCAGTCAACTCACAACTCACAGCAAGAGAGGAACGCAGTAAAATCCCTGAAATCTGACAAAACTATTGTGAAGCTGTCTGCGGACAAAGGGCGTTTGACGGTCCTAATGGATAAAACGGATTACATCGAAAAGCGAAATAACTCCTGGACGACACAACAACATACCGCCGCATGGAGAACGATTCAACAGTACATTTAACAAATAAGATAAATAAGACACTAAAAGACATCGGGATCGGAAGCAACTCATACAGGAGGAACACGACAGAATGAAGGCCGGTGACTCAAACATCACAAAACTCTATGGCTTTCCGGCGGTACACGAGGATGATGCACCACCACGGCCATTCACATCCCTTCCTGGTACACCCACATCCAACTTAGCCAAAGAATTGAGGAGGAGCCTTAAACGTCTGATTAATGGATCGCAGTATTTGCTAAAAAATGCACAGCAATTTTTAGAGAAGCTCAAAAGACTACAAATGGGTCATGAGGAAATAATGGTCTCGCTTGACGTTCCCGCACTATTCTTCTCTGTCAACTTACAAGTGGCGGAAGAAAATTTCAGAGAAGTCCTGGATGACAGCGGACCAAAAGTTGGGAATTTGACAACCGATAGTGAATGCAAGATTTGCGACTAGTGCCTCAACCTACTTAATCTTCAATGGAGTGTTCTTTGAACCGGTGAATGGCACCCCCAACGGGATACCCTACATCGGCTCCTCGCAGTGAGCATTATACAGTAGTTAGAAGAGAACCTGCTCCCAATTATCATCCCGAAATTATGTATCCCATATAATGAAACTTTCGTGATACTCAAACGCCCTCAGCTACATACCGTGCAGTGCTTGCTGAACAATGCGATGGACGGCATTCGTTTCACCATGGAGTCAGAAATGGAAAACCAATAACCTTTCTTGGACGTACCTGTTACTAGGACAATAGACGGAGAAACACAAACATCTGTTTATAGGAAGGGTATTCACACTGACCAAATCTTAAATTTCAACAGCAATCATCCAAATTGTCACAAAATAAGCTGCATATACGCCTTATTTCGCATGAAAGAGTTACACTGCAATACTGAAGAAGCAAAGAGAGAGGAAGAGAAACATCTGTTTAGGTCCTTCATGCGCAATGAATACCCGCGCAGTACTATCCGAAGGCATGTGAACGGCAGGGCTGAAAAAACCAAGCCTGTACCAACAACTAAGAAACAGATCGCTTTGCCTTATGTCAAGAAAGTATCAACAATGACGGTCAGATTGCTCAAACCATATCATCTGACGGTTGCCCACATGCCAACCGCCACACTTATGGGGACTTTGTCTAAACCGGAAGATAAATTGAAGGTACACGAAAGCATCAATGTTGTTTACAGCATACAATGCAATAACTGCGAGAGGAACTTTGTGGTCCATACATAGAGGAAATTGGTTACCAGAATACAAGCTCACAAGCAAACTTGCCGTAGGCACTACGCAACATCTCTGGTTTCGGCACAAGTTGATGAGGAGGGGCACAGTTTTGATTGGCACAAAACCGAAATTCTCGCGCAGGGAGAAACGAGAAAAAGCAGGGAATTCCTTGAAGCGTGGTTTACTACAGCAAACTTTATAGACCTGGCCATAGACCTAGACCCCGTGTACCTACTATTGAGAAAGAAAGAAATTGGACGGGTCAGAAATCGTAACATAAGGCAGGAAGCAGCGGTGGCCGAATAACAAACAACCGAAGACTGGTATTGCGAGATGTAACCATTTTGTGTTATCTGCTCAGTCGCAAACTAACAACATAAATATGAATCACGGGACAGAAAAATCGAAAGTTTGATAAAGGGAACTCAGTGCTTTACACCAGCGAAAATCACATGATATGAAAAGAACAAGCCAATTTCATACCTCATTTGCCCATTGATCAAGAGCCGACAATGCACTCTGCGAGCTGTACGCTAAGCAGTGAGGCACTGCGGATGTCACCGCGGTTGGTGACGAAACGTCTGCAACACAATTGCTCAGCTCAGACAACAAACAAAAGCCAGGAAGGTCAACCAGACCTTTAAGTGTTCCTATTTATCACAAAGTTTTAACATGTGGCACCATTCTTACGTCCTTTGTTTTTATTACAAAGCAACCAGTGGCTTAGATGCAATTTTATACGAGTCACTTGCGTCTCAAATAAGGTAGTTTATAGAAGAGCTAAATTCCGATCGTAGCGGAGTTTGAAGTGAGTGCAATGTTCATGTTTCCTATATCTTTACTTCAACCTATAAACAAAGGACTTCATAAAAAAGCATACCTGTTCCTGAGCATTTTTACTACAGTAAGTTCGAGATGAGGACAACATGAATGACGAGCGCATGGCCCCGTTAATCATTCGGATGCAGTTCATCGTGGGGTGAGAACACGGAGCGCACTAAGTAATTCTTTGATGCAATTTGGGCTGCTCCTGCATTGAAGCGTTCAATACCTGTATTGGGAATCATGCAGCAATGTAGATAACATTGTGTCCACTTATGAGTGCTGATGATTAGCGTAACCGTTTTTCTTAGTCACACATTCTGCAAGTTTGGAAGCAATCATGAAGTCACATTTAATTCTCAAAGTTGGGAAATGTACTGTAAGTCAATCGGATTTGTTCTGAATGCATTCGGCAAGGCAGTTGTGATATTGTTTGATCTGCCCAATTCCCCATATTTTATTTGTTAGTTTATTCATTATTTCATGTGAATACAAGTACATTCATCATCGGTTTGTTTTCATAACCATTATACCTAGTCATTCGGATCAGATGACAAGGTGATATTCCATTGTGGCTCTTGTTTGAAACTCTGGGTTTGTATGGAAGCACCCGACAATGGATTACACTATCACGCATTGGAACCAAAATATCGTGAGCAGTGGTTGTTACGCCCTAAGCAAGGGGCTGCGTACATGAAAGAACCGATCGGGAATTCATGATTTCTAGGGGTTTTGTGAAGAATTAGTCAGTTTATTTGATTGACAATTAGGTTGGCGATTTCTTATCATTCCTGATTAGGTCCCACTGCCATTATGATAGCCTGGCAAGTGACTGTCCACATACGGAGTCTGATACTTCGTTCCTTATAGACATTTCCGAACCAGAGTACTAACAAGTTGCCATCAGGTCCATCGCAAAATAGAAAACAATAATAAAAGGGAATGAACATCATCTATCCTACGTTCCACACAAGTAGATTTTAACTGTTTTAGTTCGTTGATTGAGTACGAAATGGCAGTCAATATGTGAAAGGAGCACTGGTGCCTTTGATTATGTGGCAGGCCATATAATCCAAATTTGCGGTCACTGAGAGTCTGTGGCATTTAGTCTCCAGCTTAGAGGGAGGACAGAGCCGGTTAATGATAAGTCTGAGGTCGCTTTCTTCATGCGTCTTTCCACTTCTTGTGATGTCTATCGTCGAACTTGTTCCAACCGCTTCCCCGTAAACCCTAATAACTCTTAACGAGGGGAGTGCATAGGATAGGAAACGCAATACGTGGCTGAGCAAATGCATACGATGTCGAAGGATGACATAAGAGAGAGCGATGCTTTTGGATACTTGCACTCTGTCGCGAACTTTCGGAATGCCTTATCAATGCTGCAACCAAACTATGGTAATACTTCGCAGCCAACCACTGCCAAAAGCTGACAACAATTTCATGCCATGCCAGCGAACCGGCAAGTTCTCACAACATTACGACATGACTCTAGGGACGGAGTCGCAGTGTACCCTGCCCTTGAGATTGTGATCAACATCGCGACGATGCCATACAATTCTTAGTCTGGTTAAAGTAAGACAGGAATTCGCGATCCGTTTGAGATCCTCTCTTCAACACCGTCTCTATTATTGATGATACCTCCTAGGTGGGTGGAATAATTGACTTGCTCCGGAAACTCACTGCTAGTGTTGAGTGCGGACGCAGCCACTAGCCAATCATGGGGCAGTGTCTTACAATTGGCTGTGGTGAAGTACAGGTCTTACTTTGATGGCTAAACCGCTAAACGATTTAAAGTGTTTTGAACTACTTATGGATTATCATCCGGCAAAACGTTGTCGTCGACGTAATCCTATTCCACTACCCTACCTCCAGAAGGAAATGCAAAACCGCTATTCTGGAAGATTTCCACTGCTCGTTGAATTATATACGATGGCGGGATTGCGGAAGAAAGTTAAACTATAGCAACCTTGGTATAAGCCGATGATGACGGCTAACAAATAGGAGTGCCTGCAGGAAGCCCTAACTTTTCCATGCGTGCCAACACACGGTTCATTTAAACTGCTTTTAAACATGTCCTCTGCACCTTTCTTTAGCAGCCTTTACAGTCCGAGACAGATAGCCATTTTTATGTGTAACGCACACCCTTCTTATAACATCACATTAACAGGGGTTGACTGTAGGATTATACAACCGCATAGGTGGTCCCAGGATCACAGCTGTCCACTATTGTTTAAATCCATCAGTCCGTTTGATGTACACATATGTTGGGGGTGGACCAGGCATCTCATCATCTACGGAATTCGAAATACACCGTCGTTAAAGCCCATCATACGCCCCAGTATTGACACCAGTCCAGCGTCCAGGAACGACGCCCTAGCACAATCATTGTGGATCGCTCACTCAATACCCAAGCTTGTGCACTGAAAACTAAACCCTTACTGGAAGATTAAGTCACGAGCCTGGGGCATCGATGCACAAGATGTTACGGATTAACAGCGCTGTGCTGGGGCACTTGGCCGACACAAATCACCAAGTGAATGTGCACGAGGCCTTTCGGCCTATCTACAAGATATCTGGACACCACACGCGAGCCCACCGATGTCCCCTATTGGCAACAGCGGAAGCGATCGCTATTCGGCTCCACAATCTCGAATTATGTGCCCAAAAGACGTTTGTACACGCTCTACAGCTGCCATGGCCTCAAAATTCCCCATGTTACGACACCACGCTTGACCCTTCCACTAATGATGCCCAAGTCAGTGTGGTCACTTGATCGCATTAACCGGTCAATTCACTTCATTGATTCATCGTATTTAAATACAATGTGTTTGATTTATTCCTATCATCTGTGGTGTGTTGGCCTGATGCGAACCACCGAAAACAAGCTTGTTCGCCTAAGTGTCTTTTGATTCTGAACAGCACTATGTTAAATATGTAACAATAAAGGCTGTGCTGGTACTCAACACAAAATGTAGACTAATTTTAATTAAGGCTGACTACGCTTTCCGGAAAGTTACCTCTTACCTGCGCTCGAATATTACTTGAGCTCCGTTTCCCCTGATGGTTCGTCTGGCCTTTGGCTTTTCTGGCTTCTAACGTATCCATGCGGATTACACTAAAATTGGGTCATGACTAGTCATCGACCCGCATAAAAAACTATACTCTTAACGAGACAATTGAATCCATAACCGCCTTAAGAATATTCAGCTGAATCCACAAGCACATCAGGCTGAATCTAAAGTGGCGCACAGGCGCAAATGCGTACCCATCGGCTTGACCATTTGCAAATCAGTGTAATAGTACTCAGAACATCTGTATCGGTTGGTGCAACGTTTATGCTTTGCGCTCAGCCAACAAATCACGTGATACACACACGGACGTGAAATCAACACATGCACTCAGTCTCTGTAGGATGCAGACTAGCACGCGGCATCTATGGCTGATTGAGGAAGTACTGTAACCCACCCACTCACTTGTGTGGCGTCACAGAACTGGGGGGCCGGAGATATTCCATCTAAGTTCTCAGTGCTCACTGTTGTGCACAGACGACCGGACGTGAAATGTGCTCCACGGTGAGACAGTATCGATTGCCTTCACTGAAAGTAGCTACATGCAAGCTAGCAGACGTGTCCGTCAAACGTTGTGTGACCTAGACTTGGCGGTGTCTGCGTGTGATCGGGTGTGGATACTAGGGCCTAGGTGAAATACTTAATGCGTGAGGTGCATCACTACGCCCTGTTATGGAACAATACGATATGGGTGGCTGTAGCCGAATTACCTCTTAACTGCAGTGCATCGGCCTGAATGATGCGGTTAGCATCAGCATCTACACAGCAATACATGATGTACTGCAGTGAGGTTTGCGGAAGAGTACCGCGTAAATTGTGATAAGATTACCGGGTTGGCAACGGCTTGCATTTACTAGTCTATATGCAATTTTTAGTATACTGCAACCGTTGACAGGGTGAACGAATATGTTTGTAAAGAAGCGTTATGAGTTCGTGTGAAACGAAGATGAAACGGGGATCTATGTTAACGTTAGCGCACTCATCACCAAGTTGCCGAATTGCGACGCAGTGGGTATGGTGAAACGCTGTTTGAGTGAAGAGATTAACATAGGGAGTGGCCGAAGCATAAGGTGGTTGAAACAACGCAGAGTAAGAAACTGCTTCCCATATTGTTTTAGCTCGGGTTTCAGTCGGAAGTACGCACTCAAGAACAAGGTCTTATCATTGGATCGTCAATGTCCACTATTTTGTACATAATACTGGCAAACTCCAGTAACTTCAAAAGTTGTTGCTGTCAAGTGGGTGGCGCATTTTGAACATAAAAGTGGATAAGAAAAGCTAATTTTTAATGATCTGAAATCGCTCACCATGGAGTTGCACGTCGCCATTCCTTTACTGCTCTGTCTGCAAGAATGATTTGCCTCCAAGGCGATATTTCGTCAGTCGGCGGACTCAGTTGGAACACAACACTACAATTCCGGTATCTGTGTTTCATAGATAAGACCATGTGCGCAGAGAAGGAAGTTGGGAACGCTGCTTGCAAGTTGACAGTAATGTACTTGCTGAATAGTGGACAACCGAAACCGTTAGTGAAACTCCCGTTTCACAATATTCTAAAGCCACATTAAAAATGTACAGCGAAATGGACTGGGGCGATAAGCATATTATAGATAGAAGGAAGTTCATCTTATTTCAGACTGCACTAACAGAGGAATGATAATCGGGATCTGTTCAACAAGGGTGTATCTGAAAGACATTTCTCCTAGGTAAGATGACTAACTGCGTTGACAAACTTATTCGCAAAACGGTGTGTGTGTGTATATAGGACATCCCGCGAGCAAACTGCGCATAACGTTACTAGAACACCTGAAGGGTAAGTCACGGCGACCTCTAAGAATATTGCTCTACTGTGAGATTCAGCGGTGGTGACGCACATGCTAGGTACAGTGCATGTAAGGTGTCCAGCTTATTCGTGAGCCAAAGCGAGGCGCTTCCAGAGATCTTGCGCGTAAGCAACGTGGCCAGTTAATAGCAGATTATTCAGGTAGACAGAACAAACCGAATAAAGTGGAATGACATTTATCCAGCTTAAAAAGACCTAGTTTAAGTGTAAGTTGGTTTAGCCCAACTGCGGTGAAGAGGCATCAATAATGCAACCTCAGCCTCAACATGAGGCATACATACATACATGGTTGGCGGCATTCGGTTTCTGTTTGCCTGTCAATATAGCCAGGCACAGGACGCCTGCGCCTACAGAGGGACCTTGTGTGGCTTTCGCTGCACGACCCATAGCTCCAACCACCCACCTATATCCATTGTAAAACCGAAGGAATAAGACCGGGAGGCATGTTGATGGGAGCCACGTTTCATCAACGGAGCCGGCCCACACTCCTTCACAGGCAAACACAAGCACGCTGTATTTGGGAAATCAAGCGCACACAAGGCGGTGGCTGGACCGTAGTCCGCTCCACACTGAGTGCATGGAACCCCTCTTCGATTCTAGCACGACCGCAAGGACTGTGCACCCGTTCCCCTCCGGCAAAACCGACTGTCTCCTAGAGCCAGTATGGACGAGGTAGTGGGTAATGGACAGGTAGGCACCTTGTCAACATGAACATTAAGCGTAGTCACAAAGGGGATATCAAGAAACAGCCAAGTACTTGAAACGACAAGATGAAATAAAACAAATGGAATAATGCATACAGCTACGGTGGTATAACTCTTCGCTAAATTAGCATATGAATTAAGTTGGTTAGCAACGAATCCGAGATAAGTAAGAAATGTTCACATGTTACTTAAAAATGCTACAACCGCGACAACGTTTACTCGTATTCTTTTGTAGAAAGGCAGCCATGGGTTTATATTTTTACCGCCATTTCCAAGGAATATCTAGTATTATGTGTACACCACTCGGTTAGTTACGAAGACGAACTGCTGAGTGTAAAACGGTTGCTGCCACTTGAGTTGAGTTCATTGTTACTCGAACGATGTTTACTGTGCCTTATCTCTACTTTCCAAGCTTTGACATTTATAGCAGATCTTGAAGCTGCACCTGTCTACATGCCCCGCTGTTCAATGCTACCGCGTGCGGCCACATTGCGCACCTAGACGAGCGGACGCACTAAGTGCGAATACTGATGCCTCAACTACCACCCATTCGAGTTTGGCCACGTGCGTGTTCCTTACCTTACGTAAGCCTAGCTTCGGGGTAACATCTGCTTGCTAAAACCTCCCAAAGTGAGATGATTTTCCTGCCTGATTTCAACAGCCATGGCGGTAATGCAGTGTATAATTGTCCGAAAGCCCGTGGTTCTATTTTCCGTTGATCAAAACGAACGGTACGCGTTTATGTGGTTGTGCGTAAACAGGATGTAATTTGACTGCGTTTTGGACTAAGTTGAGTAGCATTACGCCAAAACGTGAGTCCCATAAGGAGCAGTTCGGCTGTAGTATGAATGCTATTGGCTGAAAAAATTGGTAAAGAATGATGGAAAACGAGTTTCAATACCTTCGTTGATGCGCCTTCTGTGCCGTTCGGTCTTCCAATTTGTGACATTTCATTCTGGTTAGTTTATCACCCAAACGCATACAGACGGTATCACCAAACATGACATGCTCAGTTTAGAAACCTTTCATCAATATGATCGTAAACCCTATTTGCTGATACTTAATTTCCGACTTAAGTTTATGTAGTCAATTTGCAACAAATGTTAGGAGGCGGATGACGAACAAAACCTAGAATAGAGGCGATCAGGGTGGCAATGGCTCAGGCTGGAGATAAAAGGTGAGTGGCGATCGTATGTACTGCTGAATCATTCCCTTGTGTCAGATCCGACATCACTATAGCTATGGATCCCACTGAGTCGGCGTTCACACTGCTGCAAACGACCGACAGGAGCTTGTAATCTTCCGCTATACCCTGGTGTCCGTTTTAGACTCCCTTAGTAGCACGGCATGAAGGTTTTGATGGAACTGGTCCTTGAGCGCGTATGCTAAGAGGACCAAGAGAGTACGTTAGTCAATTCGACGTCCGTTATACTTGCAAGTGGCACCAAGCCTCATATCACAGAAAGGTTGCTGAGTGAAAACTAATTTTAACTGTGATCTCCACTGTGACATTTGTGGCGATCTCAACACCAGCTTACTCAGATGCGGAAGACTAGGCGTCACTAGCAAGGCGGATATGGAATCCTATGTGTAATTGTAGTGATGAGAACAACCGGTGTACTATGTTGGAATCCTGAAAACGTGTCTCAGTCAAATAGCAGACATCAACTGCAAGAGTCTCTAAGGTGCAAGTCAAACTTGGTTTCAGATCTAGATAAGCGTGAATTCATTGTACGTTACCAGTTTGAACCTAGTTCCAGGCTGCAGAAGCGACGGTAAGAAACAATGTGCTTGGTATTATCCTGTGAAGCACCGTTTGATTGAGATTGTGGATATTAAGGGCACCCATTCATTGGGTGGCAGATTTGTTCACCGTTGATGAACTAGGTAATATAAGGGGTTAATTATACAATGCCAAGGTGGACTAATGAGTGCCGTGTGCTTATAATGTTAGTTTAAAACACAGTCGTTATTGTTTTAGCAGTAGAGCAAATAAGCACGTGAGTGAAATTGTGTGCTGTTTTTCCCATTACTTATCACTAAGCGAGGTGCTACCTGCTTGCTTGTGTCGAAGTACACAGATCATGGTAGGAGACCATGGCCTTGATCATTTGGCCGATGAGCTTAATCAAAGTGACAGTAGGACGAGCAATTGGCTTGGCAGCCCTTTGGAGCCGCTGAGTTAGTTTATATACTGATAATAATACTGGTACTACTACTACTAATAATAATACTAATAATAACAATCATTTATTCCTCGACAGTTCGAGACAGACCAATTGAATGGTCTGTTTAACTTGTACAACTTGAAGGCATAATGTAGTTAATTTTATATTTTTGTACAGTGGTTCTCATATGGTTTTTTGAAGTGAAGTTTGAAGTCAAGTTTTTAAGTGAACTCTGAAATTATTAAAGACACGAAGAAACTGGGAACAATAACAAATGTAGACTTCACGGAAAGTTTAATTAAAGTAATACGGTCATCGATGGAACTGCTCCCACGGGACCTGCTTCCATGCAGTGTATCTCTTCAATGGGTCTCACCCACACTTCTATGTACCAAATGGCGCTGAACCGGTGTGGCAAAATAGTAAATAGACCATCAGCTGGGTAACAAACTTTTTTTCAAAAGGGCTGTTTTATGAATACATTATTGGCGCGGAAGCCTCAGCCGTTCCGTCGTGCGCATCAATCAATTAGGGCACCTTTTTGTTATAAGCCAGCGAGTCAGTAGCAGTATGGTTTGCAAGGGTATAAATTTTTAGTTTGAAGCTGTAATAAATCACCTTAAGAGATTAAGCCAAGCATGGCCAACAATGAAGCAAGGAAGAGTATAAAGTATGAGGAATCGCATGCGGATAGGCGAATCACAATTTGATGGAAAATCTTGGCGAGTGACGACGATGGTACAGAGACATCAGCTAGAACGGCGTAGTGAATCTTCGAACCAGTGCATCAAAGGAGAAAACAAAATTGGTAAATCGAAGTGATAGGAGTAAGATCGTTTATGGATACATGTTCAAGAATTCATGTATATGTAGCTAACAGCATAATATTGAGACAATTATGGAATCCGGCGACATTCAAGTGTATTCAGGACCTTTCTCATACAAATCGTCCAAAGTCATTGTTTGGCCAAGTGTAGCCCACATATTTGACACGAAGGAACATTATTCATACGTGTGAATTGAGTATAGGTAATGCGGTTTCTAAAAATCGATAGACGTATTTTTCCGTATTAACGCATATTTTATGGATGGCGTTAATGCATACCCGCGGCTTAACACTCCCGAGATCAGAGGCCAAATCAGGTGACGGAATGCATGAGTGTGCACAACTTCTCCAAGGTAGATAAATGGCATTGATCTTATGTAGTTGGAAGGCACGTTTTACATCACAGTTTTGTTGTTTTTGGAGAAAACGTTTATCAGACCGAGGTCCTCAGGTCCTGAAATGCGTGTTCCGTGTGGTGAAACCTTGTGGCACAATGGGATTTCATGCTTTTTTCCATCAGCCAACTAATCAAACACGCCTCCCACCACGTATAACAATTTGTTGCTTAGGTACGATGTTACTTTGATGAA
The DNA here is from genome assembly GCA_944474145.2 of Dicrocoelium dendriticum. Taxonomy (NCBI): domain Eukaryota; kingdom Metazoa; phylum Platyhelminthes; class Trematoda; order Plagiorchiida; family Dicrocoeliidae; genus Dicrocoelium; species Dicrocoelium dendriticum. Next base: position 85,313,691 of record OX104067.1, read on the forward strand.
AGGCTTGGCAAATTGTATTCCCGACATTGTTACCTATTACATATTTCCTAAAACACTTCTTTATTGCCGTCTATTATACAAAATTTCATAACCAAGATAATGTTCGAATAATCGTTTCAAAATAGAGCACGTATCCCGCCATGAGGAAACGTATTTTTATTCTGTTATGTATACAGTAGGGTTTGCTTAGGACATGGAATAACTGGGTCGACAATTTGAAGTATGTACCTTACCCATCGTTCTCCTTAACCGACTTCGACCAATATCATTTTTAGATTTCGTTATGTACGTTTTCTTGTTACCCGCAGTTGTTGTGTGCAGCGAACGCAGAAGCAGTGCATCTCGATGCAATTAATAATTTGCTAATCTCGACTGAAACATTTACACACACAGGAAAACTTTCTTGTTTGTAATCCACAGGTGTATGTCTAGCGTACGGGACGGCATTGTGTCGCTTGTTTGTTCGGTTCAAAAGTAGTATCCCATGTTGTGTTTTATGCACGCTTTGGTTATTAATGTAAATAGAACACAGATGACATACGAGTTTGTGACCAGGCGGCAGGCGAACAAGCATGTAGACTCCACTGGCAGCAATTTTGCCTGTGGTACTCTTCCGAATACTACATTTCAAACACATTATATGTGTGTTAATGCTCACGGTCAGTTTGGGCACATATCAGCATTCATTAAGTCTCAACAACTTTGGCCAAATCAGGCGCATCCGAAGTTGAGCAATAAGCAGGAGGTTATGCTTTGCTGGGTAGCAAAAGGATACATTCGGATGCAAATTTGATTGTTATAAGGCTTACTGCATTTTCCTGACAATTAATTAATGTACATGGCAGGCTGTATTTGCCTGAACTCAGCTTACCGGTTTTAGTTCGGTATCCGTACACGCCGCTTCTTCTCAAAGCAACAAACCCCTCTACTGCGTACACTGTTAACCGCCATTTCGCACGTAGCGACCCAGACAGTGCAGGCCCGAACGACACATAACCCAATCGACAAATGAAGAGATGTGCGCCCTACAATCCGCGATAAACACCAGTGGAAAGGGATGCTCAGAAGTTAATACGAGTGTTGTTTTCCATACCCAAGTGAATGATGCGAGTTGTAACCATTAACGGCAATTATCTCAAATGAAATTTATGTGCACCTACACTGAAGCAATTATACGACGTCCAGTTTCGTTAACTTGTTTTAATAACCAGACAGAAAAGCTCAAGCTTATCCATATGAAATTGCAAGAAAACCTTTTACATGACTCGCGGCTGAAGCACACAAATGAATGCTTGAATTTAAGATTCATTCGTTTTTAACATTACTGCGAATATAATGTACATAAAAGTATTATGGAGCCTTTTAATTTTCCAATGCAAAGTTTTACACGATATGAACATAACACCAAAGCATTGTTGCTTGCTTGTTTTAAGATTTGCTGGTGAAGAATCAGTGTACAGTTTTATACCGTGGCCATAACCCTTCACTCTTAGTTTAATGAGACATTGATTAAACTTGGTTACACACCACTGCCAATACCGGTACTTAAGCCTGCACCAAGAACAGTAAAAGCACCAATAATGTGTGATCCGAAACCTCGACTAGTTATATCAGAAGTGGACGGGATCCTTGGGGCAACTTGCTGCATCGAATAAGATACATATAGGGCATCTCTCGAGGTAGTAAAGTAACAGGCACTTCATCCCAACCTTGATATACGAATAAGTTGATTCTAGTGAATAAAGCAATTACAACCAACAAATGGGCGACTGATCACACTGGATAAAACAACTCGTAAGTAGGATCCAAGGTCAAACCTCAGCTGTAGGAAGTCACTTAACAAGGTACCGATTGCTAAGTCAAATACTAGTCGCAAGGGTCAACGTACCACACCAAGTAACTAGATAAATGTTGAAAACACAATGCCGTCATGAGCTGACAACTCGGCCATTTTTACCGTTGCGTAAGAAGGATGTCTAATTCATAGATTTTAAACAAACACATTGGACCAACTAAGGAAGCTAGCTGTTGCGCAATCCTCTCTAACTTTTCCAGTCTACATTGGTAATGATCATAGAAATATTAGAAGCAGGTACTACTGTTCCATTGTTCCCTGTGTCCCAAATCAAATTCACACAGCCACCCGTAAACACACAGGGCTGTGAGACCATTCTTGCTGAGACAGACATGACGACGTCCCAGTCAGTCTCAATAATAGCACATACGAACCGAGCCAACCACCCGATCCCACTATTGTTCTTAACTGCGTACAGAGTACAAGGATAACACAACAATAATCCAGACACAGTTTACACTCAATGTCTCAGGTAATTCCTTGTTGCCAGGCGTGCTATTGCTCAAAAACGAATAATTTCCCGTTAACTTCACTGCGCGCCACTCCTGCACACGGATCTCCATCTTGGTACGACCAGTGATTTAAAAGCAAACATCACCAAGTTTAGTGCGCTGACACAACGAAGCATTTTCATCAGCATACAAGCACATACATCTGAATGAAAATAATTGCCACAAAATCACTTGCCTCTATCTCGAACGCATAACTCATGTTTGTCCCTGATAAATGGCTAATGGCGTACCTGCGTGAATGCAATTCTTCACAAAACCGCAGGTGCGTAGCTGACATTTACATATGGTATTTTATTCTACACTCCTCATCCAAATCTTCTCTTAAACAATGTTTCTCCTTCTAGTTGAATTTGAATTTTTGAATAACCTAGCTAGGAAGCAATAAATGACGCAGGTGCTGTAGTGGCTGGTTTATCGCCATCTGTATTGTTTAGGTCGAACCAATGACTCTATTTCTTAACCTGTTGAATTCTTTAATTTCCTGGCATTTCGTGGGCGACCTGATTTCTATGGAATTCAACAAGTAATTTGGTAGTTGGCGATAACTACCTGAATCGGAGCAAGGTACCCCTCTCGTACACAGCCCACTCCACTAGCAAATCATAATACAAAGGAATATGATTCCATTTTATGCGCTAATGTAAATCTTATTATGAAAATAGGATATGTGTTGCACTCTTACATCCAAGTAAACCATCATCGTTCACCAGAGACTGGTGCTGTTAATAACTACACATTCACCGACACTCTTATGCTGGGTATCCCCCCAGCCACAAATCGTGACCTGGACAACTGATGTGGGGGGAGGGCAATGGAAGGGCGTCTTCCGCTAGGGGACGACAATTTCTCAACACGGATAAAACATCCATACACCACAAAGAAGCTACCAACTTGTGGTGATACAGATCATCTGAGCCACTTTTCTCTGGACTGGACTCAGTTTCGGTCGCCCCCATCAAGGAGTTTACTGTATATGGAGTTCCCGGCATGGAGTTAACAGCGCCTACTTTACCATCGAATAGCCTAGTAGGATTAAAAACCACTAGCGAAAGCTTATTACCTATTACTCCTATTAAGGCTCGCTCACTTGCATCCAAACTAAATATGCTGACTCCCAATCCTACCATTTTATTCATCACTGGATCATGGCATAAATAATACTCCAAATAAACAAATGGCATTTTTCGGACACAATAATTTAACAATTCTACAGCACCGTTTTGGTGGAGGCTGCATAATATTCGAGAGTATCTTGCGTAGCAACAGCTTTCCATTCCGTGGTGTTAAATTACTTGGAGGATACCATCTGAATCACGATACATATTCACCATCAGCAACAACTTCCAAGTTGCGCTTATAATCTACCAAAACTTAAGCGAGATGATGTCCCTGCCAACCGTATTCGAGTGTATTAGTGAGGTATCTTCTGACTACAAATCGTCGCAGGGGATTTCTACAAGTAAATTACGCCCATAGCACTGCACCAGATATATTCCGGGAGTTTCTCTAGTGTTTTCGTCTAGGAAGCGCGCAAAAACAATTGGCTTCACTGCAAGAAGAAAAGGAGCATTAGGTTTAGTATTACGATGGGAATTTCCCCATTTTAGTCAAAATTATGTACATGATTGCCTGAAAACAAGCATTGATGGATAAATTGCTGACTGGACACCATAGCGTTGAGACTGGACCTCAAGATGGTGCAATGTTTTGTGTGTCTCAATGATCCATTGAGCTACGCTGGGTGGTTTTATTTGCACCTTCAGGGCCAATCATACCAGATTGATCAATGGTTAGAAGCCAGACAAACTCAGTCACCTGGGACTCCAGGTTGCGGGTTGGAGTGAGGATGGCTCCATACTTCATTGAACGGGCTCCTTGTAGTCCAGTACCAAAATCCCACTGTCTTGCGGTCAGGTTGTTGAACCAAGGCTTTGGCTGTGAACCCTAATCGTTCTTCTATCTAGGCCTGGGAAACCTGGCAGTATTCTGCCAACGCAATACAATGAACCTTACTTCTAACAATTTCTTGATGGTCTGGCAGTCGCAGAAGATAATCAACGGCGCGCAATCTGCTGCATCGAGAAGGGTGGATAGGGGTTTGGATGCTACTACGCAGATTTTCCGTCTTCTTTTTCTTCTTCTTGCGCTTTTTAGTCCACAGCGCCCCGTAAAACTTAACTTCCATCCCTCCGATTTTAAAACTCCAATGCTTGGCCCTCCTCCACCTTGCTTCAATAGTCGTTTGTCTCTTAGTTTTACTCCAACAATCGCAGGGCGTCGCTCCAATACAGTCGACAAGTTTATGTTCAAGTAAGTGGACAACGTCAGTTCATCTGTTTCCTTTTGGAATCCTTGATCCAGCATGGCTCAGCGTACACACTTTGCTACAAATTGGCCAGCGCGCAGCACTTGCCAGACCACCAGAGACGATATCGATGGATATTTGATATTTATCGGAAACCCGCTTGCAAGATTCGTGCTCCATGCTTACCATGCAATCCCCCACATGCGACACTCTCGACACATTCTCATTGCGTCTGTATGGCGATGATGCATCTTCAAATTCCGGTGAAACTGGCGTCAGCATTGCTTTGAGTCCTCGGGCTGAAGCTGCCATGAGCATTTGGGTCTCACTCAACAGTCGGATGTCCGCCGTTAGATTACTTGGTTCGTTCCATGCTTCGAAGTCGCGTGGGGACAAATGGTGCCAATATGTTTGGTTAAGAAATCTGAGTTGATAATTCCCTTAGGATGGTGTATGTGAAATATAGAAGTATTTTAGCCCCACGCAATATTATATAAATATATGCATATCGGTCATTGTTAATGCAACTGAGTGACAAAGCTGAATTGTGCATCTACCAGCTTTCGTCTTTATTCCATACTTATTAAACTGTTGAGGGGAACTAAATATTCAAAAAATAGGTTAATCAAAAACGAATTTGCACAGTTTATCTTGGCGTCAGTGGGACTACTATACTATTCACCTATGTAACTCCGCCTAGACCGGTTTCGTGGGACTGGAGAGCACAATGTTTGTTCCCGCGTTATCGCTATCTGCTGAGCGGGAGTCATGTGACGCGATTCAAACGGTGCCGTGCACATTCGGTTCATTGCTTTGAAGATGGACAATATGAGTGCAGAAAGGCGATGAGTCAGAGGAGCGGCATATAGCTAACAAAATCGGAGGGACGAAAAGTGCGGACGACACTCAAACGGCTGTCATGTGAGTACAACTCCATCTGCTAGCCACTTAGGTTGGTGTTACTGTTAAGCTTCTGCAGGTGGTTATAGCGTGAATGTTCTTCGACATTTGATTGACCAGAATATCAATCCGTAGAAGAAGATGCCTTCCGAGTTTGGCGGCTAGGGCTTTCACTTGCAATTTATATAGAAGGTGAAGAAACCCTTTAAGTTTTTATTGCCTTTCACTGTGTGGTCTCGAGTGAGGTCACATGGGTTTTCTGCCATGATCACAAAGCCTGGATCGCGTACTCCACAAGGGATCTCACCTATGGGTTACGCATTTGTGGGGAGTACCCCGGATGTCAACCGAAAGATAGCTACACGTTGGTACCCGGTTTTATCCTTCTCAGCTTGCATCAATCAGATGAGGCACTCCTGAGATGTTAAGTGAAGAAGGCGTTCCCGTGACTCGGTCTATATGAATCACTTGGCTCATGGTGTGTAAGAACCTTTTGACACCTATCCGTGTTGATGGGAATTATATTCGTCTATAACCATCAAATGACACACTAGGTTTCACTGCAGCAGGTCGTGATATCCTTGTTTACCCAGCACCCCATATCTTTATATTATCAACAGATAAATGAAAATCGATCCGACGATATATGCGATTTCGCTAACAAGCGTCAGCAGCATACGCTGCAATAGCACTGTTTCTTTTGGAATGTCGCATCGCACATCACTCGAAGCAGACCTTGAAACTAAACCAGCACTTGCCGGTCCCGCTGAAGAAGCAAGATCTTGGTCCATCCGAGTATAGAGTTCCTGAATTCGTAGGCTTATAACTTCAGTAAAAGGATACTTTGATCCCAGCGGTCGAACAGCTTAGAAAAGTTCAGATAGATGACATTGGCTCCGGTAAAATTAACCGCTGTTCTATTATGATATCGCTATGATGTTGGATCGTGTTAAGTAACTCGTTGGTAGGTAAGTAAATCTATGCGCCATTATTTCTTACACCAGTTACAACAGGATCCCAGGGTGATAGTTTACTGGTTCGGAACGACTACCACTCTCAAAAGTAGGGGTAATGATACCTTGCTTCTACATTGTAGGAACATGTTACAGGAATACATTTCGAGCATAGACACTATTTGTTCTTTTCCATGCACTTGTAAGCCTTAGAATTTCTGTACAACTTTTGGTATGCTACTCCTAAACTGTTTGACTGGTTCCTTTCTTCAGTGCGCTTGTGACTTCTATGACAAGTATTAGCTTAACATGCTTGGATAGCGTCCGATCAGACTACACGTAGCGATGGCCTCAAACTTACCGGCACTCTCCATGTCCTTCCTGCGGAGTTGTCAATAAGCATATGTCTGGAATCATATTTAGACACCTAACTACGTTACAGTTGGTGTTACCAAAATGGACATTCACAGTATTTTGAAAGCCTCGTGTTACTATTCAAGCAAACTCCTCAATTTTACGCGGCCAATACATAAATTACAACCATATAAGAACCGATACAAGGCATCATAGCTGCTGAAATTTTATCGACCTTTGGTGTATTGCACTTGGAAAAAAATAGAGACTATGACCGTACCCATTCCGTTTAACGTTAATATCCGCTCTCTCCCGAAGAAAGTGAATGGGTGTACACGTACCATAAACAGCCTTGAACAGACGAGGCTAGTAGTACCCATACTATGAGATTCCTTGCTTAAGGGAAACGTGAATGACAGTGGTGTGATGATTGGAAATTCTATTCGTCATCGTGCAACTCACTTATGCGCATACAGAATCCGTTGTCGTGGTTGTTACTATCAAACTTAGGCCCGCCTAATGCCACTCAACGGAAGGTATCCTTAGTTTCCTTTCGCTCTGTATTTCCATTTAATGTTGTAATAAAAGTCAAGGTGTTTGGTGGTATACTATTCTAAATTCCAGGCTGTCGACTATGCTTCCTCCAGATTGTTTACATTTGAAGTAAGGAAATTTAAGATGAACCAGTCAACATCCTCAAGTTTGTGTAAACAAAACAAATATATTCGTAGGTTTTTGAATTTCGTCACACCTTTAGGGGTGATGCTTATAATGTGTGGCATCTCTGATAAAGGGGTTGGAGGGTCAAATTTAATTACTCGTTGTTTGACAGGATTGAAACCCGCAAGCTCAATGTGTGTTTGCACCCCCTTCTCATCTGGTGTTCGCACGGTAGCAAAGCGCCGTTACTACGCACATCTGACACCTTTTTATTTAAAAATTCCAAATGAAAACTAAGAAGTTGAATAGCCCGTGCTAACAGAATTAAAAGCACGGTTCAGTTGCCTAAGATGATGCTTGTGGTTACCATCGGATTCGGCAAACTCGGAAATGAGACAAATTTATTGAACGAAAATGTCAAATAAACTAATCCGCTGCTTGAGGTACTGACCTTGCTTTTATACTTTATCATTGTATCTGACCCGTACGAACAAGTTCTGGTGCCCCAAAGCTCCCGCTTGTTGCACAGCTAAGTACACCAGTGTTTCTTAGCATAAAAGTATACCCATCAAGGTTATGCAACCAAGTTGCGCTTAAACTCAGGTCCTGATCCAACAACTACATGTCAACTGGCATAAACCATCAGTAAGTACACAGCACACTATGACATACGTCAATAACGTTGTAACTTTTAGTAGACCATATGTCCTTTGGGGGATCATTCGTGGAATTCATCTTCCCACCATATGAGCTGTCTCTTTGAGCATGGATTTAGCTTATTGGGAAAAAATATACATCAACATAGAGTCCCATCAATCTACAACTGATAATATTCATTTCCTTTTGAAGCTCCCCAAGTAAAACATAATTTTTGCCTCAATCGCGCTAGGCCACATGAACTTTTTGTGAATTTGACACCTTATGCCTCATCGTCATCATTCGTTTAACATCGGACACTCCCAAACAAAGTGCCGACGCATATGTGTGCAGAAAACAACCGAGTATGTCCGGATAATTAGCCGAGCATGAAGCCGGTAGGCGCGTTAATTCCTCAAGGCCTGCCACTCTAAGCATAACTCGATCGAAAGACACACGGAACTCGATCTGCCTGTGACGTGCTGAGCGTGAGACCAGCAATTTGTCTGAGGTCTACGGGACGTAATAAACCTCCATGAAACAGACAGGTATTAAGAGTACCGAGCAAATGATTAATTGGCCAACCCACAGAATCATCACACACAAGCCAACGAAATATCAGTATTCGTTTGAATCAGGAAGAGGTAGGCGAAGATCGACCTAACGATGATCTCGCCTGCCTGTCGACGTAACGTTGCAGTAATCATATGCATATCTACTTACCTATGTGAGTGATAAACATGTATCCAGTCTTAACTGACACATATGATCCCGTAATTAATAGGAATTACAAGCTATGAGCTTCGATTTGCTGTTAACGCAATATGCCCTTAGGATAGCGAAAAGCGGGCTGCTCATGTATCGTTCCCATGTGTACTCACTACTATGCAAGGCGCCTCATTAAATAATGCAAGGGCTTACCTAACTAGGATGCTCATTATGGTGTCTTATAATGTTCGTAGTGAGATCGGGCACCCACACCAAATCACCTCGCTGATCCTGCGCGGTGGCAGCATACTAGAGCTGCACTACATGTTAGCCGGGTGTGTTAACCTCCCTATAAGTGTAATCTGCAGAGTGTTCATCGACAACTGGGATGCTGGTTGTGTATGCAGTAGACAACGACAGTAATACACTTGACATTGGAGCATGTAATACACCGCATAACATTTAGAAGTCGGCCGCCACTTGTGGCTCTGTGATACATTTTGCTGATCCGAAGACCAGCGATCATTGGTCAATATCCTAAAAGAAGCTAGCGGATGGTGCGTCACCTGTCAAAACAGCCATCTGGTTTGTAATGATTTTTCGTGGAGAAAAAAAGGAAAGTAATGGCTTTGCATTCATCATTGTATATACAGTGCTCATTCAAGCAGCCAGCATTGCTTGGAAACATTACTAAACCATTTGCTGGTACTCCATGTATTGTATGTCTGGTCGTTTGTGCAGAATTGAGTTTTCTTCGCCTCAATTTCGACAGATGAATGCCAGGTAATTAAAACTGCAAGCTCGATTGTGTGACAGGCAAGCTGGAGTCGATTATAGACACACTCATGGTTATTGGTTGTTCTCGTATCTTCATAGGTAACCAGCCAACAGTAAGAGTTGAAGTATTCTGTATAAAAGAAAGCCGATGATGCTTCGCATCCAGTTGCTGATTTGCATTATTGCTATCTCTCACCATTGCATTCCATATCGAGTTGCCATTCAAGCACCATTTAACTAAGCTGGAGACGATTATGCACTTACATATCTGCTACGCAGAGAACTTACAATGCTGTTCAAACTGTGGTCATTAAGAGAACTCCACTGATCAGAGTCAATTTACTTTCCAGATGCCAATTCGTACCTGAGTACGCAGCTAGTTCCAGAAGCAAAACCGAAAGGCTTCTGAATACCTGAATAAAGAAACATGGATCAAGTTGGGTTCAAGGTGAAACTAATCAGCATTCATGCTCTGCTCAACCTCATTGTTCTTGCGCACGCTGCCAGTTTTCTAGTTAGAATGACGCATACTGGTCACACGGCATGGAAAACTGTGTTGCATCACCCTAACCCAGATTTCCTTTATTCCACGATGGCTTTCCCAGCCTTTGGCTATCATGGACATACGGACTGAATTTTAATCATCTGTGCTCCTTCAATTTGTTTGATCACACAAGCAGTTGGGCATATTAATACAGGTCGGTTATTGTTAACCTTACTGAAATGCAATAGAGAAACGCGTGTATCTAGCAGCTTTCGTTTTGAATTCTGCTTTTCAAACTGGTTGCAAGAATGGAATTGTAACCCAATTGCCCAGGTCGTCCAGCAATTCAACTACTGAACTAAAAAACATGAGCTAAAGATATTCAAAAGTATTGCCTGAAAAAACACTTGATTGGACGCGAACCAGCCGAATGAGGTGGAACCCTGGTCCGGACAATATTTTGCTACTACTTTATATGTGCAATATTATCGGTATTTAAAGACCATTTTTCAAGGTTTGGTCGTTTTGTTATGCAAATGTGCGCTTTTAACAGTTTTGAGTTTGTCACATTCTTCGGTGCAGATTCCCCTAATTGTCTCATCAACCTAAATCACCATTCCCATTACCTCATCCAGGCCTCGTCGCTTCTACCCCTCAGGGTTTACTGGAGCGTACTACAAGTCGTAAGTACCAAATTGAATTACGGCATACTTGCAGTTTTTGGAAAAGTTAGTTCACCATGACTAGCAGGAAATATTTATTAGCCCCGAAACAATTGTTCCCGTAGTAAACGCGGTCAAGCATAGGAAAATTTTACCTAGGACAACTTGTCGTTGAAAATTGCGAAATATGTAACCCAAAAGCGACGGAATGGGCGTAGTGTTAAAAGTGCCTGAAGCATATTGGCGTAAATGTAATCGTAACTAGTCGTTATATTCTGTCAAATATTGACAGGATTTCCGCTTCTTCTATCGGCGCCTACTTAATTTCACTAGTTCTGTTCGCCCTAGGACATCGTGAAGAAAATAGATAAGTGCACCCGAACCACGATAACTGGGAACACATTTTGCAAAGTGCTGGCGAGTTTTAGCACTCTCTCCCATACTGTAAGCCATCGAGATTACCTGGTTCTTCTGCAATATATGTTGCCTCCCGACGACACATTTACACCTGGTCGGGCATAACAAACGTGCCAAACACGGAAATTTTTTCGACTGGTGCAAAAACGCATTACATCAAACCTTTCTACAACAACCGCAACTCGGCAGGTTCCAAGCATAGTTATGAAGCTCGAAGATCACATTTGGTTCAACAGGTAAACGAGAGTACAAAAGCACTCAGCTATGGTTTCAAAACATATGCGATTTATAGGTGGCTACGTTTCGATCTTTATACTTAAGCTCTTTCAAGCCAGATAAACTACATAGTACATAGTTGGCTTGTTATTTTTAACGATTGGCATGATATGATAGTGCCGGAAATAACCCGTGTTAGTGGATATTTATGGTTACAGTTCCAACGGGTTACAAATTCATTCGAATGGTATAATGGGTATGAAACCTTCCCAATGATTTCTTGTTATAGATATTTCACATATATGGCTCCATTGTTTTACCTCAGGTTAGGTGATTTGGTCCCAATTTTTTGTGGCACGTCGAATACCTGTGACACGGCTTCGCTTATTTGTTCTCCTGCCCATCGAGAGAAGTGGTCAGTCACAACTAGGATGTACTTGTTTCCTAGCCACTCAACGACAGAAGTCCAAAAACGTCCAAACCTCAACATTGTAACAGTTCGTAGACTTTGATAGATTGCATCGGTGGTCTCGGTGCATGCTTATCGTAGCTTGTTTGGCGGCTTGGGCAACTCCGAATGTATGCAGCTACTTTCTTTTCTTAAGGATGGCCAAAATACTTTTCTCTTTAGAAGTCTGAAAATTATATCGAAAATCACATGGGCATTAGCATAGACCATCTAAATCTCCCGTGCACGTTGGTTTTCTGTAATAAACGTTAGTTTCGTCTCGTTGGTCGCCACCACCAAATTACCGTTTGCGCCTTGAAGCCTGTCCCAGTTCCGGAGGAGTTCCTTCAGCCCTTCCGATGTTACTTCCGGCTTAGTTCCCGAGTATAACTGAGTACACACTAACTTTACAAATTCATTCATCCTCTGCTTTTCCAGTAGGTTCTTATCTTCCACTGTAATAGCGCATACTGGCATAGCATTGTCTGGCATGAGTTCGTCCAACACCAGGTGCGTCAGCATGTCTAGTAATACGTTCAGCGTTCCGTCTGTGTGCTTGATGGTTAAGGTACATTCTTGAAGCCGATAGGCTCATCGTGCCAGACGATCCCTCGGGTCTTTCATCGTCATCAGTCATGATAGCTGTTTGTAGTCAGTGATGACGTGGAACGCATTCTCCAAAAGGTACGTTCTCCACTTCTCTAAAGCACACACGATGGCAGGACATTCCTTCTCGGTCGTAGAATACTTTTGCTTTGCACGCGTTAGCAATCTACTGCACCATTCTATCATTCCAACTGGCTGGGACAGAACCGCACCGATTGCGACGTTACTTGCGTCGACCGCCACAATGAACCTCAGAAGGAATGGCCTGTGACCACTCCCTAAAAAGAAGGAACCGCGGACATAATGCGCGGAGTATTGAAAAGGAGGCATATTAGTGATCTTCCAGTGGGATCAAGTTTTGCAAACGCTTGCAGAGCCCCTTTCTTGCAGATGGGACGAATAGCTGCATGTTCAAAACCAACTTCAAAGGCCGTGCAGACGTGTACATAAAGCAAACAGCAAGAGATCCTAGGACACCCATATAAAAACACAAAATATGCCTTTTGCGCACGCCGAAGAATGAGCTTGAATACTGAGCACTGTAAAGATCCTGTCGTAACTGTGCATCCAACGAACACCGGACATCAGATCGATTTGGATAATACTGTGGTCAGTAGGAGAGATGTGCGGGTAAAGTCTCAGTGTTTAATTGCAAAGGGCGGTCGAAATCACTAAACGGGATAGCTGTGTTAATAAGACAAAGGGGATGGAGCTCCCGACTGCGTGGAAAGCAATCCTAATCCATTAATTCTGACTAGCGTCGATACGGGGGTCAGGTTGGATAGCAAAGACATGGTATCAGGACTACAAGTAGGAACGTGACAGACGGTGAAAACACTGGAATTGTTCCACCCAGACTAGATCCTTTGAGAAGGCTTTTCCACCTAAGTCCGTAAGGGACTATGGACCCATGTCATAGGTTTCAGGATTATTTTCCTTACAAGATGAAATATGACACAATAAATGTGGCTCAAATGACCTGAAATGCGAGTAATCAATAATGCAGTAAATTTGAGTGACCAATAGCACGAATCCGATGGTAAGGTTCTATGCTCATCATACCACTCAAATCAGCTCGTGACCCATTTAAACTGTACTCACAAGTGATTAATAACTTGGGTTACTTTTGGCACTGTCATAGCATGTATAACGTTATAAAAGCCAATCCATAATATTCCAGCGCCTGAGGTCATCAGAATGCATTATTGACAGTATATCATTGATTTAAATAGTGAAAATAGAAGGCCCTAAAATCTAGTCCTGCTAACCGCCGCTGAGAAAAGTTTCCCACGTGTACACATTGTTCTCTCCCCTGTAGAAAAGCAGACACACATTTAACATGTCACCAGATATCCCATAGTATCAAAACTTTAGTGAGCGTCTTAGAATGGAGAGAGTATGTGGGAGCATCGAGAAATAGACGAAAAGCAAGTCCATGGTATGGCCTCTGTCTACCGCCTCAGCCAAGCCTTCACGAGTTGAAAATTTGTCAGACACGAAAATGCATTACAGAATCCGTGTTGTTCAGCGCTGCGAATGTTAAATTTATTCAGGTGGTTATCCACCCAACCCTTACTAGTTTTTCAAGCAACCTGACCACTAAGCTTATTACGCTGACAGCGGCAATCAGTAGTCAGTGTAATGTCACTGCCATAAAAAATCGGACAGCATATCGTCGTTTTCCATTTCGAAGGTAAGATATTACTGCCGAGTGATTTTGTGTTCACACATGTGAGGACCACTTAGTTCAGTAAGCATATCATGCGTTAACTTGGTATGAATGGAATAAGGGCCAGAAGCTTTGAAAGAATTTAGTATTTTAATTAACCCGAAAACATGAGTATCCTGGATGTTAATTACAGTCATGCAAGGATCCTCCGGGACAATCGAGATCAGCTCAACCTGTGGTAGTGCGGTCTCACGTGCATAGGCACGAGTTCTTTAAGTATACAATCTTTAACATGGTATGTATACGAGTCACGTCCGTTCGTAAGAACGCTGATTTATATGAGTTTTACCGCTGGCCTCATTACCTAAGGAATGACCTGCTTTGAATTTGTTTCAGCTAAGTCAGCTGAACCCTTCTCGTATTGAAGAGGAGCACTGCAAATATGTTGTTTAAATTTATTCCTAACCACCCCGTTGCTTCGATGTTGCTGGTTAATGAGGCCGCTTTTTGAGATTGTTATCGCTTTGACTGCTTTCTTAGCAGATGTCTACCCTTATAATCTTTCCAATGAGGATGTGCTCGTGTCGCCCCTTACTTTCTGAGTGGGGTGTGGGGAACGAAGGCCTTGGTGAGGTGTGCCATCAACGGCTCTCAGGCTGACGCAACAGTGTCTGTCACAGAAATCACAAAACGCATAAATAAAACTTGAGCTCGCACTGCGTTATTTTCTGCCCGCTAAATATTTGGGCAAACCCCAGCGGCTGTCTGATGACCTAGAAGAGCGCATCGTAAGGTTGTGCACATATTGTCGCTGGTCCTCAAAGGAGTGTAACGTGTACAGCCACTTGATGAATCGAGTAACTTCGCAAAAATAAGATGCAAGGCAGACGGTATCTGGTTCCATATGTACCTAGTCGAGAGTTTCACCAATTGATAAAAAGACACTTGCAAAGTTATCTCTGGGAGATCCGAAGAAAAGGTGCCCACAGCCGAACTGCAAGCTTGATCAGCCCAACAGACCCCTCAGACCTCAGTACTAGACACCTATGGACAGCCTGAGTGAGAATAAAATAGATATCCCCTTGGAGTTAATTCCATGACTACGATATGCCACCACAACTCTAAACTGTGAGGAAGAAGTGTACACAACAGTCGACAAGGCTTCAAGAGTTTGATCCAGTGAAGAAAAGCACAGATCCTCAACACATTCAGTTTACAACGCGCAAAATGCTCGACGCTCTGCAACGACGGCTGACAAAGTGATCACATCTAAGCAGCGCGTAGCCTGGTAAACACGATTAGCCGTCTGTGATATCCGGGGACAACCCTGTTTCAGTGAAAGCGTACATGTGGGACTTGAATTGCCTACAAGTAGATCCACCTCATGTTCCTTGTTCCTTAGGCTAGGAACATTACTGAATAATACCTGCAGAAAATCGGTACGACCAGCCCTGATTCGTGCGTTACTAAGATAGATTCTGTTTAGGAAAAAGTGTCTTCCATCTGACCACCTGAAAACCCACAAGACGAAGACGTTGCTCACCAGGCACTAGCCTGTTTTAGTGGTCATCTTGGCCTAACGTCAACTTTAGTCTTTCTGCCAGTGGGATTCCCGGCTAAACGCTGACATTAGTACCCTTGAGTTGGAATTCAAAGCGAAAGTAATGCTTTGTGTTCCTCCAGCGTGAAAGGATTACGCGAACTAGTCGGGGTCGCGGATTTGGCGTACCGACAAAGACGTTCCACAGTCTGCTCAGCTTTCTGTCTGTGATCCCATGGAATCCAGGTAAGAGCAGCTTGGTGTCGCCCAGCTTAAACGTCTGGAGGTCAAAAAGCATGCTTTCCCTAAGAAGAGCTGCCGCAGATTCAGCAACGTTACGGAAGGTAACGATAATATCCGCAAAAGAGTCACCTCGAGTGGCCGCATTCACCCTACTTCATTGATCGGTTTGACCGTATGTGGCATGGTGCCTGATTTCTCCGAAGGAGCTGGAGTAATTGTGGCTAAAACTTTGTGCTCTATCCCCAGCCGCTTCATGGTGTCATTCCCCTCAGGCTATGCGGGATACCTACGGACTTACTTAACCCTTTTACTATCTCTTTTATTTGGCCCATGGGCCCTACGTTCGGCTCTAATCTGAGCAACATCCAATACTTCAGCAGATATCACGTTAGCAACATTCTGGGTAGGTGGAGTATTTTATACGGTAGCCGTCACCTCAGGCGCATTCGTTGGGCCGAAATAACAGAGACACCAAGTTTCTTCACCAGTAACTATATTTTACGGTCAAGAAAAGTGAGGAATTTCCACGTTTGGTGGTTACCCAGCCGGATTTTTTATAATGCATCCTATGTGACATCAAGTAGCCAAGACCGAGGGCTACAGCATTTAGCGCAACTAAACTGCAAGTTCTCGCTTGTCGGCAGCATCGCACAATGCTCAGAGCTCAAGCCTGCAAGGGTCTCATGGTATCAGCAATTGCATATATAGCAATGCATGACCCCAGACTCATCCATCACGGGCGTGGAGCAGCTCATGATGGCATTAGTAAGACGTACTGACGCTTAGAAATTGTAGTGAAAATTCTCTGCTGACTAGGGTTATTCATCTCGCTGTCATAGCATAGTAATTGTTATAATACTCAAGCGAACTATGGATTTCACCTGGCAAGAAGATAATGTGTAAAGAGCGAAACGTTGCTAAACATATATACCAACCGATTCTTCGTAAATCTTTCTTAATGCCATGACCTCTTGATTGGTTCTAAGCATATTCCATGAGTTTGGAACGCTCAGCTATCCTTTATTGGAAGACCATCGTTGCACCATTGACAGACGAACTGAGTCCAGATGGTAGACAGGTTTCCCGGTGTGTGCTTTTAACACTACAAAAATTTAACTCACTACATATGGTTATTACCTGCGCTACGACTGCCCATTTCCATTTATTTTATTTTTTTATTCCCTACTTGTAGGCGGCGAATCCAGTCACAGGCCGATCGTAATCCTTTTGGCGAGTAAAACGGCTAATAAGAGACAGTCACGTGTGTGTATCTAGGTGGGTTAAGGCGACTACGACATTCCTAAACTCTAAAGTCGCACGACCAGGTTCCGGAATGGCAGACAGCTGGTTTAATAACTTCGCTAAGCATGAGAAAGGGGTTCAAACACACATTGAGCTTGCGGATTTCAATCCTATCAAACAACGAGTACTTAAAATTGACCGTCCAACCTCTTAATCAGAGATGACACACTGTATAAGCATCACCCCTGAAGGTGTGATGAAATACAAAAGCCTACGAATATATTTGTTTTGCTTACACTAACATGCGCCTGTTGACTGATGCATCTTAAATTGTTCTTACTTCAAATGTAAGCAATCTGGAGGAAGCATAGTCGACAGCCTGGAGTTTAGAATAGTATACCACCAAACACCTTGACTTTTATTACAACATTAAATAGAAATACAGAGCGAAGGGATCTAAGGATACCTTCCGTTGAGTGGCATTAGGCGGGCCAAAGTTTGGTAGTAACAACCACGACAACGGATTCTGTATGCGCATAAGTGAGTTGCACGATGACGAATAAAATTTCCAATCATCACACCACTGTCATTCACGTTTCCCTTAAGCAAGGAATCTTATATTATGGGTACTACCAGCCTCGTCTGTTCAAGGCGGTTTATGGTAACTGTACACCCATTCACTTTCTTCGGGAGAGAGCGGATATTAACGTTAAACGGAATGGGCACGCTCATAGTCTCTAATTTTCTTCTCCAAGTGCAATACACCAAAGGTCGATAAAATTTCAGCAGCTATGATGCCTTGTATCGGTTCTTATCTGGTTGTAATTTATATATTGGCCGCGTAAAATTGATGAGTTTACTTGCATAAAAACACGAGGCTTTCAAAATACTGTGAATGCTCATTATCGTAACACCAACTGTAACGTAGTTAGGTGTCTAAATATGATTCCAAACGTATGCTTATTGACAACTCCGCAGAAAGGACATGGAGAGTGCCGGTAAGTTTGAGGCCATCGCTACATGTAATCTGATCGGACGCTATCCAAGCATGTTAAACTAATACGCGTCATAGAAGTCACAAGCGCACTGACGAAACGAACCAGTCAAACAGTTTAGGAGCAGCATTCCAAAAGTTGTACAGAAGTTCGAAGGCTTACTAGGGCATGGAAATGAACAAACAGTGTCTATGCTCGAAATGTATTCCTGTAACATGTTCCTACAATGTAGAAGTAAGGTATCATTACCCCTACTTTTGAGAGTGGTAGTCGTTCCGAACCAGTAAACTATCACCCTGGGATCCTGTTGTAAGTGGTGTAAGAAATAATGGCGTATAGATTTACTTATATACCAACGAGCTACTTAACACGATCCAACATCAAAGCGATACCATAAGAGAACAGCGGTTAATTTTACCGGAGCCAATGTCATCTATCTGAACTTTTCTAAGCTGTTCGACCGCTGGGATCAAAGTATCATTTTACTGAAGTTATGAGGCTACGAATTCGGGAACTCTATACTCAGATGGACCAAGATCTTGCTTCTTCAGCGGGACCGACAGGTGCTGGTTTAGGTTAAAGGTCTGATTCGAGTGATGTGCGATGCGACATTCCAAAAGAAACAGTGCTATTGCAGTGTATACTGCTAACCCTTGTTAGCAAAATCGCATACATCGTTGGATCGAATTTCCTTTTATCTGTTGATAGTACAAAGATATGGGGTGCTGGGTAAACAGAGATATCACGACCTGCTGCAGTGAAACCTAGTGTGTGTCTTTTAATGTTTATAGACGAATCTAATTCCCATTAACACGGATGGGTGTCAAAAGGTTCTTACACACCATGAGCCAAGTGACTCATATAGACTGGATGACCACATCTTACAGACCGAGTCACGCAAACGCCGCCTTCACTTAACATCTCAGGAGTGCCTCATCTGATTGAAGCAAGCTGAAAATGATAAAACCGGGTACCAACGTGTAGCTATCTTGCGGTTGGCATCCGGGGTACCCCCACAAATGCGTAACGCATAAGTGAGATCCCTTGTGGAGTACGCGATCCAGGCTTTGTGATCCTGGCAGAAAACCGATCTGACCTCACTCGAGACCACACAGTGAAAGGCAATAAAAACTTGAAGGGTTTCTTCATCTGCTCTATAAATTGCAACTGAAAGCCCTAGCCGCGAAACTCGGAAGGCATCTTCTTCTACGGAATGATATTCTGGCCAATCAAATGTCGAAGAACATTCACGCTATAACCACCTGCAGAAGCTTAACAGTAACACCAACCTAAGTGGCTAGCAGATGGAGCTGGCCTCACAAGACAGCCGTTTGAGAGTCGTCCGCACTTTGCGTCCCTCCGATTTTGTTAGCTATATGACGCTCCTCTGACTCATCGCCTTTCTGCACTCACATTTTCCATCTTCAAAGCAATGAACCGAATGTGAATGGCACCGTTTGAATCGCGTCACGTGACTCCCGCTCAGCAGATAGCGATAACGCGGGAACAAATATTGGACTCTCCTGTCCCACGAAACCGGTCTAGGCGGAGTTACATAGGTGAATAGTATAGTAGTCCCACTGACGCCAAGATAAACTGTGCAAAATGTTTTTGATTAACCTATTTATAATTATTTAGTTCCCCTCAACAGTTTAAAAAGTACGGAATAAAGACGAAAGATGGTAGATGCAAAATTAAGCTTTGTCACTCAGTTGCATTAACAATGACCGATATGCATATATTTACATAACATTGGGTGGGGTTAAAGAACTTATGTATTTCACATACACCATCCTAAGGGAATTATCAACTCAGATTTCTTAACCCTTATTATATTATTCTTCCATTGTTCCATATGTCAGCTTTTTGTTGACGAAATTCTTTACCTCGGAAAGAGATGTTAATTGGGATAACCAGCTGATGACAAATTAGGCTTTGCTCTATTTTTGCTACTTAGTCAGCTTCCGTATGAAACGTTTGGTTACTATACAGTTTTGCGCATACCCACCAAAAAGTACTTCCAGAATCCGCTAAAGTGCAAGTCGCTAAATTTCAAAATCAAACAGCAACACAATAGTCACCGCAATAGTTGGCACATAGTTGCTAGACCATGGCGCAAGCGCAGTACTTAGGATATTCATGACTTCCAAACGGGCGCTATTTGCGATTTTCATTGTAGTGCCGTAGATAAGACTCAGTTTCCAATGGGATCGGTCTGGGCGTTGATTTTCGGCAACGAACTGTGAATGACATTCGACCAAAACCTTTTACCTACAAACCAAATAATTGTCTATGACCTCGACCATCAATGTGTTTAAGAAGAGTGCCACACATGGATGCCAAGTGGAGGCATATTGCCAGAGTTGGTGACTAAATTTGGGAGAAAATCTGCAATTTTAGTTGTCATCCTGCGAAATTTTCTCCGTGTATCCCAAGCTAAATCACCCAAGACACCCACCTGCGAAACTCGGGTCTGTGTAAATGAAGATAAAGCATTGTGCTGTAAATCACACAGCAAATAACGAGTACGTGAAGGATTGCATAGGCACAAGTGATATGAGAGGCTATCGAACGACTGGATCAAGTACACACGTTGTCATTCCAACATGCTGATAGAAGCTGTGTTCAATAGAAAAGGGCTTAATTACTTTGAGGACCCTACTGCGAAATATTTGGCTTTAGTACAAGCTTAGCATGGTTTGCACAAAATATTGCACACAGTGGTTTCAAGCTTTAACAACCAATCGACCTGAAAGTGCAATGCATCATATCCGACGTTGTGATTTGCCATGAAAGAACTTAACAGCGAATAATGGTATCAACCCGGTTTCTCTCTTTGCGCAGCCGTCCTTCGTGCAGCTGTGCTGGTACGTGTTCATCCTTCCATCTAACGTTTCTCTCCACAAATTGGTTATGTAAGGTAGACATTGTCAAGATGTCAAACGCACCGATGTCTGACATTTTACTTTCATATGATTTCGCTTTAAGTTCACGTGACTTTTATCTCCATGAAACCAATCAGTTGTCTGTTCTTTATCAAAATATATGTGCTTGTGGACAGTGGTACATTCAGTCGGCTGCTTGTCACCACCAGTCGGCCAATGCAACTGCCAGCTTAACTTTTCAGGCATCTATAATGTCACAAAATGATGTTTATTCTAGAACAAGCGAAGCATTCTACCACGAGAGATTACTAAAAGCTATGCATCTCGTTCGAAACAGAATGCGTGTTGCACCCTGGTTCCTCTTGAGTAGTTAAAGTACGGTTTGCACTGACAATGTTCTCCGTTATCATCCAGAGATAAGCAATCATTTGCAGCCAAAATCGCATTCGTAGTGGCCATGGCAGTAGATGAAATTTCCTCACGTCCTCACCCATGCGCCCTGTACGGATTTATGGTTATACATTTCCTTTTCACTATTTGAGTTTCTATTCGCCCTGTGTCAAATGACTGAAACTAATCCCGTTAACGTAAATGGCTCGTGCAATCGTGCGTACCATTCCCCGTCACAATACATTCAGATTTACTGCTTTGTCACAGGCCTCATGGCACCAGGCAGTAAGATAAAAGAGCTAATTTACGAAAACAACCAGATTGTTGACCGGATTTTTATAATGCTAAGAGAGGTCAGCTCCGTTTTCTTAGCTTGACTCCTGTTTTGTGCTTGAGTATACCGCCTTTGCTTATCTACCAATATTTTCGCGAACACTCTTTCACTCCCTTAATGATAAAATCTGCTTTGCTTACATCCCACAGTGCCTCAATACAGTGAAGTTTATCATGCACTTAATATCTTCTTAACTTCGGCATTTAAGTGAACAAACTGCAACATTGCTGGTCATCTTATCGTCGGCAGCGACTGCAAAAACGAACTGAGATGAGCATGAAATCTTCGACAGGTTAATGTTGATCCCATGATTGGGATTTGACTCCTATGCATTTCTTGAAGTTCAGTTTTGTGAAGTGGCGATGATTTCTCGAGCAATGTATTCATTCTTCACAAGCCAACAAAGTGTTTTGCATTCAAACCGCATTTCCTTGAAAAATAAATTGTATTCATCCTATCTAAGATGTTGAACAGTTGCATTAAAGTGCCAGCGAAAAGGAATGGCCATCGGGTACGTAAGCACAAACTCTGGAAATCAACGGTAGCTGCTACGGCGCGAGTATCTCACCGCATGGGAAGCGAATTTAAAGAGTAAATGATTTTAGCGCTAGTTGTCTAAATAAATAAATGAGATGCATTTCCTCCATGTTACACTAGACACACCAAAGCAGGCATGATCAATTATGTAAAAGCAAATATTCGAGGATTAGCATTGGCTCAAATATATGTGTTTACAAAGTAAGTGCTTTACTGACGTTGACGAGTGCTTCACACTTGATGTTATTAATATAGGCTGTCTTCGAAACGGATTAACTTTTAGGTTTGCCTATATTCTCGAGTTATTAACTATTCGATAGTGTTTCTACTGGTATTTAGTAAGAATTGTTTGATGATTCCTGTGTGACTGCTGAGGAATATTTGCTTGTTATGATGCTTGCCGCTGGTTTGTTTAATTTGCTAGGGCTTATCTCATACACTGAGCCTTATTGAAGACAGATGCCCAGAAATTTAACGCTGCAATAATGAGCTAGTTTTTGCCAGTGTGCAAAACCTTTTAACTGAATTTTGCTCACATTCAACCGTATGCTTTTTGATGCAATGCCGATATTCAACCTACAGTGGCACATCAGCTGCTGCATCTACAAATAGCTTAGAGATTATATATAGTGAAGCCTTTGGATAGTCCTTTTAGCATCTCATACTAGCATCTTATACTGCATTTGTCCTAAAGCCATGGGAAAATTGTTCCCCTATTCGATTTGGTTCATCGCAATTAGATTACAAGCCTCATAGGTTAGCTACCAATTCGGAGAAGCATCAGACACGCTTTTCGCCCTATTGGAGCTCCTCAGTGGTGCGCATCCATCGGTCTCCTACTGAGTATCGAACCCATGAGCGCTAGAGGCTAACACCAACTAGTCAGCAGCTAATGCTACTGAGCCATGGCGGACGACAGCCAACCATTACGTATTGAAACCTAAGTGCGATGTAGCCCGATCCATCCTCCACTGCCCTGCAGGTTATTGCCCGTGCAGAGGACAGTGGTTGGCCGTCACGGTCAGGTCTTCCTTTGTTTCTATATTGCCGTCATCAACCCCTTTGTAGTATCCAGCGATCCTAGTGTGGCAATTAAACCGTGGTGCCCACGATGTGAACTATGTGCTACCGAAAAGCATTAAAATGCAAATTTAAGGTTAAACGAGTACTCATTAACTAGGTAGAAGTTCACCACGTCTAGACTCACAGACAGTCATCACACGCCCGGAAAAGCACTGTACGCGCGTTTCATCCCTTCGGGAATCGTCAACAGTGCGCAATCCATCGGACCCTGGTAGGGCTCGCACCCGCAAATCGAGCGTTGCCAGTCCGTGGTTGAAACCACTGAGCTACGGGGGACGATAGCGGCCATCGTGAATAAGTTACTAGATGCGATATAGCGCCGCTCACTATCATCTGCACGGCAGTAACGTGCAAGTCAATGGATGAGTATACGTTAGCTCACAGTTCCCCATACACCGACAAGGCAGATATAATGTTAGGATCAAATTGCTCAATCATCTTTAGAACAGTCGCAGTCTAGGTGAGTATTAGTTATGGATTAACTTATGGGTGAACACTTCCGGAAGCCGGGTTTGTGCTAGGAAGCCGATCTTACTATGGTTACAAATTACTTTCTCACAATAAGCTTTGAATTGATGGGAGGCAGCAGCACTGACACTCTTCAATTCGGATGTGGTCCAATTGATGGTAATAGCCATAAATTACTGAAAACTGACCGTGGGCTTAATTGTGCTTGTTCATCGCAATACATACATACGGTGAGCATTGCGAACCCAAAAAGTGAGCTTGAAAACACACCTCAGCTATTATGACGCAAAAACAAAGAAGTCATAAAAGCTACATTACAAACATTCGGAAAGCAAGTAATATAGTGTTAAATATTATATAAATCATTCGTTATGCGATAAAATTGAAGAAGAATCTAAACGAGAGGTGAATGGACAAAGAAACTCACAACACAAAGGCCACTGGGACCGACTCTTCGCATATTAGCAAGTCTGTCCATTCATAAGTGTTAATGATCCTTGGGACCCAAGCCAGGCAGTCGGGACGCACCAACCGACGCCAGCTTCAAAGTGGAAGTTTTCATTTCTCTCGATCAAGTCATTGCTTGACCTCCCTTCCTTCTCTTCTTTCCAGATTCCGAGCGCGCAAACAACGCACGATTCGGGAGTAGGTGAACATGCATGCTCAACACGTGGCCCATCCATCGGAGCTTGGTGTGTGATATAATGGTGTTGGGCTTTGCACTTGCTCTTCTTGCATCAAATACACGAGCCCTAACACATTCATGGCTGACGCGATGCTCCCAGCAAACATAAGCTAAACTTCGAAAGCATCGATGGTCTATCGTAGCTAACCTCTTTATGTAGTGAAACCTGACGGGCCAGGTTTCACTACCGTATAAGAGGTTTGAATGCAAGGTTGCATTGAAAAACTTTGCTCTCCAGGGCGACGGTGATGTCGTGCCGGCAGCATGTAAGGCGGAGTTGGGTCAAAGCGCCTCCACCTTTTGCTATGTGCTTTATGAACACATATTCGATCCCACGGGCTGCGCAGGTACTGGAATTTCTGAAAGGCTTCCTGTTGATAACCACTAATTTTCTGCGCAGGGGTGGATCCTTGCAAGTCGTGGCGGACTTTCACTTTACAGAGCAAATTATAGTCCAAAACGATTGACAGCTAATCTGTCCAGTGAAGCTTTGCACGTTTAGGGGCTACTACAGATGAGGGCAATGTCATCCGTACACTTCAATGCAAGAAGTCGCTCATCAGGAAGCAGCTCCAAACCTTGAAGCCGCGCCCGGCGAACGCTGTCTCCTTAGTTACGTCAATGGCCAAGGTAAAGAGGACACTTGATAGCGGGCAACCTAGTCTCACAACACTGGAGATTTTGAATGGCGGCGAGCTTTTGTCATACACCCTCAAGCTGCTCAAACTATGTGCGTACAACGCTCTGATAATGTTTACGTAATTTTCGGGCACACTTTTTTTATTAGACAGTCGCAAAGGTTTACAACTATCAAGAAGCACGACTTTAGTGGGTTAGCAATAAATATGACAGTGCACCAACAATTGAAGTAAAGTGAAGTTGCAGTTAATTCAGCCTCAATTTCGATGAATCCTGGCCTGTTTCTCGTGATTCTGGCATTCACGATATCCAGTCAGTCCGTGGCGAACGACAGACGCAAGCAATTTAAGGGCAATTGCG
Organism: Dicrocoelium dendriticum; assembly: GCA_944474145.2. Classification (NCBI taxonomy): domain Eukaryota; kingdom Metazoa; phylum Platyhelminthes; class Trematoda; order Plagiorchiida; family Dicrocoeliidae; genus Dicrocoelium; species Dicrocoelium dendriticum. The sequence goes on from OX104067.1 coordinate 85,339,254, forward strand.
ATCAAACCGATCCCTCTCTGATTGCGCCATTCCGAAGGGGAGCGGCTCCAGTCTGTCTTTACAGTTTCCTGCTTTCAAAGTTTCACTAGTAATTCGCGCAAATCATTTCTAGAACAGATCCTTTCAATTTGAACAGGGTTGGGAGTATTCTATCTGCCCCTGGCGCCTTATTCAATTTTAACATTCTGATCCCAAGTTCGATTTCTGCGCTTAAGAGCGGATCCACAGGTACAGCCCAAGGAGTAGGGCAATCATGCGCCGATGGAGAATCTGGCAAATCTGACAGTTTGAACTGCTACTCTGTGTTCAGCCCCAAGCCCAAAGCATTTCGACTATCTGTGGATTGACTGTCTACTCTCGTCGAGTATGATTTCCCCAACACTAGTTATTCTGTTGCCCCTTTCCTGTATTAGACGGCATAACTTACGAGACTGGACCTTAAGGTGGTGCAATGGTTCACGTGCTTCAGTGATCAAATGAGCTACGTTGGATGGTGTATTTTGCACCTTCAGAGTCACTCATGTCATATTCGCCAGTGGTTATGGGCCAGACAAACTGTCCGTTGGCCCTCCAGCTTCGGGTTGGAATGGGGGTGGCTCCTTACTCCATAAAACGAACTCGCAGTAGCCCAGTGTCAAAACCCCGCTGCATTGCCATCAGGTTTTGAACCAAAGGCTTTGCTTGAGAACCCTAGTCTTTCTCGTGTGTAGGTCTAGGCAAACTGAGAGTGTTCCGCCCATGACATGCAACACTATAAAGTGACGTCACATTTCGGTGAGCCAGTATGCGATTGTTTAATTCATAAGCAAACCTGCGGTTCAGAGCAGTATTGAAATACTTTCGGTAAATTGATGAGTTACCAATCAACAACGAACACTTTACTGATGCAATAAGACAAGAACACTGGGTGATTTTCGTGACAGCGGTGTATACCAGGCTAACGAATTTATATGGGCTGCCGATGTGATAAGTCTGGAGACCAATTCATCAGCGAAGTTGTTATAATTCCCTCCCCAGCTACCACTTACTGAAACTCAAATCGACGGTAGCACCAAAGCAAATATTCAAGCAGGATGAGTTGATGTTGTTAACGAGACAAATACGCATTCCAGCACTCGTAATAAACAGCAACATGTACTCCGTATCAAATCTGATCCTTCACCTCTTTGTATAACATTTGAAATAAAATTCGAAGCACAACGAACAACATCAGTTGACTGAACCCGACCCATCGCCGTTTCCGAGTGATTTATCACCGCCTATTTGGCGTTCATTGTACCGATTGCACTTCTGCTCTTCAATGTCGTTGACAGTCCCCATTTGCATGGAATCGTATTGAGAGAAGATACACTGTTCTCACCTTGGCCAGTCTTATCCGGCTCAGAAGTTAAAGCTCTTTTCCATTGCTAAACAACCGGTCTTGATGAAACATAAACGCATAATGGGAATCTTAGGTGCATTCCTTCGAAAAACTGCATACTGCTCAGACTGGATTTACTGTTCTACTCTACACATATGCATGCCTAATGCTGGTCATGTACGGCTCATCCCTGCCCTGTTGGATTGTGTTTACCAATTGCTATAAAGTTACTCCTGATTAAATAAGGGAAGAATGCAGATTCCAGTTACAGGATTCATTAGTGGACAAACAAGGGGGCCTGTTTGACACGTAAATCTACCGATTGTACCACTCAATACACAACAACTGGAGATAAAATCACTTGGAAATGATTAATACCTTCCACCTGTTAGGCTAAACCGTTTGTTCATAGAGGCATCTCTTACGAATAAAGTGAGTCAGTTCAGACGCTCAACCAGTTTACTTCAGCTTCACTTAGCTCGTGCTTATCTCAGTTTGCTTTGTTAACCTATCCCCTTGCTGTAATTTATCGAACACAGATACCATTACAATCGCCTCTAAATACATGTTGAAAGCTTTATAACTAATCCACCGAACTAAAACCTTCTACTCCAGATTGGCCTGACTGCATTAGTAACTAACCAAATGATATTGTTCAAGTGGTCAAAATTTCACCAGTGTGGGAAAAGTGTTTTCTTACAAGCCGCCACGTAGCGTTACCTAAACCAGACATAGATGCAGGGGCTTTCATTAGGAGCAGGGTGTATTACTCACTGAATAAACCTGTTTTACCTAATGACGCCACAATAATCAAAATGCTTAGCTGAACACCACACGTTGGTGAATTGGAAAGATGTATCACAACCAATTATATTTGCGTATGTTACCAAGTGTATTCAATGGAAGAGCTAGAACCGAACTGTTACATCCCAACAAAATTATTCAGTTTGTCTACGCCCGCAAGCGTTATGTCACTTCGACCAGTCCCGTTAGTGGCAAATTCACAAAGGCGTAACCTAGCTGGATGGATAATGGTAGTGTCTGCACTGTGGAAAGCGGCCAACTGTATCATGGCATCTGATGGATTTCTTCGAGCTTATCGAGGAACCAGGAGGATTTTACCTGGCAGTTGAGCTCAATTTCACTGAAAATATAACCATTTTTCATTGATGTTTCCTTGTATGAGAAAATAGATGACCTTCTCGACTTGGCACAACACGCAGGACTATCTCTTCCAAAACCGATGGAATCACTCAAAAATAGCCTGCACTAAGCATATCGGTTTTCACCTCAAAGCACTTCATGTCGCCAGATAGATAAAGCAGCATTGGGTATTCTTTTGGAGACATCGCTAGCTGATATTTACATGTTGCTGGTTGGAAAAAAGTTCAGTGTTAAAAATCTCACTTTTTTCTACCATTACCATTAGTCTCGGCCATTTGGTGTCTAATATTACAGCCTTGTCGCACAGGTCTGGCCAAGTACCTCACCATCACCCATTAAGCTAATGTTGTCCATGGGTATGAGATGATCTCACATGATCGTCGGTCTGTCTGATACCAATTTCACATACCACATATTGTCGACTGGGTTGCCTGTGTCGTATGGTGACTCTTGGTTCTGATGTTTCTACGCCCCATCAGCCAAGATCAAAAGAATTAGCGATAAGCGGATGATTGTGCGGTGTTTAACTCATCAGAAGAACAGGTTATACCTTTGATCTATTGCTTCAACAACTTACATGTGGAACTAAAAGAAACCAGCGAAATAGTGAAGGGCAACTGTCCATCATATTTGCACGTATTGATTAAACAAATGAGAAAGTGGTTCCATTGGGATTGAGGTATGACGAGTTGCTCTTGGCTGTAGTTATATTTTACCAGCTTCTCCCCGATGCAGTGCAATAACCTTGAGTAAAAATATTGTCTAAAGAAACACAGAAAATATACACCGCTTTTAGTTTTACTGAAGTGGTACACGCGCTTACATTTACATGGTTAAAATATGATTGTAACAGTAGATTCACCGGAATTATTTGCCAAGCGAGGGTTCCTGGAGAGAAGATGATAACGGTTGCTAATAACCTCTATATCGAGCTAACATTTAGGGTTTTCTGATTCAATACGAGGACAATATATCGCATAACTTGCGCTACCAAATTGTAGGTTGTACTACGGAAATGTATTAATCAAATACTTGTTTCCCAAAAGTTTTAAATCTGACGTTGTACTTACCAGTTCACGTGTGTCTGCGTCGATTACTATATCGGCGGAAATGATATAGGGAGTTGCACTTCAGAGCGACGGAACACGGTTAACATGTTGCAACGGAAATCATCCAGTCCTTTGTTTCACACCCAAACTTTTCATGAAAGCCACCATCCCCATCCATTGATAGAAAACGTTTGGCGACAAACCATCTTTTGATCATACTGCTATGTTTATAATGACGCGCAAACATGCAAACGCATACATACTTGGTTTTACCATCGCGGTAGTGATCACATGGATCCACCGCGCACTCAGTGAGGCGAAACATATGTCCATTAGCCGGATGCTATCACGAGCGTAGTGGTGTCACATCTATCGGGCATTCTTGTCTCATCATGTTTGGTCGCATCTCATCTGCATTCCCCGGTTATTGCTTTCGGACTGACAACGCAACTGGAAACGCTAACATCTGTCCGTCTTTGACTTTACTAATTCAGTCGAAAATGAAGTATCCAAATAAGTCGGTAACTTGTGCTTTCATAATGGGCGTTTCTCCCCCCCCCCCGAAATGATATCCACTCGTGTGTCATCTCTGTCTCCCCGTGCAGTCGTCACTCAGGTGACGGTTCCACTGAACGTAAAATCATCAGTGTTTCCATGAACCATATGGTTTGTAGAAATTCACTTGATTCCTGTGTATGAACTAATGCAAGTTGGCCATCAAAGTATCCGAAAACTACACGTAACCGTCAGGTCAGGTTTCCTTCCGCCGGGACCGTTGGTGATCCATTGTATACTCTGGTGCTTTGCACGTAGTGATTTATCAGCAATGTAATCCACTATTTATTTAAAACAGCTTGAAGGTACAAACGCTTTAGGCTGCTCCACCGATATAGCGGTAACAATTATTTCGGTTTAGAACTGTCTAACACTGATCCTGGCAGCTAAATTGTAACCGTAGCATATGGCTTTATAATAAGTTAAGCAAACGTAATGTGATGCAAGGTATTAAGGCTCATGCTTAGGATAAGTACTGAGCCCACAAGGAGATGCGGCCATAAATATTTCCCCACATTCCCTATTGCAAGTGATTTCAAAACGGAAGAGTTTACTGGAGCTCTATTATTTCACTTTGGTTGGTTTCACCAGCTTGCTTTCCCGTAAAGTGAACCAATCCTTCCTCCTTCCTAAGGCATAGTCCTCACATAAAGGGCCACTTGCGTCCATCGCTCAAACTAGGAGTCACTGCTGAATTCATTGCTTCCAGTGGCTCTTCTCTGTATACTCGCCCAGGTCATGGCGTTCATCGTTTCCGATGCATTGTTGTGTTATCAGGAAAACTGCAAAATCGTCACCTCAGATCAGAATGGCTTCTATCGACAGCGATCGTGCACAAGGAATTTACTAATCGCAAGCAGTAATTGAACCGGTTCAGCCGATGCTGGATAAGATATTGTTGTGATCTACCTGGGTTTTCCGAATGTTTCGATGGTCTAGATCGTCGAATACTACTTTCCAAACGTTAGTATTGCGGGCTGGGTGACCCTACTTTGAGCTGGATTACTAACTTTCTACTTTAACGGTAATTAGTGATCAGTGTTCGGAGCTATTTATCTTAACCCATATAAGCCGTGTGGTGCGCCACAAGACTTAATTCTAGGTCCACGTCTGTTATTGGCGCTTATTAATGTGCTCGCACAGACAAACACTTAAAACTTCCTAATATTTGCCGACTATATCAAGATTTGGCGCAGGAGTCAGGTGAATGCCGACTAGCATCTACTTCAGAGTGACATAATGTCGGTGTATCAATCATCAACCCAATATTTACTGCAATTCAAGGTGAGTAAATGCAAGGTTCTCACCATATGCCATCAGAGGAACTACTTCTACTGACTCGGAACGAATGCACTGAAACAAGCAACTGTCGAACCTGACTTGAGTTTACTGGTTCAAAGTGATCTGGGTTACTCCAGACAATCCGAAATGGCCTCGAAACCTAAAGGCAACACGTCTAGCTTTTACCACGGGCTTTCGGACAAATGAACAGCTTTATTTTTCAACAAATGCCCAGAGATTATGTTCGCTGCCATGTCGAATCCGCAATTCAAACGTGACATTTATGGTTAAACCAAGACCTTAGCGCAATGGAGCAGCCCAAACGTCAGGAATCTAAGAACGTACTTGGAATGTGCGATCTTTTATACGAGGGGAGCCTTAAACGAGTGGGTATTCAGTGGACGGTTTCCCGGATTACGATGCTATCTGATTAGTGCATACTTGATTCGGCACGACCCACATCATGTTTGCCCCTTTTTACTGCAACTCAGCAGCAATAGAAACCTGAGCGGCCATACACTGAAACTAGCAAGATTGTATAGCCATCTGGAGTGCCGCAGGAATTTCTTTTTCATTCGTGTATGTAATCCGTGGAATGCTCGCTCGGAATCGGCCATCTCTGGGCTGAGCACAAGTATTTGAAAGACGATTTGATGACGCAAGCTTCCACTTGCACTTTATTATCCAGCGTTACTCCTGGGGTATATCTTGGATCCATTTGATGTTAAGCTTGGGTTCCTTGAAACTACCCGGATTGCTGAACTACAGTGAAGCAAGCCATGTCTCTTTTTTCATATTAAGTACTGTTTGATTATTACTGCCTTTTTCATAATTAGTTTGATATTCCAATCAACTATCCAACGGGACTTGTAAAGCAGCGCTTCTTAAACCCTATAAATTCATTACTCATTGTCCACGCCGCTTCTTTCTTTTGGAATGCAAGAACTGCATGATCAGTTCTAAGTCTAAATACTGCTCATTTTTGTAGGATAGAATAATATAACTCTAGCCCTATCAATTTGAAACCCTGATCTTTAACAGAGTTATTGCCATCGACTAGTTAGATGACGAATAGCCATTCTGAACATCCGGTAGTTTTACGTATGTGGACTCGTTTACTTCTCCTGCCAACTGTTGAATACCAGTCACACGCAAGCCATTCCAAGGAGTACTAAACTAACTGTGGGAACTTGAGCTGTCGAGTACAAATTATTGTGATCCCTATGAGCCATAGTTACATGAGCTATGTGATTATTTAGTATAGTGTTTTGTTTAGAATAGCACATGTCGCTCGTTGCACTTCCTGTGCATGAGAAAGGCAATGTTCTTCCCTCAACCTGTTTTGTATACGCCGGAAAATTATCGAAGTGTATTGATGAGTACGGTGGAATAAGGACAATTTCAGCTCTTCATGAGCAGACAGAGTGCAACTTACTTTCAATGACCTGCTTTATCTTGTTACTCCAATCACGATGTATCTGCCTTGCGCTTTCCTGGATAGTTGAAATAGGCTTTCACTCAGGTTAGCTCAATGTACAATGTTGTGTAGCACAGAAACAACACAGGTAATGTGCCCCGTGTAAGTGGGATGGAATCATTCAGGTTGACCAACGGGTGGACTACGAGGGCATCGCTGTGCATTTGCATGTCTTGGGGTGCAATTCGATGAATCAGGGTCCAGTTGGCTGGTGTAATCAAAACTGATTATTTTCTAAAGTACATGATGGGCGTTCTTTTAATTTTGAGTCTTTCTTTAAACAGTGTGATGCAAAAGTATTGCATATCCTTCACATTTATTATTGTCTTCGTCCTAATTTTAGAGGAAATTATCAGTGTCTCTACAAAATGGCAAAATTCTTGTGTCCTTCTCTCTTATTAACTACTGACCAACTCATAGGTTTAGAAATCGCAAGACTTTTACATAACGGAGTATGTTACCCTGCGTAACCAGCCTATCGTGCAATTTTGAAATGCTTCAAGACCTATGATTTGAACCGCTCAAAAAGACTGCAATTTATAC
>OX104067.1:85347173-85462818 GCA_944474145.2 Dicrocoelium dendriticum
TCCGACAGATCATCAGAAGAACAGGTTATACCTTTGATCTATTGCTTCAACAACTTACATGTGGAACTAAAAGAAACCAGCGAAATAGTGTCCATCATATTTGCACGTATTGATTAAACAAATGAGAAATTGGTTCCATTGGGATTGAGGTATGACGAGTTGCTCTTGGCTGTAGTTATATTTTACCAGCTTCTCCCCGATGCAGTGCAATAACCTTGAGTAAAAATATTGTCTAAAGAAACACAGAAAATATACACCGCTTTTAGTTTTACTGAAGTGGTACACGTGCTTACAGTTACATGGTTAAAATATGATTGTAACAATAGATTCACCGGAATTATTTGCCAAGCGAGGGTTCCTGGAGAGAAGATGATAACGGTTGCTAATAACCTCTATATCGAGCTAACATTTAGGGTTTTCTGATTCAATACGAGGACAATATATCGCATAACTTGCGCTACCAAATTGTAGGTTGTACTACGGAAATGTATTAATCAAATACTTGTTTCCCAAAAGTTTTAAATCTGACGTTGTACTTACCAGTTCAAGTGTGTCTGCGTCGATTACCATATCGGCGGAAATGATATAGGGAGTTGCACTTCAGAGCGACGGAACACGGTTAACATGTTGCAACGGAAATCATCCAGTCCTTTGTTTCACACCCAAACTTTTCATGAAAGCCACCATCCCCATCCATTGATAGAAAACGTTTGGCGACAAACCATCTTTTGATCATACTGCTATGTTTATAATGACGCGCAAACATGCAAACGCATACATACTTGGTTTTACCATCGCGGTAGTGATCACATGGATCCACCGCGCACTCAGTGAGGCGAAACATATGTCCGTTAGCCGGATGCTATCACGAGCGTAGTGGTGTCACATCTATCGGGCATTCTTGTCTCATCATGTTTGGTCGCATCTCATCTGCATTCCCCGGTTATTGGATTCGGACTGACAACGCAACTGGAAACGCTAACATCTGTCCGTCTTTGACTTTACTAATACAGTCGAAAATGAAGTATCCAAATAAGTCGGTAACTTATGCTTTCATAATGGGCGTTTCTCCCCCCCCCCCCGAAATGATATCCACTCGTGTGTCATCTCTGTCTCCCCGTGCAGTCGTCACTCAGGTGACGGTTCCACTGAACGTAAAATCATCAGTGTTTCCATGAACCATATGGTTTGTAGAAATTCACTTGATTCCTGTGTATGAACTAATGCAAGTTGGCCATCAAAGTATCCGAAAACTACACGTAACCGTCAGGTCAGGTTTCCTTCCGCCGGGACCGTTGGTGATCCATTGTATACTCTGGTGCTTTGCACGTAGTGATTTATCAGCAATGTAATCCACTATTTATTTAAAACAGCTTGAAGGTACAAACGCTTTAGGCTGCTCCACCGATATAGCGGTAACAATTATTTCGGTTTAGAACTGTCTAACACTGATCCTGGCAGCTAAATTGTAACCGTAGCATATGGCTTTATGATAAGTTAAGCAAACGTAATGTGTTGCAAGATATTAAGGCTCATGCTTAGGATAAGTACTGAGCCCACAAGGAGATGCGGCCATAAATATTTCCCCACATTCCCTATTGCAAGTGATTTCAAAACGGAAGAGTTTACTGGAGCTCTATTATTTCACTTTGGTTGGTTTCACCAGCTTGCTTTCCCGTAAAGTGAACCAATCCTTCCTCCTTCCTAAGGCATAGTCCTCACATAAAGGGCCACTTGCGTCCATCGCTCAAACTAGGAGTCACTGCTGAATTCATTGCTTCCAGTGGCTCTTCTCTGTATACTTGCCCAGGTCATGGCGTTCATCGTTTCCGATGCATTGTTGTGTTATCAGGAAAACTGCAAAATCGTCACCTCAGATCAGAATGGCTTCTATCGACAGCGATCGTGCACAAGGATTTTACTAATCGCAAGCAGTAATTGAACCGGTTCAGCCGACGCTGGATAAGATATTGTTGTGATCTACCTGGGTTTTCCGAATGTTTCGATGGTCTAGATCGTCGAATACTACTTTCCAAACTTTAGTATTGCGGGCTGGGTGACCCTACTTTGAGCTGGATTACTAACTTTCTGCTTTAACGGTAATTAGTGATCAGTGTTCGGAGCTATTTATCTTAACCCATACAAGCCGTGTGGTGCGCCACAAGACTTAATTCTAGGTCCACGTCTGTTATTGGCGCTTATTAATGTGCTCGCACAAACAAACACTTAAAACTTCCTAATATTTGCCGACCATATCAAGATTTGACGCAGGAGTCAGGTGAATGCCGACTAGCATCTACTTCAGCGTGACATAATATCGGTGTAGCAATCATCAACCCAATATTTACTGCAATTCAAGGTGAGTAAATGCAAGGTTCTCACCATATGCCATCAGAGGAACTACTTCTACTGACTCGGAACGTATGCACTGAAACAAGCAACTGTCGAACCTGACTTGAGTTTACTGGTTCAAAGTGATCTGGGTTACTCCAGACAATCCGAAAAGGCCTCGAAACCTAAAGGCAACACGTCTAGCTTTTACCACGGGCTTTCGGACAAATGAACAGCTTTATTTTTCAACAAATGCCCAGAGATTATGTTCGCTGCCATGTCGAATCCGCAATTCAAACGTGACATTTATGGTTAAACCAAGACCTTAGCGCAATGGAGCAGCCCAAACGTCAGGAATCTAAGAACGTACTTGGAATGCGCGATCTTTTATACGAGGGGAGCCTTAAACGATTGGGTATTCAGTGGACGTTGTCGCAGATTACGATGCTATCTGATTAGTGCATACTTGATTCGGCACGACCCACATCATGTTTGCTCCTCCTTACTGCAACTCAGCAGCAATAGAAACCTGAGCGGCCACACACTGAAACTAGCAAGATTGTATAGCCATCTGGAGTGCCGCAGGAATTTCTTTTTCATTCGTGTATGTAATCCGTGGAATGCTCGCTCGGAATCGGCCATCTCTGGGCTGAGCACAAGTATTTGAAAGACGATTTGATGACGCAAGCTTCCACTTGCACTTTATTACCCAGCGTTACTCCTGGGGTATACCTTGGATCCATTTGATGTTAAGTTTGGGTTCCTTGAAACTACCCGGATTGCTGTACTACAGTGAAGCAAGCCATGTCTCTTTTTTCATATTAAGTACTGTTTGATTATTATTGCGTTTTTCATAATTAGTTTGATATTCCAATCAACTATCCAACGGGACTTGTAAAGCAGCGCTTCTTAAACCCTATAAATTCATTACTCATTGTCCACGCCGCTTCTTTCTTTTGGAATGCAAGAACTGCATGGTCAGTTCTAAGTCTAAATACTGCTCATTTTTGTAGGATAGAATAATATAACTCCAGCCCTATCAATGTGAAACGCTGATCTTTAACAGAGTTATTGCCATCGACTAGTTAGATGACGAACAGCCATACTGAACATCCGGTAGTTTGGCGTATGTGGACTCGTTTACTTTTCCTGCCAACTGTAGAATACCAGTCACAGGCAAGCCATTCCAAGGAGTACTAAACTAACTGTGGGAACTTGAGCTGTCGAGTACAAATTATTGTGATCCCTATGAGCCATAGTTACATGAGCTATGTGATTATTTAGTATAGTGTTTTGTTTAGAATAGCACATGTCGCTCGTTGCACTTCCTGTGCATGAGAAAGGCAATGTTCTTCCCTCAACCTGTTTTGCATACGCAGGAAAATTATCGAAGTGTATTGATGAGTACGGTGGAATAAGGACAATTTCAGCTCTTCATGAGCAGACAGAGTGCAACTTACTTTCAATGGCCTGCTTTGCCTTGTTACTCCAATCACGATGTATCTGCCTTGCGCTTTCCTGGATAGTTGAAAGAGGCTTTCATTCATGTTAGCTCAATGTACAATGTTGTGTAGCACAGAAACAACACAGGTAATCTGCCCTGTGTAAGTGGGATGGAATCTTTCAGGTTGACCAAAGGGTGGACTACGAGGGCAGCGCTGTGCATCTGCATGTCTTGGAGTGCAATTCGATGAATCAGAGTCGAGTTGGTTGGTGTAATCAAAACTGATTATTTTCTAAAGTACATGATGGGCGTTCTTTTAATTTTGAGTCTTTCTTTAAACAATGTGATGCAAAAGTATTGCATATCCTTCACAGTTATTATCGTCTTCGTCTTAATTTTAGAGGAAATTATCAATGCCTCTACAAAATGGCAAAATTCTTGTGTCCTTCTCTCTTATTAACTACTGACCAACTCATGGGTTTAGAAATCGCAAGACTTTTACACAACTGATTATGTTACCCTGCGTAACTAGCCTATCGTGCTATTTTGAAATGCTTCGAGACCTATGATTTGAACCGCTCAAAAGGACTGCAATTTATACTTCGGCTAAACAACAGAAATAGTCTGGGATTTCTTTAAAAGATGTTCCTTTCTCCAGTTGGCAAACACCGGTTTGGAGATATGTTTCAGCGAACAATCAGCAGTCAATATCTTTCATCTCATCGGTACCAACATTCTTGTCTCTGGTTTTGACACTCTGATTTCGCCAAGATTTTTATTTTTCCTCTTCTAAAACCATGCAGCCTCAAGCATTCATTACTGTTTGTGATAATTAGTAAGCCATTCCGATGATTGGTTGCAAAACACGCTTTCATCGGAAGCAGAACAGTAATTTCCCGTACGGATACTGTTATGGCCCATACACGCTGTCCTGTTTCCTAGGTGGAAACTTTGATAGCCATGTTTACAGGAGGAGTCGGATCAAGTGGGATGGGAAACGTGCTAACAACCAAACCGAGATTATTTCTACGTGCATAATGCATCACAGAATGCTGGCGCTAGTGCTATTTTCCGCATTTTTGTCGGCTGGCTTCGTGTAAAATCACTTGGGCTTATGTAAATTGTCAGTCAAATTGCGAGTAAGATACATATTATTAGTTCGAATTTGAAAGAACTACATTGCCATGACAACCGCAACGTTGTTAAAATGGATCCCATTAGTTCCAGCGCCACTACTTCGATTCAGCTTAGTAACTTGCGCTTTTACCCACGCACAATGACACCTCGAATTCAACTGAGATTCCCTGAGACTAATTGCCCCTCCTCATGAGTCACCGCTTTCCCTGCTAAATCTGTAAGATGTCACTTGTTTTTAGGAAGGAAAGAATCTTCTCCTATTCCCAATTCCTAAGCCTCAGCTGTTCAAGATGCCATGGTATTTATTTTTTTGATTGTTATCCTGTGTTTCCTGCCCGTTTCACTGTATTTGCTGCTTATAAGCAAGTTTTGCAAGCGAAAATATCAATCAATGGATATATCCATTAGCTTTTAATGACACCATCGCCTGACCTGCTGAAATATACGCTCCACTTGTGTGACCCTAATCTGACTTCTGGGATTTTCAGAATACCGCCATCAAATATAGCAGGTGTACTCCAACTTTTATTCAAATGCGATATACGCATAGCAGTCATGTTTAATAAGATAAAAAGCTTTTTATTTGGTGAAGAGAGAAATGTTTATTCCATAAAAATAAGAATAAGTTAAGCTATTGTTTTTTAAACAGCACACGTTTAGCGATAATTACAACACGGTTCTCGAGCCCGCTCGGCATGGTCCGGTGAAAATGGTGTACTCATTACATACAGGTTGCGTACACAAAGGTTAGTGCCAAAATATTTATTTACTAGAAGTAACATTTGGTTCCACATTTTCCAAAGAGTCAACGATATCGTTCTTCCAGTGTGTCTCACTTTGAAGGTAAACATTGCTTTAAATTTCATAACTTTCGATCTCGGGGACTGCATACAGGAGTATAGGTAACGAAGTGCGTTGTTTACACATAGCGCGGATGAGTTGCAGCACATGACTAGTACTCAGGCCTCGACAGCGGCCAAATTTGGCCTCACTATCAACACAAGCAAACTCTCTGTCTCTTTCAGCCTTCACCGGAGGTGCAACCTGCAATGATGCTGCAAATCAGCATTGGTGCTGAAGTATCAGAACCTCCGCTTCTGCTAACTTGGGAGTATGATGGCGACTGGCCAGCAGCTACACAGTGAGCTTCGTATCCGCGTCTCGAATGCAGCGGTGACATTACGGAAGCTAGAGTACCGAGGGTGAAACAACCATCAGCTTACCATTGACACGAAGCTGATGGTGTGCAAATCCATTGTGCTGTCCGTTCTTCTATACGGCAGTGAAACGTGGACGATGTACCGGCAGGATGTGCGATATCTCAAGCGCTTCAATCACGTGTGCTTGCGACGGATTCTGCGCGTCGGATAAGGTGACAGAATTGCGGACACGGAAGTGTTGCGTCGAAGTGGAATTTACGCAGTGGACTGCATACTATTGCTGAGACACCTAAGGTGGCTCGTTCATGCGAGCCGTATGGATTTGACGCGGATACCGAAACAACTATTATCTGGTCACCTGAGTGTTGGGAAGCGGCATTTGCGGAAACCAAAGTTACATTACCGGGACATGATCAAAGTTAGCCTCTCACGTTCTAATCTTGATTGCAGGTCATAGGAATCGAAGGCAGTTGATCGGCGTGCATGGCACGATCAGATCACGAAGGCAGTTGACGAGCTGCGGGAGAAAGATCTCATGCATGCATAGAAGAAGCGGCAAGTGTGGAAGCAGCAAGCACTGATGGGTTGTACTCAAGCGACATCGAGCGCACGGTGCTGTAGCACATGCGGTCGCGTGTGCCTGAGTCAAGCAGGCCTAGTGAACCATGAGCGAGGCCACTAGGGGCTACCACCGAAGCGACGAGAAATCCTGCAGAGAACGTAGGCCAAACCGGCGCAGGATTTGCAGGTACGCTGTATTCAATTTATTAACCGCGTGCTTGAATGCTGAGTCTCTTTGTTTTAGGTGGTGGGTTTGCTAATTGGTCCTAATGTTTTTTTGTCTCATATTAATGTCTATCTGAACTGTCTTCTATAAACTTGCACACATCGCATAGGTTAATTTTAGTTAACTTCGATAACATTTGCGCGGTTGTGGCACTTTCTTACAGTTAATTTTCTGACGTATAGAACCTTTCACAATTCTTACAACTACTTCATTTCCTACGCTTATGTTGTGAAGAGTTACGTCTCCATATCTGTATACATTATGCGATTTATTTTACTTGATATCGTCCTTTCAAGTGATTGGCTGTTGCTTGATACCTCCGGTGTGGCTGCGGTTGATGTGCATGTTGACAAGGTGCCTACCTGTCTATTACCCACTACCTCGTCCATACTGGCTCCAGGAGACAGTTGGTTGTTGCTGGAGGGGACGGGGTGCACAGTCCTTGTGGACGTGCTAGGCTCGAAGAGCGGTTTCATGCAATTAGTGTGGAGCGGACTACGGTCCAGCCACCGCCTTGTGTGCGCCTGATTCCCAAACACAGCGTCATTGTTTTCAGAAGGTTTGTATACAAACCGGTTTTGGTAGGATTTTATTGTGGCAACGTTTCGCCCTTGACACAAGAGCTTCTTCAGGCCAGGTCAGGACAGAGTACTTGTGTTTCCTTGTGAAGGAATCGGGGCCGGCTACGTTGATGAAACGTGGCTCCGATCCACATGCCTTCCGGTCTTATTGCTTTGGGTTTACATCGGATATGTGGGGTGTGGTTGGAGCTGTTGTTGGTGCAGCGCAATCCATCCATGGTCCCCCTGTAGGCGCAGGCATCCTGTGGCTGGCCACAGTGACATGCAAATCCGAAACCGGATGTCACCAACGAGATCACTCAGTACATAAGGAGCAGCAAAGGAAAGCCTTAGCACAAACTATACAAAGGTGTGTAGGTGATGCTAAAATGAATAACAGAGCGCATGCACACAGTTATTACTATAAAACCGGCCCACTTTATTGAAAAATCATCAGTTAGCTTTGTAGAAGTTGAAAAACGGACTGTAGTTCCTCGCGTACCTAATAAATGCTTCATCGACCGCCTCATTCCACAATGTTTAGAACTGTAATGTTGCCAGTAATTACATCGGAAAAGGTTATAATTATTCAAGCTATATTTAACAGAATCTAACTCTCTATCTTGCTAATAACACAATGGTCACACCTGCGCATGGCTGATTTATATGCTTGTAAAACTGAAATTATGAGGAGGAATAAGTTAATTGGATGTGAATGTTCAACCAAGCAACTTGTTTGTAGCTCAAACGGTATATAGAAGCGAAGGTGTGAAGTAATGCCGAAGTGATGCATTGAGATCCAAGATGGATTGAGTACCACGTAATAAAGCCTACACGCCCGACATACCGAGGTACCATGGATCCTAATAAATAATAGTAAGTCTGGAAAAGTTAGTAATACGAGCGAATTGATGGAACGCAGAGCTTTTCTTGTCAGGCTTCGTTTTAATTTTGGTAATGTGCAAACTGTATATTGCTTATACCCCTTGTATTTGGTCATACAACAAGCCGGTTGTGCAAGCGCTTGGCCAATGGTCAAGCGCATTTTAGGTCTGTAAAAATGTTGCACCGCGAGGTGCGAACAAGGATCCCAGACAGTAGTTTGGTTCATATTCTGGAATTACAATTCGGGAAAAGTTCAACTCTCAGTATATATTTGACCTTTTTCGTTAGAGATTATTGTTATGCCAGGAATGAACTGCAGTTTACGCCAGCGCTTCGAGAATACCTGTTAATGCTTCACCATATCCTAAAAAAACCAAGCCACATTTGCGGTCCGCTGCCGAAACTGGGCCACAACACTAATCTACGAAGTCATCAGTTAAGGTTGAAACGCCGTCCAAAATTTTCTCTGCTCTCGTTTGTTAGCCGTAGAACGCGCTCTCAATTGTGTTGTCTTTAACCCCCAACCTAAATGTTTATAAGACAACATGAGAAAATTTATCATAATATGTGTTAGACGGAATCTGAATAACGCAAACAGGCAATGTGATCTCAAAATTCCAACCAACTGGATTTCGACATTTTATCATATGAGCACGTCGGCTCTTTTACGCATATCCTAGTGCAAACACTCTGGTGAGTCTATCAAACCGTTCTTCAGTTTGTCATCAGGTTTTCTTTTATAAATTTTTCCATTTCACGAGACTTTTATTTTGCCATTGCCTGTGATAAACCATTGTTGCCTTGCTTTTAATGACTATACAAACTAGCAGTCAAAATTGGCACACTTATATAAAAATTGTTCACCTTTGTGTACAAATTTTAAAAACAACCCCAATTATGCTTGTTAGCGCTGTTGCAATATTGGGTCTTCATTTACATACTTACTTCGCTCAACGTAATTTTGCTTTCAGCGAAATCTTGCAGGACTTGCACTATTACGATGCAGTCATAATTACTTGCGTTTCTGTTTGCGCTGTTAGTTTTCGCATAAAGGGTAAGTATACGGCTCAGCTATTAAACAAAGAAATTTCCACAAAGAAAGACTACCGAAAGACGGTGGGCTGTGCTGTTATGTCCTTATCGTTTCATTCAACGTATGGTTAGAAAAATAAAGTAGATATGATTACAGGGTTATTTTGAAGAGTCGTGGTGTGAATGGACTGCAAAGCACTCTCAGTGTGAACCACCAATAGCATTTACGGGAACCTTGATTTAGCAGTAAAGATATCGGCTTGCATCCTAAATGCACCGAGTTCAGTTGTCTTCTATCCTTTATGAGAGCAAAGGAGTTCGAAACCGCTAGGGGAACGCTGCACTTTGGAAGAACGACACTTAACGTCCATCAACTTCAAGAAGCCGAGGTTATTTGTGACGCGCTAGATCACATATTGTGCGAGAGAGATTAAGTGATTTGCCAGCTATGCTAGGGGCAAAATGGCTGCTAGTGCACTGGTATGATGTGGCCCTGCATATGTCAGTGATAAACAGACTTTTTCGTGAGGTGCGCCAGGTTTTAACTGGGTAGAAGTTGATAAATTATTTTTTCTGTGTCGTTGAGGGCAACCGGATGGAAGGAACAGATTATTTAGATAGCTTCAGTGAAAGATAAGGCATGTTAGAGTTAACTTGACTGCAGATCTTATTGACGTATCGTAAAACAGCAGCGAAATAAGCTTACTGCGTTTAAAAAACCCGGCTGGTTGTTGTTTACTCCGCTTGTTTGTGACCAGAGAAATATGAAATAAACCAAAGACGAGAAAGTACTCCCTTAACGTAAGTCTGACGTTTAGTTTGAAGACTGCGATGAAATGTCCGGTCGAAGGTTTGATGCCTGTTGAGGTAGGTGGCGATTGCGGAATGATAAAAGTTGTGCAAATTCTTAAAACAGTTTACAATTTCCGGATTGTAGGTGTTGTAAAGCCTCGAATATAATAAATCATGCTGCGGAATTTGGTTTCGGTGCAGCGTAAATTAGACGGTCAAGGACTTGTTATGAAGCTAAATTATATTTTAGAAAACGGTTTTGTGAATATTGGGTTGACGACATTTGACTCAAAAAGCGAACCTATTTTGTGAAGTAACATTACCGAAAATTCCTTGTATCGAGCATGGTTGGCACCAAAAGTCACAAGCATAGTAAGTAGATCCACTAGGATCCCTTATTTTATTTACTGATGAAATATAAGAGTATATTGGACATCAAGAGTTATATGATTTCGCAGTGTTTAAATCAGACAATGGAAAAAAGGGAACAATGGTATAATAGGGAGAAAAAGCCAAGGCTTGACAAGTCCCGTGGATGGTTTGTGTGAATAACGTTAGTCCAAGGAAGTTACACGAAATTGAAAAGTACTACTGTTGACTCACTATCCAGAGCTCTCAGAGGAGTAATATCAATTCCGAGGGAAGCATGGGTGCGCAACGACAGCAGATGCCTCAAAATGGTCGCTGAACTAAACATGACGTGGCATCTGGGGGAATGGGACAGTTATGTTACAAATGGTGACAGCATGTAGGGAAATTGGGGCATATTGTAACCGTAGAAGGTTGTCTGCATCCTCGGCGGTTTGAGCACATGCATCCGCTGATATTAGTGGGGCACACCACCTTTCACGTTCCGGAGGCTGTCCATATGTTTGTACAGAAGCTTTTTGTTAGCACGAAACTTCTCCACTAGACTCTGCTAGTGCCCACGCGCACAAGCCCGGTACAGTGATTACGATGCACAACATGGTTACTCTACTTGTCACGGCTAGGGTTCGCTCTGTACACATGCCACGCGGCGTCTCTTACTGTCATGTGTTTTCGGTTTCGACTCCGAATGAATGATTTTGCCCTTGCAAAACGAGGTCACTTGCTGCTCGACGCTGATTTAATCAGGTTACTGAATTTCCAGTGATATCCAACAAAGCACTGTCAATGGAACAGTCGTCCGGAGAACTCCCAGTTGGCAGCTCTCACAAGTCTTGCTGGTAGGTCGTATTAGGTGATTGTTCGAAACAATGTAGTATGTTTTGTGCACACTCCGCATAACACACGAAGTCGTAAATTATGGTTACTTGGTCGCTCCGCCCCAGCGAGCTATCCATTCTTCGTTTCTCAACCATGAGCTCTTCGTTTGTGAGCACTAAATCAAACGCAGATGATTTGTATCGGGTGGGTGAACTGACATGGCTGAATAGCGGAATGCTGGTACTATACTCTTGCACGTCGGCCTTAAACTGCTCGTTGGGATGCTGGAAGTTCCAAAGAGTGAATATTGAAGTCACCTGAGATGAGAACATGACTGTATCGTTCCTGTAATACCCTTCCCAAGGATAATGCTAGCCGGGAGTCCATCTTTAGGGCGGACATTGGGGGACGATGAACAACAACCAAAAGGCAAGTGTCTGTGTCTTAGTCGCAGCTTGCTCCAGAATGAGTCTGTGATCAGCGTTTCCGGATAGACCGCCGGTTGGTACTTTAGTTCGTTGCGGTAGTCTAAAAGTACCCACCCCACCTTCGCTAGATCGATCATTTCGTAGAAGCTACATACCATTTGTCGCGATTTCGGCATCGGTAATTTCTGAGTGCAACCAGGTTTCCGTAGCGAATATGAGGTCCCAAGCAGGTGAGGCTTGACGTAACCGCAGTTCGTCAAGTTTGTTCAGGAGACCCTGTGCATTGGTGTTTATGCTCTATTTTTAACAATGTATCTTGGGATGGGTGTTATGAATAAAATATTGTGCCGGCCGGTGAAAGATCGGTAACCAATCGTACTTTGGGTGGGTGATAACGAACTCATTTTTGTCCGATTGATGTATCCTACAATTACATTCTTGCTTCTCTATGTATATAATGAATGGGATGTATTTGCCAGTTTCTTACGTTAGTTGATTGAAATTAGCTGAACTCTTGTCGGTAAGTGGTCTGAATAGGTGGTTGCTCATGTGTGCTTGCTCAGCAGATGCTGCTTTGATCCGGAGCTCTAAAGAAATGCTGTTGCGGCCCGCATACCATCCGTCCACTATCATTGCTGATATTTGTCTAGATTGAAGGACAACTTTGAAAATCCTCGGGCCACGTCTTGTAGTTTTGCGACCGGCGCAGCCTCGAGATTGATTGCGCTATTACTTTTTTCACGTAGATCGTCTCGCGAATGTAAGGTCATTGTTGCTGATCGTTAGTGGCCGCTAGGCGCTCATCATGACTTTCAGCTTCGGGAACACCGCGTACAAAGATGGTCCTGAATACGAATTCCTTCCGGTATTCTTCCAATTAGTGCTTCACCTGTCTGTGCTCTCTCCAAGGAATATCCGGATGCGAGCTGTCGATAACAGGACAGCTTCTGCTTCATTGGCAGAATTCAGCACAACACGGAGAATTCTTGATCCACCGTAGTGCTGTGAGTTTTGCTGACGAGTAAAGCGTATCAAATTTACGGGCTTAATTAAAACACCTACAGTGTCACATGAGAAGTTCCACTGGTTAACGTTATTTAGTTACTTTCCTTTTAAGGAATTTGACTTCGATTCTGGAACGTTGGTGCAGATTACCGCTGGTAGACTACGTGCAAATCTGCTTGAGATCAAACAACCAGTTCGTCTGTATGCAGTTGATTGAGGCTGTTCGGGTACAGCTACGTCTAGTTCAGTTATTATGGGGCTAATACGTGTGTGCGAGATCTAGGTTTCCGGTCACTTTGGCTGCAAGTTCCAACCGCCACTGGAGTCGAAACCCATGTGAATGTTCGGAAACGTTTGGAGGATGGAAGGTGCTAGGTGTAATCAGACTGGAGGTGGTTGCTTCAGGTATATTTGAGCAACTGTTGGTTTATGGCTTTCAGTGCGACAAATGCTGTACTTTTAGATTGCTGCCTAGCCTTCTTCCTCAGTTTTACTGCGGGGACTTGTGTGAGTGACTAGGAATTACTCTCATAGAGATCCAGCGATTCCGCCGTAAGTAGCCATCGAACGTTTCAATACCTAGGCTGTATATGTGACCAATGACAGCCTGGATGTTAAACATTATATCCTACTAGACGCATTATTAACACAATTTGACAGTGTAACAAAGTAGTCCTTAACATATCTGAAAAATTATAAATGTATGTTAA
Source organism: Dicrocoelium dendriticum (assembly GCA_944474145.2). Classification (NCBI taxonomy): domain Eukaryota; kingdom Metazoa; phylum Platyhelminthes; class Trematoda; order Plagiorchiida; family Dicrocoeliidae; genus Dicrocoelium; species Dicrocoelium dendriticum. The sequence continues at coordinate 85,360,633 of OX104067.1, forward strand.
CAGAAATCCGTTGGAACTGTCATCTTTGCTAGTGAAGCATGTGTTTAAAATTCCGCCGGAGTGCTGCTTACAGTGTAGAAACCGCTTGTTGCATTTGGCCAGACTTTCTCCAAGGTATCCCTCGTGTTCGCGCGACATACGTTTAAAAAGTTTTTCTTGCAATTGGTCTAATGTACATGGCCTTGTTTTGTACACTGTTCGATGCAGCTAGCCCCCAAAAAAGTTGCATAGGGTTCAAATATTGTGAGCGAGTAGACCACTGCATTGGTCTAACGCGTCCGATCCAATGGTGACCAAATTGCTCGGTGAGGTAAGCACGTCCGTTTTGACAAAATGTGCAGGTGCATCATAATGCTGCTGCCAAATAGTACTGCCTGTCCCTTCCGTCTCCATCTGTGGAAGCCAAATGTCTGCAGTATTTCCAAGCACGACGATGCTAGGAAAAGAGGAAAGTTTAATACTTCAAGACAACAACCTACCAGTCCTATTCCTAGAATAGAAATATGGGCCCAAGATTTTCTGGCTCGTTAATCCAGTCCAAACCATCCGTTTTAGACTTGGGTGCATACGTGATGGGGTATGTTTTCGTGGGTTGCTGGTAGCCCAGAAATACTGTTTCCTTAGTTCATGTAGACGAAGCATTTTCTCATATATAAAATGACAGAACGAATGTCCCCGTGAGCACGAAATCAGCGGCAAAAAGCAGGCCTCTTCCTTGGGTCGCAGAGGCTCAAAACGCGCACCAGAATTGCACAGCATCTTTGAGCTTTTTGTTCCTGTACTATCCTGTGTGCGACGTATCGGCTCGGATCTCAGTGCTGCGCGATCCGAAGAATGGTGAGATTTGGACCGATTGATGCTTCCCTGACTACCGTGCAAATTGAAAGGTCGTCCATGCTAATGCGAGCCTCTCCGGTTCTGTTCATGTCAAGCGTTCCCAGGTTGTTCGAACAACTTTACTAGTTTAAGGAGGTACTGGGTGGTCACTTAATGCATCCCTGCATTGATTGCGTTGTTTATACTTGTTGATGTGGCATTCATATCGTATTCACCATACAGCCAAATAATAAGCGCGCGCTGCTTACCAGACATGTTACATGATCCCGACTGTAGTGTGTGTTCGTTTCCAATACCTAAAGCAGTGCTTCAAGGATATTGACATGACTTGGATTGCCTAATATCGTTCTCACCTAACACTCATCTAACACTGCTTCGCTAAGACGCCATCACGTGCGACCATTCACTCCGCCTGCGCCAACTTCGCTTGGCAGCTAGCCCTATCGCTATGGCCAGCGAGCCACGCGGATAACCATCGGTGGCTACAACGCCCAAGATTGTCCATGACTTCAGCACTCAGCGCGAAGTTAGCTGACAGGTAACAATCGCCGGAAACATGTTGTGGCTGTCTGCACTCATCTCGCTCGATGACCAGAACAGTTTAATGTGGCCTGTCTGTACGTCCTTCACAAACTTACAATGCCCTCAGCTGGTCTTTGCACTAAATCAATTGGCTGTAGGAAATTCCATTTATCCTCAGCGCTAAGGGGAGAGAGAAGTACATGTTTCTGCACGCGCGCACCAAAGGTACACGCCTATTTTAAAATTACTGTTTATTGGTACTACCTCATGGTCTACTGTCAATCAGGCATGTCCGCGGTTGTCACCCATGGCTAAGTTGCACTAGCAGCTGCCGTCCTGAATTCATGGAGCCGAAACCGGCAGGGTTCTGCTGAAAGGTGCAGAACTTAAGCAAGCCAGGTTGTCGAATCGCCGGTGTCTGGTGCTTTTCCAGACTAGCCTAAACTGGCTGTTTGGAAGTGACAATCAGGATTTATCTGAATTTGGAAAAATTCGCTAATAATTGGTTGGCATTTGGATGATGAGCAAAATAACCGCAAATGGCCAGCATTCACCATAAGCGCGCCACGGTAGGTCCATGAACCGCGATTCTCGTGTTGGAACGCGGTATTGTCCGTCTTTCGCCGGGCTAACTTTCTTCGCTGAATCGTCAGATGAAACGTCTTGCTGGCCTTCTTTTGAGACCACCAATATTTCTGCGGTTCTTGATTCGGAAAATTCCTAGATTGTATTTTTGTTGTAATGGCGAAAGTACCGCAATGTGGAGATTAAAGACGATGTGCACTAGCTAGATCCAGTGGCTAGATTGCACTAGATAACGTTGACATGTCTGTGTCGAATGAGTGTGAACACACTTTTGTGTAACGAAATGCAACTGAGTACGACGGCAAAACAAAGTTTTCACAGATAAGCGATTGGAACGCAGGTTCGTTCACAGTGGTTCAAGGTCAATCTCTATGAGCTTGATGGTTCAAATGATATCGCAGATCCATGATAAGTGTGATCCTACTCATGTTGAAAAAGGCGCCCAAATATTTTTTTGAACAAAGCCGGTGTATCAGTTGGATCCGTTCTCGTGAACTGAAATCGAGCTTTGATTCTTTTTGGCGCATTTTGGATACATCAGATTCGATGGCCGGTTTACGTACCCGACAAGTCATATCTAAAATCATGATCATTTTCTTGTGCTGCAGATGAAACAGCAACTATCAGGTGAGGTAGACCTTGAGTATGCCAATAGGAATTACAGCGAATTTGTGCTCCACAATTTACTCACCACTGATGGATAGGCTGTTATATTTGACACGAAGCAACTCAAATATGAAGATATCAGTGTTATTTCTAGCTCATCCGCCTTAACTTGCAGATCACTAGCAAGAAAGAAGGTATACCATTTCATGCTTAAACAGTCCTCAGTCGGTAGCTTTGTGGGATTTGAAAACGCAGATATTTTAGACAAATCAGCTTAAGGTATCTGCGTCCACGGCTTGGTTGGTATTACAGAAGTTTGGCAAGTTTCTGATAAAGGTCAGAACTAAAGTATGAACCTTTATGTTTGGAGACACGACGTACTGAATTCAACCACAAAAAGGTAGAGCAAGTACGGTTTCACATTTAATGGCCTTGGCTTAGGACAACGAGAGATCAGGCACCTTGAATCCTCTAGTACGTTGAACTTTACAGATTTGCATGTATATGGAGTAACACACTCGAATTCATCTATCTTATCAATCTTGGATTAAGTTTTGTATATCTGCATATACTAATGATTTGATTTTTCAAAACCACATCTTCAGAAACCCCTGAAAACTCCTAGGTGTGGACAATCGATGTCAAGCGTAAAAAGCATTGTGGAGGTAGATAGCGCAGCGACAACCTAATTCAGACTATATTCTACTGATAAAGGTTTTGTTACCTGAGACCTAACAGACTGACCAGTGTAAGTTTAAGGGAACTAGTGTTTACTGGTTATGAAGATGATTTTCACCGTTGAAGAGAAAAGAAGTGGGGTTCTGTAATTCCAAAGGTCTGTCGTTTGTTAAATAAATAAATGGTATGTTTCTCGCTTTTGCGAGAAGCTGATTCTATACATGGTCACACCCAAGATGTTACGAATGTTTCAGCCTTTCGCGTTGTATAAAATATGTGTGTCCAAATGTACAGGTTATTGGGTATGAGACAGGAGATACTAACATAATGAAATTATCGTTGTAGATTTCTTCAATGTAGATTTCTTCATGAAATTATATCGCTTGCTTTCTTCAGACTAATCTATTCTTGTGGTAATTTTGAATGCTCAAGCCGCATTCAATGCCTTCGGAGCTGGCACCCAAGGTACATCTCGTGGACGAAATGACCGAAATAAAAATGGAAAGAAACAGTTATGCACAATGGGTATATCGATATAACAGCGTCGAAACGTAGGTACAATCCTAGCAACAAAGGCATAAGAATTTTGGTTTCAAGTTTGGCATTTCTGGGACCATCATGGTTATGACTAGGCATTCACTTTGAGTTAAGAATGTGCGGTTTGCTCATATAAATAACCAAATAAGCACAAAAGTAACGTGAATATGGGTTGATAGGAGAAGAGATGAACCTGTTAACAGGGATTTCTGCACAAGCTAGTTTTTATAATATACGAGAAAAATAAATATTGTCTAGGGAAAATTAAGAAAGAGTCACGTGTTATTTCTCATCATCATCATTCTCTGAAGAAATGAAACGAGTAGCTAGACTTCGTTCTTGAAACTTAGATATCGAGGTCGAGTACATCTTGCACGCAACAATGAGTAAGACATCAGTAGTTTGGGTTTATTGGGTATTAGTGAATATTCGTCGCAGCCAGACTTAGGCACATAGCCACTATACATCCAGGAAAGCGCTTTAGGGTCATTTCGTCCAAGTTGGACTCGTTAGTACCGCACTCTTGCTCTTACGAGCCAGCGACTTATGCCACTGAACTATGGGTGACGATAGCGGATTACAATGACTGATGTCCAACTGTGATATACCGTTGCTCATTCTCCACTAGCATATATGTTATGAACATGCAGAGGATACGACGGGCCACAGTGCAACGACTTCCATTGCAAGCAGCCAAAGATCAAAGTGGTGTGTATGCTGCTAAGGTGATTACCCACAAATTAGCAGTAATTGCATCAACAACTTATGTGCCACTTCGATCGTTGGCGGCTTGTGATGGAAATCGTTGCTCTATGGCCCTGCTTTATCCGTTAAACGTCATCCTGCTAAATAGTATCTACACAGCTTGCAAATTCTTCTTTAATTCTCCCGTTGCCCTCAGCATATTTGTTACAGTACTCAGTCCAAGGTATCTTTGTGTTTCGCCCATAAATGTATTAAGCGATTTGGCCTGTCTGCTGTTTTCTGACAGTTGGTTTCAAATTTTGTAATGTGTACTTAGGAAGCATTTCTCCTTTGTTCTGTTTCGGCACCTTGGCTCAAGAATCCTCATTACCTTGTTTCTAATTTGGTACTTTCCACTGCTCTATATGCTCAAGCTATCCGACGTCACCATGCGAATAATTGTTAATGACCCGATAAAGATAGCAGATTTGTTTATAAACCAACGTAAACATTTAATTTCAAGACAAAGTTATCGACATGGTTCCTGGTGTCATCGTAGTGTATGCCCCATTAAGCACTTCGTGAAGCGTCTTTACAACATCTCAAGAGTTAGAGTATCACGCGCATAATAGTGAATACAAACAAACAATACTCTTTTGTAGGTAACACATGTCACCTATACCTTATGTCTTATTTCACGGAACTTGAACGGTTTACTGATCAAACCGACAGTTCGTTTAACCTTTGCTGTTCGATGATTGCATTATGCAGAAAATTTAAACTTAACCGGATACCATACACTCGGCTAGGATTGCAATGCATTACGTGAGCTGTTCATCATGAAGTATGAATCTTTCAGATGTAATATGGTACCCACGCGAAAAGGACTGTGCACTTGTCGGGAGCCAGCTTCATTCTCCAAGGACGGTACTAGGATACTAGGGACAAAAGATCATTCTGACTACGTTGTCGCACCTAGCGTGAATTATTCCTGTGGAATCGATAGAACGTTTATATCTTAGACTTATAAACTGCGGTTCTATTTTCGATTTTCTCAAACATGTCAGTGATGTGGATAAAAAGGATATGACCCAATACGCAATTTTGGGTTACCCAACCAGTGACTTATGTGGGTTTTGGAAAGTTATTGTCGATGTTTTCCATTAGTTTTAGATCAGTTAATTATACTTTTGTACATACTAACAAACGGTTTTCAATTCCAACGGATTTTGGCCAATAATTTTGGATACGGAACGCGGTCAAAGGATTTATTCTAATCCAGGAAAACTAGTAGAGTTGTTTTCGTAGAGTCAGTTGCCATTGTCACATTGTTTGGGAAGTGTGTTTGACAGAACACAAATGATCGTGACTTTATTGACCCGTGCTGCTACCTAACAGTTAGGCTTTCCGACAAGAGGTGCATAGAGATTCGATCTTTCACTATCCTCTCCAATATCTCGGAGGTAATATGCTTACGACTTATAGGGAGTCAGTTTCCAATACTGCATGAAGACCCACCTTTCTGTCGCGGCATTAATGTCGTGGTGTTCTATGGCATGCGACAGCCTCCCAATTTGAAAGGAATTGATGTATTTTGAGCAGGAATTTAGGAATCTCTGGATCTCTGTATTAACTAACACCATGGGCGACCCATCGGGGCCCTGAAAGCAAGAGGGTTTCAGTCGCATGATCCGAGTGGAAATCTTTATTGTATCGAAGTCAACACGAAGCAAACGACCGTTAGTGAATAAGGCAAAGTACGGCTACTACTCTTTCGATCTTCTTGTAGCTAGTGAATTTCCGGAGTATGACCTAAACGCTCCGCATACATTGATAGGATTATCAGCGTATGCTTTATCAGGGTCTACGGTAAATTGGACGAGACCACTGTGCTGAAGTATCATGCGGAAAAACGTTTAGAGAGCCCTCAAATGAATCAAGACCAGAAAACAGTTCAGGGTTAAGATATCTTTTCGGTAAAATCTCGTCAGACCCAAACTTTTACATGACACGGATTATGTGGGGTAAGCGTCAAATCGGGCTGGGATTGATTTCTAATGTGTTTGAAAAGTCAAGATCGATGACTAAAGGTGGCTACAGATGGTAGGAAAAGTGCATCAAAGGAAATTAATACAAGCTTCAGGGCCTAAAGTAAATAGCTAAGGCCGTAAAGGGTAGTTAAGTAACCATGTCAGTCGGCCAAGGTAGTAGTATCGGCCGTATGAATCGTTTGTGTACGCATAATTCCGGCTTCAGATGATGGATGTAAATAGCCTCGGCGATAGACAAGATTTGCTTTCTAAAGCCTTGTGATAAGCGTTCAGGTAGTGAATAGATGACTTTAAAGTCATTCTCAGATGCAGTATGGCCACTTTCGAGGAGGTGCGACATGATTGAGCTGTCTGAGGCCCTCATTTCGCCTTTGTAAAACCACGCCGGGATGTGCTCGCGAATCCTCTGGGATAGACGTCTCGTTGTGCGACCCACGTATCGTGCACCACAAGAGCACGAGTACTGATAAACGAGCATTGTAGGCTAACAGGACATGGCTTTCTTCAAATAGGGCTTTATATGTATCATAAAGCACAATCTGTTCTTTGATAGCAGATTGCTACCTTAACGCACAGTTTGAAGTATGCCTGAATTTCATCGGATTTGGTGTAATATACATAGAGCATAATTCACGACAACCCTACCTACCCGATCGCTAAGTTCCTACTTCTTTCGTGGAAAAACTATCTACATGCATTGGTGCAAGTTAGCATAAGCGCAGTTTGCTTCTCTTGTAGGGATGAGGACAAGAAATCCGTCCCAGTTCGGATATCTTCGTAAGGCAGAAATGTATCCTAGGTAACAAAGCTGAATAAAACATTTGAGTTGACTTCTAAGCTTCAATCTCATTGTAAAATATTATTATTTTCATCAATACACGTTAGCTGAGGGTGAGAAACACTTCAGCTAATGTGCCGCAATAAAACAAACAAACAAAAAGGCTAAAAAATGATTCCAGACAAGGAATGTGACGTTATTATATTATGTGTTTTGTATGTGTTAGGGTTTAAAGGGTAAAAGGAGATAGGATGGACAAGAACTTACAACATGAGGGCTATTGGAGCTGGCTCTTCGTCACATCAGCAATTGTATCTAGCCACACTTTTTCGTCTTCTTTAAGACCCCAGTCAGGCAATCGGCGCAAAGCTCCAAGAGTTTTGGCAGTCTGAGGATCGGCTGTCCACTCACGTCGCGTATGGTCTCGCTAACACCATGTCTCCTGCTACCTCATTCCCGTAGCACATGGAGTAACCTACAATGATTGCCAACGGCAACGACTAGTTCCATCTCAGAGGCACGATGAGACCACCAGACTTCGCAGTCTCTCATCAGGCTAGCACACAGTTTTGCCCTGAGAATTGTAGAACTCATTGTATTCGCTTCCAGCCGGAATATGTTGGCGAGCGTCTATAATTTCCAGAGACTTCGTAGAGACCTAATGTCCAGTTCGTAAATTCGATTTGTCACAGGAAAACATGCCTACTGTTAGTAACGTTTGGGGAATATGCAAGCAGTTATCTTCGACGATGTTCCGTGGGCGCGTACTCGGCCCGTATCTCAGCGTACTTTGGTACGCAACAGCTAGCTTCCTTAGTTGGTCCAATGTGCTCGTCTAAAATCTATGAATTAGACATCCATCTTATGCAACGGTAAAAAGTGGCCGTTGTCAGTGCGCGATTGCATGGTGTTTTCAACATGTATCTACTTACCCTTGTGACTAGTCGTTGACTTAGCAATCGGTCCGTTGTTAAGTGACTTTTCCTACCGCCGAGGTTCGATCTTGGATCCTACTTACGAGGTGTTTCATTCAATGTGATCAGTCGCTCATTTGTTAGCTGCAATTGCTTTATTCATTAGAACCAAATTAGTCGTTTTAGCAAGGTTGGGATGAAGTGCCTTTGACTTTAATACCTCGAGATATGCTCTATCTGCAACCCAGGTTACCCAAAGGATCCTGTCCGCTTCCGACAAAACTAGTCGAGATTTCGAATCACACATTATTGCTGCTTTTATTGTTCTTGCTGCAGGCTTAAGTACCCATACTGACAGTGGTGTTCAACCGAGTTTAATCAAAGTGTCATTAAACTAATAGTGTCAGGTTATGGCGACGGCATAAAACTGTACGCTGATTCTTCACTAGAAAATCTTAAAACAAACAGGCAACAATGTTTTGGTGTTATGTTCATCACGTGTAAAACTTTGCAATGGACAGTTACAACGCTCCATAATACCTGTATGTAAATTATATCCTCAGTAATGTTAAAAAGAAATGCGTCTTTAATTCAAGCACTCGGTTGTGTGTCTCAGACGCGAGGCAGGTAATAATTTTGCTTGCGATTTCATCTGGATAAGCTTGAGCATTTCCGTCTGGCTACTAACAAAGTTTAACGAAACTGGAGGTTGTTTAAGTGATTCAGTGTAGGTGAACGTACTTTTCATTTGAGATAGTTTCAGCTAATGGTTACAACTCGTATCATTCACTTGGGTATAGAAAACAACACTCGTATTTATTTCCGTGCATCCTTTTCCACTGGTGCTTATCGCGGATTGGAGGGTGCACATTCCTTCATTTGTCGATTGGGTTACCTGCCGTTCGAGCCTGGCACTGTCTGTGTCGATAAGTATGAAATGACAGTTAACCGTGTACGCAGTAGAGGGGTTTGATGCTATGATAAGAAGTGGCGCGTACGGATATCGAACTAAAACTGGTAAGCTGAGTTCAGACAACTACAGATTATCATGTAAATAAATTACTTGTCAGAGATGGAGTAAGTTATGCAACAATCAAATTAACATCCGAATATATCCTTTTGTTACCAAGCAAATCATAACATTCTGCTTATTGCTCAACTTCAGATGCACCTGATTTGGCCGAAGTTGTTGGGACTTACTGAATGCTGATATGTGCCCAAACTGAACGTGAGCATTAACACACATATTATGGGTTTGAAATGTAGTGTTCGGAAGAGTACCACAGGCAAAATTGCTGCCAGTGAAGTCTACAGCTGGTGACCACCATGCTTGTCCGCCTGCTGCCTGGTCACAAACTAGTATGTCATCTGTGTTCTATTTACATTAATAACCAAAGCGTGAATAAAACCCAACATGGGATATTACTTTTGAACCAAACAAACAAGCGACACAATGCTGTCCCGTACGCAAGGCATACACCTGTGGGTTACAAACAAGGAAGTGTTCCCATGTGTGTAAATGTTTCAGTCGAGATTAGCAAATTATGAATTGCATCAAGACGCCCTGCTTCTGCGTTAACTACACACAACAACGGGCAACAAGAAAACGTATATAACGAAAGCTAAAAATGATATTATTCGTAGCTGGTTAAGGAGAACGACGGGTGAGGTACAAACTTCAACATGTGGATCCCGTTATTCCTTGTCCTAAACAAACCCTACTGTATACATAAATGAATAAAAGTACGTTTCCTCATGGCGAGATAGGTGCTCTATTTTTAAACAATTATTTGTACATTATCTGGGTTACGGAATTTTGTACAATACAGGGCAATAAATAAATGGTTTATAAAATATGTAATAGGTAACAATGTTGGAAATACAATTTTCCAAGCCGTTCATCAAAGTGTCATCGTACCTAGGCAAAAATTGTTATACGTAGTGGGGGGCGTGTTTGATTAGTAGGCTGATGGAAAAAAGCATAAACTCCCATTGCGCAACAATGTTTACACAAGGAACACGCATTTCAGGACCTGATGATCTTTGTCTGATAAACGTTTTATCTATAAACAACAAAACTGTGATGTTACAAATGTGCCTCCTAACTACATAAGATCAATGCCATTTCTCTTCCTTGGAGACGTTATGCACTGTTATGCATTCCGTCACCTGATTTGGCCTCTGATCTCGGGAGTGTTAAGCCGCTGGTATGGATTAACGCCATCCATAAACTATGCGTTAATATGGAACAAACGTCCATCGACTTTTAGAAACCCCACTACCTATACGCAATTCACACGTATGAGTAATGTTCCCCTGTGTCAAATATGTGGGCAACACTTCGGCCAAATAATGACTTTAGATGATTTGTGTGAGAAAGGTCCTGAATACATTTGAATGTCACCGGATTCCCTATTTGTCTCAATATGATACTGTTAGCTACATATACTTGAATTCTTGAACATGTATACATAAACGATCTTACTCCTATCACTCCGTTTAACCAATTCTCTTTTCTCCTTTGATGCATTGGTTCGAAGATGCACTACGCCTTTCTAGCTGATGTCTCTGTACCATCGTCGTCACTCGCCAAGATTTTCCATCAAATTGTAATTCGCGTATCCGCAAGCGATTCCTCATACTTTATACTCTTCCTTGTTTCATTGTTGGCCATGCTTGGATTGATCTCTTGAGGTGACGGATTACAGCTTCCAAACTAAAAATTTATACCCTTGCAAATCATACTGCTACTGACTCACCATAATTGATTGATCCGTATGACGGAACGGCTGAGGCTTCCTCGCCCATAAAGTATTCATAAAACAGCCATTATGAAAAAAACTTTTGTTACCCAGCTGATGGTCTATTTACTATTTTGCCACACCGCTTCAGAGCCATTTGGTACATAGAGGTGTGGGTGAGACCCATTGAGAAGATACCTTGCATGGAAGCAGGTCCCATGGGAGCAGTTACATGGATGGCCGTATTACTTAAAGACTGCTAAGGAAAGGTGCAGCGGGCATGTTTAGAAGCAGTTTCAATGAACTGTGTGTTGGCACGCATGGCAAAGTTACGGCTTCCGGTAGTCTCTCCTCTTTGGTAGCCGTCATCAGCGGCTTTTACCAAGGTTGCTATACTTTAACTTTCTTCTGCAATCCCGCCATCGGATATCATTCAACGAGCAGTGGAACTCTTCCACAATAGCGGTTTTGAATTTCCGCCTGGAGGTAGGGTAGTGGAATAGGATTACTTCAACGACAACGTCTTGCTGGATGATAGTCCATAAGTAGTTCAAATATCTTTAAATCGCTTAGCAGTTTAGCCATCATAGTAAGACCTGTACTTCACCGCAGCCAATTGTAAGACACTGCCCCATGATTGGCTAGTGGCTGCGTCCGCACTCAACACTAGCAGTGAGTTTCCGGAGCAAGTCAATTACTCCATCCACCTAGGAGGTTTCATCACTAATAGAGGCGGTGTTGAAGAGAGGATCTCAAACAGATCGCGAATTCCTGTCTTACGTTAACCAGACTAAGACTTGTAGGGCATCGTCGCGAGGTTAATCACAATCTCAAGGGCAAGGTACACTGCGACTCCGTCCCTAGAGTCATGTCCTAAGGTTGTGAGACCTTGCATGTTCGTTCGCATGGCATGAAATGGTTGTCAGCTTTTGGCAGTAGTTGGCTGCAAATTATTACCAAAGTTTTGTTGCAGAATCAAGAAAGCATTCCGAAAGTTCGCGACAGAGTGCATGTATCAAAAAGCATCGCTCTCTATTATGTCGTCCTCCGATATCGTATGCAATGGCTCTGCCACGTATTGCGTTTGCTATCCTATGCACTCCCCTCGTTAAGCGTTATTAGGGTTTATGGGGAAGCGGTCGGAACAAGTTCGACGACAGACATCAAAAGAAGTGAAAAGACGCATGAAGAAAGCGACTTCAGACTTAGAATTAACCGACTCTGTCCTCCCTCTAAACTGGGGACGAAATGCCAGTGACCGCAAATTTGAATGCTGTGACCCGCAACATATATCCAAGGCACCAGTGCTGCTTTCCCATATTGATTGCCATTTCATACTCAATCAATGAACTAAAACAGCTAAAATCTGCTTGTGCGGAACACAAGATAGCTGATGTTTATTCTATTTTATTATTGTTTTCTATTTTGCGATGGACCTGTTGGCAACTTGTTAGTACTCTGGTTCGGAAATGTCTATACGGAACGAAGTATCAGAGTCCGTATGTGGACAGTCAATTGCCAGGGTATCATAATGGCAGTGGGACCCAAACAGGAATGATAAGAAATCGACAACCCAGTTGTCAATCAAATAAACTGACCGATTGTTCAGAAATCCCCTAGAAATCATGACTTCCCGATCGGTTCTTTCATGTACGCTGCCCCTTGCTTAGGGCGTAACCACTACTGATCACGATACTTTGGTTCCAATGCGTGATAGTGAAATCCATTGTCGGGTGCTTCCATACGAACCCAGAGTTTCAAACAAGAGCAACATTGGAATATCACCTTGTCATCTGATTCGAATGACTAGGTATAAGTGTTATGAAAACAAACCGATGATGAATGTCCTTGTTTTCTCATGAAATAACGACTAAACTAACGAGTAAAATACGGGGAAGTGCGCAGATCAAACAGTACCACAGCTGCCTAACCGAATGCATTCAGAACAAATCTGACTGACTTACGGTACATTTCCCAACTTTGAGAAATAAATGTAATTTCATGATTGCTTCCAAACTTGCAGAATGTGTGACTACGAAAAACGGTTACGCGTATCTTCAGCACTCATAAGTGGACACAATGTTATCTACATTGATGCATGATTCCCAATACAGGTATTGAACGCTTCAACGCAGGAGCAGCCCAATTTGCATCAAAGAACTACTCAGTGCGCTCCGTATTCTCACCCCAAGATGAACTACATCCGAATGATTTATGGGGCCAGGCACTCATCATGCATGTTGTCCTCGTCTCGAACTTTCTGTAGTAAAAATGCGCAGTTACAGGTATGCTTTTTTATGAAGTCCTTCGTTTATAGGTTGAAGTAAAGATGTAGGGAACATGAAAGTTACACTCACTTCAAACTCCTCTAGGATCTGAATTTAGCTCCTCTATAAATTACCTTATTTGAGACGCAAGTGAATTGTATGAAATTGTATCTAAGACACTAGTTGCTTTGTAATAAAAACAAAGGACGTAAGAATGGTGCCACATGTTAAAAGTTTGTGATACATAGGAACACTTGTAGCTCTGCTTGACGTTTCTGGCTTTCGTTTGTTGTCTGAGCTGAGCAATTGTGTTGCAGATATTTCGTCACCAACCGAGGTGACATCCTCAGTGCCTCACTGCTTAGCGTACAGCTCGTTGAGTGCGTTGTCGGCTCTTGATCGATGGGCAAATGAGGTTTGAAATTGGCCACTTCGTTTCATATCTTGCATCATCATCATCATCATTACGCGTTAGCTGGAGGTGGAAAACACCTCAGCTATTGTGCCGCAATACAAAAGACAAGACAAGAAAAAACAAACAAACAAACAGTGGCACGCCCGCTGAGTCCCCAGTAACGGATGGACATCGTTCCGGAGAGCTAACAGCTGGCTGCCGTGATCTTCGCTGGTGTAAAGCACTGAGTTCCCTTTATCAAAATTTCGATTTTTCTGTCACGGGATTCATATTTATGTTGTTAGTTTGCGAGTGAGCAGAACACGAAATGGTTTCATCTCGCAATACCCGTCTTCGGTGGTTTGTTATTCGGCTGCAGCTGCTGCTTGTCTTAGGTTAGGATTTCTGACCCGTCCAATTTCTTTCTTCCTCAATCGTGGGTACACCGGGTCTAGGTCTATGCACAGGTTTATAAAGTTTTCTGTAGTAAACTACGCTTCAAGGAATTCCCCCGCTTTTTCTCGTTTCTCCCCGCGCGCGAATTTCGGTTTTGTGCCAATCAAACCTGTGCCCCTCCTCATCAACTTGTGCCGAAACCAAAGATGTTGCGTAGTGCTTCCGACAAGTTTGCTTGTGCACTTGTATTCTGGTAACCAATTTCTTCTATGCATGGACCACAAAGTTCTTCTCGCAGTTATTGCATTGTATGCTGTAAACAACATTGTTGCTTTCGTGTACCTTCAGTTTATCTTCCGGTTTAGACAAAGTCCCCTTAAGTGTGGCGGTTGGTATGTTGGCAACCATCAGATGATATGGTTTTCGAAATCTGACCGTCATTGTTGATACTTTCTTGGCATAAGGCAAAGCGATCCGTTTCTTGGTTGTTGGTACAGGCGTGGTATTTTCAGCCCTGCCGTTCAAATGCCTTCGGATAATACTGCGCGGGTATTCATAGCGCTTGAATGAACTAAACAGATGTTTCTCTTCCTCTCTCTTTGCTTCCTCAGTATTACAGTGTAACTCATTCCTGCCAAATAAGGTCCATATGCAGCTTATTTTGTGACAATTTGGATGAATGTTGTTGCAATTTAAGATTTGGTCAGTGTGAGTACCCTTCCTATAAACAGATGTTTGCATTTCTCCGTCTATTGTTCTGGTAACAAGTAAGTCCAAGAAAGGTAATTGCTTTTCTATTACTTACTCCATGGTGAAGTGAATGCCGTCCATCGCATTGTTCAGCAAGCATTGCGCGGTATGTAGCTGACTGCGTTTGAGTATCACGAAGCTTTCGTCATTTGGGATCCATAATTTCGGGCTGATGATTGGGAGCAGGTTCTCTTCTAACTACTGTGTAATGCTCACTGCGATGAGCCGATGTAGAGTATCCAGTTGGGGCACCATTCACCTGTTCATAAAACACTATTGAAGATTAAGTAGGTTGTGAAGCACAAGTCGCAAATCTTGCATACAATATCGGTTGTCAAATTCCCAATTTTGGTCCGCTGTCATCCAGGGGTTCTCTGAAATTGTATGCCTCCACTTGTACGTTGACAGAGATGAAAAGTGCGGGAACGTCGAGCGAGACCATTATTTCCTCATGACCCATTTATAGTCCTTTGAGCTTCTCTAAAAATTGCTGTGCATTTTTTAGCAAATACTGCGATCCATTAATCAGATGTTTAAGACTCCTCCTCAATTCATTAGCTAAGTTGGATGTGGGTGTACCATGAAGGGTTTTGAATGGCCGTAGTGGTGCACCATCCTCGTGTACCGTCGGAAAGCCATAGAATTTTGTGATCTTTGAGTCACGGGCCTTCATTCTGTCGTGTTCCTCCTTTATGAGTTGCTTCCGGTCCCGATGTCTTTTAGTGTCTCATTTATCTTATTTGTTAATTGTACTATTGGATCGTTCTCCATGCGGCGGTATGTTGTTGTGTCATCCAGGAGTTATCTAGCGTTTCGACGTAATCCGTTTTATCCATTAGGACTGTCAAACGCCCTTTGTCCGTAGACAGCTTCACAATAGTTTTGTCAGATTTCAGGGATTTTACTGCGTTCGTCTCTTGCTGTGAGTTGTGAGTTCACTGAAACCGTCCGATGTTTGGCGATGTCAGGTAAAATTTTTTCTGTGTGCTAATCGAGTTACAATTTAGTATATGATCGAGAGCAAATAGCATTTTCGATAAATAAAACTAATTTATGAGATGCTGCAATTCACGCACAATCGAACAAGCCTTGTTCGCTATCTTGTCCTTATGCAAATTATGTGAGAAGCGCCGGGAATCTTCGATGTCATCATTCGCTGGCGGGTTCCTCTTTTATAGACAACTAATGAAAGAGCAACAGCGGATAAATTTTCCGTTTTTCACTCGTACACAACCTGCGCATGTGCCATTTTCTTAGTTTTCCCGAAGTATTAACACTGGTATTCCTAGTTTGAATGTTCTTTTCCGTCAAGTTGGTAAGCGGCATGATGACACCGTACATCTCATATTCCCTACTCACCCTGTCCACCCCAGGGCATTTTGACTCCAACACACCTGAAACATTAAGTGCCATAAGGTTGCGGCCAGTGAATGTGTTTATTCTCGAAGGAAAGCGTTGTATACCGAACCAAAACAGCGCAAACCTCACTCAGCAAGCTTAGATCTCCAAAAGGTGTAAACTCCATTCGGGATATAGTGTTCCCTGTTACCGTACAACTGAAGTGGCGACACTGTCAGAGCGGATAGACATGACGCTTACTGTAATACCTTATCATGTTTTATCACCCGTTAAGTATTGATTAAAAGCACTATCATGTAAGAGAGGTAATCTCACTGCTTCAAGCATTCAGTGGTTTCAGAGCAAATACTTGACTATCCGTCAACTTAACGACACTTAAGCCTAGCTTGTGTTAAGGGTAGTTTTACAGCACGGTCTAACTCCGTGACCACCTTAGGTATTTTATGACATTTACGCAAATCATCTCTGTGTAATGACAGATAACTGGGCGACTTACAATACAGTTTCCTTGGTGTAGGATTGCAGGCGCAGTGCACAAACTACCAAGGAGGATGGTGTATAAGAAAACATCAGTCACTTCAAATAACTGTAATTATACCACGCAGTAAAAGCGATTAGCTTTCAGCTGTCAGCAACTTGAACAATACAGTCCAATAAGTCATTTAAACTACACTCAGCATGCGACTATGGACTGCAACCATGGACTGGAATTTACGGACAACGATCGCCCAACTCCACTTAAGTGATTTATCGTGATGCATGCATTTAATTGACTAAACAACTAGTTGAAAAAACATACAGACCGATGAAATTAGCTGGTGTATTTACTCCATTAAACACTGCGAGTTTGTCACAGTGACAAACAGCGGATTTGCTGCATCCAGCTTTCCAACTGACAACGTAGCAAAACGTTTTTCAGCAACCCGTTTAACGTTGCTTTATTAGTGCTACTATATCCCATCTCGAAGGGATTATAACGTGATACGGCGTCAGTGTGAGAGCGAACGACATCATATGTTCCACAGTGTATACTGGTAAACTCAGTTCACAGGCAACAGCACAAGTATGGCCTTTAGGCAGAAATGTGGCGATGCCGTTGTGGATTGTGTGCATTGTTTAGGACTACGTTCACCTCCAGCGAAACAGTAAGAAGCTATTGTTTCGGGACCTCGACGGACGAACTGTCAATTTTGAATTCGAGGTAGCTTTCGCCAGTATTGCATTCGCCGGCATGAACGCATACACCGACTGTCTGAATCTGTTTAAATGCATCTTATAAAAGCTAATGCGCTACCGCCACCAAATGGAACGGTACAACATACGGCTTCAACTTTCGTATGATATATATGGGTCAACCTAATGACCTGATATTTCACCATAAAAACACACTATGACTGCTAAAACAAAAGTTGAGATATTCCTCCTCGGTTCACCGCTAGAAATTTGCAACTAACTGGGCAATACTGGTATGGTAATTGCGCACCCAATTCGACAAAAGAATTAAATCAGACTAAATCCCTGGGGACAGAAAGCTCAGACGCCAAATAGTTTGTAGGTCACTAAGACTGAGATTCAAAATAATTAGAGGATGCTCAGACAGCAGTGTGGATACGGCTTAGTGAAGGCAGACAGTGGAGTTCTAATTAGGCCCAATGCGCACAACGGCGCTCAAAAGTTGCTGCCAAGTACTACTGGGAGCGGACGGTGTTTCAACAACCCCTTCCATTCGTTCAGACAACATAAGAGGTGGAGAGAAGTTAGATCAAGTAGAAGTGAGTTAATTCGGAACTAGGTAAACAGCAGAACCAAGCCAATTGGACGTCCAAATTTGTCCTTTGTTTATTTACTGACTTTCCTAGCAGACGCCGGTTATGATTGATTCAGTGTCCTTTGTGTTAATTGATTGGAACAAATACTCAGAGTCAAACCTAAAGCGATAAACGGTTTCTCTGTCTAGAACCGAAGCATACTGAAAGTCGTAGAACCAACAGGTTATAGAGGAATAAGTACAGTATCCGTGAAAGACGTTCGTTCACAGTCGATGTATTCCAGAGGAATTTAACAGCCCCGGTGCAAATTCCTGCATTGCATTGTTTGACATGCTAGTTACTCGATGTCCTATACACGGCACCGTATTACATTAATAACTAGAGCATATCCAACAAGTAAAACTGGCCAAGTTATCATGTTGTTAGTTAAAAGACGGGTTGTTTTCAAAGCGCATGATCCGTAAACCCAACGGATGTGTATACATCCTGCAACATTTCAACTTGATTGATGGGAAGTACTGAGCTGTGTGCGGTATTTGAGCGGATCACTTAGCATCAATTTGGGGGAAACCAAAAATCTCATACTTGTACATTCATCCCAAAGACAGCACATGTTGGTAGGTCTCCGCACAACAGATCATCTTTCTGCATACATATAACTACTACAAAATTGGTGTGAACGATTAGTTATTGAGATTACTTGGCTGGCATCTTGTAAATAAATAAATAAATTAGTTAGTCAGGACAGTGCGAGACGCCCTTAAAGAGACATGATCATGGTGATATAACAAGGCCTGATAAATATAAAAGCGGCACAAGTTTGTAAGTAGCAAATAGATCCATGTGTTAAGTGTGCATGAATGCATGTAAGTAAGAACTAGTGTGGTTGTGTTGCTTGAATTTGCGAATGTGATGCTGAATTTGTGATTGATTTCGGTCAGGCGTGAGGAGTGACATGATATCTCCGTATTGGATGGCCCACGTCTGTAGGCTGTGTTAGAACACCCGGGTACGTAAGAGACAGTGACTTTAGTTAGTTGCCAGCCACATCCGCCACGTCACAGCGTAGTTAACGGGACATTTGGGGCTTTTTATATGGAGAACGCTTGTCAGGCGAAGACCTAACACATCGTGGAACGCTGCGACCTAACTATTTGCTGAAACGGGGTAATCACGGACCACCCAGCTGGCATCACATGAAGGTAGTTCGGCTAGCCAACCATTGTGTTGCTTCCATGAAAATTATGGGTGCTTGGCTCGCTTATAATTTGTGTCAAAGTACGAGGTAGCCTCATTTTCAATCTTGTCTAGAATTAACAGATGGTGAAGTGGTGATACATTCT
This sequence comes from Dicrocoelium dendriticum, assembly GCA_944474145.2. Classification (NCBI taxonomy): domain Eukaryota; kingdom Metazoa; phylum Platyhelminthes; class Trematoda; order Plagiorchiida; family Dicrocoeliidae; genus Dicrocoelium; species Dicrocoelium dendriticum. The sequence goes on from OX104067.1 coordinate 85,379,844, forward strand.
TTCAAGAATACTGCGACATCTGGATATTATTGGATGTATTAATTTAAATAAGGACCAGTAGTTTCAAAATACATGAAATCACTGCATCTTACTATATATAACTAATGCTGGCTGCTACCGGGACATCAGGGACCACCCGGTCTGTCGTCCTGCAGTTGTTCATCCACTTCAGCTTTGAACACAAGTTATGAACAACTTGCTGAAGTTAAACGGCAAATCCGATAACACTGTCTACTTAACCTTTGGATCGAAAGGCCGCCAAGGGATGGTTGCTGTTGCCTCGTGATTTACTCCGCTTCCATATTCGTCCACCAGACATCGTTCATATAGGATAGTGATACTAACACGTGCAATCGCTAAGCGGCAACCGTAACTTTACCGACGGCCAGGTGGGCAAATCCAACGAAGTCTAAATCAATGTGTTCTCAGCAAGCAGCTCAGAAGAAGTGTGTTGTACCACTTGAGATTGGTAAGTTCCAATTGAGCTGGTAGTCGGCCCTGGTAACCGCATTGAAGTTCGATGTTTCGAAACTGGGCCATTGCTCTGAAAAGTTTAACGACCATCAAATTTATAAGTACTGATCAATGAGGATGTCAGCGCACTAGACAGATATGCTGGCTCACACAAAAAACAAGTGATTTTGCATTGGCAATATTTTGGCTTACCTAATCCAGGGACCCTTCCTACAAGTCACACAATTGGATTTTCTCCCTCCTGAGCGCTACGCAAGCTTGAGCTCTGCGATAATTGATGGTGAACTGACATTTGAAGTCTGTTCAGTTCAAAACTGGCAGCAAATAATGAAACACAGTTTTTATTCGTTTATTTTTTGCCTTGCCTCAAAGACTTCTGGGGACAACCGCTCAGGAAGGGTGAAAGCGGTGCTCCTAATAGAACGCGCTTAACCTTTGTGAGCAAAGGAAATTGGGGTCAAGTACTAAAGAAATGCAATTTAGTTCCGAGTAAATCCTAACCAACATGCGAAGTATACATACACAACAGCATGTGCCTAAAAGAAAACTGGAAGCTGATTAGAAATGAGACTAAAATGAATCAGGAACGAAAAACATGCTATGTACTTTATATCGGTTGCCAACTAATTGGGTATTCCAGCAGCGCCGTTGTAATCTCCCTGGCTTCAACTGACCTTCATCAAGGTCAAGCCGTGTGGACGTACTAAAATGACGTGCCGCTGCTTTTAGATATAGTACTCGCAATTCTTGACGCGAATTACTGTGCTTACACTTATCCAACTCGGATTTACCACTGCAATGTTTTTAGCACAATATCGTTGCATCCGGTACTGCGATTTCAGCAGGATTTTCCCCGAACTCCAGGTGTGCCTCAATCTACTTTTCGTGTACATCTCATCATTTGCACCATCATTCGACAGAGTGCCCTTAGCGCTATCCAACGTTTCCTCTGCCGCAAGAATCCGATACTGTGCTTGGTAGGTGCAGTTTGTTTAACAGTTAACATCCTAACACTTGTCAAACTAGCGTACATTCTACCACACACGTTAAAACGCAAGCTTCCACTACGTCTACCAGGCCTGATTGATAGCACAGCGTCCATCGAACATGCGTTGTCCTCCATCGGCTTTGTTTACTCCTGGCACCCTCATTGTCAACCCACATTGTGTGCCTGCCGAACACGATCGCGATCGCAACTTACCGACGGGACTGATGTTTCGGCAGTGGTTTGCAACATGGCAACAAGGAAAACGATTTGTACCTGATCCACTCAGACGCAAACAATAACTTGTAGTAACAGCGGAAAGGAATTTCATTCCCGGTGCACAGGTACAGGTCTAGCGAAATGGAAATAACAACATTGCATTCCAGACTCCATTTGGTTTTGTACTGAGTATACTATCAATCCACTTGTGAGATGCATCGCCGTGCTGGCAGAGAAATGTGACCACTATCAACGATTGTGCAGCGTGCAACGGCTGATAAAGCGGTTGCATCGGAACCAGCTACAGTCGCACTCGACTCCTGTTGCCTAAGCGTATGCTAAAACTTGGAACAGAACAGCAAACGTAATGTAAAGTTGACAACGTACATCCGGCAAACCCAAACAAGATAACTAACAAACGGGCGGACATTGAACGACTGCCAAGCCCGGCGACTCCAATGTTGCAGAGGTCGGTCTTTCCGGTTGGTTTGTCTGTGTCACATTCTGGTTTACTTAACAATACCGAAAGTCCGATAACATATGCATCTATCTTCGTTGCATGCAGACCCAAGGCAAAGTTGGCGGGCACGTCTGCAACCACTGCAAAGGCTGTTAGAAGCGCCACAAATACCGAAGCTCTCCCACAAAGAACGCCCATCAAGTCGCCAGTAAAAGGAGGCACTCCCCTATCCAAAAGTACGAACAATAAGAAGACGTAGAACGCGATGAAAATAATATGTTCCAACATGCCTGGGTCAAAAGCAAACTCAAGCAAAGACAAACTACTGGACGATTTGAAACACTAGAAATTCATATGCTAAGCGGTTGAAATCAAGGCCAAACAGGCTAGCATTTGTCTTATCGTCCGCCACTAAAACTCAGTTCATTATGGCAAGCCCAGGCTACCTCAGGTGATATTATAGTCTGGTGAGGAAGCGAAGACCGCCCTACTGTCATCTCACCGTCTTCGTGGGTTGTCATGCGGCGTTCGTATCTTACCTGACATCCCTTGGAATGAGCCTCAGTAAGGGTGGCAAAACCCAGAAGAACACCGCAAGGAAATCGAAGGAAGGTCCATCTTTTTCCATGGTATCCCTGAAATCCAGTCATCTGAAGAGCCGCAGGTCGAAGTGCATATCTTGGAAGTGTGACGCTATATCCGCGAAACACTCTGTCTCCATGATGTGATTGCCAATTCAAGCTTAATGTTGCCCATATCACTAAATTATAAAGTAAGTGGTGCAAGGGTGCTGAAATTCCTGAGTTACTCCAGACAAATGGTAGAAAGGGTGCTCGGAATTTTGTACAACTACTGCACCAAATTGCCATCAGTTATCCGTCTAAAGGCAGTGGAAGCCAGGCCACTGTTGGCTAAGGCAACACAAAACCAACGAGAAGTTGACGGTAGCTCCGCTGTCTGCATTTCTGAACCTGTGTGTAGTGCAATTCCCCAGTCGTCCGAAGAGGAAAGAACAGTAAATCCGCCGCCATTCACCTCCAAAGGATTAAGTAGTGGTTGCTCTATGCAACAGTTTGAAACGGACCTTGGGGTCAGGCAAGAAATACATCCAAAAAGCAATTGTCAGCAGGCCCACATGGGTCGGTGTAAATTCATTGGAATAGTTTGTGTGTTCAGATAGCTACTGACATCCGTTGCTCTAAATTGTTTATATACAAACGCACAAGGCCTTCATAGTAAATAGACAAAGCGTCGATCTCGTCAAAACAGTATATTTGTACCTAATCATGGTAACCGAGACGTGGTTGAACGACGTGGTTACCGATGCCGAGATCGGATTAGCTGGCATGTTAATCTTGCTCAAATACTGACCTACAAAGAGAAGCAGTTTAATTCTTTAATACCGTTCCGACCTACTCATCGACCGTGTATACGTTATTAAGATTGAAACTGTGGACGACTTACGGTGCTGCCTACGCCTAAGGCAAGATGATAGATGCTTAGTGGTCTTTGTATACCGCCCACCTTTGTCCACTATAGAAATGGACATGAGCTCAGCCGCTGCCATGAAAAACATACTTGCACCATAGTACAACCATGTTTTCCTGGTAGGGACTTCAATCTCTATCTCTTAGAAACCCCGGCTACGCTCCGTGAGCAATTCAATTCAGAACTGCAAGGCCTAATAGCTGGTTCACCGTTGTATAACAATATATCATTTCCCCAACTCATCCCAAGATAGGAAACAAGTCGGCCATCTTGGATCTAGTTTTCACCAACGAGGAACTCATGATAGACGTAATAACAACGTGCACTGATTTGGGCAGCAGCGTTCATTCGACACTGGTGTTTCATTACATGTGCTACGCGGAGTATCCTAAAAAGCATGCCACGAAGTAACCAACTATGATAACCTGTTCGAACTCATTGGTGCAACAAGCTGGTCGTTCCTAACTGAATGGTCCCCTGAGGTGGCCTGCGGAGAATCCGGCAACAGATTCAACAAGCTCGTGGCAAACTTATCTGAAACCAAAATCCACCGACCTAAAAAAATGTGGTCTTTCCTAAGGAGCAGGACAAGTAAATGTACGGCATTGAAGAATTTGGCACGAATCCCATACATAGTCTCTCAAGTGAAGATACCTGGGATGTCGACACCACACAGAGGGAATACTGTGTCTAATGCATCTAAGGGGATGAACTAAAGAATCAACAAGTCTTAGTGGAAAAGATTTGGTCTAATCCCAAGATGCTATACAGACACGTTAACAACTGCACCGAGTTAAGCGCCGAATTCCTACTCTGCACATAGGATACGGGTTAACACCAACGGCACAAATGGTGGCCAACGTTCTTATCCAACAATTTAATCGCAAAGCCTCAAATAATCAATGGCAATGCAGATCTTGAGCAAAGCAAACATTCCCATTCCAGTGAGAAAAACAAGGCCAAATGAATGGTGGGTTAAGAATTCTGTTCGAGTAACATCTCATCGGACCCACTGAGCCATAGGCTGCAGGCTAGTTGGCGCAAGCCGCTAATAGCCATGGGTTAGGTCCTCGGAAGTGAACCGAAGGATGTGCACCACGGACGAGTCCCAGTACGGTGAAAAGGCCGACTGTTGCTTTTCCGGATTAATGATAAGTAATCTGAATTGTCGGTTGGTTGCGACGAATTCAAAATAATGGCCAAAATCCTCCGGCTCATAAGTAACAAATTTCTCTTTACAGAGCAACGCGGATTTCGCCAAAATCGGTCCTGTACTACTAATTTGTTGATAACCCGGGCAAGTTGAACGGAATCTGTGGAGGCTGGTGTAGGAGTCGATGCAGTCTACCTGGATTTCCTAAATGTATTTGACCGTCTAGCCCATCGCATTCAACTTTACAAAAACTCCATAAATATTGTATCGGCGATCCCGTTCTGGGCTGGATAGGAGACTTTCTCGATCATAACTTACTCCAAACACCTTAGAGAGTCCTGAGTTTCTCGTCATGTTTTATTGGCGCTGCTTCTTAGCTCGTAATTATCACTCTAACTATCCTACGGGAGATGTGAAGCATTCCCTTGTATAGCTGTGATGAAACATTACTCTATTGCAACCACCGTCCATCAGTTCAGCAATGGATGCGTTAAACTTCATTAGGGAGCATGCTGAAAAGATAGTAATTTTACTAAGAGCCTTTTAATTACGTTTTATAATACCATTTACAGCAAGGAATCAATGCTAAGTTGCAAATTACTCGTCGTTTCACTTTTATTCCGAACCGCAGCAAAACTCATGTGATACCTCATTTGCAAGTCGCCGAAATTTAGAAACTTCCACTGTTTTCGTCACTTACCAGCATTTACTGTTTTGACTGAGCTAGACAAATTTCGACTAAAAACGTCAAGCATGAACCTAAAATTTTGGACTAATCTTGGCACTTCACACAATCCAAATTAAATTCGTATTCGATCAGTTCGAGTGTTTAAAAGTAACTGTCGATATAATTCCGTTATGCTAATTCATGTAATCAAGTAGTCGCTGAGGTATTCTTTCATCTTCGCTGAATTGGCATTAAAAAGCTAGATCATGGAGTTCCGAAACACTTCACGTACAGACTGAGCAGACTGGCGCTTTAAATTGTTGACGTTCCATTGCTCATCAATCACAAAATTTACCAGCAGTAAATGATGTAGAAATAAATGCTTTTTATTTCACAAGAATTTTGATGATAACTTCGGATTACCCTGGCGTTTAAAAACAGAGTACGCAGTCCCACCAACAACAGTAATAAAACGGGTTATTTTTAACTTCCTTCCCTATTTCGTATTCAGAAAACCACCATAATTTAAGTAATTCGATGCAATCCTCAATAGCACAAGGTGAAACGTACAAATACAAAATTTCGATTCATGTATTCGTCTTCGAAATAAGCACTGACCATTACACCAATTTATTATTTCCGGATTCCGAATAATTCGCCGCTTTATCCTAGTTTTTCTCAATAAAGAATAACCATATCGGATGGAAATCGAATTGCACAGGACATATGTTTAGAGAAGCGTATAGTTGGATACGGTTAACAATCACCACAACCATATATTTCCTGAAGGATTGATTGTCCTTAGGTTGGCTTAGATTGCACTTTTCAAAGGACAATTCAGCAACAAGAGTCTTAGTTTTCACAGTTGTGATAGCGAATAGCGTAATTTAAAATAGCTGCGTCCCTGGTAGTGACGCAGTCGAATGGATCTTCGTAGTCATGCACCATATATGAACCGGCACGTGGATGTCAACAACCGCATCGAGGCAAAATGTTGTAATTTCCAAGGTGCAAGTTGATCTCATTGCCGTTTGACATTAGTGAGCCTTAGCAATGTAGGTCGGTTTCCAAAAGCTAATGCTAATTCAATTCAGTCCGAACTAAACTGTATTCCAACAATAAACACTCGTTTCTCATTTGCGATTCCGTTCCTGCAAAAAACAGAAATTGTTCCTTCCTGGATGGCTGAGAACGAAAGAGGAAATAGTTATATGCATCATATAAATGTTGTTAACCACAAAACAAGAGAACTATTCCCGATTTATTCGTACTACTAATAAACGGGGTACCATCTAATTCTGTTTCCATAAAATCCACATGGTTCAGGAACAAAATCGCACCAAATATGCAGAATAATATCCCAAAAGCCGTGTTTGACTCATTACGGCAATATCCGCATTCCTTGCCCTTTCCTTTCAAAAGTCGAAGCAGCTGACACCCACACAACAAAAACCTGTACGTGTATAGCATTTTGAGGCGGTTAGAAAGGGTGATAATCCCTAGCAGTAAAGGCATTGATCCCCTAAATTATTCAGTTGTGTCCCTTCATGGGAGGTCGCAACACAGGACTCATTGCAATCATTGTGTAAAGTCGCTGCTTTTATTAAAGCATTGTCTGGTGCGAGTGCTGATAAAACGGGTTCCTGATGCGAATATCGAAGCAGATGGAAGAGGAGACATTATTTTTAACTTAAAATCTTTGCAAATGGGACGGCGTTTCTGTGAAATTAGTAGAAGTCTCCCAATAAGAATATACAAAGCAGTAGTCAGAGTACTACTGTTGCATTGTTCGCAAGGGTCTGATCCATGCTGGAGTGAATGAACTGAGAACTCGGTAACTGATGGACCGAGTCTGTTTAGCTCTGAGAAAAGTGTCTGCACGGGGGATCCAAAGCCTCAGAAAAGTTTCATCATGTATTTCGATCTGACCGGCTTGTCAACTGAAACACAGACCAGTGGAAGATATAAAAACGAATGCACCACGATGCTATTCTTTATTGCCGCCTGACCATCAGTATAACAGCGGCTTTATTCAAGCGCTTTAATAAATGCTCAATATTTATAAGGGACTGCGTTTGTCAACATTTGTCAGCATAGTCAGTCCTACTTTTCAGCTTACTTTTCCGTCTGTGCGAAAGTATTTTTTCCAACCAAGTAAATTTTGCTTTAACCTGTGATATGAATGGTCATAACATGTATGCTAACCATTTTTCGTGAAAAACTATTGCGAAAATTGCGCATAAATTTCTACGTATCCAGATCAGAATAGGTGTAGTAGGTCAGTGGAATTTGTCTCCGACTCCATTGTAAACTGCATGTTGCGCGTAGCATTGTTCAGCAGCTGATTCGCTATCGTCACTTGACTTGGCTTAAATATCACAAACACCTCGTCGATGTATCGCACCCAACATTTTGAATTGTATTTTGGCACAATCCAGAAACATAATATTATTTCCGTGCTAATCCCCTAAACTGGAGATCCCATTGCTGCATCTATCACTTGCGCGTGTGTCTCTTCGTTTAATGTGAATTCCATCAAGTCAAATTAAGAAAGGGTTTTATGAATTCAAACGGGTGAATTTTCAGGTGTAATACAAACGCTTTCAGCGATGTAGGATTATATAAATGCAATTCAAAAAGTGGATTGATAAATGGAAAATATAATACCTGTATGGCCTAAACTGACTGGCAAATACCCGGACAAGTTAGTTAGGTTTAGCAATGATCGCACTAGGTAAAGTATAACTGACCATAAGTAGGCTCGTTTTCGGGCATGTTTAGAATTGTACTTACATATGGTTGGCTAGGTCGGAACATATTTTTTCATAATGAACACTGAAATGGATGGCTTACGTGGGTAAGTACCGTTGACGCTAGCATCTTACAAGACCTAACAAGTGTGGACATAAGTATATCAACAAAAATCATCATTCCATCGCGAAAGTGTTATAAAATCCTGGAGATTAAGCTGAAGTGCTTACACAGTAGATCAGGAAACTCATTGTTGGACAGTAAGTCCGTGTGAAAGAACACAGGCAGCGACAAAGAGAAGTATAAAATCATTGGGAAGAGAGGAGGCTCGCAGGCGTGAGGCGTAGATGACCTTCCGACTTTTATGAATGCTCCTTTTGTATGCTGGAACCAAGATAAAGCGTAGCTAAGCATGACACCCAGGGATTTTACTGAAGCGCAAGGGTGCAACCACTCGCCATCTATGTGGAGTTCCGGGAATTTCTGAGGATGCTGTTGGTATCGATCTCCATTGTGCAGTGAAAATACGGCGTCATTGCATTTTGACACGTTAAGCGGCAGCTCGTGTGCATTTGACCTAAACGCGAGATGCTTAAGGACACAGGGTAATCTGACTGAAAAGGTGCTCGATTGATCTACGCCAAGGAAAATGGCATCTGCTTACTTTAGCAAGGTCGCCTCAACAGGGATTGATAGTTAGCTGATATAGATGAAAATTAACAATGGTGACCGAATAGCTCTCCAAAGAACACCGGTGTTTGTGGTTAGTGGCGAGGAGTTTCTGTCTCCAAATCGCATAACCTAGTAAGTAAAATAATCTCAAGGCGCAAGAAAGCTTGAAGCATGTATTCCAGCGCTTAGCAGGTCTTTCAACAGCGATTTACGGTTTACGCAGCTGAATGTGCAGCCGAAGTCCAGTAAACAGACTCAGGTGTCCAATGATGACAAGACTGAGTGCATGAGGCAGGCTAATGCTTCTTAGGCTGACCTCGAATTTCAGTGGGCAAACTGAAGGTTTAATGGCCGCTTTTGTCTCAACAGCTTCTCGAGAATGATGTTTTGAACCTCTTTAAGACTATCTGAATACAAGCAATTGGTCGATATTTGCATGAACCGTTTTCCGTATTGGTGTGATATTGACGCTTCTACAGCAGTCGGCAATTGCATGTTGTCGTCGCACGGGAACGCAAGATATAATTCTCCAACTACAAGTGAAGGCTGAGAAAAAGCAACTGGGCCTACCTGGCTTCACAATAACTCCGTAGCACACTGTTTTGTCCGTGGAAGCAGAACAGGGACGCAGTAGATTAAACGGATGTATGGACACTATCAACACGTAATAACGTTCTACTCTTGGACCATTCACGCAAGCCAATCAGTAGCAAACACGTGTTTGTTCAATGACCGCTAAGTGGGCACACGATTCACGACCAATCAATGGCCATGAGGAAGAGTAGGGAGGAAAATAAAAACACCACACACAACAACAAATATTGTTTGATCAGGTCAATTCGAAATCTGGATCTAAGAATGTATAGTTACCTCACTTTGCCTTAACTAACCTCGTTTGTGCATACTGCTTTACATTAGTCGACTAACACAGCTGTAGCTTTTAGGATTCATATGAAGATAAATTGATGTAATAATCCTAGCTTTTTCCATCCTTTTGCATCTGATTAAAATTGTACCAAACATAGGGTCCACATCGCAATGAGGCTGGACCTTATCGTGGTGCGATGTTTTGTGTGCCTCAACGATCCATTGAGCTATGTTGGGTGGTGCTTTTGCACTTTCAGAGTCACTCATAGCAGATTGGTCAATGGTTAAAGGACAAGCAAACTCAGCCTCCTGGTCCTCCAGGTTGGGGGTTGGAATGAGGGTGGCACCTAATTCCTTAAAACGGACTCCTTGTAGCCCAACGCCAAACCCGCTGCCTTGCGGTCAGGTTTTTGAACCAAAGGCTTTGGTTGAGAACCCTAATCGTTCTCCCGTCTAGGCCTGGGCAACCTGACAGTATCCTGCCCACGCAAAACCATGAATATTATCTCAAACAAATTGCTAATGCTCTGGCCACCGCAGAGAATAATCAACGGTGCCCTATCTGTTGCATCGAGCAGGGTGGATAGGGGTTTGGGTGCTACTGCTCAAGCCTTCCCGTCTTCTTATTCCCCATCTTACGCTTTTTCCCTCTTACCATCCCCTTCCAACTTCACTTCTATCCCCCCAGTTTTCAGCCCCCGATTCTTGGCCGTCCCCCAACATGATTTGCTAGGCATTTATCTTCTAATTTCAACTCACATGTTAACGCGGAGCGTCACTCCTCTCCTGTCGACAAGCCCATGTCCAAACAAGCGGTCCATTCCAGTTCATCGGCTTCCATTTCGAGCCCTCGATCGTCCTTCAGATTGGCATGCCTTAATGTACGCACACTACTACAGATCGGTCAACAGGCAGCACTTGCCCGAACATTGGAGACCCTCTCGATCGATATCTGCTGCTTATCAGAGACCCGCCTGCTAGATTGGAGCTCTGTGCTCACTCTGCGATCCCCTTCAGGTGACGCAAGCAGTATTTTCTCAGTGCGCCTATCAGGTGACGATGCAGCTTCGAGCACCGGCCAAGCTGGTGTTGGCATTGCCCTGAGTCCCCGGGCTGTAGCTGCTCTGGTTGATTGGATTCCAATCAGTAGCCGGATGTGTGCGGTCCGATTGGCTGGCTCGTTTAAAGCTTCGAAGTCGCGCGGGACTAGTAGGTGTCTATTCATCATCGCTGCCTACGCGCCCACAAACTGTAGCGATGATTCGGTAAAGAACGACCTCTATCGCCAACTGACCCAGCTCCTTCGCCACAGAAGAAGCACGGACACTGTTGTGCTGGCGGGGGATCTGAACGCACAAGTTGGAAAGTTGTCCACTGATGAAATGCATCTGGGCGGTCAGCACGACGTAGGCTCCCGTAATGATAACGGTGAGCGGTTACTTCATTTATGTGAAGATGCCCGCTTATTTCTTGCGAGCACTAACTTCCGACACAGCACCCGCCGGAGGGTGACTTGGCGCCCACCAGCCTCGAACCAGTTATGGACGCAGATCGATCACATTGCTATTAGTTACCGCTGGAGAGGCTGCATCCAGAATTGTCGCTCGGTTTGGAGCAAATGTGTGGACACCGATCATGCACTTTTATATGCTGACTTGCGGATGCGCTTTGGCGGACGCCCACGACGACGCTGTGAGCGCATTGACGCCAGCCAACTGACAAAGCCAGCTGTTCTGAATGCGTATGAAGTACGCTGACATGCGAGTTGAGCAATCGCTCACAAGAGACAATTGATGGTCACTGGTCACATGTTCGCCAGACCTTACTAGCAGCGGGCAAATCCTCATGTGGTATGTCTAAAAGCCAACATGGACATTGGGTCTCTTCTCCGTCTCTGGAACTTATCGACTCTCGCCGGCATATCCCGGCTGGAAGCGAGCACAATGAAACTCGCAAAGAGCTCCGGGCAACACTCCGCGCTAGCCTGAAGAGAGACCGCGAATCTTGGTGGTCTCATCGTGCGTCAGAGATGGAAGTGGCCGCTGCCTTTGGCAACCATCGTAAGTTATTCCGTCTGATACGGGAAACGGGCAGCAGGAGGCCTGGTGTTAGTGAAACAATTTGTGATGAGAGTGGACAGCCTATTCACAATTTGTCAAAACGTTTGGAGCGTTGGGCTGAGCATTTTGAAAAGCAAATTAATCGGCTAGAATTGTTCGAGTCTTCGCCGGCCAGTGGTCGCCTTGCTCCGTGGGCTGTCCCTTTGGATCCACCCTCTCGCTCAAAAGTCAAACGTGAGATCGGACTGTTGAAGTTGAACAAAGCCGCGGGACCAGATGATCTTCCTCCAGCCCTCTTCAAATTCGGAGGCTCTGCTCTTGTTGATGCTTTACATGAATTACTAGTGAAACTGTGGGAGCAGGAGACTGTCCCAACCGACTGGAGCCGCTCCGTTATTGTTCCCATCTTCAAAGGAGGCTCGCGCTCGGAATGCGGCAACCATAGAGGAATCAGTCTGATCTCCATCGCCTCCAAATTACTCACCTCCATAATCCTTCACAGACTGACTGGCGCTCGTGAAATTCAGATTCGTGAGGAGCAAGCCGGGTTTCGTCGGGGTCGTGGCTGCATCGACCACATCTTCACCTTGCGTCAGTTGTTGGAGCACCGCCATGCATATTGGCGGCCCACCGTAGTCGTGTTCCTCGACATCAAAGGTGCCTTCGATTCGGTTGATCGATGTACCCTTTGGAATTGTTTACTCAGGAAAGGTGTGCCCGAGAAATATGTAAATATTATCCGAGCATTATATGCGCGCAGCACGGGCAGAGTGAGGGCTTACGGCAAGCTGTCGCCACCCTTTAATATCTCCAGCGTCGTGAGACAAGGATGCTCGCTGTCACCTTTCCTCTTCAACTTCGCTATTGACGAGGCAATGGAGTTTGCATTTATAGGACATGACTTGGAAGGTGTGGAGCTACTCCCAGGAGAACGACTTCTCGACTTGGAGTATGCAGACGACATTGCCCTCATCTGTGACAGCTCCCAGACGTGCCAAGCCGCGCTGGACAGATTAGCACTGGCTGTCAGCCGCTTCGGGCTTTGCTTTGCACCATCGAAGTGCAAAGCGTTCCTCCAAGATTAGCAGGGATCGCCTCCTGCGCTGACCCTTGGTGTGGATCAGCTAGAAGTCGTACAGAAGTTCAATTACCTGGGAAGTTGTATCAGCGCCCTTAGGATCGAAGACGAGATCACGTACCGTAGAGCGAAAGCTCGGAGTGCTTCTGCTAACCTTCGCCACCTATGGCGGCGGCGCGACATCACTCTCGCCCCGAAGGGTAGAGTGTACAATGCAGCGGTACGTTCGACCTTAATGTACGGTTGCGAAACCTGGCCCCTAAGGTCGGCGGACATGAAGAGGCTAGCTACGTTCGACCATCGGTGCCTTCGCAGTTTGGCTCACATCTGGTGGGAACATCGCGTGAGGAACGAGCGTGTTCGACGCTTTGTTTACGGCCCAGGAAAAGGATCTGAACCGCTCAGCACCGTTATTTCCCGCACCGGGCTCCGATGGCTGGGCCACGTGTTACGCACGCCAGCCCACCGACTCCCGCGACGTGTGTTGTTTGCGCGCCGGGGGTGTGGAGGGAAGAAGAGGAGGGGTGGCCAAGAGATGACTTGGTCCAGAAGAATGAAGTCCATCACTTCGGAGCTAGCCTCGGCTGGAGCGTCACTGCTCCCTGGTTGGGGTCCAAAAGACGGTGAACACGTTTGGCTGGATACACTTGCTGACATGGCAAGGAGCCGACCTCAGTGGCGTTCCTGCTGTGAGTATCTTTGTCCCTCCCCATCCCTTTTAGTCTCCCCCTCCATCTACGATCTCATTTCCTAGGGTAAAACATCATAAAGAAATTTTTTCTTTTTGCCTAGTAGCTGGCTGGAAGCTTACCGGAACGATGCCTATCCGTTGCTGGTAGCTCAGCTGGCATGCAAATGTTGTATCCATTTTTCCTTTGTGTATTGTGCTATATGTATGTATGTATTTCTTTCATGTATTACGGCACAATAGCGGAGGTGTTTTCCCACCTCTAGCTGATGTATATAATGTTATAATGATGAAACATAGGGTCCTGCTACTCAAAAAATCTAGACTTGGATTACACTATAGTCTGACCTCGGGAAGGGTTAGGGCTTATGGCAAGCTTTCGCCTAACTTCGTGGTCTCCAGTGGAATTCGACAAGGATGCCCTATCTCACCGTTACTATTCAACTTTGCCATTGAGGATGTCCTGAAGAACGCTCTGAGCGATTCGTTGAACGCTGGCGTTGAGCTCCTCCCAGGTAGTCGAGTTGTTGATTTGGATTATGCTGATGATATCGCCTTGCTGGGTGACGATCCACACGTCGTCCAACTTGCACTAAACCACTTGGCGATTGAAGCACCAAAGTATGGTATGTACTTTTCGCCATCCAAATGTAAGGCTCTCTTCCAAGACTGGCAGATGTCTCTGCCGGTACTCACCCTTGGTGGTGAGACACTAGAGGTTGTGGAGAGCTTTGTCTACTTGGGAAGTTGCATCACTGCTGGCGAGAGCACGCCTCGCTTTTTCTAGCCTGAGGCATTTGTGGCGTAGCCACGACATTTGTCTCTCCATCAAAGGGCGGGTCAATTGCGCAACTGTTCGTGCCGTACCGTTGTACGGATGCGAGACCTTACCCATTCGTAAAGATGACTTGCGCAGGCTATCCCTCTTCGAGCACCGCTGTCTGCGGTCCATTGCCCATGTGTGATGGCAGCACCACTTGGGCAATGTGGAAGTCAGACAGCATGTCTTGGGATGTGGAAGCCACTCGCTCGAGGAGCTCGTCTCAGTGTATCAACTGCGGTGGTTGGGACACGTATTGCGCATGCCTGTCCAGCGTTACCCGCGTCGTACGTTGTTTGCGGTTGCTGGACAGGGCTGGAAGAGACGGTCTGGTGGACAGCCTACAACATGTAGAAGCCGCATGAAAATGCTGACGAAACAGTTGGCCTCGGCCGGTTGTTGTCGACTACCTGGTAGAAGACCTTGGAAGCCATTGTTCAGGATCGATCTCAATGGCAGACGTGTTCATCGGTGTGTTGCGGGGTACTTTCTACCTCCCCTAAAAAAAGAACAAACTGAAAATAATTTCAAAACTGTGAGTGGAAAATTAGACATAAAATAGTTTTTGTTGTTGCCCTTTTCTTATTATTCATACTGTTTTCCTATTCAGCCATGATTCCGATGTCACAATATCTGTACCACAGTTTATATATATATATATATATACATGTATATATATATGTACTAGATTCTCCTGCATGCTTGTGATATATGTTGATGGCTTTAATTGCTCCGTCCACTTTCACTTTCCATTACCTTCTAAGGAAATACCACCTTCATGGGACCCCCGAGCTGTGCCGAAACAAAACAACAGAATGCTTGTGTACTGGTAAAAAACGACAGTATTAGCCCCAAATTATGATCTATTCAAAACGTACCTGTTGCGTCACACATAAACCCCAATCATTGGCAGCAATGTATGAGTGAGCATGTTAGACATGTAAATAGGATCCGTGCGTTTGTGAGCAAGCTTTCTAAGTACCAGGAGAAACATACATTATTAAATTGTATATAGACCAGCCAGAAATTTAGGCAGGAAGTCAGCACGTTCCTGGAGGATACTGACGGAGAGTCTGTATAGACCACAGTTGTTTCAGTAACTTGTGTACAATGTCCCTGTAGTCAGAGGGCTGTGCGTGTGCATAATATTTAGGCCTAGCAAAGGATGTGTCACACAGCGGACTGTTGTGGCAGCTTCATAAATCATGGTCCGAATTTTCCAATTCTACGTCAGAGGTTGATGTACGTCAAGGAAGACCGCTTAGTTGTTTTGGCGTCCTACAGAGTTCAAGGCAGCTAGTATTCCAAGTGTATTCTGAACCTACACGTTTTGATGGCGTAACTCCTCTTTAATAATGACCGTGAGTATAGTGTTGTACTTTATTTTGTTGTTGTACTTTATTTTGCAAGCTTTCTCCATTTGTCTAACCAGCCACTTGGGGTGGGGGGAAGAGAACTTCCCTTCACGGATGAACAGAGTTTCGCATGAACGATAAAAATCAGAACAAACTTAACGTCTGTCAACTGAGGGCAACCAACTTCAAAACAACTGAATAGGTGGATGATACAATTTTTGCAATCCGCCAATATGCTTTGCAGAGAACTGCCTCCAACAGAACTTTTGATAGTTACAACGAATAACATCTGCGTTTTTCCTAGACTATACTAAAGGACACAGCTTAACTGTTAGGTAATCAGGACCACTTACCGGCGTCCCATTACACACAGAGAACAGCGTCGAGAAGTTAAAAAAATACCGAATCTACTGTCGTATGGATCTGGTAGAGCAAATTAAGCTGTTTTGTAGCCCAAGAGTTGTGAGAACAGTATTTTCAATGCAGTTAAATTCACCAATAAAAATACATAGCGGACAACCGAGATATTCTATGGCAGCCACAGTAAATTCATCGTAAGTTGTATCTGCATCAGACTTCCGACCGGTGAGAGAGATGTAGAAGTTAGCCGGTAACATTGAGCGGTACGCACTGATGTCTCTTGGATAGCACCTTAGAAAGTAAACAATACAAAACATTTATAGATAAGCATTTTGGTTTGTGTAAATGAGGATTCCACTTACACGGTTATGGTAGGAGCAAGGCCGGTCAACACGATGACATTTAAACCCTTCTACAAATGCAAGTGCTTCATCCACTTATTTTGAAGCCAGATCCCTTGTACACAACTACGTGTAACTGCGAATATTCTCGAGATTTGATGGTACACAGTTGATCCATTTTCCATAAAAGTGAGGTTAATAAGATAGGTATGTTCATGCTTCTTAGTTGTTAACTGTGTACAGAAGCCTTCCACCCAGCACGGTGATTGCAGTTATTGCGTTTTTTATAAATTCGTTACAATTTAGTCCTTATTGATAATCACGGATTGTGGCGATTTCAGAACATCCCACTAATTGGTCAACATGATAACAAAAGTAAAATTATGATAGTTAGGATGAAGCCAAAAGCGTATATTTTAAAAATCACACAGAAAGGAATCGTACAGCAAGGCCAAATTTGAAGACCCACCATTCCGATCGGAGTGTGCCACATAGGTGGAGAGACCTGCATATACTTTGGTTGTCCTGTGCCAAATCTTCTCTCCACTAGTGTGCAGTCGTTTCGCGATGAATTTCTTTGCCAACTGTTAGTTACGGAGGGGAATAGGGCGGTCACGTCGGAGTCCATTCAACTCTATTCAGGTCGGATCTATGCGAAGTTTTTGAACAAGTAAGAAATTTCTAGGCATTGTTTATGGTGTAGCTTTACGTCAGTTAGGTGCTTGAAGCAATTCCGTAGCTAAATTGCGAGGTTGTAAATTGGCCTACCTAGAAGTGGCACGATTGTTCGTTATTATCTTTGCGCACATTCGGAATTTAGTAGAATTGTGCAACGTTAGAAACGCAGGCCTAAATTCTGCTTCATTCGTCTTCCGTGATTTCGTTTAGCTGCTGAAACTTTTCCAAGTTTTAGTTTGGTTTGTTAGCCGTAAATTTGGATCGTTTTCAACGAACTTGTGGGTAGTCATATCTTTTAGGATGTGATTTGATTTCTCTTTGTAATCCGCCTTTTCCATTATGATGGTCATTTGTCCATTTTTAACTGATTTCAGGACTTTGATGGATTCATACTACCGTCGAGATAGAACGTTGCACTATGTATTTGCTTTATCGCAAGGAGTACTATATCTTGTTTGCCCTTGGGTATCTCTGTCGAGTACATAAGACTGCATGTTACTTCTAACGCACGCTAGCATATCAGCACTTGTTCCGTCTTTAAAATTTTAGTTTAGTCCTGTAATGAGGAATTGTTTTGCTACGTCACTGAGTGGCCGATTAATAATCCAAAATTGTGAGTACAATACATCGCAGATATGTTTGTGATACTTAAGCGTAGTTAACCGATGATACCTCATCACCTGCTGAACAATGCTACGCGTAAAAATCCAGTTTACGGTGGAGTCGGAGAGATAAAGCCATCTTCCCATCTTGGACGATTGGTGACCAGGAGAGAGGACTAAGAAGTACAAATATTCGTCTACCGCAAACGCACGTACAATGAACAAATCTCGGAGTCCAACCGCAACCAACCAAATTATCAAAAAATAAGATGTTTGCGAACGTTATTTCAAAGAATTGAACATGCTGTAACACAACCGAAGCAAAAAACAGAAGCATGCATTCAAGTCGTTTGAATGTAATGAATATCCAACGGTTTCATCCGATGTTTAAACTAAATGCGCGCAAAAACGAACTCCAAATCAACAACAAAGAACGGATTATGCTACTGTGCTTGGAGAATATATCTAAAATGATGGCCATACAATTTAAAAAGCACGACATCATGGGTGTTCACAGAACTACCGCCACGCTAAGGAGAGCACTACCAAAAATGAAAGGAAAACGAGACACACACGAATGAAAATATGTACCAAGCAAGATAAACCGCATTCACTGCAAAAAGCACTATGTAGGACAAATATGAAAGAAATGAACATAACAAAACAACATGTGCAAAATACTACATCGCGTTAGGTTTTTCTCTCAGCACATATGGACGAAGTACGCAGCTCTGATTGGAACAAAACAGAGATCGTTGCTCAGAAGACCACGCGAATAGAGAGGAAGTTCCTCGAAACATGGTTATACACAAAAATTCAATCAACGTACGTATTGACATGGACCAAGTATGCCAGCCATTCAGACAAAAAATCTCAAGCGAAGTGAAAGCCGCAGTTTGCAAAAAAGCAGTCCGTTGCAGGAAACGAACAGCCAAGTTAATATTAGCTAAAAATGAAAAGTTTCATCTGGTGCACCAATGAGCTTGCGATAATCCCAACCAAATTGTAGCAACATTATTTTGATCAACGAAAATCATATGAGTACGAAAGCATAGTATCAATTGGAATAAGGAAAGGCTGAGAACGTGATTGAAATGCGCATTCATACCAGGAAGGGGTGCAACGTTTTGGAGGTATTCAGCGGAAGCTGTCGCAGGCTATGAGACGACCTGATTGTGGTATACTTGATTCTGCGAGACCCACATCATGTGTGCTGCTCTTTACTGCAACTCAGCAGCAATACAAACCTGAGGGGCTAATCATTGAAACTCGCAGAACAATACAGTCGTCTGGAGTGCCGCAGAAATTGCTCTTCCATTCGTGTCTGTCACCCGTGGAATGCTCTCCTAGAATCGGTCGTCTCTACAACGACATTATTTATTTAAAAGGCAATTGGATGATGCACTTATCCACTTACACTTTGTCACTCAGCACTACGTCTCCATCCTACACCTGGAGTTTACCATGGAATTATTTTACCCTAACTGCGAGTGCTGTGAATATAAGCGGATTGCAGGACTATGGCGGATCAAACAATACGTCTTTATTTGCATATTTAACGTGATAACTGCTTTACCAAAAAACAATTGTTCATTTGTTCTCCGAGCTTGGCGGTTTTGTCGCAAACGTTTCAGCACCATGCGAGGTGGCATCCTCAGTGCATTTATATGCGGCGTGCAATCTTACTAGTAAAATAGTTGTCTCATAGACTAGGGTTCGCGCACCGAAACGACGGATGTTCAGCAACCCACCATCAATACGGTGCTCCACATGAACACCGTAAACACAAGCCGCATTAAGAGCACAAGACCACATGGCGTGAAGATAAGTATCAATTTGGCAGGAGCTAAGACACAGGTTTGTTTCACACCAGAGAAAACTGCAAAGTCATCTGAGGTCTCCACTCAGCTGCACCCCCGCCCGCATATAACTGTGCAGACATTCAATCAAGATTACAAATTTACTCGGACAATCAAACTTACCCAACACCAGCCATAATACCTCGCGGTTCACTGTATTAAATGATTTGGTGAAATATACAAACATCGAGTACAAGGGCTGGTGTCGTTTCTGCACTTCTCGTGCAACTGACGATCAGCAAACACAATAATTATAGTGCTGCGACCCGAAAGCAATCTGCATTGCTCTTCCGCCACGGTCGGTTCTACAAGATAATTGATGAGGCGTTGAGCAGGATTCGGACAGTCACCTTGCCTACACAACTCAGCATGTTGATGCCACGATAATTCGAGCAACATTGCTTGCCTTTTTTGCGCTTGTACAGGGGTAGCATAAGGGCACCTTTCAGATAAAGAGGTACCTCCTCCTTAATCCGCACGCCTTGCACCAAGTGGTGTATCGCAGTCACCAACGCAGGTCCACCTTGTTTCAATATTTCAGGTGGGATCCCGTCGGGACTGGCACACTTGCTGTTTCGCAGCTAAGCAAGTGCTCTCTGTGTCTCATCCAGTGTCGGCGTGTCCGCCAGACTCGTCTTCACATCGTGCTGCTTGAGGTCGTTCAAATTATGCCAGTCTATCTCTAAGCGGTTGTTTAAGAGAAAATGTGATTTCGCCAGATGTGCATTATGTCTGCAGTCTGTGTGCAGGTAGCGCCTGAACTATCATCGAGTAACGTCCTCAGTGGCTGCAAACTCGGTCTGTACACCGCCTTTAAAGTGTCAAAGAATTACTTGTGTTGGCGGTGTTCGGCGTAGCATTCCATCTGCTTCGCCTTCTCCGTCCACCATGCATTTTTAATGCGACAGAGCTCTCGGATCAGTCGCCATCGAATTTTGCGAAACTGAATATTCTTCCCTGACTCACTGGGGTCAGCCATATTGGCAGCAAATGCTGCATTCTTCTCTGACACCAATGTGCCAATCGTCGCATTGTTCTAATCAAAACAATCAGGCCGCTTGCAGTTTGGGCGCCCGATGGTCTCCTCGGCAGCAACTGTCACCTGTCGCGAATGTGGTGCCACAGGTCGCCCACTGTGTCTATGCAGTCCACATCACACAGTCGTGCAGCCATCGCCATCTCCAGCTCAATACTTTCTCCACAGTACCGAGGGAGTGCATTTTAAATATACGCCTGCTCACGGTTTGAGTGCACTAAATAGATTTACGAAAATATATGTACAGTTTAGTCCGAACCAACGTCTGGTCAATGACGCACTCAGCTCCACACATTACAGGTGTCATGCGCACTTCACGCATGTCATGCTGACGTACGATGACATAGTCGAGCAGGTGAGTATGACAAATCCGTCGGTGCGCCCAAGTTGCTATATCACTCGCGCTCAGTGCAAACCGAGTGTTCATGGTTATCAGGCTGTGAGTGGCACACCGTGAGAGTAGCCTGTCACCGCTCGCATTCGCTGAACCAATGCCATGCGGACTGATGAAGTCTGCCCACACCGATGTATCACGCCCAGCGGGAACGTTGAAATCACCCAGGAGAAATAGTCGGTCGCTCCTCGGCACAGACCGTATCACGGAGAATAACTGCGTCTAGAATTGATCACACGTGTCATCGAGATAACATGTGGTCGGACCGTACGTGCTTATAAAAGTGGCAGACTCACCTCTTCCCAGTCGTAGGTGAGCAGTCATCAGTCGCGCGATGCTGCTAGTAGGCCCACCCACCAGCTGATCATTTCGACGATCGGATATTGCAAATGCCCCCCCAAGTTCACGCAGTGCTGTGGTGTTACCCACCCAGTAGAATGTGTAGCCAGCACCAGCTTCATGCAGCGTACCTTGCTCATGGGGCTCCGTCTCGCTGAGCGCCTCAGTATCAATGTTGTAGCGCGCCACTTCCATTGTGACTAGTGCAGTGAGTCGCTCGGGACATTCACTCGTATTCCGGTAGAACAAATTACGCACGTTCCAGCACCCAATATTGAGCGCTCTGCGCGGAGGCATACTATCCCATTGGAGGATAACCGTATGGAGTGTGACGACCTGGATTGTTGGAAGACCTAGGTTAGTTAAAACATGGACGGGAAGAGTATGTGCAGGGGAAGAATAAAGAAGGCGCCAGCAGTTGCATATTTTCGCTTATCCACCCAGCCGTATGCATCAGGTGACCCCTTCCTAAGGCCACTGCGCGATCGCCGAAGCTGCTTGGATTTATTGTTATTATTGGAATAATTCATGGTTAGGGGAGTGGATATAGATACTGCCAGGGCGCACACACCTGAGAGAAGAAAAACTCTGGTCCTCAGCCAAAGCCTTCGACAAAATGGACACCCGAATGACAGGGGGCGTCATGAGTCAATGGATCGATTCACTTGGAATTGTCCTGGATCTTATCTAGAATAAGGGTGTAATGCAACTCCCACCCAGCTTTCGTCACAAGGAAGCGTCCAGGACAAGAGCCCATAGCACAACCTTGGTGGTAGCGGGTCGACGATCTGTCAGGATCTTGCCAGGCGTCCCAACCTCACCATCGCGTCTCAGTCTCCAACGGCCCCTAGCCACATGACTCCACTAAGTAAAAAATTAGTTTACAACCTACTTGCATCTACGTTCTCCAAGGGTGTAATAACTAGCAATTCAATTGACATACCCGAAACACAAAACTCCAGCAATCCCACGGTGAAAAAACATCTGGACATTCTACGCAGCGGTTGCTTCTAGGAAAACGCCGTCAAAGATACCTGTGACTCCACTTACCGGAGAGGTCAAAACTGTGCCTCAACATGGATCGTTATCGTCAGTGCGGTTCTTAAATCCACAAAAAACAAAAGAACCTAGTGCTCTTAAGCAGCTAACCACCCGACGGAATCATGGTGCCTTAAGTCTTGTGTGCACTAACGTTCCTGAATCCAAATCCAACACAATAAGGGGCAAATTGATAGACGATCGTAATTAGTGGGATTCCATCTGTAGTGCCATCAGCATGCGCGCTGAACCCACTACGCTGAGCAGCGTCGCACGACATTCAAACCA
The DNA here is from genome assembly GCA_944474145.2 of Dicrocoelium dendriticum. NCBI lineage: Eukaryota > Metazoa > Platyhelminthes > Trematoda > Plagiorchiida > Dicrocoeliidae > Dicrocoelium > Dicrocoelium dendriticum. Next base: position 85,402,516 of record OX104067.1, read on the forward strand.
CTTACACTATGATGAACCACGACTATTTCGAGTAACACTACATTCTGCGGAAGAAACGGAATCAATTCTGCTCGCTGCAAATCGAGACCACAGAGCATCGAACGGAGTATGTATCTTACCTGATATTCCGTGGAAAGAACGTTCGAAAGATATGAACAATTACAAGGGAAGTAGAAAACACGCGCTGAAAACGGACATTATTCATGGTGTCCCTGAGTCTCAAGATGCATCTCCTGAAGAAGTTCAGGCACATGATCTGGAGCAATAGCGAAACATTCGTGAGGAGCTCTCTCTAGAAAATGCCATTGCTACCTCCCTAACCAGGATTCCCGTGTCACCAAATTACAAAGGAAATGGTCCTAGGTTGCTGAAGTTGGTCTTACCGTCTGAGCTAACTTTACAGACAGTTCTAGAGAACTGGGGTAACTGCCAGAACATACTACCAACAGAAATACGATCAAAAGCAGCAGGTTTGAGACCAGAGGCTATTGGTTACTCCATGGAGAGAACCAACTCAGTGGGAACAACCGTTGTTGCGGAGTCCACCACAGAGACTGATCGGACTGCCGTCATAGCATCCGAAGAGACACTGCAGGAGGTTAGTGAGCATCAGGATCATCATGAACCTTATCACATGGTGCAGAGAGTTATCCCAAGTCATTCTCGCGAGCCTAAGACTATTCAAAATATTCTAAGACAATTCAAAAATTCTGGTAGCGACCGACATCAAGAGGGTCGGCAAATTCTCAAACCTGTTGTCTACATCCACAAACAATCTTCTAACCTATGAATTACTCTCCTGTTTTTATACCAACGCACAAGGTCTTTTAAGCAAACTGACGGAGCTTCGCCTGCGTCAGGCCTCGATGTCAAAGGACCTCGTTATGATAACCGAGACCTGGTTGAATGAAGAGATCACTGACACAGAAATTGCATTACCTGGAATGGCTATTTTACGCAACGATCGACTAAGTAGAAAAGGTGGAGTACTACTTTATTATCGCAGCGAACTACACCTTGATCTCATCGATGACCCAGAGGATCAGATTGTCGATGCGCTTTGGTGTCGTCTTCACCTAAGCCGTGGAGACGCATGTTTGTTGGGTGTGGTGTATCGCCCTCCGTCGGCTACTTTGGAAATGGACAACCGCCTAGCCTCCACAATGAAGACCATTCTCTCGCAGTCGTAAAGCCACATTCTCCTGGTTGGTGTCTTCAATATTCATACCATAGAAACCCCAGCCTATATAAACGAACACTTCAAAATGGAAGTACAATAGATAATTAGTGGACTACCACTCTACAATCACACCACATCACCTACAAGCTTCAGGAGAAGAAACAAACCAGGTGTCCTGGATCTCGTATTCAACAATGAAGAGCTTATGATCGAAACGGTATCGATAGATAGTCCTTTAGACCGTAGCGACCATGCAACCCATATGTCCAAGTACATCTGTTATGCAGAGTATTCCTCAGAAAACACCGAGGAGTGTCAGCTCATTACGGATTACGGCGCTCTAATCAAACTTATAAATGCTACAAGCTGGGCGTTTCTGGCAGAACGATCCCCCGATGTCTCCTGGTCTGAATTTGCTCACCAGTTTAACACGTTAGTAACTAGTGCTTCTAGGAAAAGACCTTCACGAGCGAAAACAGTAAAATCATTAATACGCAGCAGCACACGCAAGTTGCAAGGAGTCATCGAGTGCAGAAACATGGGAAGCCTACACTATCCAAAGTAATCACTGCGTAAACCTAGTACGCGAAGATAAAGTACAGCACCAACAGAATCTAGCTGAGAAATTCCTTTCTAACCTCAAGCTCCTGTACAGACACATAAACAAGCTCCGCAAAATGCAGCGAGGAATTCCTGCCTTACACACGTTATGTGGACTCGCGCAAACCGCAACCGAGGCGGCCAACGCCCCAGGTCAACAATTCGTCCCGAACTTCCAGGGTACGACATCGCCGCATACACTGTTCCCGATCGTTGTAGCACCACCAGGACTTAGCCACATTGTGTTTACGAGTGTGGATGCTATGAAAAGGCTAATTGCCCTGCGCAAGCATACCTCTCCGGGCGTTGATATTATTCGTCCAAAAGCGTTGAAATTCGCTGCAGTAAACCTGTTGGACCCACTCTGCAAGTTCTTCCAACGATGCCTCGATGAGATGCGGTGCCAACAATGTGAAAGCAGGGCATCGCCGCTCCCATCCATTAGGGAGGAAGTCGTACAGATCCGGCCAACTATTGCCCGATAACACTACTTCCGGTGCTCTCCAAATTCATGTAAGCGATTGTTGCCGAAGCGCTGATGAACTTCTTGGAGGAACGCAATATCGTATCACAAGAACAACATGGATTTCGCAAGAACCGATCTGGCACTTCAAACTTGCTACTTGCTAGATCCAGTTAGACTGAGACCGTTGCCAGAGGCGTAAGTGTTGACGCAGTATATCTGGACTTCTCAAAGGCTTTCGATCGTCTGAACCACCGTATCCTCCTTTACAAGTTGCAGTGTTGTGGAATTTGTGACCCAATCCTCGGTTGGATAGGTAACTTCTTGCTTCAACGACATCTGAATGTAAGAGTTTGCGGCGTCACCTCTGCACCAATCGACGTTAAGTGTGGAGTGCCCCAAGGCTCAGTACTTGGTCCACGACTATTCCTGATTTACCTAAACGATCTCGCAACAATAATCACCTCCAGCTCCTTACTCTTCGCTGATGATCTCAAGATATGGCGAGCCATTAGAACAATCAGCGACAATGCAGCACTTCAGAATGATCTTGACCGGGTTTACAAATGGTCAACTCAGAACCTGCTTCAGTTCAACGCTACAAAGTGCAAGGTGTTGAGCATACGCCATAAAACTACTTGCGAATACAGACTGGGGGATCAAATATTGCAGCGCACGTCAACGGAATGCAATCTAGGCATGATAGTGCAGGAAGAACTGGGCTGTTCCCTTCAGGCCGAGAAAGCCTCCAAAAAGCTAACCAACACCTTGGCCTTTTACGGAGGGCATTCTGGCGTTTCGATCCTTCCATCTTTTCTCAGGTGTTCAACACCTACATTCGGTCTCATTCTGAGTACGCCATCCACGCCTGGCAGCTATGTTAAAAGCAAGACCTTACCTCTCTTGAACTGCCACAAAGAAGAGAGACCAAGAACGTACATGGCCTGTTTCATCTCCCTTACCGATTGAGGCTGAAAACCCTCGGGGTCTACGGTGGACAATATAGATGCCTGCGTGGCGACTTGATAATGACATATGATCCTGAGGAATCCAAACCAATTTTGTCGTCATTTACTAAAGCTGAATAGCAATACCACACTCAGAGGACACCATCTAAAGCTGGACACACAATACAGCCGGTTGGAAGGCCGCCGGCATTCCTTACTTCTTCGTATGTGCCAACACTGCAACGATCTTCCCACATACGTTGTTTCTTCCCCCATGCTAAGGGTATTCCAAAGACGTCTGGTTGATTCGCGTATCCATTTACATTACGCTATATAATCAGAGATGTCTACGTCAACCAAAAGCGAACAAACGGTGCTCGTTCTCAGCTTTTGTGCTTTACTACTTACACACTGCTGTTGTGGAATATAGTTTCGGATATATCACAACTGCCTTCATCAAGTACCTCCGTCCAAGAAAGCGGCGTACGAGTACGCGTTGTCGTTTCTTTTGTTCTTAAAACCTACCTTCCCTAGATTATTTCCCATATTACTCCACAGTAACAATTCAGTACACATTCTAAAATGTATATATGAATAAGGTGCACCTGAATCGCTAGTCGCTTAACTTGACGATTTACACTTATGTTTACTTTCACATCCACCATCCTACTGGACTTGTAAAGCAATCGCTTTTTTACCTGTAATGTATTCATCGTTCGTTACGACCAGGAGATTAAGCGTTCCATGAGCTCTCCTGCTTACGTGCGCATATACATACATTCAGATATCAATATATGTGCTGATCCCATTGTTCCAGTATACATTAACCTCAATTTTATACTCTTACCATTTTACTTGCCTGTGTAGCTGTCCTTCGCGTAGTCGGGAATAAACGTTTTTAATAGTTACTTAGTTATGGCAAACCTGTTTTCACTACCTTAGCAAATATTTGGCTAGCGCAATGTAATTCGTTTCGGGTTACCGGTGTTATGGCCGTGAGTGCCGAGTGTTCGTTGCTTTGTTTGGGTGTAGGGGGCTCGTGGCTATCGCCTATCGTTTGGTCGCTGATTGTCAGGTCAAGGTCCGATGAGTGGCTCATCCTGCATTGTGTGTTGCGTCAGCGAGTTATGCGATCGCGGGTAAGGCGTCTGGTGTAGGCAATTATTGTGCTGGGCAGTTTGCTCGATCACACCGACTGAAGTCAGGAGCGACGAAAGGTGATGGTTGCTTTCTTGAGAGGGTTTCATATTTTTCCATGGAGTTATAAGACACGTTGATGGAATGAGATGAGTGAAGGCTGGAAGGAAAGCTGGAAAACTCCGTTATAAAAAAGTAAAAATCCTGGGTACGTGATTGAAACTGCATGAAATTTTACGATTGAGAAATGGCGAACAATTATCTATATTTGTAAATCCAGTAGAAAAAATCTCCATCGTAAGTATTTCAGAAAGTTCTTCCAGTAGATGGAGCTCGTCAAACCGTGATAAAAAGATACAAATCCAGCGACGTGCAATAAATTGTCAAGTAGGTAACGCGACAATACGTGGACATGATATGGAGTGGTCGCCTCTGTGACCGACTCCACCGAAACCGGTCCTGTCCTGAAGACGTACTGCAAGCTCAACAAATCTGGACGAAAGCAGTCGTTGTAAGGGGAGGATTCGAACTTGTCTACTTGGACTTCATTAAAGTGTTCGATCACCTGCACCACCATATTCTTCATTATAAGGCTCGAAGCAATGGACTCGGTGTACATGTGCTCGGTTGGATAAGCAAATTTCTCATTTAACGTCAGCTAAATGTGAGAGTAGGCAACTCCCGATCCGACCCAATGGGAGTCCAAGGATTTGTGCCGGGACAATGTTTATTCCGAGTATGCATATAGGATCTTGCTAGTGTTCTACAGTCAAAATAGATACCATTTACGGAAGATGAAAAAATCCGGCTTCAGATTAAGACAGTGGGCGATCACGCGGCAAACCAGGCGAACTTGACAGGGCCTAATTGTGTTCATCCGAAAACCGGCTGTAGTTCAACTTGACGAAAAGCAAAATCGTAAGCATACGACATCACCTTACCTGCAATAATCGACTTGGAGACCAGCAGTTGCAACGTATTTCTCAGGAAAGCGACAATGTAGCAATCACACAGGATGATCTTGGCTGGTTGAAACAGGACAAAATGTGTTGTATAGAGTTAGTCAGCAACTTGAACCTTACGGTGGGATTTCGGAAAGTTCAAATCATCAGTCTATCCGCAAATGCACCATGTGCTCTGCTAATTTTCAACACAGGTAGCAGCAAGGTTACTGATTCTGGTGGAGCAAATTGCATGCTGCATTTTTGAGGCTCGCGCAGGCAGAGGGCATTTGATGTATCCAGCAAAGAATACCAGTTAAATCCACAGGTTCATTATCTGAACACATCATTCGGTATTCATCCCATGTGTACATGCACGCTTGCGTACCTCAAAAATCATTAACAACCTGCCGGAATTCCCTTGTTTGACTGCCAGGGTGGATTCCTGCTTCTGTGCATTCTAGCACCAGCAGCTAATGGTTTGTTTTATCTAACCTTATTCGACGCTGATTAGCTGTTTCACGAATCCACTTACATCGCAATCTGTTTCTCGATCTACCCTAGAGGTAGAAGCGGAAGCTGCCAGTTGGCACGAATCTTCAATACTCACCTAAATTACGAAACATAGAACTTTCATAGAAACAACCAAAATATTATTCACTACGTGAAGGCGACAATAGGGAGTTAGAATCGCTCCGTTGGTTTCATCCGCGCATCACTCCATGTTAAGTGGAATGACTGCCTTTCTACATGACTTCTATTACATACATGCGTGATAGGGAAAAATGCGCTGAATGGAAACAAAAACCTGCTCATTTTCGGTGGATTGGCAAGATTACTACTGCTCACCATCTGTGTTCTGCCGATTTGTGGTACACAACTCGTGATAGTTGGACTTTTTGGGAAACGTTGTAAAATACAGTGGTTTCTATGGGAAGCGTTTCACGTAGTCAGGTGGTCCATTTAAACCGGAAACTACACGGGTTACAAAAACAATGGTTAGCACCGAAACATGTTAACATTCCTGTCTGGAGTGCTGTAGTGATTCCTCGGAATTATACTCCATCCTAGACAACAAACATGTTCGAATCTCTGATTCAATGTGGAATCGTAATCACAAACAAGTACGAGCGCTTTTAACTGCTCGCTTGTGACCGTGCCAACTAAAAACGCTCCTATTCGCTGTTAACGATAGACCTCTAAGTAATAAAACCATCCTCCTGATGGTTAACATTAGGAAAACATAGGAAAGGTGCGTTAAAAGGGAACTTTTGAGGCCAAAACCCTGGTAAAATGCTTCCCAGTTTCATCCAATGATACATCTCGTGGTTCTTGAACTAAACCTCATTAAAAGACGCACCTGCGCTGTATTCTTCGGCCCAATCCCATCAACTTTTAACCAGTTTTCATGATGGTGAAACCATGCTTCAAAAGCAAGGCCATCATCTAGCGGATAATTGAATTCTTCCATGGTGTTCGCAAGTACGGCTGTGATGGAAAGCGTTGAGTTTGTACGTGTTGGCTGTTTCAAGCAAAGATTGCTGTAACCCCTCAAACTCTCTGGACAGGATTTCCTGAAGAACTTCCAAAGGGACCATCATGAGTTGCAAATCGCGAGTTAGTAAAACCCCGTCGCAAATCTATTGTGATGACTGAAACCGCTGACTGCAACTCATTGAGAACGAATCAAATGTGTAACGCGTGAGGACGAACAGTCTTGAAAACTGACATGCGCGAGTGAACAGAGTACAACAAAACAAGTACAAGAAAGTATAACAAAAAGTCAATCAACCAATAACCTAAAAGAACACAGGCAACGGTTAGCAAAATTACCCAGCTGTGAACGGATATCATGCGAGAGTCCTTAAGCGGAACAGATGGCACGCCAACTTTGATTAGTATGCTTTATTAATTTATGCAGAGAATGGACAGTCCGGAACACAACATTGAATTGTAATGGATATACCAAACTTTGTTCGCGGATCCCAGTCGCCTAGTAATCCGGCGCCAACCACTACGTACCGGTTCCAGTCCCAGCTCCGGTTATGCTTACCTGAGCCCAAACATGAACGAAATCGGTTAGGGAATACTTTGATGGAAGAGAGTTAAACCAAAAACCCTTTACTTCGGATACGATGATAATAGTGACCGAGAACTATTTCAGGTTGAATCGAGATCCGAGGGCACAAATCGTACAACAACACCTCGGAGCGCTTTCGTTAATCTTCATCACTTAGGGGGCCAGATCGACATCAAACTTATCCTGAAAGATACAGCCAACAGCGCAGCCGTCTGTTCAACGTTATTGTATAGTTGTGCAAACCGGCCCATCACATTCACAGATGTAAAGAAGCGAGTTGCATCCGATTACCGTGGTTTTGCAGTTTAGCTCCTGTCTACCGAGAACATCACATGGGTAAACTCATCGTTTTCTTTATGACACAGGAAGAACAACTGAAGTTCTCGGAACCATTACTTCGCGCACCGGACATCGATGTCTGGCCATATGTAACACGTCGACATGCGGTGGACCAAAGGCAGGTACTACTGCGCCATGTGTTAGGCGTATAGGAGTGCTAGGAAAACCAAGCGGTATCGGGCCAACAGCGGGCTTTACCAACGCCCCTACAGAAGACGAACGCTTAGGAACCGCGGATGTATGCGCGCGAGGAATAGACACAGAAGCTGTGCGCGCCTCGTAGCCTCCAATGGAAAACGCGTAGATAAGCAGCAATTTTGTTTCTCAAAACAGATGCATATACTTCATGATGTTGATCACAATAAACAACTCCCGTCGCATCTTAAATTCATGTAAACATATTGGCTATCCAGACTTGCGTCGTTTATGCGACAGGGAACTGGACGAAAAAAGAAGATGGGAGGCCATTCGATGACTTGGTCAAAGCAATGCAGGATCTCACTTCAAAATTGTCCCCCATTGGTGCTTTCATTGTGAATGCCCTGAAGAAGATGAACATGTTAGGTGGGAGACGCGTATAGAAATGGCCACGAGCTGATCACAATAGTGTAGGTGTTGTGAGTTTCTTTATTCTTCCGTTCATTGATTAGCTTCGTCGCATTAACTACGATTGAAGTCTCGGCGCAAAATCTAACACAAAGCATAACAATACCTTTCACGAATCGTTTTTTACTGTTATTGTGCATAGCCTTGTCGGTTCCCACCATGTAACTGGACTATACTGCGGTATAATACAGCGGATTTGCTCCACGTCTCTAGCTACTGTGCACGGTGATGACGAACAGAGGTCCGAATAGATGTTGCGTGTCATAATTCAAATATAGCGAGGACGTTAGAACTTCGGATTCTTAACCGAAGTGCCAGCCCGGTTCGTGGATCTCAGTGGCCTAGTGATAAGGGCAATAGACGGCTTCTGACTGTCTGCATCTGATGAAATCAAACGAGAACGAGACCGGCTGTGGAAAAACGCTGAACTCGCCCAATCGGGTTACAAGTTTAATATCGCCCAACAATAAACAAAATAGTGTGGAACAATTCGACAAATACAACAACCGATGATGTATTTCTGCTCTTGTAATAAAAAAGGCGATTATGCAAGTTTCGACACAGACACAAACATATTCCCATAGCTAGATATTGGGCTTTCAAAATAGAGAAGGGTTCTGTGGGTGCAGAGGTGTGTCCAAGCAAACTTAGCTTGATTGAACTTGAGGCTGTTTTACCAGCAACGACAAATAATTTGCAGGAAAGTAAAATGATAGACCTGTATATTATCAGAATACATTTTAACCTTGCAATACATTGAGATCAGTTACAGATACTGCACACCGATTCAAGTGCAGGGTTTTTCTACGATTCTTTCGGCACACTCGGAAGAGGAGCGTGCAGAAAGCGGATCAGAAACCAGTTCGAAATCCGTAGAACATTGCGGAAAACGGTTGCTCGAGCACGAGCTAATTCTGCAAAAAAGAGCACAGAGTTGAAATAGCCTCATAGGTGTAATGAGTGCGATGCAAATTGCATGCACGATAGCGGAGTGCGTGATGCGTGGCATCACGTTGAGCCTACCGGTTGAAAGCGTGAACGTTAACTGTTTAATCCGAACAGAGTGACCGAATCGATGCTTTGCAAAGCATTGAATCTAGGTAAGCTGACCGAAATGATGATGCTCAACAAGAAAGATAAAGACAGCAAAGCAAAAGTGCCTACGAAGGAAACGTCGTATAGTCGCAAAACCTGAGAAAACAACAATGGGTTCAAGGAACAGTTGTCAGTTGGCTAACCAAATGCGAGATTTAACCTGGCGAAAAGTACACAGACCTCAAACCATGCCCATTATTCAGTAATGGTTGGTGAGCTGAGGATGAGCACTGGATTTCAAGATCACAGGCAAACTCGATCCTACGTCAGATGCTGCTGGACTGAAACACTACTTCAGCACCATTCGTCCAAAGGCGCCACGATTAAGCTCTTGAAGCTAACAAGTTCACCCCGGTTTGGCACGTGCCGCTTCGTTCTCGTGCGGGTTGATGCAGTTGGCAAACATTAAACACCTCCTTACGAAGGTCCATACAATCTCATCGCTCGCAAAATAGAAGTATTTCGTATTGGATAAAAATGGTTCTAAAGACCCGGCCAGTATTGATCGCTTAAAAGCAGTGTGCGTCGAAATTCAGTGTCCGCAAAAGAGCCCTGACACTTCTGACATTGAACATGCTCGACCGCAGAGCACTTCACTCACCCAAAAGATGTATGGCTCCAGTGCTCCCTCTCCTCCCCAACCGCAATCTGTCACAAATTCAGGCACACAAAAGCGTACACGTTTTGGAGATACAGTTATTCTTTTTTATAAACTAGCTACGCACGCCAAATTGTACGTATCAACCATTCATCTTATTGACTCACGTTCTAGTGGGAAGTTCTGTAGTACTTGTAAACTAACTTAATGCTGCTACGTAGGAAATATTAGTTCCATTCATTCAGTTCATTCATTCATGTCAATTCAAGGTAAGCTTTAGGTAACCGGATGTGCGCATTTTCAGCATTTTAAATTGCCATTTGCATCTAAGATAAAGAATATAATCAAAATTGAAAATGTTATAAATGGGTAGAGAAATGGAGAAGAGTTCACTGGTGTCACTCGAATAAACTGGCCCTCATTCCTAGGTGACCAGCGCTAAATAACAGCATCTTGAGGATTTGTATCAGGCCGAAAGAGCAAAATACGACGCAAATAATTCGTCATAACTGGTTTCATCTGGCTTAAAATGTAATGACCAAAAGCAACAAATCATAGATCATGCGCAGTATCTCAACCTGGTATACAAACTATGGCAGTTTGACTTTCTCGGTGATTTAGAAGTAGTTTGACAAAGGACTTGTCAAAATATTAATATAAAAATTTATACCCTAAAATCCCAGAAGTTGGACATGTCTATATGGTGACCAAAATTAATTTGGCCGGTTTTTACCTCAAGCTTGAAAGTTCATTATATAAATCTTATCGATCTAGACCACTGTATGTTGACAACCTCTCTATGTCGACCACTTCGGTCCAGTCCCTTGCGTAATCATCGCATAGGTTAGTTAGGTAGTTAGCGTACAAGTGATGTACAGCGGAAACGCAACGGCCAGTTTGAAGGCCCCACCCATCATCCACTTGGTAATGTAACTAAGGTTCATAATATAGTTATACGCTATCCGTTTTAGTTGGTGGATTCCAGGATAGCGTTGTTAAACACTGCGGATTTTCTTCGAAAAACTCGTGAGTAGTTCATAGGATAACAGGGTAATGCATTCAACATGAGACAACTGACAGCTGCCTTGAGGCTCTCTTTTGGTTGTTTGGATACGCACGACATTGATCTTTTGGTATAAACGTATAGGTCGAATTCTGTCGTGAATGTATGTGACAGTACAATTTTATAACTGTGCATGAATCAGCTAAATAGGCTCATTACAGCCCGACTGAAAGTTCACTAAAACTTCAGCTTAAACCAACGCCACTATAGTGTCTTCTGGGTTTTACTGTTGTCAGTCGATAAGAAATGATGGTGAATCCACTAACTACGTATATATATATATATATATATATATATATATATATATATATATATATATATATATATATATATATATATATATATATATATATATATATATATATATACACGCCCCATACTGAGGCTGATGTTGCATTCTTGATGCTTCTTCACCGCAGTTGGGCTAAACCAACTTACACTTAAACTGGGTCTTTTTAAGCTGGATAAATTTCATTCCACTTTATTTGGTTTGTTCTGACTCCCTGAGAAACCTTCAATTAACTGGCCACGTTGCTTACGCTAATTGCGCTTATCTTCGGTAATTTTGTTGCGTTTGTAGCATTTTTAAGTAACTTGTGGACATTTCTTACTTATCACGGATTCGTTGCTAACCAACTTACTTCAAATGGTAATATAGAGAAGAGTTATGCCACCGTACCTGTATGCATTATTGGATTTATTTTATTTCAGCTTGTCGTTTAAAGTGAATGGCTATTGCTTGATATCCCCGGTGTGGCTGCGCTTGATGTGCTTGTTGACAAGGTGCCTACCTGTCTATTACCCACTACCTCATCCATCTGGCTCCAGGAGACAGCTGGTCGTTGCTGGAGGGGACGGCATGCACGGTCCTTGTGATCATTCCAGGCTCGAAGAGCGGTCCCATGCACTCAGTGTGGAGCTGACTACGGTCTAGCCACTGCGTTGTGTGCGCTTGATTCCCCAACTTCAGCGTGCTTGTGTTTGCTTGTGGACGAATATCGGCTCCGTTGAGGAAACGCTACTCCCGTGCACATACCTCAGGGTCTTATTGCTTCGGGTTTAAATTGGATATGGGATGTGTGGTTGGAGATGTGGGTGGTGCAGTGCAAGCAATCCCTGGTCCTTCTGTAGGTTCAGGCGTTCGCATTGACAGGAAAATCCGAAAACAAATGCCACCAACCATATTAGCGCCCGTGGGATCGAAGCTGAGATTACGAACTGAATAACAAAAGCCTGAGATGCTTTTGCTAATCACCCCCAACTGTGGTGCAGACGCGACATTGCTTTCTCCCTAAAGGGTATAGTGTATAATGCAGCCGTCCGTTCAACACTCTGATATGGTTGTGAAACCTGGCCCATCAGGTCGAACGACAAGTGGCTCGTCACGTTCGATCATCGCTGCCTTGGCAGCTTAGCTAACGTCTGGTGGGAGCACCGTGTGAGCAAATAAGCGTGTTCGGAGTCGCGTATTTGGTGCAGGAAGAGCGAGTGAACCACTCAGCACCATTATATCACGCACCAGGGCTGGGCCACGTGTCGAGCATGCCAGCACACCGACTCCCGCGACAAGCATATTTTGCGCGTTGTGCGTGCGGTTGGAGGAGGAAGATGGGAGGCCAAGCGATGACTTGGTCGTGAGAAATGAAAACCCTCACTTCGAAGTTGGCGTCGGTTGGTGAATCCCGACTGCCTGGCTGGGGTCCGAAGGACGATGAACACGTTTGGTTGGACATGCTTGCTAAGATTGCCAGGACCTGACCCCAATGGCGTTTGTGCTGTGAGTTTCTTCGTTCATCCCCCTACCGCTTAGCCTCCCCTCCAATCACGACCTCATTCATTATGCATAATATAACTCTCTTTTTGCGGCACGGTATCCGGCTATTAGCTCTCCGTAACGATGCCCAGCCGGCGTGTCACTGTTGTTTTTTGCATATCTTTGTATTGTGGCACAATAGCAGAGGTGTTTTCCACCCGCAGCTAGCGTGTATACTGATGATGATGATGTTACTGAGCTTGCAGTGGCCCGACGATTTTCCCGTTTTTTTTGGTATGATGATAATGTTCTTCCAAAATTATTTTGTCATGTACTCAGGGAATCTAAGGTGTATGTCTGTCTTCGCCTGCGTACGATTGTTTGAATAGCTCGGCACGCACTCGACTTTTATTGCGTTGCTGTTGATTCGACTGGGATCCCATAGCTAGCCTGGTGTATCGGTAACGTCCTGGTGGTTCTGAATTGCTAGAATAGTTGTGGCATTTGGCTGACTTTAGCGTTCCGCACCAGAGGTAACTGTCCTCGTCACTACAAAGTGGCATCTTATGTTAGTAACTAAAATCAAGGTACTTGACCTGAAATAGACTACCATAGCCAACATTTGCTCTCTTATTTACTACTAAAGCGGCGTTTATGCTCAGGATATTTTTGGATTCTACAGATGAATCTACTTCTTTATTGTTCCACTGACCAGGTAAATTTACTGACAAACAGAGATTTCACTAAATAAATTGATATGCTTTATCTTATTTATGCAAAAATACTTCAATAATCTGAATTGTGACTTCATATTTGTCCAACAGTGTTCAGAAGCGGATTCAAACCATGCACCGGGATACTTGTTGGAAAATGAATGGTGAATACATGAAAGGAAGGCACTAAAACTTGGGACGAATGCAGTACTTTTATACTTTAAACCCTTACAGTATCAGTTCAATCGCTGCATTTGTCGTAAAAAACTATACTGGATGTGCAATTCATTTATGCGGTAGTTGGGATCGAATATCTGAAGTGAATGGACATTGTTATAACTACCAAATTTATTGAACATTTTAAGAGGTTCCCATTCACTCTTTGTTAAACAGTCTTAGCGCAGTTGCAAAGATAGACAGCACAGTTGTTCGAAATTGCAACGCACATCATTTTCACTGGAGCTGTCTGTAATAAATGCTAATTATCAACAATCTTCTCGATTCTCCTAACACGTATTCCGGAGTATTCGTGTCGGAAACTAGGCTCAACATTTGCACATGTCATCCTTCCTCTTAGATACATGTCTTTCGGAATTTGAAGTAGAATACGCTTGATGTCATGGTAAAATTCGGGACCACTCGAGGAATCAATATGGACAAGCGCACTACTACTTGTCGTATTTCTTTGAGAATAAGGATTCAGCATTTGAACCGTCATGGAAACATGTAATGGGAGCGCATTTTGCCTTTCTGGTGTCCGTTGAGAAGTTACAGTGAAAATGTGGTTATATACGGGTAAAAATCTTAACAGGTCACACAGGATGGACATGGTGAAAATTAAAATATGGAAAATAACGTCAGCTAACTAGTTCACACCGGTTTACTCACCGCGTTATATGCATTATAAACTCTTAATACACAAAGTCACGAATGTATGTGCCGAGAAGCTGTTGAAAAATCGTATGGTCGACTTGTTCGAACGCACGCCCCAATAGGCCCACGTGTAGGATGCTCCTTCTTGACACCTGTTCAGCCTGCCTCGATCGACAAATCTGGACCTGGAACAAAACGCTCAGATCTCTTTTGCCAGAAAGTGGTTGAAGGTTCTGTTTAGCGAGTTTTTGTGAGCACGCCAGCTGGGGCAGTTAGTGCAGCCCTCCACGTTTATCCACATTAAAACGAAGTGGGTTCTGGAATGACCACATGCAAACCCTATCCAGGGCGGCTTGAAGTAGTTTACTATCACCTAGTGCATTGACCGTCCTCCACATTTCGTTATCATCGGTATAGAGAAGGCAGTTCAAGCTTATGAGACATGTGATATCGTTGACAACCAACAAAAATGTCCGTGGTTCCAGTATCGGCCACTGTGGTATTCCGCATTCATATCTCATGGGATCTCATAATGATTCATGCACTCGTACCTGCAAGCGCCAGTGTTGGAGAAGACTTCTGAGTCACCCTTAGGTGGATCACCATTAACGAAGCTTTAGAGTTCGGAGAGTAGACTGCCATGGCTTAACCTGTCGAATGCCTTGGAAAACTCGAGAAAAAGTATATCAGCTCCTTTGCCACTGTCTACCGCTTCAGTCCAGCTGAATCGTGCCAGCAGAAGATTTGTAGTGCATGATCCAATTCGTCGGAATCCATGTTGTTCTGGTGCAAGTTACGTGAATTCTTTCAAATAGGCCGTTAGCACATCAGCAATAATGGCCTCCATGACCTATGCAGTACCGTTAGTAGGATTATCGGACGGTAAATGGCTGGATCAGAACTACTATCTCCTGGTGGATTGGAATAAAAATCCCGTGTTTCCAAATGCCGCGCACATATTTTCGTCGAAAGATTGTTGGAAAAATCGAGCCATAGGTTCGGATGAACATGCTTCTACGGCTACGAGTAGCATTGGGTGTTTTGTTAACCACTGCAGGAAAGCTGTGCTGACGCACAATTAATAGTTTGTTTAGTTCTGTCTCTGATGTAAATGATGTATGAGTGTTTTGGGGATGAGACGACACTTGTCATAGGATTCGGTAGACACTGATCGGGCTAAAAGATTGGATCATATTGCAGGCGCAGTGTATTCGCTGCATCCTTCGAGAGCAGTGTCAATCCAACCGGTGTTGGAAGAGGAAGGATTCCGTGTTTCACTTTACGTACACTGTTCCCATGCTGATATCGCAACTTGAGAGTTCAGATCACACACATTGTTCTTATTTTGAAATGCCAATTTATCGCCGTGAACAAGCTGAGTCCAGTGGTTACGTTGGGTCCCATAGGCCATCTATGTCCTGGTGCAATTAGTTGATTCTTTTTCTGGGTCTGTTCTTACAGGACTCAGTAAATGTGCTTGTAGGGCATCTAATGGTGTTAGGCATCATGAAATTCCGTGAAAAGCGGCCAAATAGCATATTCAGTTTCAATGATGCTGCTAAACACTGTATTGCAAGCGAGTTACAGAAGGATGTTCTGCACACTGCGTGATGTCCTGTCATCAGACCACGAAAAACAACAGTGAAATGTCTGTTGAAGCGGTTTCATTCTTTCGTAAAATTTCTGCTCAAGCTATTTTCAGTCTACAATACTGGTATTCACCGTCGATGAAACCAGACATAAAACGAATTCCAAGTTAGAGTTGGGGAACACGCTGTGTGGTTGGGCTGCAACCTGCAACCTCTATTGAGACCTTGGTTCACATGTGATGGACCTCGGTCATTCCGATAGCAAGAACCATAGCTGATATGGAAATATTGTGTTGTTGCTCCTCCCAACATTGGCACCTCATGACCGCGGTTTCTTCCTGGTTTGGACTGATCAGGGGGAGACAGCTTGAGCTTGGGTTGAACTCAGGGCTTAGTGGTTCACGGCTGACGCCATTAACACTATACCACTGAGATCCACGAGGAACGCTTGGTACAGCGGAAACGAGTTCAAAGTTGGACCTGAAACCCAAATATTTTCATTTCAAATAGGGTCCTTGCGACTGGAATGACTGAGGTCCACCTCAAGTGAACCGAAGTCACAATAAAGGTTGCGGGTAGCAGCCCAACCACCCAGCGGGTTCCCCAAGTTCAACTTTGAACTCGTTTCCGCTGTACCAAGTGTTGTTCGCGGGGATCTAAGTGGCAAATTTTTAATGGCGTCAACCATGAACCAGTACGCTCTGAGTTCCACCCCAGCTCAGGCTATCTCCACTTGATGAGTCCAAACAAGGACGAAGCTGCGGTTGTGGGGTGCCGGTGTTGGGAGGAGCAGCACTCAAATATTCCCATTCCAGACATAAAGCGTTTCTGGCTTGCATTTATTCGTAATTAGCTACCAAGGCAGACATGCTTCCCAAACCGGAAGTTGCTGAAACCCTATATATTTATCATATTTTGCTACTGTCGAACATTATATATCAAGCGTTTCCTCTGGTATCAGATGGCGCAGCTTTGGTGGGTGCGATCATTCGGTGGGCAGAGCTGTGCACATTATTTTTCAGAGCAGAAGGAGCTGCGAATAATTCAGTGGAATTAAAACGCATTTTCATTTTCCAAACTACGCATTTTTTCTTCGTCCGCATATCATTTCTTCTAGCTTAATTCTAATTCTGTACTTTTAGCGATTACTCTTTTCAATAAGTCCAGAAACCGATGTGACGTAGATGAGAACCTGCCCGGTTCTCTGCATCCTGTGGATATTATGTCACCTTATGTTCATTCGCACCATCTAAAGCGCACAATCTCGCCATATGACGTGAGTCCTAACGATCCTTTATTATCTGCGTCCCACCTGGTTGTATAGGATAATGTTAACGAATTCAGAACAGTACTGCTACTCTAAAAATATTCGTGGAGTCATAGCCTGCGCTGTTGTACATGACATAGGTCTACATACTTCTTAGTGCTTGGCAAAGCAAATGCGTGGTTATTTGCAGCCCGTTCAAGATAAACCTTTCAAATATTTCCTCGTGACGGGTGTAAACTCTGAAGCCTGTTTTCTTATATTTTATTCCAAGAAGTAAGAACGCCTGCGAAATCGATTCCTTAGTTAAGCTCCTTAATGCCTTTTCAAAGCTGATCCCCAATTAGGTTTCAAAGATTGCTTGCCGGATATGCTAATTGAGCACACAAAACAGTTGAAAACTGTACAGCCTCTCCAGCATAACTGACTTGATGTAACTATGTCTTCACCTGAGCGTGTTGTTTTGTAAGCAGCATTGTAAGTGTTTCGCATAGGTGTTCCTCGAACCAACGCATATCTTCAGCAACAACTTCCGAATGTTGTAAAATTTTGGATCAAGCACCCATGTTCTTTACCACTAAATCGCCAGAATTCGGAGCTCAGTGCCAGTGCCGAACAGATGTAAGTGGTTTGCTGTCAAAGTATCGAAAAGCGGTGGTCGGATTTTGTTACACACTGAGGTTTATTTGAGGTCCAGCGTGTCCGAAATGGACAGCACAGCCGCTAAAATCCAGCAAAATATTTTGCGCTGTATTTTCTTCGAGCCGTGCTCGAATGCTGTAAGGGTAGAAATCATTTCTTGGTGAACAAAACGGCTTTAATGACGTATTTTTCGGCTTCGCACCGGCGTATGGTATATCTCAGTAAAACGTCAATTCCGGTGCC
Organism: Dicrocoelium dendriticum; assembly: GCA_944474145.2. NCBI lineage: Eukaryota > Metazoa > Platyhelminthes > Trematoda > Plagiorchiida > Dicrocoeliidae > Dicrocoelium > Dicrocoelium dendriticum. The sequence goes on from OX104067.1 coordinate 85,420,642, forward strand.
TACAAGATCCTATCCCGATAAGTAGTTAGAGGTTTCCGATCTGAGCCCGAAGTTTATGGCCACTCAAATGGACAAAATCTCATGAAGAAATATGGTGACAGGCTTTTTGTCTCCTGAATGCCAACCATAGGATGTATACTGTATGCTGTATACTGAATGCTGTACAGAAGCTGCAAGAAGACATATCTTTGTGTAGCTTCAGCTAAACTTCCTCGGCCATCATGACCCATTAGGTTGAAGAGTATATCCCATATTTCATGTCTTTAAAGTGCTTGCCCAGGAATTTCTTGTATCCCGACACTAAAAGTGCCTCGAGTTCGGGCGGCGGCAAGTTGTGCCAGACATTCAGTACACTCCGTTTGAAGCAGATTTGGTGAGCAGTCCGCTTCAAATCAGGTAATGGGAGCTTGTAACAGTGTCAACGTACGCTGCTTGGTGTACGCATATGGAACAGTGGCCTCAACATTCGGTAACCACTAAGATAAGGGACCTATATAATAAAGAATTTGCTGAAGATGCTTGATTAAGCGAAAAATGTGAAATAGACTGTGGCTGGCTTGCCCATGACTACGACCACCATGTGTCAAAAGCGCGCCCGACTGTCGCCCAAATTGTATTTCAAATTTGGAGGATGGCTTTCATTTTCCGTGCACACTGAACAGTGAAATTAACTGGTTGAAAAGCTGATCGTATGGGTTTGTTGTAATCGAAACCATGGTTTGTTTGGTAGATACGTTGCAACGTTTCAAAATGCTAAATTCTAACAGTTCCCGTAGAATGGTCAAAGTGAACATAAAAGTAACGAATTGTACGTCAATAAATTTGACAGTCTAAATGCGATGGGTTTTGATTTATACCATTCAATTACCAACGCTATCACTTTGTGAACTTGAGAACGCATTGGAGCTACAAACTCGTGAAGCATGTCTGCCCCAATCCGCAGACTTACCAACAGTTCACGCTTTGGCCTTATGTATGCTAGAATAGGATCGATACATCGAAGCTTAACATGGCCCCTGCGCAAGCATGACATGCGAAATGGTGAGGCGTTTAACGAGGAAGTAGTGGAACGGTTTGCCGTGAAAACAGTCGAGGTGAAATCGCTGTCGGAATCCAAGAAATTCATAGATGTCCATTTTGCCGATTTCAGATTCAGGGAGCGCATCGAACCCGAATAGAAGATGGCGCAATGTAATATGCAGCAAACGTGCTGGAAGCATTGATGTGATTCCGTGCAGGTGCCCGAGCCAACTATCATGGATCCAGACAGACATAAGTCTACTAGATTTCGATTTCCAATATTCTGTTTTTAGTGCCTCCAGTGTCTCCAGCGGTATGAGACAAGGATTCCCGCTGTCACCTTTCCTCTTTAACTTCGGTGTTGAGGAAGTCATGGAAATCACGCTTACAAGACACGACTTAGAAGGTGCGGATCTGCTCCCAGGAGAACGACTTCTTGACTTAGAGTATGCTGATGATATTGCCTTAATCTGTGACAGATCCCAAACGTGCCAAGCCGCGCTGGACAGATTAGCACTGGCTGTCAACCGCTTCGGGCTTTGCTTCGCACCCTCGAAGTGCAAAGCGTTCCTTTAAGATTGGTCTGGACCGCCCACCACTCTGAGCCTTAGTGGGGATCAGCTAGAAGTCGTTCAAAAATTCAACTACCTGGGAAATTGTATCGGCGCCCGTGGGATCGAAGATGAAATCACGAACCGTATAGCAAAAGCTCGAAGTGCTTTTGATAACCCTCGCCATCTATGGCGGCGGCACGACATTACTCTCGCCCTGAAGGGTAGAGTGTACAATGAAGCGGTACGTTCGACCTTACTGTACGATGGCGAAACCTGACCGCTAAAAGCAGCGGACCTGAAGAGGCTAGTCACATTCCACCACCGGTGCCCTCGCAATTTATCTCACATCTGGTGGGCACACCGCGTGAGCAACGAGCGTGTTCGACGCCTTGTTTACGGCACAGGAAAAGAAAATGAACTGCTGAGCACCGTTATTTCACGCACCAGGCTCCGATGGCTCGGCCACGTGTTACGCTTGCCAGCCCATCGACTCCCGCGACGTGCGTCGTTTGCACGCCAGGGGTGTGGATGGAAGAAGAGGAGGGGTGGACAAGCGATTACTTGGTCGAGAGGAATGAAGGCCCTCACTTCTGAGCTGGCCTCGGTTGGAGCGTCTCGGCTACCGGGTTGGGGTCCGAAAGACGATGAACACGTTTGCTTGGACACACTTGCTGACATGGCAAGGAGCCGACCTCAGTGGCGTTCCTGTTGTGAGTTTCTTTGTCTCACTGCATCTCTCTTAGCCTCCCCCACCAACCACGATCTCATTATTTAGCCTTATATAATTTCGCATAGTAACTTTCTTTGGTGCACAGTAGCCGGCTGGTAGCTTACCAGAACGATGCCCATCCGTTACCAATAGCTCAGCCGGCTTCTTTCAGTTGCATTTTTTCTCCTTTTTTCTATGTATTGCGGCACAGTAGCTGAGGTGTTCCCTACCTCTAGCTAACGTGTATGATGATGATGGTGCCTGTAGTTTAGCGACGGTATTACATAAGCTACTATCGTTGCACACACATAGTTCTCCCAGAGCAGATGACATTTATCCAAAAGAGCTACAGACAGCAAGTGCAAAGGTAGCCAAACTAGCATTTCCATCCTTTGGAAGGTGTTTGTATGAAAAACAGGCCCTTGCCATGTTGAAGCATGGTATCATCGCGAATTTTAAGGATGGTAGCCGTTCCGAATCCATCGACTGTCTTTTAGTGACCCACTTCCAAGTGCTCTCGAAAGTGAAGGGTGATCACTGCTGAGGCACTGAAGAATTAACAAGAAATATTAAACATCATACCACCGGGATAACAAGAGTTTCGTGAACATCTGTTGCATACGGCTAGCCTAAGAATTGCACCTGGTATTTGGATCAAAACAACTGAATATTGGGACGGGAATTGAAATCATGTCTAGGTTTCTCTAAGTACTTCTACTGCGTGTATCACCGGGTCCTTATACACAAATCGTAAATTTACGGCATTTGGAATTGTGCCTGGATGTACCAGGAACTTCCTATTTCAGCGGTTGCTCTGAGTTTGGGTTCAGGTCTCATTATCTGATCAAACGGGTGGATTACAGTGCTCTACATGATCAGTTCTGAGGTGGTGCCTATACATGTTTTCAGTAAAGAACTCGCACTTGTCATCGAGTCCAAGTTCTCCCTTTCTATCGATACTATCAAGATAGAGTGGGTGATGGATTATCAAGGATATCACACCCTGCTGCAGTGAGACCTGTTCAGGCTGGATGTTATGGCACCTCCAATTTGTTTCGATATCTAGTTGGAACGGACGAAACCCTCTTCACCAATAATGCCTCGCACAGTGAGTGGCCAAATGAATTAGGATTAGTAGGGCCTAAGTGACATAGCTGCCAGATGCTGTACACTCAAGCCGAAGCTGCCACTGTAGCGAAAAGCGTAAACTCGAACCAGTGTGCCGAGACCCGATAAAAAAAGAACGGCGGATAGAAAGTTAGTTTATTGATTCAAAAATGCAAATCACGCCTTCTACATTATCATATTTATAGCTATTCGTTACGGCCGTGCGCTACTTAATATAGCGGGCGGTTGCCGAGTGGTCTGCGTCTGGTTTGCAACCATAAGGTCACCGGTTCGAATCCGCGTAGAGGTGGGCGTCCTCGTGTTATACCCAGGCCGCGCGCGTAGGTAATGAGTTCCACTCCCAACTTGGCTATCTCTACCTGATGAGTCTAAACAAAGACGAAACCGTCGGTCGTGGAGTACAGGGATGGGAGACAGCAACACCGAAGCCCTCATACGACCTACTTGTGCGTTCATATCTCCCGCAAGTACTAGAATATCTGAACAGGTAGCACTGAGTAGTAGGGCGTTCAGTTCATGATTGAATGTAACCTTGGCAGCATTAGAACTGCAGTCGGTGGGAGTGTAAATGGAAATTACAAACAAACAGCGTTTCGTACTACTCTGTGAATCAACCTTAGCTGAGGTCGTCAAACAAGCTGCACATAAACAGCTGTTAACCGGAATGTAATCAACCAACGGTGGCTCTACCTTGGAGCTTAGAATGATACTTACACCAGCTTGACCCGTGAGTGTTGCATCGCCGTATACGGATGCGCGCAACCAATAACGAGAGGATAAGCCGGGTGCAGTTAATTCAACAACCCCGTTAGGTCATTGATCCTAGTTTCGGACACATAACACACATCAATACCCAGTGTGTCCAACGTACGCGCGAGTGCAGTCTGTTAACCTATTTTCTTCGAGTGTGAAGGGACAACGTGGCCTTAAACGGGACTGTTGCCGATAGGCATCCGAAGGGTGTTGTGGGAAGGTGGCTGCAGATGGTTCTACTCCAGTGGCACTTCGGTTGCTGCCAATTAAGCAAGGAATCATAGAAGGAAGGTTAGTGATGGGGATCGAGATGGGAGTAAGAGAAACAAGTGGAAAAGAAAGAAGGGAGGCGCCAGCAGTAGCATGTTTTCCCTTAACCGCCCTGCAGTATGCAGCAGACAAGGCGACCCTTAATAATCTGCGCGACGGCCGATGCAGGATGGAGTTTATGTTTGAAGGAAAAGTCACGGCTGTACATGGGCTGAGATATCCTGCCAGGGCACCCAGACCTAGGCAGGAGGACGATTAGGGTCCTCATAAAAAGCCTATGGCTCAAAAGCCTACCGTAAGGCAGCGGGATGTGGCAATGATTTGGTATTACAGAAATGGACGCCATCCCAATAAAACCCTCTTCGACTTATGTCATCTCGTCGACTGGCGACCTCACGGATTCGCCCAACTTCGTGCGGTGACAGCATATAACGCACATCTATGAAGGTAATCAACGAGAATACGAACGAAATGGGCCAATCGATGAATTCAATGTAACTTCCCAAACAATCTAGTGAGGCATGAGAAGACGTTTGGCAGACACCAAATAGTCAACCGGAGCAAAGTCCATATGGTGTTCCTAACAGAGGGAAAGTTCCAGTCATCAATCTTTCCACAAATGCTGAACTATTACATAAGGCTCTACGTAAAATACGCGATCCAAGCCCGGATTACCTGGTGTAAGCGTGATGTTGATACACTTGTAGCTCCCGAACTTAGAGCGACCAAACTCGTTAGCGGGTTGTTGCACCTATACTACCAACGCAGACTGCAAGCCTTGGGCTTCTACAGTGATCAATCTAGCCGTCAGCGAGGAGACCACATAATGGTCCACTTAATATTGATGAACCCAATTCACGCGTGCCGCGATCTGCTGCAAATATACCAAATTAAAAAGGTCTCCAGCCAAAAGTTCCAACACACTACAATAAACTTGATTGTCGACAAAACATTTTCTCCTTGCGAATGTCCCGAACATGGAACGCCCTTCCAACTCACGTCATTTTTGCTCCCACATTTCCGCTTTACAAAATGCGCCTTGATGCTCCACTAACCCACTTGCATTACCTGACACAGTCCGTTCCACTCAGAAGAGGAGACAAACTATGTGCTCAACAACACCCTCCGCAACGCGGTGTTCAGGAAACTTGCATCAACCTTCATGTGAATAGCTTGGACGTGTCCAACGCGAAGCTACATACAACAATGGTTCAAAAAGCGGCATACGAATGACGTTGTCATTACTGCGTTACTTTTTCTCACGGAGTATGTGAGATACAACTGTGCTTCATATTAATCCGTGTACATACATTCAATTCCCATCACCATTTATCTTTACGCAGGAGTGCAGCTAAATCGGCGGATGAGTAAAATGACAATGCACTTAAGGTTGATTCTTTTAATTTCAATTTTCACTCCGACCATCCTACGGGGTTTTTCAAGCGCCTGCTCTTTTACCCCTGATAAGTCATCGTTCATTGTTCGGGATATGTATTGAAAAATAACATTCAAACGACCTATCCTAACATTTGCGTTATCTTTTAGACAGCACACATCCGGTATAGCGATGTGAGCTTTTATCACTTCCTGTGTGCCGTCAGATACATGCGTCTCCCTTGACAACTGCGGGTTTCCAATTGTCCAGGATCGATTCATGAGACAATATAGGTCATCTGACTAGGACTGACCAGGCCTGCACAATGACGGAATTACCATCTGCAGTACAGTTGGGCCAACCTTTCTACACCATGTGCCCTGTTAATTTTCCACATTGGCGGTATCAATGTTATTGATTATGGTGGAGCAAATTGAATGTTGGCTTTTTGAGGCTCGCGCAGTCAGAGGGCATTTTATGTACCCTATCACTACAAAGCAACAAAGAATACCACTTTTATCTAAAAGTTCATTTCGGAACATGCTATCTCATTATCTGAGCACATCATTCAGTATTCATCCCATGTGTACATGCACGCTTGCGAACTTCAAGAATAATTAATAACCTGCCGGAGCTCCCTTGTTTCGCTGCAAGGTTGGATTCCTGCTTCTGTGCATTCTAACTCCTACATCTACGATTTGTTTTATCTAACGTTATTCGATGTTGATTATCATCATCATTCGCTATTGATGAAATCATGGAGATTGCATTTACAGGACATGACTTAGAAGGTGTGGAGCAGCTCCCAGGAGAACGACTTCTCGATTTGGAGTATGCAGACGACATTGCTCTCATCTGTGACAGCTCCCAGACGTGTCAAGCCGCGCTGGACAGATTAGCACTGGCTGTCAGCCGCTTCGGGCTTTGCTTCGCACCATCGAAATGCAAAGCGTTCCTCCAAGATTGGTCTGGACCGCCCACCACTCTGAGCCTTAGTGAGGATCAGCTAGAAGGCGTTCAAAAATTCAACTACCTGGGAAATTGTATCGGCGCCCGTGGGATCGAAGACGAGATCACGAACCGTATAGCAAAAGCTCGAAGTGCTTTTGATAACCTTCGCCATCTATGGCGGCGGCACGACATTACTCTCGCCCTGAAGGGTAGAGTGTACAATGAAGCGGTACGTCCGACCTTACTGTACGATTGCGAAACCTGACCGCTAAAAGCAGCGGACCTGAAGAGGCTAGTCACATTCCACCACCGGTGCCCTCGCAATTTATCTCACATCTGGTGGGCACACCGCGTGAGCAACGAGCGTGTTCGACGCCTTGTTTACGGCACAGGAAAAGAAAATGAACCGCTGAGCACCGTTATTTCACGCACCAGGCTCCGATGGCTCAGCCACGTGTTACGCTTGCCAGCCCATCGACTCCCGCGACGTGCGTTGTTTGCACGCCAGGGGTGTGAATAGAAGGAGGGGTGGACAAGCGATGGCTTGGTCCAGAGGAATGAAGGCCCTCACTTCTGAGCTGGCCTCGGTTGGAGCGTCTCGGCTACCGGGTTGGGGTCCGAAAGACGATGAACACGTTTGCTTGGACACACTTGCTGACATGGCAAGGAGCCGACCTCAGTGGCGTTCCTGTTGTGAGTTTCTTTGTCTCACCGCATCTCTCTTAGCCTCCCCCACCAACCACGATCGCATTATTTAGCCTTATATAATTTCGCATAGTAACTTTCTTTGGTGCACAGCAGGCGGCTGGTAGCTTACCGGAACGATGCCTATCCGTTGCTGGTAGCTCAGCCGGTATGCAACCTTTGTATCTATTTTCCTTTTTCCTTTATGTACTGCGGCACAGTAGCTGAGATGTTTCCCACCTCTAGCTGACGTGTATAATGATATAATGATGATCATCATCATTCCTCATTATACACGTCAGCTAGAGGTGGGAAACTCCTCAGCTACTGTGCCGCAGTACATAAAGGAAAAAGAAAAATAAATACCAAAGTTGCATACCGGCTGAGCTACCAGCAACGGATAGGCATCGTTCCTGTAAGCTACCAGCCGGCTACTAGGCAAAAAGAGAAAAGTATTATGTTTTACGCTAAGAAATGAGATCGTAGGTGGAGGGGGAGGCTAAAAGGGATGGGGAAGGACAAAGAAACTCACAACAGGAACGCCACTGAGGTCGGCTCCTTGCCATGTCAGCAAGTGTATCCAGCCAAACGTGCTCACCATCTTTTGGACCCCGACCAGGGGGCCGGGACGCTCCAAACGAGGCCAACACAGAAGTGAGGGCCTACATTCCTCCTGACCAAGTCATCGCTTGACCACCCCTCCTCGGCAGGTGGCCGAGTGGTCGGCACGTTTGCTTTCCAACCATAAGGTCACCGGTTCGAATCCGCGTAGGGGTGGGCGTCCTCGCGGTATACTCAGCCAGCACGCGACTAGTGGTGGTCGCGCGGCAGCGAAGCGTCGTTACGGCGTATAAGCTGACACATTTCATTTCATTTTCCTCCTCTGCTTCCATCCACATCCCCGGTGAGCAAACACGAATCCACTTAATTCGCAATCCGCCTCACAATCTGCCCTAGAGGTAGAAGCGGAAGCTGCCAATTGGCACGAGTCTTCAATGCTCACCTAAATTACGGAATATATAACTTTCATAGAATCAATCAGAATTTTATTCACTATGTGAAGGCGACAAAGGGAATTAGAATCGCTCTGTTGGTTTCATCCGCGCACCACTCCATGATAAGTGGAATGACTGCATTTCTACATGACTTATCTTTCATACATGCGTGATATGGAAAATACGCTGAATGGAAACAAAAACTTGCTCATTTTCGGTGGATTGGAAAGATTACTTATGCTCACCATCTGTGTGCTGCCGTTTTGTGGTACGCAACTCGAGATAGTTGGACTATTTTGGGAAACGTTGTGAAATACAGTGGTTTCCATGGGAAGCGTTTCACGTGGCCAGGTGGTCCATTTAAAGCGAAAACTACATGGGTTAAAAAAACCATGGTAAGTACCGATACACGTTAACATTCCTGTCTCGAGTCCTGTAATGATACCCCGGAATTATACTCCATCCTAGACAACAAACGTGTTCGAATATCTGCATCATTTTTAGATCGTAATCACAAACAAAAACGAGCGCTTTTAACTGCTCACTTGTGAGCGTGCCAACTAAAAACGCCCCTATTCGCTGTTAACAAGACCTCAAAGGCATAAAATCATCCTCCTGAAGGTTAACATTAGGAAAACATAGGAAAGGTGCGTTGAAAAGGGGTCTTTTGGGGCCAAAAGTGCTTCACCGTTTCCTCCAATGATACACCCCATGGGTTCCTGGACCAAACTTCATTGAAAGAAGACGCACCTGCGCTGTATTCTCCGGCCCAATCCCATTAACTTTTAACCAGTTTTCATGATAGCGAAACCATGCTCCGAAAGCAAGGACATCATCTAGCGGATAATACAATTCTTCCACGCTGTTCGCAAGTGTGGCTGTGATGGAAAGCGCCGAGTTTGTACATGTTTGCTGTTGCAAGCAAAGGTTGCTGTAACCCCTCAAACTCTCCGGACAGGATTTCCTGAAAAACTTCCAAAGGGACCATCATGAGCTGCAAATCGCGAGTCAGTGAAACCCCGTCGCAAATCTATTGTGATATCTGACACTGCTAAGCGCAACTCATTGAGAACGAAGCAAACATGTAACGCGTGAGGACGAGCAGTCTTGGAAACTGACATGAGCCAGTGAACAAAGTACAACAAGTACAATAAAGTATAACAAAAAGTCAATCAACCAATCACCTAGAAGAACACAGGCAACGGTTAGCAAAATTACCCAGCTGTGAACGGATATCATGCATGAGTCCTTAAGCGGAACAGATAGCACGCCAACTTTGATTAGCATGCTTTATCAATTCACGCACAGAGTGGACAGTCCGGAACACAACATTGAATTGTAATGGATATAACAAACTTTGTTCGCGGATCCCAGTCGCCTAGTTCTCAGGCGCCAACCACTACGTACCGGTTCCAGTCCCAGCTCCGGTTATGCTTACCTGAGCCCAAACATGAACGAAATCGGTTAGGGAATACTCTGATGGAAGAGAGTTAAACCAAAAACCCTTTACTTCGGATACGATGATAATAGTGACCGAGAACTATTTCAGGTTGAATCGAGATCCGAGGGCACAAATCGTACAACAAGGCCTCGGAGCGCTTTTGTTAATCATCATCAATTAGGGGGCCAGATCGACATCAAACTTATCCTGAAAGATACAGCCAACAGCGCAGCCGTCTGTTCAACGTTACTGTATAGCTGTGCAAACCGGCCCATCACATCCACAGATGTAAAGAGGCGAGTTACATCCGATTACCATGGTTTTGCAGCTTAGCTCCTGTCTACCGGGAACATCACATGGACACTCATCGTTTTGTTTATGTATGTATGTATTCTCAACAGTCTATTAGCTAGACAAAGAGCCAGCCTAAAACCATGGAGATAAGCAAGATTCATGGCGTCATAATCATCGTGGCATGCTAGTTGAAGGTGAGCAACACACTTCAACTAATATGCCGCAGGAAGAATGGAACATTTTGATAAAAAGAAGAACAAAACACTTTTAGTTTGTTTTTCACACGCCGCTTTTGTTCTTTTTTTGTCATTTTAATGTTTGTAGAATTAAACATGTGAATCAATACAATAATGTACACAATTCTTCCATTGATTCCGGTTGCGGGCCATATCTTCAAGAGTGCTAATCCATTGGCACTCCTCATCTTTGGGTCCCCATCCTGGAAGACGTACGGATCCTACAGCGGCTAGACACGACGTTAGCGATTTCATGTGTTGCCGCCAAGTGGGTGGCTGACCACCACGCGGTCGCCTCCAGCCAGGTCCTTGACGAGCGAATAGAGCGCGACGCGGTAGACGCTCAGGTGCCATGCGTAGGACGTGACCGAGCCATCTCAACTGGCGCAACAAAACCAGTTTGTTGAAGGGAATACTCGCATCCCCCAAGATGCGACGTCGAACGTCATTACTATTAACTCGATGTTGCCACCAAACACGCGCGATCCTCCTTAAGCAACCGTTATCGAATGCAGAAAGACGACGCATGTCTTCCACGCGAAGCGGCCAGGACTCGGACCCATACAACAATATTGAGCGAACTGATACGCTGTAAACGCGGCCCTTTAGTGAGAATGAGACGTCGCGACGACGCCACAAGTGCCTCAAATTGATAAATGCCGATCGAGCTTTAGCGATACGAAGAGAAACTTTTTTGTTGATAGTGCCATCAGCAGAAATACAGCTCCCAAGGTAGACGAAACTATCTACCTGTTCAAGTTGTGCACCTTCGAGAGTGAGTACGGGAGCAGGTGAAAGCCAATCCTTGAGCAGTACTTTACACTTCGATGGGGCGAAGCTCATGCCATACTTAGATGCTTCAACCGCAAAACGATCCTGAATGAGTTGCATACTCTGAGGATCGTCACCAAGTAAGGCGATATCATCAGCATAATCTAAGTCGGTCGCGCGCTCACCCGGTAAAAGCTATGGGCCAAAATGATGGAAACCTTCTAGAGCATTCGACATAACGTCTTCGATTGCGAAGTTGAAGAGGAATGGGGACATAGGGCAGCCCTGTCGCACACCGCTATTGACAGTGAATTGCGAGGAAAGCTTGCCATAGACCCTCACTCTGCCGGATGTATCAAGGTAAAGTGCTCGTAAGATGGTGGTATATTTCTCTGGCACCCCGTTCTTTAGTAAGCAACGCCATAAAGCAGGTCGATCAACGGAGTCAAAAGCGGCACGTAAGTCTAGAAATGCAATGATAGTGGGCCTGTGATAAATGTGGCGATGTTCGAGGAGCTGGCGGAGCGTGAAGATTTGATCCACGCATCCGCGGCCACGACGGAAACTAGCTTGTTCTTCACGGTAGTATGACTCACGTACTGGGGATAGACTGCGAAGCAGAATGGATGCCAATAGTTTAGAAGCAACCGGAATAAGACTAATCCCGCGATGATTTGCACATGAAGTGCGAGCGCCTTTCTTGAAAATCGGGATAATGACTGATTCTCCCCAAGAGGAAGGCACTTTCTCTTCATGCCAAATTTTTGCGAACAGCGCGGTCAGCTGGTTAATGATCGCCACACCGCCGTACATGAATAGCTCCGGAGGAAGTCCGTCTAAGCCGGCAGCCTTGAAGCGCTTCAAGCGTCGAATCTCAAGGCCGACTTCCGCTTCGCTGGGTGGATTCAGAGGGACGAGCCAGGGTGGACAACAACGTGTACTGCATGTACTGATGGACGGTGGAGGCCAGTTGAACTGCGAGTGAAAGTACTCAGCCCAACGGTCCATACGCCTCTGTTGGTTGGTGATCGGAGACTCATCCACCTCAAAAATGACCTCACTGACACCAGGTTTCCTGAGGCCAGTGGACCGAATGAGCTGGAAAAGCTTGCGAGTGTTGCCAGAGAGGGCAGCGGTCTCCACCTCTAAAGCACACTCAGACCACCATGTCTCGCGATCCTTGTGTAGGCTTTGCTTGAGCAGCCGGTTGTCAGAACGGCGCCGCTCGTTGCAATCAGATTCCGCGGGGATATCTTTGCGGCGTTCGAACAGCTCCAGAGAACGAGCAGAGATCCAAGCCTTCAATGGGCGTCGAGTTAGGCCGCAGCATGACTGGCCGGAAATGGTCAGCGCTTTCCGTATACAAGTCCAGTGTTGTTCCACTTCTTCCGGTGGATTGCAACTGAGTGCATATGCCAGTGAAGACTGATAGCTCGTCTGGACAGATGAATCAGTTAATCTGTTTACATCAATCTTGCAGGGCTTCGTGTTTCGGGATCCTCCAAAACACATACAGATTTTTGCGCAGATCAGAGCATGATCTGAGTCAACGAAGGTGGACCAAAAGGACCTGCAGTCTAGTACGCTGCCGCGCCATCTGAAGCTAATTGCAATGTGATCAATTTGAGACCACGGTTGTGTTGAAGAAGGGGGACGCCACGTTGCGGAACGCTTCTTCGTACACCTGAAGTTAGTGCTCGAAAGAAACAGACGGTTGTCTTCGCACAATGTGAGAAGTCTCTCTCCGTTATCAGAGCGGTTCTCATCGAGCGAGTGATGACCACCAAGGTGGCGTTCGTATGGTAACAGGCGGCCAACCCGTGCATTAAAATCCCCAGCAAGGATAACGACATCCGACTTTTTAGCATTAGTCAAGAGCTGTTGTAGATCCCAACAGAATTCGTCCTTGACCGGGTGGCCACTGCAGTCAGTTGGAGCGTACACAGAGATCACAAACAAGTTGCGTCTCTCTTCGCGGTGCCTGTTGATTCTACACGAACCCCGAAGCCGAACTGCACATAGTCGGCTGTTAATAGGGAACCAGTCCAGTAGTGCCGCCTCGGCCTTGTCACTTAGTGCTATACCTACACCAGCCAAACCCGTTGAGGCTGCTTCTGGATCTCCAGAAAGACGCAGGTGATATCTGGCTTCGTGGTCAGTGGGGGATGTCAGTGTAAGCACAGTGCTGGGATCTTGCAATCGGGTTTCTGAGAGGCAGCAGACATCAATGTCTAGGGAATCTAGGGTGCGCGCTAGACCGGCTTGCTCTCCATTCTGTATGAGTATCCGAACGTTGAAGCACGCCAGACGGAACGAGGACCGGGGACGAAGGAGAGCCATAGGTTGAACTCCTCGGTCCGCGGCGCAACCGGAATCGCAGCCAGATTGTTGAGCACATGAATCGGGTAAAGGAAAGTGAGGATTGTTAACAAACAAACAATTGGCGTGTGATGAAGTCGCGTGAAAGTGACTAGCAGAAACAGCAGCTGATGAGCAAGTTGTAATACAGTCCATGGTTTTGCGAGAGGGCGTGATACTACCCGGTTGCTCAAGCAGAAGTAGGGAGTTGACTTAGGGGACTCCACCTCGAGCCCTTGGTTAAATAACCTACCCGCAAGGCAGCGGGGCGAATTTAGGGAATCGCGCCCATTGGGATGTGTTGACTGAATGTTCAGTTCATGCATCTTTGTTTGGTAGATTACCAAACAGGGGCCCAATACTCCCCATATAGTCAGCACACCTGCTGGAATACAATGTCTCACCGAGGTGGAACATTGTCGCCGAACACTTTGCTGGAACGGGGTACACCCGAACCACCCAGCTGGCACCACGAGGAGGTAGTTCGGCAAGCCAGGAAGAACAACTGAACTTCTCGGAACCATTACTTCACGCACCGGACATCCAGGTCTGGCCATATGTGACACGTCGACATGCGGTGGATTAAAGGCAGACACTACTGCGTCATGTGTTAGGCGTATAAGAGTGCTAGGAAAACCAAACGGTATCGGGCCAAGAGGGCCTTACCAACGCCAATACAGAAGACGAACGCCTAGGAACCGCGGATGTATGCGAGCGAGGAATACACACAGAAGTTGTGTGCGCCTCGTAGCCTCCAATGGAAAGCGCATAGATAAGTAGCAATTTTGTTTCTCAAAACAGATGCACATACTTCATGATGTTGACCACAATAAACAACTCCAGTCGCATCTTGAATTCCTGTAAACATATTGGCTATCAAGACTTGCGTCGTTTATGCGACAGGGAAATGGACGAAAAAAGAAGAGGGGAGGCCATTCGATGACTTGGTCAAAGCAATGCAGGATCTCACTTCAAATCTGACCCCCTTTGGTGCTTTCATTGTGAATGTCCCGAAGAGGATGAACATGTTAGGTGGGAGACGCGTATAAACATGGCCAAGAGATGATCACAATAGTGTACGATTTGTGACTTTCTTTATTCTTCCCTTCATTGACTAGCTTCGTCGCATTAACTACGATCGCAGTCTCGGCGCAAAATCTAACACAAAGCATAACAATACCTTTCACGCATCGTTTTTTACCGTTATTGTGCATAGCCTTGTCGGTTCCCACCATGTAATTGGACTATACTGCGGTATAATACAGCGGAGGTGCTCCACATCTCTAGCTACTGTGCACAGTGATGACGAACAGAGGTCCGAATAGATGTTGCGTGTCATAATTCAAATATAGCGGGGAAGTTAGAACATCGGATTCTTAACCGAATTGCCAGCCGGGTTCGTGGATCTCCGTGGCCTAGTGCTAAGGGCATTAGACGTCTTCTGACTGTCTGCATCTGATGAAATCAAACGAGAACGAGACCGGCTGTGGAACAACGCTGAACTCGCCCAATCGGGGTACAAGCTGAAAACCGCCAAGACAATAAACACAATAGCATGGAATAATTCGACAAATCCAACAACCGATGATGTATTTCTGCGCTTGTAAAAAAACGAACACGATTATGCAAGTTTCGACACAGACACAAACAAATTCCCAGAGCTAGAGAATGAGCTTTCAAACTAGAGCAGAGTTCTGTGGGTGAAGAGGTGTGTCCAAGCAAACTTAGCTTGATTGAGCGTGAGACTGTTTCACCAGCAACGACAAATTATTTTCAGGTAAGTAAAATGACAGACCTGTACATTATCAGAATACATTTTAACCTTGCAATATACAGAGAATAGTTACAGATACTGTACACTGGTTCAAGTGCAGAGTTTTTCTACACTTTTTTCGTCACACTCAGAAGAGGAGCGTGCAGAAAGCGGATCAGAAACCACTTGGAAATCCGTAGGACATTGCGGAAACGGTTGCTCCAGCACGAGTTTACTCTGCAAAAAGAGTCGAAACAGAGTCGAAATAACCTCATAGGTGTAATGAGAGCGATGAAAAATGCATGCACGATAGCGGAGTGGGTGATGTGTGGCATCACGTTGAGCCTACCGGTGGAAAGCGTGAACGTTATCTGTTAAGTTTAATCCGGACAGAGTGACCGAATCGAGGCTTTGCAATGCATTGAATCTAGGTAGGCTGAACGAAATGATGATGATCAATAAGAAAGATAAAGACAGCAAAGCAAAACTGCCTACGAAGGAAAAGTCGGATAGTAACAAACCCTGAGCAAATACCAATGGGCCCAAGGAACGGTTGTCAGTTGGCTGGCCAAATGCGAAAATTAACCTGGCGAAAAGCACACAGATATCAAAACATACCCATAATTCAGTAATGGTTGGTGAGCTGATGGTGAAACAATAAGTACGGTGTTCGAAATATGGCAATAAAAGAAATGTTCGTATGAAAGACAAAGCAACACCAGCGTCGGAGAATTACGAATGCCCTATGCTGTAATACGACCGTCCCGTTCAACGATTCCCTAGCTGTGATTATCAGCACCATGCATATAACTCTCGTCGGTTACATTGAGGTGCCGTGGGCGCGGTTTATCGTACCTTGCGTAGGGGCTCACAAGATTGCGATGATTATGTGGTTGGAGATCACATACATAGCAACCATTTGGTTATTGTACTCTATGTTCTGTTCTCCCATCCTATGCAACGTACAATGTAATCACTGTGTGTGTAATCCATAGATACTCAACGCCCATGACTCAGGGTAGCCTCCCATTTGATTGGTCAAATATCCACATTTACTAATCATGTGTAAAGGCGGCGTATAGAGGTCGCTAGTTTTATTCCACGTGCGAATCGAAGTTATTGATTGAAACTTGTGCTGAAAGCGCAGACTGTTGAATACTGTAAATGACAAGAGTTGGGTAAATGGTTGTGTTAATCCCAGCCAAAGGATCATTGAGCAGGACGAATGAACCACAGGAAACGGCATTCGGGGTTCGGTTACAACCAGTAGGTGGGGAGAAGGAAGCGGGTAATTGGTACCTTAAGTGAATCTGCAGTATGTGGAACAGTAGTTACGGGTTAGCAAGCATCTGCTCCAACGATCGAGCGCAAGAGGAAAAATAGACCAAGGATCTTAAAGAAACTACGTCATAATGGAGCAGACCAGATATAAAATTCATCCCACTGCATTAAACCACAGTGAACACAGGCGGTAAGTCAGTGCAGATGTGAAACTGACCAAGTCGTAAGGCCAAGAGTCGGAAGATGACGCAATTGTGGAAGAACTATCGGCCAAAACAGAAAGTGCTTCTCGCGCTGGACCAGCTGCCTGCATTTGGCAGGCAAGTTGTAAACGTGACCACAATTCGCAGGCCAAGATAGGAGCCATGGGAGCCAGCATGACGATCAAATCAGAGAGTGATCGGAAGTGAACAAAGCTGGCAGCTCCTGGACCACCGGAAAACATCGCTGATTGCTAGGGTGAAAAGTGAAAAGAAGTGGAAATCTATAACAGTCGAGGTAGCAGTAACTTTGAAACAGACCTTCCCGGTCGTTTAACTTTACGAAAATGCAGGGCGGAATGACGGATGAAGACGAAATGCGTGGAAAAAATATATGGATCTAAAGGACAAAAAATACAAGCAAGCAAAAGTAACGAGCAACCATGAAGATTAGCTTGTACACAAAAACGATCCCAGAAGGTGGAACACGCGAGAGACTGGCTAAATGGGGTTGGGCGTGAGGGCGCTGACCACATAACTATCATAAGTATACAAGTTAGCTAGAGGTGAAGAACGCCTCAGCTATTGCGTCGCAATACAAAAGAAAAGAAACTTGCAAGAGGCGCGTAAGCTTAGTCACCCCTAACAGACTGACGTCGTTCCGGATAGCTACCAACTGACTATTGTGCTACAACGACAATTATAGTATGCGTACGAAATGAGATCGAGGTTGGACGGGGAGGCTAAGCGGGAGATGGGACCCTCGCCATGTCAACAAGTATATCCAGCCAAACATGTTCACCGACTTCCGAGCCTCAATCAGCGAATTGAGAGGCTCCAACCGAGGCCAACTTCGGACTAAAGAAATTCCTTTTTCGTGACCATATCGTCAATTGGATAATCCTGCGCTTTTCCCATCCACACCCCCAGTGGGCAAACAACGCACGTCGCGGAAGTCGGTGGGCTGGCATGCGCAACATGTAGTCAAGACATGGGAGCCTGGTGCATGAAATAACGGTGAAGAGAGGTATATTTCGTCTTCCTGCGCCATAAACAAGGCATCGAACAAGCTCATTGCTCATACGATGTTCCCACCAGATATCATCCAAACTGCGAAGGCACCGGTGGTCAAACGTAAGTAGCCTCTTTGTCATCCGACCTATCAGGTCAGGTTTCACAACCATACAGTAGGGTTGAACGTACGGCTGCATTATAAACTCTAGCCTTCGGGGAGAGCGCCACACGTGGTGAAGATAAGCGAATACGTCTCGAGCTTTTGCTATACGGTTCGTGACCTCAACTTCGGTTCCACAGGCGCTGATACAAATGCCCAGATAGGTCAATTTTCGTACGACTTCTAGCTAATACTGAACAATGGTCAGCATAGAATGTGGACCCTGTCAACCTTTGGGGAAAGCTTTCAACTTCGAGACTGCAAAGCAAGGCATGAAACGGCAGACAGCAAGTGTTAATCTGTCCAGTACATCTTGAAACGGATAAAAGCTGTCACACATAAGGGTAGTATCATCAGCGTGCTCCAAATCAAAAAGTCGTTCATCTGGGAGCAGCTCCACAACTTCTAAGTCGTGTCCTGTGACGGCGATTCCATGACTTCCTCAATAGCGAAATAAAACAAAATGTCGCAGTGGACGCCCTCGTCTTAACCGTTGGAAATACGGAAGGACGGCGACAGGTTGCAGCAATACCGCACTCTGCTGGAGCTACGAGCCTAAAGCGCACGTATAATGTTCTCATATTGCTCGAGCACACCTTTCCCTAGCAGACAGTCCCAAAGGGCACATTGATCAAGTGAATCCAATGTACCTTAGATATCGAGGAAAATGAAGACGGTGAGCCGCCCATATATGTGACGGTGGTCCAACAATTGACGTGAAGTGAAGATGTGGTCGATGCAGCCTCGATCACGACGAAATCCAACTTGCTCCCCACGAATATGGCCTCCATTAGTGCTAGTCAATCTGTAAAGGATTACAGAGGTAAGCAATTTGGAAGCGATGGGGATCAGACTGATTCCTCCATGGTTGCCGCATTCCGAACGCGAGCCTCGTTTCAAGATCAGGACAATAAAAGAGCGGCTCTAGTCGGTTGGAACTGTTTCCTGCTCCTACTGTTTCACTAGTAACTTGTGTAAATCATCTACAAGGGCAAGGGCCCCCGAATGGATGGGTGGATGGCTGGATGAAGATCATTTGGTCCCGCTACCTTATTCAACTTCAGCAGTCCGATCTCACATTCGACCTCTGAGGGAGAGGGTGGATCTAAAGGAACAGCGCAGGGAGCAGGGCGATCGCTGGCCGGTGAGAAATCTAGAAATTCCGGTCGATTAAATTGCCTTTTAAAGTACTCAACCCAACGCCCCAAGCGTTTTGACAAGTTGTGAATAGGCTGTCCCTTCTCATCACATGTAGTTTCACTATCATCGTCTCCTGTTTCCCGTTTCTGGCATCAGACGGAACAACTTCCGATGGTTACCAATGGCAGCAGCCACTTCCATCTCTGACGCGCGGTGAGACCACTTGGATTCACGGTCTCTCATTAGATTAGCACGAAGTCTTCCCTGAGGTCTTTGGGAGTCTTATTGTAATCGCTTCCATCTGGAATGGCACTTATAATATTCTCATATTTCTCGAGCACACCTTTCCCTAGCAGACAGTCCCAAAGGGCACATTGATTAAATGAATCCAATGTACCTTAGATACCGAGTAAAACGAAGACGGTGAGCGGCCCATATGTGTGACGGTGCTCCAACAATCTACGCGAAGTGAAGATGTGATCGATGCAGCCTCGACCACGACGAAACCCAACTTGCTCCCCACGAATATGACCTCCATTAGTGCTAGTCAATCTGTGAAGGATTACAGAGGCAAGCAATTTGGAAGCGATGGGGATCAGACTGATTCCTCTAAGATTGCCGCATTCCGAACGCCAGCCTCGTTTCAAGATCAGGACAATAAAAAGCGGCTCCAGTCGGTTGGAACCGTTTCCTGCTCCCCCAGTTTCACTAGTAACTTGTGTAAATCATCTACAAGGGCAAGGGCCCCCGAATGGATGGCTGAATGAAGATCATTTGGTCCCGCTACCTTATTCAACTTCAGCAGTCCGATCTCACGTTCGACCTCTGAAGGAGAGGGTGGATCCAAAGGAACAGCACAGGGAGCAGGGCGATCGCTGGCAGGTGAGAAATCTAAAAACTCCGACCGATTAAATTGCCTTTTAAAGTACTCAACCCAACGCTCCAAGCGTTTTGACAAGTTGTGAATAGGCTGTCCACTTTCGTCACATGTAGTTTCACTATCATCAAGTCCAATGCTTCATGTCTCTGGCATCAGACGGAACAACTTCTGATGGACAGCACACATCCGGCTACCGAATAGGATCCAATCAATCAAAGCACCTGTAGCCCAGAGGCTCAGGGCAATACCAGCAGCGGCTTGGTCGGCACTCGAAGCTGCATAGCCTATCGATGGGCGCAATCAGAAAGCACTGCCGGTTTCACCTGAAGGAAATCGTAAAAAGAGCACAGAGCACGAGTCTTGCACCCGGGTTTAGGATAAGCAACATATATCGATCGAAGTGTCTAAAGTTGGGGCAAGTGTTGCCTGTTGACCGGTCTGAGGGAGGATCGAGGGTTGCAAATAGAGGCCGATAAACTGGGCTTGACCTCTTGGTTAAACATGGGGTTCTTGATAGAGCAGGAGTGACGCTCTATGTTTGTATGTGAGTTGAAAATAGAAAATAGACGCCTATCAAAGCAAGGTGAGGGTGGGTCAAGAATCGGGGGTTGAAAACGGGGGATAAAGGCGAAGTTTGAAGGGGATGATAAGGCTGAGAAAGCGCATAAGACGGAATAAGACGAGAAGGCCTGAGCACTAGCTTCCAAACCCTATCCACTCTGCTCGATATAGCAGATAGGGCGCTGTTGCTTATTCTCTGTGACGGTCATAGCATCAAGAAATGGACTCAGTGGGCACCTAGTCTCAATGGAGTTGCACATAACGGCGTAAAAGCGCAAGGAACAAAATGCCAGACATACTTTTAACAGGTCTGTCAATTCTTGCAAACGCGCGATAACAGCACTGAGCACGAAGGATTCATCGTAGTACGTGTTGACCTGGAGCCGAAAAAATTTCGAGAGATTTCACCAGCAGTAGGTACAGGCAATGGGGCGAGTTGGAGAAAAACGTCGCCTGCTTTGCAGTGTGCAGTAAACGTAAAATTGCGATGAGCACAAAGGAACGATAGAGATATAAACACATCCCATTAGTAAAAATTCAACAAGGGTCACAGGTTGAGCTGAGGAAACCGAAGGCATTCAAACAAGAAACGATAGGAGGAAATGGAGACAAAACCCTGAAGAATTATCTCGGGACGGTTGTTCCTGCTTATTTTTAAAATTCAATATACGGTCGATTAGGACAGTGGCTGAATGTGTGCGGCATAGCGCTTGGCGATAGAGTCATAGCCCTGGAAAACTATCCAATACACCTTGCAAAAAGAATTAGCTCTGAAGACGTCTCCAGCGAGCAGCTCGTGCGAACTAACCATGGCATATTTTGGGTCACTATATGAGAGGTTCCACTCTCAGCTCAGGCTATCTTTAGCTGAAGAGACAAAATTAGGACAAACCGGCCATGGAGTGCGGTTAGGAGTGAGCAGCATCGAAACTCTTCACGTCGGATGCAGTCCCAGTGACCGACATCGCAAATATGCGCTTCAAAGCAAACCGTGCCCTCAAGTCAGATTGTATGTTGCAATCCACACACATACACACACACAACGGGCACGTCATGACTTAACCATAAACAGCATATTGTACCGGCAATTACGAGGTGTATGGGGACTCTGTGACCAATACAAATGTGCATGAAGTGAATGTGCTTCTTTGACCAGAGAATGACGTAAAACAGACAACAGGCAGAATCGACATCAAACAGCCAAGAAATTCTAACTTCACTACCCATTCGTCCGTCTGTTCAAATGAGGCAATCCAGAACATTGCTCAAGTCTGAAGGATAAAGTATCAGCAGCACACCAGGAAGCCGCTACAATGCAACCAGAGAAAATGGAAATGAACGAAAAAACGAGAACCTCTGGCCAAGGACACTAAATAGTTCCACAGAACAGAGCGAAGTGGTCATGGATGAAAAATGTGCCCGGTGGAAGGCAGTGCTATATGGGTCGAAGCTGAATCAAAAAGAGCATCACCACGAGAACAAGTAGTTCAAATTACACCAAAATTAAGTACGCCCCATAAACACTTGTATGGAATGTACACTCAGCTATTCGGCTCATAATATCCCATTTCCTTAGGGTAATTTAAACAAAAAGGATAACAATTAAGGAAAGGAACCTAATACCATGGAAGTTGGGATTACTAACCCTCTGAATGATACGCTCACGAGTATTGTGCAGGTGATGAAGGGGGTCGTCGGGCCCACTCAAGAGAATCCACGATGATTGTTCGGAAGACAATCGC
Source organism: Dicrocoelium dendriticum (assembly GCA_944474145.2). NCBI lineage: Eukaryota > Metazoa > Platyhelminthes > Trematoda > Plagiorchiida > Dicrocoeliidae > Dicrocoelium > Dicrocoelium dendriticum. The sequence goes on from OX104067.1 coordinate 85,442,912, forward strand.
TCAACCCAATGTAGCACATCATCGACCAAACGCAACAATCGATTTTGCCACTTGACAAGACCCTGTAAAACTGGGAACGGATATAGTGGACAGACGGTAACCAGCTGCGTGTAATAATTAGGGGGTTCAGTACGTGAAATCAGTGTGCAACTGTACCATGGATTTCTTGGGGATAGTTAACAGAGGCCATAGTAAATCTGTTGCAAATTGCACTAGGAAACAGTTCGGTCTAGTTCAGTAAAATTAAACAACCAGGATCCAAGCACCGAACTGCACAGACCCAGCGGTATTGACGCGTGTCGACAGGATAACAGCAATAACTGATGGTGGGAGTAAGGACAACAAAATAAAGGTAAAGAAAAAATAGGGACTTGAGGAATGTGCATTGCTGATGAGTCCCAGTAGGATGAAACAGCTGCCTAGTGTTTTGCGGATGAGTTGAAGGATTTCTGACCTGGCACCACTGGTGAAGAATTCTTAGCAACTACATGCAATAGATCGAATGCAGCAGCACCACTGAGTTAGAGCCTATAGCCATTGATGGGGCGGATCCGAGGGCGCAATATACAAACATGGTAGATGACATCTTAGTCAAATCCCACAAACAATTTATTCGTATAAATTTGGAAATTTGTTAAGCACTTCCTGTTCCAAGCAAACAGTGCGATAAGGATAATACACAATGAAATAGAATGCGAATGCGTACCCGGAGGCATTACCTCGTGGACCTGAGTGGCTCAAGAATAGTGAACACTACAGTGCTGCACCAGGTTTCTTTCCAAACAAAAACTGCCGGACTCCATCAGTATCTACCACCCGGGGCTCCTACCAGATATTGGATAGGAGAATTATCAGCAACACGCCGACACACCGTAGTCGAGCAACAGCATGCCAAACTATTGGGCTAATAGCAACCACTATGGGGCTACTAAACTGGATCCCAATTAACAGTCGACTATGTGCGATTCGATTTGAAACATCAGTGCGATTGTCCAGGCACGAAGCCAGCAGACGCTGTCTATTAATTTTCGCAGCGTACGCTCCCACAGACTGCAGTCTGGAGTCACTTAAAGATGAGTTCTAGGGGCAACTGGCCGACCTCCGTACAAAACGCCGTACCGACATCGTGGTGCTCGCTGGGGACTTGAACAGGCAGGTCGGTAGACTTCAAGTTGACGAACGTGAACTTGGTGGTCAACACGGCCATGGCACTCACGGAACTGATAACGGTGATCGACTACTTCAGTTATGCACCGATCACGGCGTCTTTCTGTCGAGCACCAGCTTTCGGGAATCCTGGCGCCAACGCGCCACCTGGAGACCCCCATCACCTGACCAGCCGTGGACCAAAAATGACCACATGGCCATTAGCCGCCGCTGGCGAGGTAGCATACAGGACGGCAAATCAATCTGGAGTACCTATCTCACTTCGGATCACGCGCTGGTGTGTGCCAAGGTTGCGCTACATTTTGGTAGACCCCGCAGCGTCACCAGAAACGCCTTGAGGTAGCTAAGCTTCCTGTCCCAAACGTTCTCCGCGTATTTCAGCATGCCTTGGCCTCATGGCTGAAAACTGCCTCATGCACAGACATTAAAACACACTGGACATGAAATGATGACTTCCCGATCGGCTTCAAATATGTTCCAAGATATTGAGCACACTGGACACACATCCGCGGCGCCATGTACAACTCTGCAACCCTGGTCTATGGCTTCACCAGTAGTCCTGTCAACCACTGGATCTCTGCACGATCCCTCCAACTACTCGAAAGCCGTCGAATAATCCCTGCGAGCGTTAAACACCACGCACTACGCAAGACTACTAACGCTGAGGTCAAACAGCTTTTCCAGGAAGATCGAGAGGCCTAGTGGATGCAGTGGGTCATTGAGATGGAGCAAGCGGCCACCTCGGGGAACTTCCTTAAGCTTTTCCTCCTGTTCCAATCTACCGGGGGCAAAAGGCCGACTGTAAGCGAAGTTTTATACGAAAGCAAAGGCCAGCCAATCCACTGTCAAAAACGCCGACTCGAGCGTTGGGCCGAGCATATTGAGCACTTTAATTGGCCAGCAGCAGCAATGAGATCCCATTCTGGAGCCCAGAGCGCTTCCTGGCGTATAGACACTTCACCACCATCCGAGGCTTAGGTTGACTATGAAGTACGCCTCTTAAAGCGCTACAAAGCTCCTGGCCCAGATAGACTCCCTCCGGCTCTTTACAAGGATGGCGACCCATCACTTGTTCGGGAGTTAACTTCTATCCTAAAAGAGATATGGGTCACTGAAGTTATCTCATCTGATTGAAGCCTAGCGGATATCGTGCCCGTCTTCAAAGCGGATACCCGAACTGACTGCGTCAACCACAGAGGGATTAGTCTTAACTGTGTTGCTTCCAAGGTGCTCGCAGCTCTGCTTCTAAGGAGGCTCAGCCTGGCACGCGAACAGAGCATACGTAAATAGCAAGCTGGGTTCCGCTCAGGTCGGAGTTGTACTGAGTACATTTTTACACTACGCCAAATACTCGAGCGTCGTCAGACATTTGGCCAACCAATGATCGTTGTCTTCTTAGAAATACGACCCGCATTTGACTCAGTCGACAGAGCTGCGCTCTGGAGTTGTCTACAGAGAAGGGAAGTGCCCTAAAACTATGTCACCTTACTCCAAACTATCTATTCTCAAACCTCGGACCGAGTGCAAGTGTACGGCGGACTTCCGTCCCCTTTTGTTCTCAACAGTGACGGGAGACACGGTTGCTCAGCATCCCATTTCTTGTTCAATTACGCTATGGACGAACCCAGTTGCGTTAAGCTGCTTCCGGGGGAGCGGCTTCGGGATTTAAAGTATGCAGATGACATCGTCGTAATCTGCGCTTCCTCATACGCCGCGCGAAATGTCCTGTGTACGTTGGAGATGTGTCTCACAGTTTAGAATGACCTTCGCACCATCTTAATGAAAGGTTTTTCGGCAGGACTGGCTAGGCGGTGCTCCTGAAGTTACCCTTCTAGGTCATTCATTGAGAGTGGTGGACAAGTTCGTTTACCTCGGAAACTGCCTCAGCGCTAATGGTTTAACGGATGAGGTCTCTTTGTGCACCTAAAAGGCTGGGGTTATTTTGCCAATCTCCGCCATCTTTGGAGTCGGAGCGATCTGAGTCTAGTTCTGAAGGGCCGAGTTTACAATGCCATTGACAGCGGTTCTCCTCTATGGTTGTAAGACGGTCTGTTCGCGTTAAGGATGTAGAGAGCCTAGCTGATTTTGATCGCCACTGACTTCAGAGCATTGCTGATGTACAACAGCAACATCTAACTAGTAATGTAAATATCCGACGAAGGATTTTCAAACCAGAGACTTTGCCGGCCACTGAGAAGTATAACACCTCTGTGCGGACTACAGTGCCTTAAGCACGTTCTCCGCATGTCTACTCGACGATTACCTCACCGTGTCCTCCTCGCGAACGCAGAAGTCGCTGGAAGCGAAAGGAAGGTAGCCAAAGTATGACCAGGAACAGAAGCATGAAGGAGCTAAAGTGAAAGTTAAACCACGGACGGTCGTTATCGATTCGCTGGCTGGAAGCCATCAACCATATATATATATATATATATATATATATATATATATATATATATATATATATATGGTTGGCGGCATCCGGTTTTTGATTTGCCTGTCATTGTGGTTAGCCACAGGATGCCTGCGCCTACAGAGGGATCATGGGTGGCTTGCGCTCAACCACACACAGTTCCAACCACACTCGCCATATACAGTGTAAACCCGAAGCAATAAGACCGGGAGGCATGTGGATAGGAGCCACGATTCATCAACGGAGCCGGCCCTCATCCCCTCACAGGCGAACACAAGCACGCTGTATTTCGGGAATCAAGTGTACACAAGGCGGTGGCTGGACTGTACACCGCTCCACACTGAGTGCATGGAACCACTCTTCGAGACTAACACGGCCACAAGGACCGTGCACCCCGTCACCTCCAGCAACGACCAACTGTCTCCTAGAGCCAGTATGGACGAGATAGGGGGTAATAGACAGGTAGGCACCTTGTCAACATGCACATCAAGCGCAGCCACACCGAGGATCTCAAGCAACAGCCAATCACTTGAGAGAAAGATAACCAAGAAAATACAGCGAGTAATACAGAAGGAAACGGTGACATAAATCTTAAATTAATGAGCATATGAAATAAACTGTTTACAAAAGAATCTGAGATAAGTTCCAGAGGTCAGAAGCGTATTTCACGGAAATGCCTCAAACAGGAAAATGTTACCGAAATTAAATACAATTGGCTTAAGCGACTTGTGCAAATTTATAAAAGAGAGTACAGGTAGACATTCATCTGAGAAAGGAAAGCACTAGAACAAAATGGAAAACCCAACACTTAAATAATAAAGAAACTTTGCATGCAAGCACGCGGTTAGTAAACCGAATGCAGCGTACCTACAAACGCTGCGCCGGTTCTGCCTACGTTCTCTGCAGGATCCGTCATCCTTTCGGTAGTGGTCCCGAATGACCCTGCTCATGGCTCACTAGGCCTGCTGACTCAGGCACTTGCGACCGCATGTGCTACAGCACCATCCGCTCGATCACGATGGAGTACAACCAATCGGTGCTTCCCGCCTCTTCTCTGCATGTATGAGGACTTCCTCACGCACCGCGGCAACTGCCTTCGTGATCAGATCGCGTCATGCACGCCGATCAACCGAATTCGATTCCCATAAATTGCAATCAATATGAAAACGTGAAAGGCTCACTTTGATCATATCCAGGTAACGTAACTTTGTTTTCCCCACGTGACGCTTCCAAATACTCAGCTGACCATGTAATAGTTGTTTCGGTTTCCTCGTCGAATCCATACGGCTCACATGACCGAGTCACCTCGTGTCTCACTACAAGTATGCAATCCACTGCACACATCCGACTTCGGCGCAACACTTCCGTCTCAGCAACTCTCGCAAGAAACGATGCGCAAAATCCGTCGTAAACATTGTTGATGGAACCGCTCGAGACATCGCACATCCCGACGGTACATCGTCCACGTTGCACTGCCGTATAGAAGAACGGACAGCACCATGGATTTGTACACCATCAGCTTCGCGACAATGGTAAGCTGATGCTTGTTCCACATTCGGCACTCAAACTTTCCGAATGTCGCCGCTGCCTTCGACACGCGGATACCCAAATCACTGTGTAACTGCTGATCAATCGACATCACACTCCCAAAGTAGCTGAAACGGAAGGTGGATTCTAATACTACAGCACCAATGCTGATTCGCGGCAATATTGAAGATTGCACCTCCGACAAAAAGGCTGGAAGAGACAGACAGTTTTGCTTGTGAGCCCAAATTTGGCCGCTGTCGAAGCCAGAGCACAAGTCATATGCTGCAACTCATCCGCGCTGTGTGAAAACAATGCATATTCGTCAGCAAACAGCAACATACGGATAGTTCGATCTCTGAACGGTTGTCCAAGAGACAGTCAAAGTGTTTCCGCCAGATCTGCATTATGTCTGCAGTCTGTGTGCAGGTAGCGTCTGAACTACCATCGACCAGCATCCTCAGCCCCTGGAATCTCGGTCCATACACCGCCGTCAAGCAGTCAAAGAAATCCTTCTGTCGGCGGCGTACGGCTTAGCATTCCAGCTGCTTTCCCTTCTCCGTCAACCATGCATTTTTAATGCGACGGAGCTCTCGGGTCAGTCGCCGTCGAAGTTTGCGAAACTGACTCTTCTTCCCCAACTCACCGGGGTCTGCCACATGCGCAACAAATGCTGCATTCTTTCCCGACATCAATGGGCCAATCGTCGCATTGTTCTCATCAAACCAATCAGACCGTTTACAGTTTGCGCACCCAATGGTCTCCAAGGCAGCTGCTGTCACCTAGTCGCGAATGTGGTGCCAGAGGTCGCCCACTGTGGCTATACAGTCCACATCACACAGTCGTGCAGCCATCACCTTCTCCAGCTCAGTATGTTTCGCCACAGTACCGATGCAGAGAATGTTAAATTTACGCCGATTCACGGCGGCAGTGCAATACATTAATTTACGAAAATACATGTACAGTTTGGTCCGCACCAATTTGTGATCACTGCCACACTCAGCTCCACGCAGTACACGTGTCATGCGCACTTCACGCATATCACACTGACGTACGATGACAGAGTCGAGCAGGTGAGAGTGACCAATCCGTGGGTGCGTCCAAGTTGCTGTATCACTCGCACTCAGTGCAAACCGAGTGTTCGTGATCGTCAGGCCGTGAGTGGCACACAGTGAGAGCAGCCTGTCACCGTTCGCATTCGCGGAACCAATGCCATCCGGACCGACAACATCTGTCTACACCGATGCATCACGCACAACGCGCACGTTGAAATCACCCAACAGAATGAGTCGGCTGCTCCACGGCACAGAGCGTATCACGGAGGATAACTGAGTGTGAAATTGACCTCGCGGGTCATCAGGACAACACATGGTCGAACCGTAAGTGCATATAAAAGTGGCAAACTCACGTCTTCCGAGTTGTAGGCGAACAGGCAACAGTCGTGCGCTGATGCCCGTTGGTTCACCCACCAGCTGGCCATGGAGGCGATCGGATATTGCAAATCCGAACCCATGAGCACGTAATGCTGAGGCAACGTTTCCCACCCAGTAGAATGTGTAGCCAGCACCTGCTTCATACAACTTACCTTGCTCAGCGAGCCGAGTCTCACTGAGCGCCGCAATATCGATGTGGTAACGCGCCAGTTCCATCGCGACCAATGCAGTGCGTCGCTCGGGGCGCTCACTGAAGTTACGGTCCAGTAGTGTGCGCACGTTCCAGCATCCGATGCTGAGTGATTTGCGCGCAGGCATACGATTGCATTGGTGAGCAATCGCACGCGAGATGGTCGTTGTGCTTCGGAGGTTTGCTTGAGGGACTCCGCCCGAAGCCTTTGGCTCAATAGCCTTACTCACAAGATAGTGGGTGATTTGGTGGTTTGCTTGAGGGACTCCACCCGGAGCCTTGGGCTCAAGAGCCTGAAGCACAAGGCAGTGGGTGGCTTGGAGGTTTGCTTGAGGGACTCCGCCCGGAGCCTTTGGCTCAATAGCCTGACCCTCAAGGTAGTGGGGAGCAGATCCAGCTCGGGAATGTGATTGCAGAGACAGATTGGGATCTGCTTGACGGCCGACACACGCAGCCTTTGAGGTACTGGAACGATGTATATATGTTTTGCGACCGTAGTAGAATACACCTGCGACCACGGCCAGACGCAGGTGGGTTTCAGCTGGTTTGCACCAATTTAACCAGGGGCTGGCTGGCTTGAGGCGAGCAGTAGCAAACCACTGAACACCCGGAGGTACTCTCCCACCGTCAGAGACAATGCTCTACGCCAATCGAGCTTTGAGAATATCACCCGTAAACCTGTTGTCTCCCATGGCTAGGTTTTACGGGAAGAGGGCCATCGACCACTTCCTAACCTCCGAAGAGGATGGACTAGGATACTGGCATGGCGCCCACACCTGACAGGAGAACGACTCGGGTCCTCAGCCAAAGCCTTCGATTAAATGTACACCCGAAAGGCAGCGGATCTAGCACATGGTTAGTTCACTGACTCATGCGGATTGGTGTCCTGGATCTTAGGAGAGAGAAGGGAAAAACCCAACTCCCACCTAGCGGTCGCCACGAGGAGGCGTCCAGGATATAACCCAATGGCGCAATAGTAGCAGCAGTAGGTAGATCATCTGTCAGGATCTAGTCACCACCAGCCTCAGCGCGCCATAGGCTCTCCCGCCATATATATATATATATATATATATATATATATATATATATATATATATATATATATATATATATATATATATATATGCTCTGGGGTTGAAGCAGGGAAACTATACGGGATTTGAAAAATCAACGACGAAAGAATAACAGATGATAAGCACATGAGTCGTCCTCAATTCTTACTGACGGGGGATCTAAATTTACCTAAGATATTCCGGCCAGACGCTCGGCTTCTTCCCAGTCATGACGACGTTGAAGCTCAATTCGCTAGAATGACTATTGAAATCGGAGCTACTCAACATGTCATCCAACCGACGCGCATAACTCCGACCTCGGCATCTTGTCTGGATTTAATGTTTACGTGCTGCGAGAAGACAAAAGACATGGGGGTCCTCGAACCTCTGGCGAAAAGTGACCACTGCTCCAGTGTGGCAAGCACAAGACTGCCGTTACCGTATTACAACCAACGGAAGCCGACATTCAACAATTGGAAGACGGATTTCAACGGGCTCGTCCAAGCCATAAATCAGTCTGATTGGACACTACCACAGGATATGTCACTTGAGACCCGTTGGTCATTAATGAAGGGGAAGCTTAACTCGCTGTGTACTCGGTTCGTTACCATGAAGTAATCAAAAGTCGGACCTGTCCAACCGCATTGGTTTGATAAGGCACATAAGCAGTTAGCGCGACAGTGTCGCAAATTTCGTATTCGCCCATCAGTTTAAGTTGTGATGAAGATTACACAGTGTACAAGAAACAGCGTAACATATGTAACGCCGCGAAGACCAAGGAACGCCGGCAGTTCGAAGAGGAGCTAGCAGCCTCGGCTACAACTGCCCCTAAGAGAATAGTTGCCTGCTTGAAACGTCAAATGAAACCCGCGGGTGACCTACTGGTCTTAGAAGGCTCGAACGGACAGACGCTCATTTCAAGCGCGGAACACGCGGACGCCTTGGCTTTGCACTTCCTCACCGTATTTTCCAGTAAACCGGCGGCTGTTCCAGTACCGGCACAGGTTGCGCCAGTCTTGCTCGACAGCCTACAATGTGATGCAGTCGAAGTGGTCCACCTCAATGTTGCAAAGCCCGCCCCCCGACCAGACGGACTTCATTCAATAATACTTAAGTCCCTATCGAAGGTTCTCACAGCCGCGACAAACCTATTCAAAAATCACTCTATGAAGAATCTGTCCCCAACGACTGGAAATGCTCGATAGTCAGACCGCATCCCAAGGGTAGTGATTCAAATAAAGTAGAAAACTATAGGCCGATCTTACAAAGTCCTCAAGAAGGTTGTGAAAAAGTGCCTGCTGTCCTTCTTCGAATCGACGGTATTGACGCCAGCGCAACACGGCTTCACGAAAGGGTGATCCTGCATCACCAGCTTGATGTACATAAGCCACCAGTAGGTATGAGCTCCCAACGAACGGAAATATGTTGACGTGGTGTACATTGATTTTAGTATGGTGCTTGATAGATAGAACCACGAGGTACTTCTTCGTAAACTGAGGACCTACGGAATCGGTGGCGTGCTACTTCAGTGGTTACGCGAGTTTATTGTGGGACGAAAGTTTAGAGTATAGGTCAATGGCTACCTGGCAGACTGGTTCCCATCGACCAGTGGCGTGCCTCAAGGAACTGTACTTGAGCCAGTATTATTTCTTATTCATATCAATGATGTCCCGTAGCACCTCCGGACATCATGTGTCCTGTTTGTAGATGATCTGAAAATCTGGAGGATAATTGAGAACCAGGACGACTGCGCTCGCCTCCAGCACGACTTAGATCGATTGTCAACGTGGTCCACTGAAATGCAACTCCCTTTTAACGCAAGCAAGTCCGAGTTCATCAGTATCACCAGAGGTGCAGCCACTCGATCATACACATACGGCCAGTTGGTCCACCCTAACACATCTGTCAGAGATTTAGGAGTCCTCTGGCGACATGATATGAGATCAATAGAAAATAAAGAAAAATTGTGCCGTACGGGACATCGTATGCTGTGGGCATTATGACGCAGTTTCTCCACATGGTCCGAAGAAACTATCCCTCGCCTATTCACCTCGCTCATGAGACCAATCATTAAATACAGCGCCCCAGTTTACCACGGGATAACCTAGTGGGAAACGGAAAAGCTAGAGAAAATAAGGCACATCGCAACTAGAATGATTCTCAGTTTAAGAAAGCTTTTGTAGGAAAAAGGTTTTGAAAGGCTTGGACTATACACACTATCCTACCGCCGAGTAAGACTTGACCTTATGATGACCCATCGAATACTACGCTCGAATCACTGCCCCACACTGCGGCTAATATTTCACCTGCGGGAACACTGTAACATCCGAGGACACCGTTACAAACTCAGGGTTCCCTGCATGAACAAGATATCACGTCAGCTTTGTAGAGAACAAAAAATCGTAAGCATATGGAATATCAGAAGGACTAATGGAGGCCGATTCCGTGAAGTGTTTTAGAACCCGTATCGACGATTATTTCGGAAGCCAGTGCTTTTTTGAAACGGTGCACATACAATGCAAAAATACATCCTATACCCGAAAAAATGACACCAATACGAATTCCTAATTGAATAAGGATAAACGAGTAACTGACCAAACACTACAGCTGACGATTCGCAAATAAATGTTTTCGATTTTTCATAATTCGATAGAATTGTACAGAAACTGTTCTAATTGTTCTTAAATACAGTCTCGGTCGCTGAACGGTGATCGACCAAAGAATAGAGACATAGACGCCTTATGAGTCATGCGCACGTAATCGAACGGTCATAAAAGCCATAGTACATCTCCAAGATTAGTCACAACAAGTGATGTATCGATTTAATGTAAGGTGACTTCACAGTGAACAAATTGGGAAGGGGTATTCGTAATTTCGCGAGCTGAGCTACTCACCTTATGACCACTGTTACCAAGCGGCGTACTGGCATTTCGAGGAAACAAGCAAGCAAAAATATGGTTACCAGAAATCTATCAGTCTTCCTTTACATTGTCTGATCAACCTGTATTTTGGTATTATTTGCCAAAGAACGGAAAGCCTAGAGGACAATGTCATTCTCAGCACCCTATTCTTCCATGTCTTCAGAAAAATGCTGTTCAACTTTCAATCTCAGCAACTATACTCAAAATAAATAAATAAACTTTTATTCTTGACTACGCAAGACGCACTTAGAGGCAGGATCGTGGGCCTCTAATAGCCCCTTTCCCTCGCAGCTCTACGTAAGCGCGAGTGAGGAACGGTGTCTCAGCCCGCATGCAACTGCTGACAGCTGCATGGTAGCGAACTGCCGATAAGGGGCATAGGTGTACTGACGAGATATCCTTCCTCTTTGATTACGCTATTGAAGATGTTCTGTCGAAAACTCTAAGCGATTCCTAAGATTTGCCTTGTGACCTATTCCACATCAGCGCGCGATCGAATTCAACAATGTTAATGGTATCGCGTTGCTGAGTGATAACCTGGAAAGTAGGCAAACTGAACTGAGCGGTTTTGAAATAGAAACATCCGGGTACGGTATGTGTCTCGCTCTTCCAAATAGTAAAATGTTACCTAGGCATTGGCGTTCATCCGCTTCCATCGTCACTATTGAATGCATGTAGCTTGAACAAGTGAAAAGCTGTATTCGCCTGTGGAACTGAGTGCATGCTAATGACACTATCCGATAAAGGCCAGTCGGCAGTTGCGATATCGGTGGAACATGTCCATCCCAATAAAGGGTCAAGTTTAAAAAGCATCTGATTTCGAGTGGTGTTGCTGTATGAAAGCGAATCCTGGACAATTTGAGTGGAAGACTTTTGCCACCAGTAGACTTACAACAACGAATTCTCGAGAGAGATTGTTTGTGCTTGGTAATAACCCGATTTCTCAGTGATGAAGTTGGAAGTTGTCACTTACGGAATATGAATAACATCTTCGATGAGGTAGCTTTGCTAGGAAGGTAAGTTTTCACCAGTGCAAATGTGCGGAGCACGTGAACTCCGTTCACTCTAGCAACTGCCCAAAAATCCTGAACGAGCTGAGCCCAAGGTCAACCCGGCTGGTGCCCAGCGCACCGGAAAGATATCGAAAAACAGACCAGCGTTGGTTTGTTATCATTACCCATGGTCGAACGCGCATTCAGCTAGTACAGGCTGTACTGTGTGAATTCTTCACCCGCGTTTGGTTCACGTTCTGTTCTCAGAATAAACTCCGGTTTTTCGCATACTCGCCCCGCTCGTTCTTCATTGCTGGGGATTGGCCTACGCTATACTCTAGCAGAGTCCGGCACAACAAGTTTCGATGCGCCAATCCTGACCACTGTAGTTTGCGCATACCGTACGATCATTTGCCTCACTATACCCTATTCGTTCATGAAGAATTCGACTGGCAGTCAGCCTTAACGGTAGTACCACAAGTCGCTGACTTTACGGATAACATCTGCAGGATACAAGAGTTATCCTGACCGGAGGTCGACACGCTTAGAGATATGACATACAACGGAAATCCGTGGAAGACCAGTGTGTAAAGTTGTTTAGAATCATGTGTTTAATGCTACAGCCGTTGACAGCTATAAAAAAGTAATGCGTGGGGAAACGCCCAGTTTCCTTCTCAAGAATGGCCGCACCCTTTAAGCATGGTTTTCTATGGTTAATTGGTTTTCCTGAGTTGTGAATTCTTTGCACTGGGCTAAGTCAGTACCACAAGGACTGGAAGCACATCGCTCGGGATGAAGCCACACTTTGATCTCACGAAATCTAAAACAAACATCCACATCAAATTAGTAAAGTATGGGAGACACTGCTGCCTCAGCGATTCAAAGTGAAGATCATTTGCCTTGAACCGAAGTCTTAAAAGACGGTTGCATCTACAAGCATCATATGCTAGTGTCCTGAATCCAGCAAGTTTCCTCAATTAATTTGTACGGCATGAAATAGGACATAAGTTAGCCATCTGCCGGTCCGCAGCTTTAAGGACCACAAGCCTGTCTGGAAATATGAGGGCGCGGACTCGAGTCCGCGTAAGGACCAGGCGACCTTCGCAGTATCCTTAGCCCACGTGCGACCGGTGGTGGTTGTGCGGTAGCGAAGTGTCGGTACTGCGTACCGGCGTACTGTATATGCCATTTTGCATTTTCTCCTTTGCACTGTGACTCAGCAAAGGAATGATGAAACGCAAATTAGCTAGAGGAACACATAGAGCATGATGAGAATTGAATGAATTACCTCCGTCTTCTTGCCATTTCCTGGCCCGATGAGGGCCCACATTCGACATAACAGCAAGCCGAATCAGCTCAATGCCGTGGATCCGGACGACATCGGTTGGGTCCACTCCGTTCAGTTTCGATTTGCTCATCTTGTCCCATTCCATGCGGAGTGGAATCATGGTGCCTTTTTCCACCCAAGTAGTTTTACCTAGAGAAAATGTTTCACTCGATTGATATATAAGGTGTGTCAGACAAGTTACCTCGGTGAAACACAAAACAGCTTGAAGTACAATGAAAACTGGGTGTCAAAACCATGAAAACTAATGAACGTAAGATCGATCATGCACACGTGAGGAGTGATTTGATTTTGAGAGCCAAAAAGAGGCAAAATGATGAAGGTTCGCATCTATATCAGTATTCACATGAGACACGGTGAAAAAAAAGCTTAGTATTTAAGTGAAGAGTATGGAATGAGCTGTTTGGTAGGGATGAGAGCAACTGAGCGTTCGCTAAACAGAAGCCAAAGGAAAATACCGAGGGCCTGTATAAGGGATGTGGAAAAGGTGTAATGAAACACAGGGAGTGTTAAGTTCGGAAAAAGTTTAACTTTTGTGTAAGCGGAGTAATTTCCCTTAAGAACCCAGAACCTTTATTCCCATCATCATCATCATTACACACATCAGCTAGAGGTGGGAAAACACCTCCGCTATTGTGCCGCAATACATGAAAGAAATACATACATACATACATATAATACAATACACAAAGGAAAAATAGATACAACAGTTGCATGCCAACTGAGCTAAAAGCAACGGATAGGCATCGTTCCGGTAAGCTTCCAGCCAGCTACTAGGCAAAAAGAAAAAAATGTTATGTTTTACCCTAGGAAATGATATCGTAGATGGAGGGGGAGGCTAAAAGGGATGGGGAGGGACAAAGAAACTCACAGCACAAACGCCACTTTATTCCCATACAATTCCATCAACAGCAGGTAAACAGCTACGCGTTCTAAAAGGCAGTGATATTAAGGTACCTAGTTAACGCATATCATGTATGTCTTGACGGCAAAACATCTTGCTCCCATCAGGCTGCTGATAGCCATAACGTTGTGCACAAATGCTTTCATCCGCAAGCCTAGTTACGGGTTCGGCCTTCTATAACCATGATTACATGAATATACCGTAATTCCACGCTAAAGAGTTATCCGATCAGGCGGTGCGTAGAGGCTACGTTTTATAGTTCTCAGAACCGATTATGCATGCTTAGTAATATGTACTTGGTGTAGCTTAGTTCTTCGGTGACAGGGGTTCGCAAAGTATACGCCTAGTTCAAGAGGCAACATCCCTCCTCCAAGTGGTTCGGATTACCGTAACGATCCCGTTTGACTGAAGCCTAACGGATAACGTGTCCGTCTTCAAAAACAGTGCGCTGACAGACTGCAATAACCACAGATTGATTAGTCTCATCTGCATCGCATCAAAAGTGCTCACCGCTCTGCTTTTAAGGAACCTCAGGTTGGTACGCGAACAGAACACAAAAGAAAAGCAACCTGAGTCCCGCTTCGGCCTGAGTTATACTGATGCCATATTAACGCTCCGCAAAATACTCCAACGTCGTCAAACGTTCGGCAAGTCAACGACCGTTGTCTTCTTAAACCTATGAGCCGCGCATGATTCAGTCGACCGAGATGCTCCCTGGAGTTGTCTTTTGAGAAGAGAAGTGCCCGAGAAGTATAACAACAATCTTCGTGTCATCTATGCTAAACCCTCGGGACGAGTGCAGGTGTACGGCAAACTTTTGCCTCCTTCAGTATCACCAGTGGCACCACGCTTCCTGTTTAATTTCACTACGGGCGACATCCTAGAGAGCGCTTTGGAGCAATGTGAACCCAGTTGCGTTAAGCTGCTTCCGAGGGACCGACTTCGCAATCTGGAGTTTGCAGACGACATCGCCATAATTTGTACTTATTCACAGACCGCACAAAAGGTGCTGTACATGTGGGAGGCGTCTGTCTCCCACTTTGGAATGATGTTCGCCCCCTCGAACTATAAGGTCTTCCTACAGTACTGGCTAGGAGCCGCTCCCAAACGTACTCTTTCAGTTCATTCTCTGGAAGTGGTAAACAGGTTCGTTTACTTTTGAAGCTGCGTCAGTGCTAGCGGTTTAACGGATGAGATCTATCTGCGCGTCTCTAAGGCCCGGGTTACGTTTGCTAATCTCCGCCATCTCTGGCGTCAACGTGACCTGGATCTCTCATTGAAAGTCCGAGTCTACAATGCAACGGTGAGAGCGGTTCCGCTCTATAGTTGTGAAAAGGCCTGTTCGTGTTTTGGACCTTCAGAGGCTGGTGCTTTTGGATCACCGCTGTCTCCGGAGTATTGTTGGCGTACGGTGGCAACTTTATAAGAGTAATGAGAATGTTTGTCGAGAGATTTTCAGATCAGACAGAGTTTGCCGGCAGCTGAGCCGCATAATTTCACTGCATAGGCTTCGGTGGCTTCCGCAAGTGCTTTGCATGTCTACTGAGCGTTTGCCTCAACATTTGCGCGCTCAGAAATCGGTTGGAAGCGAAGACAAGACCAACAACAAATGACTTGGACCATAAATAAAAAGGAGCTGACTTCACAGTTGGCCGCGGTTGACCACTCTCGGCTACCAGGTTGAGGGCGCAAGCAGCACGAGCACACATGGCTGGAAACCCTCTTAGACATGCATGAAACCATGTGCAATGGCGAACATGTGAGACTCTAGCCCCATAATAACAGTTTAACACTTTTCACTCATTCATCTTTCATTATTGTTGTGTCCTATTTATCCATATGTTGTGACACGCTGAAAATTGTACTGTCGGTCGAGTGTTCCACATCCGAAGGTAGAGCGAAAAGTTTCCGAGTGCATAAAAGATATTTTCACAAAATAAGCATTACATTTTGTCGAAGTACTCTCAAGCAGCGCTCATGCACAGTTCCATGTGCTCAAACCATTTGCAGAAGCAGCTAGACCATGCCGAAGCTGGTAACCCTTCAAGCAGCTCAATAAAGGCCTTTACTGTAGCATCTGGAGACTCGTCGCGGATTCCACGCATCATGCGATTGACATTTGTGAACACACAAAAGTCATACGGGGCCAGGTCTGGACTGTACGGTTAGTGACCAACCTACTGGATGCGTTCTATAGCCAGAAAATCTAGGACGACATGGGACCTGTGTGCAGGTGCGTTGTCACGGTGTATTAAGGTAACTCGTGCTCTAGTTCTTGGGCGACGCATGGCGACAGTTTACAGCACTTATAACAAACAGTGGGTGGCATACCAATCTCCGGTAACTGTGCGTTGCCATATGAGCGGTACAGTAGCCACATAACCGGCCTTCGCCACGAACACAGCCACCATCCGCTTGGCCACACTGCGCTCAAACCGAAATTTCTGAGGCGACGCTCCACCAACGGCCGCTCACTAAGCCGATTGTTGCTTGGTGTCTGGGTCGAAAGTATACACCCAGGTCTCATCACCACTGACAGTCTCCCAAACAGAACTGGAACATCCAGCATCAAACCTGGCAGGTATGGTGCGGCACTAATTCACCCGAGCTGCTTTCTGGACCCCATTGAGCTGATGGGGCACCCAGTGTGTGGAAACCTTTTTGAGGAGCAGGTTTCTATGTAGAATAGTGCGGAATGGTCCCATTGAGATGCCGACGGCTTTATCTGCT
The DNA here is from genome assembly GCA_944474145.2 of Dicrocoelium dendriticum. Taxonomy (NCBI): domain Eukaryota; kingdom Metazoa; phylum Platyhelminthes; class Trematoda; order Plagiorchiida; family Dicrocoeliidae; genus Dicrocoelium; species Dicrocoelium dendriticum. The sequence goes on from OX104067.1 coordinate 85,459,580, forward strand.
GTACCAATCACCCACGCGTATTCCGTCAGCATCGATTGCATATCGGAAATGTTGTAGGCGGCGATGATTTTCATAGGTCGACTACACCATGTAGCATCAGCCAGGGACCGCCTGTAAGGCATGAATTCGGCAAAACACTCAAACAAGGTGGTTCGTGAAGGTGCATCATCCCCAAACGCAGCACGTAACCGCTCAACCAACATTTGTACCAATAGAAAGTTGTCGCCCTAAAGAGATATCAATGGAGCTCTATACTTAGTCACAGAATAACGAGATTTATAAATTGAGAGCTCAGCTGTGCTCGGGTTCCGGGTTGAAATCACCAAACAATTTTCAGAATGCATCATAGTTCACATTTTCCTGCCAAGTCATCTGCACCTAACCTGTGTAGTGCGCATCCGAAAATGCACTGCTTTTATATATGGTTGGCGGCATCCGGTTTCGGATTTGCCTGTCACTGTGGCAAGCCACAGGACGCCTGCGCCTACAGAGGGACCATGGACGGCTTGCGCTGCACCACCCACAGCTCCAACCACACACCCCATATCCAGTGTAAACCCGAAGGAATAAGACCGGGAGGCATGCGGATGGGAACCACGTTTCATCAACGGAGCCGGCCCACACTCCTTCACAGGCAAACACAAGCACGCTGTATTTGGGGAATCAAGTGCACACAAGGCGGTGGATGGACCGTAGCCCGCTCCACACTGAATGCATGGAACCACTCTTCGAGCCTAACACGGCCACAAGGACCGTGCACCCCGTCCCCTCCAGCAACGACCAACTGTCTCCTGGAGCCAGTATGGACGACGTAGTGGGTAATAGACAGGTAGTCACCTTGTCATCATGCACATCAAGCGCAGCCACACCGGGGATATCAAACAACAGCCAATCACTTGAGAGAGAGGGAGAGAAAGAAAAAGAGAAATACTCGATTAATGCATAAGGAAACGGTGACATAAACCTTAATTAAATAGCATACGTAATAAGGTATTTACAAACAAATCCTAGCTAAGTGCACGAGGTCAGGAAGTATAGTTCACGGTATGCCACGAACACAAAAATGTTATGGAAATCGAATACAATTGGCTTAGGCGATGTGTGCAAGTTAATGGAATAGAGTACAGGGAGATATTTATATGAGAAAGAAAAGCATTAAGGTAAAAAATGTAAACCCACCACCTGAAATAAAGAGACTTAGCATGCAAGCACGCGGTTAGTAAATCGAATTCAGCGTGCCTACAAACGCTGCGCCGGCCCGTCGTAATTCTCTGCAGGACCCGTCGTCGCTTCTGTAGTGGCCCCAAATGGCACAGCTCATGGCCCACTAGACATTTATATGAGAAAGAAAGGCATTAGGAGAGAACCGAAAACCCACCACCTGAAATAAAGAGACTTAGCATGCAACCATGCGGTTAGTAAATCGAATTCAGCGTGCCTACAAACGCTGCACCGGTGCTGCCTACGTTCACTGCGGGACCCGTCGTCGCTTCGGCAGTGGTCCCGAGTGACCTCTCTCATGGCTCACTAGGCCTGCCTGACTAAGGCACTCGCGACCGCATGTTCTACAGCACAATGCGCTCGATGTCGATGGAGTACAATTCATCGGTGCTTGCCGCTTCCGCAACTGCCGCTTCTTCTCTGCATGCATGAGGGATTTCTCCCGCACTTCAGCAACTGCCTTCGTGATTAGATCGCGCCATGCACGCCGATCAACCGCCTTCGATTCCCATGACCTGCAATCAAGATTAAAACATAAGAGGCTCACTTTGATCATGTCCTGGTAACGTAACTTTGGTTTCCCACATCACGCTTCCCAATACTCACTTGACCACGTAATAGTTGATTCGGTATCCGCGTCGAATCCATACGACTCACACGACCGAGCCACCTCAGGTGCCTCATCAAAAGTATGCAGTCCACTGCATACATCCCACTTTGGCGCAACACTTCCGTGTCTGCAACTCTGGCGCCCCGACCGATGCGCAAAATTCGACGCAAACACTGCTGATGAAACCGCTCGAGATATCGCACATCCCGACGGTACATCGTCCACGTTTTACTGCCGTATAGAAGAACGGACAGTACCATGAATTTGCACACCATCAGCTTCGTGCCAATGCTATGCTGATGGTTGTTCCACACTCGGCACTCAAGCTTCCCGAATGAAATCCTTTCCTTCGACACGCGGATACCCAGGTCAATGTATAGCTGGTGATCCGTCGACATCACATTCCCAAGGTAGCTGAAGCGGGAGGTGGTTTCTGATACTGCAGCACCAATGCTGATTCGCGGCAATATTGAAGATTGCACCTCCGGTGAAGGCTGAAAGAGACAGACAGTTTTGCTTGTACTGATGGTGAGCCTGAATTTGGCCGCTGTCGAAGCCAGACCACCAATCATGTGCAGCGACGCGTCCGCGCTGTGTGCAAATAACGCATATTCTTCAGCGAACAGTAACACACCGATAGCTGTCTCACAGATTAGAGTTCTCGCACCGAAACGACGGATGTTCAGCAACCCACCATCAATACGGTGCTCCACTCGAACACCGTAAGCACAAGCCGCATCAAAAGCACAAGGCATCATGGCATGAAGATACATAATAAGCAGGGCAGGAGCTCAAACAGCCCTTTGGTTTTTGTTTTTTGGAGGGGGCTTTTTTGGGAGTTGTTTTTGTGGCGTAGGGATTTGTGAAGGTAATGTTTATGGTTTTGTTGGGGGTGAATACGGGGTGGTGGAGGTGCCGGCTTCGATGGATTTTTGTGGCTGAGAGTTTAAATTGGTGGGCTGATGTGAGTGGGGGGGGGGGTTTTTGGCTCTGGGGTGGGGGGGGGGGGGGGGTTATGGGGGTTGCTATAGCATACCAGATTGTAGCAACTGCAAGTCATGCCGAGGGTCTCTTGCGGCATCTCGAGCTGGCAACCCTTTCGCTCGCTATCCACTGTGCAGACATTCTAGTAAACTTACATAATCTTACGCGGCCAAGCCAGATACTTATCGGGACCAAACACGCAGCCACAATTGCCTCGCGGATTCCTCGGTGATCAAATACCTTGGGTGAAAATTAAGCAAAAAGTCGAGTACAACAACAGCCTGGGTGTCGCGTTCGGCAAAAAAGGGGGGGCAATTCGGTCTTAGGGGCACCTGACGAGGTCGCGCAAAGCAACTATTTCTATAATGGCGCGCGACCTCTATATGGATCCCACATTGCTCTTGCCGCAACGTTTGGATAGGTT
>OX104067.1:85462915-85600036 GCA_944474145.2 Dicrocoelium dendriticum
AAAGTGACGTCACATTTCGGTGAACCAGTATGCGATTGTTTAATTCATAAGCAAACCTGCGGTTCAGAGCAGTATTGAAATACTTTCGGTAAATTGATTATTTACTAATCAACAACGAACACTTCACTGATGCAATAAGACAAGAACACTGGGTGATTTTCGTGACAGCGGTGTATACCAGGCTAACGAATTTATTTGGGCTGCCGATGTGATAAGTCTGGAGACCAATTCATCAGCGAAATTGTTATAATTCCCATCCTAGCTACCTCTGACTGAAACTCAAATCGACGGTAGCACCAAAGCATTCCAACAATAGTAATAAACAGCAACATGTAAACCGTATGAAATCTGATCCTTCACCTCTTCGTATAAAAATTAATTAAAATTCGAAGCACACCGAACAACATCAGTTGACTGAACCCGACCCATCGCCGTTTCCGAGTAATGTTACCTGCATTTTTGGCGTTCATTGTATCGATTGCATTTCCGCTCTTCAATGTCGTTGACAGTCCCCATTTGCATGGAATCGTATTGAGATAAGATACACTGTTCTCGCCTTTGGCCAGTCTTATCCGACTCAGAAGTTAAAGCGCTTTTGCATTGCTAAACAACCGGTCGATGAAACATAAACGCATTATGGGAAACTTAGGTGCATTCCTTCGAAAAACTGCATACTGCTCAGACTGGATTTACTGTTCTACTCTACACAGATGCATGCCTAATGCGGGTCATGTACGGCTCATCCCTGCCCTGCAGGATGGTGTTTACCAATTGCTACAGTTACGCCTGATTAAATAAGGGAAGAATGCAAATTCCAATTACACTATTCGTTAGTGGACAAACAAGGGGGCCTGTTTGATGCGTAAATCTACTGATTGTACCACTCAATACACAACAACTGGAGATAAAATCACTTGGAAATGATTAATACCTTCCGCCTGGTAGGCTAAACCGTTTGTTCATAGAGGCATCTCTTACGAATAAACTGAGTCATTTTAGACGCTCAACCACTTTTAACTTCAGCTTCACTTAGCTCGTGCTTATCGCAGTTTGCTTTGTTAACCTATCCCCTTGCTGTACTTTATCGAATACAGATACCATTACAATCGCCTCTAAATACATTTCGAAAGTTTTATAACTAATCCACCGAACTAAAACCATCTACTCCAGATTGGCATGACTGCATTAGTAACTAACTAAATGATATTGTTTAAATGGTCAAAATTTCACCAGTGTGGGAAAAGTGTTTTCTTACAAGCCGCCACGTAGCGTTACCTAAACCAGACATAGATGCAGGGGCTTTCATTAGGAGCAGGGTGTATTACTCGCTGAATAAACCTGTTTTACCTAATGACGCCACAATAATCAAAATGCTTAGCTGAACACCACACATTGGTGAATTGGAAAAATGTATCACAACCAATTATATTTGCGTATGTTACCAAGTGTATTCAATGCAAGAGCTAGAACCGAACTGTTACATCCCAACAAAATTATTCATTTTGTCTACGCCCGCAAGCGTTATGTCACTTCGACCAGTCCCGTTAGTGGCAAATTCACAAAGGCGTAACCTGGCTGGATGGATAATGGTAGTGTCTGCAGTGTGGAAAGCGGCCGACTGTACCATGACCTCTGATGTATTTCTTCCAGCTTCTCGAGGACCCAGGAGGATTTTACCTGACAGGTAAGCTGAATTTCATTGAAAATATAACCATTTTTCATTAATGTTTTGCTGTGTGAGAAAATGGATGACCTTCCCGACTTGGCACAACACGCAGGACTATCTCTTCCAAAACCGATGGAATCACTCAAAAATAGCCTGTACTAAGCAAATCGGTTTCCACCTCAAAGCACTTCATGTCGCCAGATAGATAAAGCAGCATTGGGTATTCTTTTGGAGACATCGCTAGCTGATATTTACATGTTGCTGGTTGGAAAAAGTTCAGTGTTAAAAATTTCACTTTGTTCTACCATTACCATTAGTCTCGGCCATTTGGTGTCTAATATTACAGCCTTGTCGCACAGGTCTGGCCAATACCTCAACATCACCCATTAAGCTAATGTTGTCCATGGGTATGAGATGATCTCACATGATCGTCGGTCTGTCTGATACCAATTTCACATACCACATATTGTCGACTGGGTTGCCTGTGTCGTATGGTGACTCTTGGTTCTGATGGTTCTACGCCCCATCAGCCAAGATCAAAAGAATTAGCGATAAGCGGATGATTGTGCGGTGTTTAACTCATCAGAAGAACAGGTTATACCTTTGATCTATTGCTTCAACAACTTACATGTAGAACTAAAAGCAACCAGCAAAATAGTGAGGGGCAACTGTCCATCATATTTGCACGTATTGATTAACAAATGAGAACGTGGTTCCATTGGGATTGAGGTATGACGAGTTGCTCTTGGCTGTAGTTATATTTTACCAGCTTCTCCCCGATGCAGTGTAATAAACTTGAGTAAAAATATTGTCTAAAGAAACACAGAAAATATACACCGCTTTTAGTTTTACTGAAGTGGTACACGCGCTTACATTTACATGGTTAAAATATGATTGTAACAGTAGATTCACCGGAATTATTTGCCAAGCGAGGGTTCCTGGAGAGAAGATGATAACGGTTGCTGATAACCTCTATATCGAGCTAACATTTAGGGTTTTCTGATTCAATACGAGGACAATATTTCGCATAACTTGCGCCACCAAATTGTAGGTTGTACTACGGAAATGAACTAATCAAATACTTGTTTCCCAAAAGTTTTAAATCTGACGTTGTACTTACCAGTTCACGTGTGTCTGCGTCGATTATTATATCGGCGGAAATGATATAGGGAATTGCACTTCAGAGCGACGGAACACGGTTAACATGTTGCAACGGAAATCATCCAGTCCTTTGTTTCACACCCAAACTTTTCATGAAAGTCACCATCTCCATCCATTGATAGAAAACGTTTGGCGACAAACCATCTTTTGATCATACTGCTATGTTTATAATGACGCGCAAACATGCAAACGCATACATACTTGGTTTTACCATCGCGGTAGTGATCACATGGATCCACCGCGCACTCAGTGAGGAGAAACATATGTCCGTTAGCCGGATGCTATCACGAGCGTAGTGGTGTCACATATATCGGGCATTCTTGTCTCATCATGTTTGGTCGCATCTCATCTGCATTCCCCGGTTATTGCTTTCGGACTGACAACGCAACTGGAAACGCTAACATCTGTCCGTCTTTGACTTTACTAATTCAGTCGAAAATGAAGTATCCAAATAAGTCTGTAACTTGTGCTTTCATAATGGGCGTTTCTTCCCCCCCCCCCCAAAAAAAAAGGATATCCACTCGTGTGTCATCTCTGTCTCCCCGTGCAGTCGTCACTCAGGTGACGGTTCCACTGAACGCAAAATCATCAGTGTTGCCATGAACCATATGGTTTGTAGAAATTCACTTGATTCCTGTGTATGAACTAATGCAAGTTGGCCATCAAAGTATCCGAAAACTACCCGTAACCGTCAGGTCAGGTTTCCTTCCGCCGGGACCGTTGGTGATCCATTGTATACTTTGGTGCTTTGCACATATTGATTTATCAGCAATGTAATCCACTATTTATTTAAAACAGCTTAAAGGTACAAACGCTTTAGGCTGCTCCACCGATATAGCGGTAACAATTATTTCGGTTTAGAACTGTCTAACACAGATCCTGGCAGCTAAATTGTAACCGTAGCATATGACTCCATGATAAGTTAAGCAAACGTAATATCTTGCAAGGTTTTAAGGCTCATGCTTAGGATAAGTACTGAGCCCACAAAGAGTTGCGGCCATAAATATTTCCCCACATTCCTTATTGCAAGTGATTTCAAAACGGAAGAGTTTACTGGAGCTCTATTATTCCATTTTGTTTGGTTTCACCAGCTTGCTTTCCCGTAAAGTGAACCAAGCCTTCCTCCTTCCTAAGGCATAGTCCTCACATGAAGGGCCACTTGCGTCCATCGCTTAAACTAGGAGTCGATGCTGAATTCATTGCTTCCAGTGGCTCTTCTCTGTATACTCGCCCAGGTCATGGCATTCATCTTTTCCGATGCATTGTTGTGTTATCAGTAAAACTGCAAAATCGTCACCTCAGATCAGAATGGCTTCTATGGACAGCGATCGTGCACAAGGAATTTACTAATCGCAAGCAGTAATTGAACCGGTTCAGCCGACGCTGGAGAAGATGTTGTTGTGATCTACCTGGGTTTTCCGAATGTTTCGATGGTCTAGATCGTCGAATACTACTATCCAAACTTTAGTATTGCGGGATGGGCGACCCTACTTTGATCTGGATTACTAACTTTCTACTTCAACCGTAATTAGTGATCAGTGTACGGAGCTCTTTATCGTAACCCATACAAGCCTTGTGGTGCGTCACAAGGCTTACTTCTAGGTCCACGTCTGTTATTGGCGCTTATTAATGTGCTCGCGCAGACAAACACTTAAATCTTCCTAATAGTTGCCGACTATATCAAGATTTGGTGCAGGAGTCAGGTGAATGCCGACTAGCATCTACTTCAGTGACATAAAGACGGTTTATCAATCATCAACCCAATATTTACTGCAATTCAAGGTGAGTATATGCAAGGTTTTCACCATATGCCATCAGAGGAACTACTTCCACTGAATTGGAACGAATGCACTGAAACAAGCAACTGTCGAACCTGACTTGAGTTTACTGCTTCAAATTGATCTGGGTTACTCCAGACAATCTGAAATGGCCTCGAAACCTAAAGGCAACACGTCTAGCTTTTATCACGGGCTTTCGGACAAATGAACAGCTTTATTTTTCAACAAATGCCCAGAGATTATGTTCGCTGCCATGTCGAATACGCAATTCAAACGCGACGTTTATGATTAAACTAAGACCTTAGCGCAATGGAGCAGCCCAAACGTCAGGAATCTAAGAACCTACTTGGAATGCGCAATCTTTTATACGAGGGAAGCCTTAAATGATTGTGTATTCAATGGACGGTTTCGCGGATTACGATGCTATCTGATTATTGCATACTTGATTCGGCACGATCCACATCATGTTTGCCCCTCCTTACTGCAACTCAGCAGCAATAAAAACCTGAGCGCCCACAGACTGAAACTAGCAAGATTGTATAGCCATCTGGAGTGCCGCAAGAATTTCTTTTTCATTCGTGTATGTAATCTGTGGAATGCTCGCTCGGAATCGGCCATCTCTGGGCTGAGCACAAGTATTTGAAAGACGATTTGATGATGCAAGCTTTCACTTGCACTTTAGTACTCAGCGTTACTCGTTGGGTGTGTCTTGGGTCTATTTGATCTTAAGTATGGGTTCCTTGCAACTACCCGGATTGCTGTACTACAGTGAAGCAAGCCATGTTTTTTTCATAATAAGTACCGTTTGATTATTATTGCCTTTTTCATAATTATTTTGATATTCCCATCAATTATCCAACGGGACTTGTAAAGCAGCGCTTCTTAAACCCTATGAATTCATTACTCATTGTCCACGCCGCTTCTTTCTTTTGGAATGCAAGAACTGCATGATCAGTTCTAAGTCTAAATACTGCTCATTTTTGTAGGTAAAATAATATAACTCCAGCCCTATCAATGTGAAACGCTGAACTTTAACAGAGTTATTGCCATCGACTAAATAGATGACGAACAGTCATTCTGAACATCTGATAGGTTCGCGTATGTGGACTCGTTTAATTTGCCTGCCACTTGTAGAATACCAGTCACAGGCAAGTTATTCCAAGGCGTACTAAACTAACTGTGGGAACTTGAGCTGTCGAATACACATTATTCTGATCCCTATGAGCCATTGGTACATGAGGTAGGTGAGTATTCAGTATAGTGTTTGTTTGGAATAGCACATGTCGCTCGTTGCACTTCCTGTGCATGAGAAAGGCAATGTTCTTCCCTCAGCCTGTTTTGCATACGCCGGAAAATTCTCTAAGTATATTGATGAGTACGGTGGAATAAGGACAATTTCAGCTCTTCATGTGCAGACAGAGTGCAAGTAACTTTCAATGGCCTGCTTTACCTTGTTACTCCAATCACGATGTATCTGTCTTGCGCTTTGCTGGATAGTTGAAATAGGCTTTCACTCAGGTTAGCTCAATGCACAATGCTGTGTAGCACGGAAACAACACAGGTAATGTACCCTGTGTAATTGGGAGGGAATCTTTCAGGTTGAACAAATGGTGGACTACGAGGGTAGCGCTGTGCATCTGCATGTCTTGGGGTGCAATTCGATGAATCAAAGTCAAGTTGGTTCGTATAATCAAAACTGATTATTTTCTAACGTGCGTGATGCACGTTCTTTTAATTTTGAGTCTTTCTTTAAACAATGTGATGCAAAAGTATTGCATATCCTTCACTGTTATTGTCATATTCGTCCAAATTTTGGAGAAAGTTATCAATGTCTCTACAAAATGGCAAAATTCTTGTCTCCTTCACTCCTATTAACTACTGACCGACTCATGGGTTTAGAAATTGCAAGAATGTTACACCACGGAATATGTTACCCTGGATAAATAGCCTACCGTGCTATTTTGAAATGCTTCGAGACCTATGATTTGAACCGCTCAAAAAGACGGTAATTTATACTTCGGCGTACACAACAGAAATTGTCTGGGATTTCTTTTAAGATGTTCTTTTCTTCCGTTGGCAAACACCGGTTTGGAGATAGGTTTCAGCGAACAATCAGCAGTCAATAACTTTCATCTCATCGGTACCAACATTTTTATCTCTGGTTTCGACACTCTGATTTCGCCAAGAATTTTATTTTTACTCATTTAAACAATGCAGCTTCAAGCATTCATTACTGTTGTGATAATTAGTAAGCCATTCCGATGATTGGTTGCAAAACACGTTTCATCGGAAGCCGAACAGTAATTTCCCGTACGGATACTGTTATCGCCCATATACGCTGTCCTGTTTCCTAGGTGGAAACTTTGATAGCCATGTTTACAGGAGGAGTCGGATCAAGTAGGATGGAAAACGTGCTAAGAACCAAACCGAGATTATTTCTACGTGCAGAATGCATCACAGAATGCTGGCGCTAGTGTTATTTTCCCCATTTTTGTCGGCTGTCTTCAAGTAAAATCACTTGGGCTTACGTAAATTGTTAGTCAAATTGCGAGTAAGATACATATTATTTCGGCTTTGAAAGAACTACATTGCCCTGACAACCGCAACGTTACCAAAATTGATCCCGTTAGTTCCAGCGTCACTGCTTCGATACAGCTTAGTCACTTGCGCAGTTACATAGGCCCAATGACACCACGAATTCAACTGAGATGCCCTGAGACCAATTGCCCCTCCTCATGAGTCACCGCTTTCCATGCTAAATCTGTAAGATGTCACTTGTTTTTAGGAAGGAAAGAATTGTCTCCTATTCCGAATTCCCAAGCCTCAGCTGTTCAAGATGCCATGGTATTTATTTGTTTGATTGTTATCCTGTTTATCCTGCCCGTTTCACTGTATCTACTGCTTATAAGCAAGTTTTGCAAGCGAAAATATCAGTCAATGGATATATCCGTTAGCTTTTAATGACCCCATCGCCTGACCTGCTGAATTATACGCTCCACTTGTGTGACCCTAATCTGACTTTTGGGATTTTCAGAATACTGCCATCAAATATAACAGGTGTACTCCGGCTTTTATTCAGATGCGTTACACGCATAGTTATCATGTTTAATAAGGAAAAAGGTATTTAGTTGATGAATAGAGAAATGTTTATTCCACAAAAATATAAGCTAAGCTATTTTTTCTTAAATAGAACACGTTTAATGATAATTACAGCACGGTTCTCGTGGGCGTTCGGCACGGTCCGGTGAAAGTGGCGCACTCATTAAATACCGGTTGCGTATCGAAACGTTAGTGACAAAATATTTATTTACTAGTAGGAACATCTGGTTCCTCATTTTCCAAGGAATCAACGATATCGTTCTTCCAGTGTGTCTTACATTGAAAGTAAACATCGCTTTAAATTGCACAACTTTCGATTTTGGGTCTGCATACAGGAGTATAGAAAACGAAGTGCGTTGTTTGCACATGACTAGCGCTCTGGCCTAGACAGCGGCCATATTCTGGCTCACCATCAGCACAAGCGAAACTCTCTGTCTATTTCAGCCTTCACCGGAGTTGTAACCTAAAATGCTGCTGCAAATCAGCATTGGGGCTGAAGTATCAGAAACCATCTCTCGCTTCTGCTAACTTGGGAGTATGATGGCGACTGGCCAGCAGCTACACAGTGAGCTTCGTATCCTCCTCTCGAAGGCAGCGGTGACATTACGGAAGCTAGAGTACCGAGGGTGAAACAACCGTCAGTTTAACATTGACTCGAAGCTGATGGTGTGCAAATCCATTGTGCTGTCCGTTCTTCTATACGGTAGTGAAACGTGGACGATGTACTTGAAGGATGTGCGATATCTCAAGCGTTTCAATCACGTGTGCTTGCGACGGATTCTGCGCGTCGGATGTGACAGAATTGCGGACACGGAATTGTTGCGTCGAAGTGGAATTTACGCAGTGCACTGCATACTATTGCTGAGACACCTGAGGTGGCTCGTTCATGCGAGTGTGAAGTAATGCCGAAGTGATGCATTGAGATCCAAGATGGATTGAGTACCAGGTAATAAGGCCTACACGCCGAACATACCGAAGTACCATGGATCCTACTAAATAATAGTAAGTCTGGAAAATTTAGTAATACGGGCGAATTGATGGAACACAGAGCTTTTCTTGTCAGGCTTCGTTTTAATTTTGGTAATGTGCAAACTGTGTATTGCTTATACCCCTTGTATTTGGTCATACAACAATCCAGTTGTGCAAGCGCTTGGCCCATGGTCAAGCGCATGTTAGGTCTGTAAAATGTTGCACCGCGAGGTGCTAACAAGGATCCCAGACAGTAGTTTGGTTGATATACTGGAATTCCAATTCGGGAAAAGTTCAACTCTCAGTTTATTTTTGACTTTTTCGTTACAGATTATTGTTATTCCAGGAATGAACTGCAGTTTACGCCAGCGCTTCGAGAATACCTGCTAATGCTTCACCATATCCTTAAGAAACCAAGCCACATTTGCCGTCTGCTGCTGAAACTGGGCCACAACACTAATCTACGAAGTCATCAGTTAAGGTTGAAATGTCGTCCAAATTTTTTTCTTCTCCTGTTTGTTAGCCGTAGAACGCGCTCTCAGTTGTGCTGTCTTTAACCCCCAACCTAAATGTTTATAAGAAAACATGATAAAATATATCATTTCATAATTTGTGTTAGACGGAGTCTGTAAGACGCAAACAGGCAATGTGATCTCAAAATTCCAACAAAATGGATTTCGACATCTTATCTTATGAGCACGGCGGCTCTTTTAAGCATATCCTGGTGCAAACACTCTGGTGAGTCTATCAAACCGCTCTTCAGTTTTTCATCAGGTTTTCTTTTATAAATTTTTCCATTTCACGAGACTTTAGTTTGCCTTTGCCTGTGATACACCAACGTTGCATTGCTTTTAATGACTATACAAACTAGTAGTCAACATGGGCACACTTATATAAAAATTGTTCACCTTTGTACACAAATTTTAAAAACGACTTCGATTATGCTTGTTAGCGCTGTTGGGTCTTTATTTACATAATTACTCCGCTCAACGTAATTTTGCCCTCAGCGAACTCTTGCAGAACTTGCACTATTACGATGCGGTCATCATTACTTGCATTTCTGTTTGCGCTGTTAGTTTTCGCGTAAAGGGTAAGTATGTGGCTCAGCTATTAAACAAATAAATTTCCATAAAGAAAGGCTACCGAAAAACGGTGGGCTGTGCTGTTTTGTCCTTATCGTTTCATTCAATCTATGGTTCGAAAAATGTAGTAGACATGATTACAGGATTATTTTGAACAGTTGTGGTGTGAATGGACTGCAACGCACTATCAGTGTGAACCACCATTCGCATTTACGGGGACCTTGGTTTAGCAGTAAAGATATTGGCTTACATCCTAAACGCACCGATTTCAGTTGTCTGCTATCCTTTATGAGAGCAAAGGAGTTCGAAACCGCTAGGGGAACGCTGCACTTTGGAAGAACCACACCTAACATCCATCAGCTTCAAAAAGGCGAGATCATTTGCGACGCATTAAATCCCATATTGTGCGACAGAGATTAAGTGATTTGCCAGCTATGCTCAAGGCAAAATGGCTACTAGTACATGGTATGTTGTGGCCCTGCATATGTCGGTGATAAACAGACCTTTGCGTGAGGTGCACCAGGTTTTAACTGGGTAGAGGTTGAGAAATTATTTTGTCTGTATCGCTGAGGGCGACCGGATGGAAGAGGCAGATTATTTAGATAGCTTCAGTGAAAGATAAGGCATGTTAAAGTCAACTAGACTGCAGATATCATTGACGTATTCTAAAACAGCAGTGAAATAAGATTACTACGTTTAAAAACCCGGCTGGTTGTGGTTTACTCCGCTTGTGTGTGACCAGAGAAATATGAAATAAACTGAAGACGAGAAAGTACTCCCTTAACGTAAGTCTGACGTTTAGTTTGAAGACTGCGATGAAGTGTCCAGTCGAAGGTTTCATGCCTGTTGAGGTAGGTGGCGATTGCGGAATGGTAAAGATTGCGCAAATTCTTAAAGCAGTTTACAATTTCCGGATTGCAAGTGCTGTAAAGCCTCGAATGTAGTAAATCATGCTGCTGAATTTGGTTTCGGTGCAGCGTAAATTAGACGGTCAAGGACATTTTATGACGCTATGTTATATTTGAGAAAAGTTATTTGTGAATATTTGGTTGACGATATTTGATTCAATAAGCGAACCTGTTTTGTGAAGTAACGTTACCGAAAATTCCTTGTATCGAGCATGGTTAGTACCAAAAGTCACAAGCATAGTAAGTAGATCCACTAGGATACCTTATTTTATTTACTGATGAAATAGAAGAGTTGATTGGACATCAAGAGTTTTATGATGTCACAGTGTTGAAATCAGACAATGGAAAAGGGAACAATGGTATAATAGGAGGAAAAAGGCAAGGCTTGACAACTCCCGTGGATGGTTTGTGTGAATAACGTTAGTTCAAGGAAGTTACACGAAATTGAAAAGTACTACTCTGGACTCACTATCCAGAGCTCTCGGAGGAGTAATATCAATTCCGAAGGAAGTATGGGTGCGCAACGACAGCAGATTCCTCAAAATGGTCGCGGAACTAAACCTGACTTGTCATTGGGGGGAATGGGACAGTTATGTTACAAATGGTGACAGCGTGTAGGGAAATTGAGGCATATTGTAACCCTAGAAGGTTGTCTGCATCCTCGGCGGTTTGAGCACATGCATCCGCTGATATTATTGGGAGACACCACCTTTCACGTTCCGGAGGCTGCCCATATGTTTGTACAGAAGCTTTTTGGTAGCACGAAACTTCTCCACTAGACTCTGCTGGTGTCCACGCGCACAAGCGTGGTACAGTGATTACGATGCACAACATGGTTACTCAAGTGGTCACGGCTAGGGTTCGCTCTGTACACATGTCACGCGTGGTCTCTTACTGTCATGTGTTTTCGGGTTCGACTCCTAATGAATGATTTTTCCCTAGCAAAACTAGGTCACTTTTTGCTCGATGCTGATTTAATCAGGTTACTTATGTTCCAGTGAAATCCAATAAAGCACTGTCAATGGAACAGTCGTCCGGAAAAACGCAGTTGGCGGCTCTCACAAGTCTTGCTGGTAGGTCGTATTAGGTAGTATGTTTTGTGCACACTCTGCAAAAAACACGAAGTCGTAAATTATGGTTACGTGGTCGCTCCGCCCCAGCGAGCTATCCAGCCTTCGTTTCTCAACCATGAGCTCTTCGTTCGGGAGCACTAAATCAAGCACAGATGATTTGTGTCCGGCTCTGAATCGGGTGGGTGAACTGACATGGCTGAATAGCGGAATGCTGGCACTATACTCTTGCAGGCCGGTCTTAAACTGCTCGTTGTGGATGCTAAAAATGCCAAAGCATGAATATTGAAGTCACCTGAGATGAGAACATGACTGTATCGTCTTCGTAATACCCTTTCCATAGATAATACCAGGCGAGAGTCCATCTCTAGGGTGGACCTTGGGGGACGATAAACAAGTGTCTTTGCGTCTTAGTCACAGCTTGCTCCGGAGTGAGTCTATGATCAGCGTTTCCGAATCGACCGCCGGTTCGTACTGCAGTTCGTTGCGGTAGTATAATAGTACCCATATCCACCTTTGCAAGGTTGATCATTTCGGAGAAGGGACATACCATTTGTCGCGATTTTGGCATCGGTAATTTCTGAGTGCAACCAGGTTTCCGTAACGAATATGAGGCCCCAAACATGTGAAGCTAGACGTAAGTGCAGTTCGTCAAGCTTGTTCAGGAGACCCTTGCATTGGTGTACATGCTCTATTTTTAACAATGTATCTTGGGATTGGTATTTTGGATGACATATTGCGCCCACCGGTAAAAGTCGGTAACGAATCGTATTTTGGGTGGGTGATAACGAACTCATTTGTGTCCGATTGATGTATCCTACAATTACATTCTTACTTCTCTCTAGGTATATAATGAATGTGGTTTATTTGCCAGTTTCTTAGGTGATTTGATTGAAATTATCTGAACTCTTGTCAGTAAGTGGCCTGCATAAGCGGCTGCGCACGTGTACCTGCATAGCAGATTCTGCTTTGATCCGGAGCTCTGAAAAAATGCTGTTGCGGCCCGCACACCATCTGTCCACTATCATTTCTGACATTTGTCTAGATTGAAGGACCACTTCACAATCCTCGGGCGAAATCTTGTAGTTTGGCGACCGGCGCAGCCTTGAGATTGATTGCGCCAGTACCTTTTTCACGTAGATCGTCTCGCGAATGTAACGCCATCGCTGCTGGTCGTGAATGGCCGCTAGGCGCTCATCATGACTTCCAGCTTCGGAAACACCGTGTACAAGAATGGTCTTGGCTATGAATTCCTTCCGGTATCCTTCCAGGTAGAGCCTCATCTGTCTGCGTTATCTCCAAGGAATATCCGTATGCGAGCTGTCGATAACAGGACAACTTCTGCTTCATTGGCAGGATTCAGCACAACACGGGGAATTCCTGATTCCCCGTAGTGCTGTGAGTTTTGATGACGAGTAAAGCGTCTCAAATTTACGGGCTTAATTAAAACACCTATGATGTCACATATGAAGTTCCACTGGTTCATGTCGTCGAGTTGCTTTCCTTTTAAGGAATTTGATGTTGATCCTGGAACGTTGGTGCAGATTACCGCTGGTAGACTAGGTGCATATCTGGTTGAGATCAGACGACCAGCTGGTCTGTATGCAGTTGATTGAGGCTGTTTGAGTACAGCTGCGTCTACTTCAGGTACTATGGAACCAATGAGTGTGTGCGAAGATCTAGGTTTCCGGTCATCTTTGGCTGCAAGTTCCAACCGCCACTGGTGTCGAAACCCATGTTGATATTCGGGAACGTTTGGGGGGTGGAGGAGGCCCTGAAGGTGCTCAGTGTAATCAGAATGGAAGTGGTTGCTTCAGGTATATTTGAGCAACTGTTGGTTTTTGGCGTTCAGTGTGACAGATGCTGTACTTTTAGCTCGCTGCCTAGCCTTCTTCCTCAGTTTTAATGCGGGGCCTTATGTGAATGACTGCGAGTGATTTTCATAGATCCAGTGATTCCGCCGTAAGCAGCAATCGAACGTTTCAGTACCTAGGCTGTATATGTGACCAACGACAGCCTGAACGTTAAACAGTCTATCCTACCAGATGCATTATTAGCACAATTTGACAGTGGAACAAATTATTCGTTAACAGATCTGAGAAATAGGATATGTAAATTAACAGAAATCCGTTGGAACTATCATCTATGCTAGTGAAGCACGTGTTCAAAATGTCCGCCGGAGTGCTGCATATATTGTAGAAACCGCTGGTTGCGTTTGGCCATACTTTCTCCAAGGTATCCTTCGTGTTCGCGCGACATACGTTTAACAAGCTTTTCTTTCAATTGGTCCAGTGTACGCCGCCTTGTTTTGTACGCTGTTCGCTTCAACAACCCCCCTAGAAAAGATTGCATGGGGTTCAAATCTGGTGAGCGAGCAGGCCATTCCATTTGTCTACCGCATCCGATCTAATGGTGACCAAATTCCTCGGTGAGGTAAGCACGTACCTTATTGAGAAAATGTGCAGAAGCATCATACTACTGCCACCAACTGGTACTGCCTCTCCCTTCCGCTATCAGCTGTGGAAGCACAAATGTCGGCAGTATTTCAAAGTACGACGATGCTAAGAAAAGGGGAAAGTTTAATACTTCAAGACAACAACCTACCGGTCACATTCCAGAAAAAGAAATATGGGCCCAAAATTTTCTGGCTCGTTAATCCAGCCCAAACCATTCGTTTTAAACTGTGTGGTGCATACGTGATAACGTACGTTTTCGTGGGTTGCTGATAGCTCAAGAATACTGTTTCGTTTTTTCAGTGCCTTATACATAAAATGACAAAATGAATGTCCCCGTGACCACGAAATCAGCAGCATCAAGCACGCCTCTTCTTTGGATCGCAAGGTTCCAAAACCTGCAAATGAATTGCACAGCATCTTCGAGCTTTTTGTTCCTGTACTATCCGGTGTACGACGTATCGTCTCGGATCTAAGTGCTGTGCGATCCGACGAATGGTGAGATTGGGACCTTTTGATGCTTCACTGACTACCGTGCAAGGTGAACGGTCGTTCGTGGTAATGCGAGCCTCTCCGGTTCTCTTCATTCATTGGTTTCCAGGTTGCTCGAACTAATTCAATAGTTTAAGCAGGTACTGGGCAGTGACTTGAAGCATTCCTGCATTGATTGCGTTGTTTATACTTGTTGATGTGGCATTCATATCGCATTCACCATACAGCTGAATACTTAGCGGGCGCTGCTTAACAGACATGTTACCTGATCCCGAATGCAGTGTACGTTTGTTTCCAATAACTGAAGCAGTGCTTCAAGGATATTGCCATGACTTGGATTGCCCAATATGATTCTCACCTAATGCAAACACTGCTTCGCTAAGATGCCATTAGGTGCGACCATTCACTCCGCCTTCCTCAACTTCGCTGGGCAGCTAACTGTATCGCTATGGCCAGCGAGACACGCCGATAACCTTCAGTCGCTACAACGCCTAAGGTTGTCTATGACTTCAGCACTCAGCGCGAAATTGGCTGACAGCTAGCGGAAATAAGTTGTGTCTCTCTGTACTCATCTCGCTCGATGACCAGAACAGTCTAACGTGGCCTGTCGCAACCTCCTTCACAAACTTACACTTGCCCTCAGCTGGTCTCTGCACTAAATCACTCGCCTGCCGGGAATTCCATATATCCTCAGCGCTAAGGTGCGACAGAAATTCAGGTTGCTGCACGCGCGCACCAAAGGTACACACCTAGTTTAAAATTACTGATTACTGTTGCTACCTCATGGTCGACTGTCATTCACGCATGTCCGTGGCTGTCACCCATGGCTAAGTTGCACTAGCTGCTGCCGTCCTGAATCCATGGAGCTGAAACCGGCAGTGTTCTGCTGAAAGGTGCAGAAATTAAGCAAGCAAGGTTGTCGAAGCGCCGGCGTCCGGTGCTTTTCCAGACTAACCTAAGCTTGCTGGTTGGAAGTGACAAT
Organism: Dicrocoelium dendriticum; assembly: GCA_944474145.2. Classification (NCBI taxonomy): domain Eukaryota; kingdom Metazoa; phylum Platyhelminthes; class Trematoda; order Plagiorchiida; family Dicrocoeliidae; genus Dicrocoelium; species Dicrocoelium dendriticum. The sequence goes on from OX104067.1 coordinate 85,478,576, forward strand.
GAGGATTTATCCGAATTTTGGAAAATTCGCTAATCATTGGTTGGCTTTTGGATGATGAGCACTATGACCGTAAATGGCCAGCATTCACCATAAGCACGCCACGGTAGGTCCATGAACCGCGCTTCTCATTCTGGAACGCGGTCATTGTCCGTCTTTCGCCGGGCTAACTTTCTTCGCTGAATCGTCAAATAAAACGTGTTGCTGGCTTTCGTTTGAAACCACTAATATTTCTGCTGTTCTTGATTCGGAAAATTCCTCGATCGTATTTTTGCTGTAATGGCGTAAGTACCGAATGCGGAGATTAAAGACGCTGTGCACTACCTAGAACCAGTGGCTGGATTGCATTAGATGGCGTTGCTATGTCTGTGTCGAATGAGTGTGAACGCACTTTTGTGTAACGAAATGCAACTGAGTACGATGGCAAAAAATAGTTTTCACAGATAAGCGATTGGAGCGCAGGTTCGTTCACAATGGTTCAAGGTCGATCTCTATAAGCTTGCTGGTTCAAATAATATCGCAAACAAATGATAAGTGTTTTCCTACTCGTGTTGGAAAAGGCGCCTAAATATTTTTTAACAATGCTGGTGTGTCAGTTGGATCAGTTCTTGTGAACTGAAATTGCGCTTTGATTATTTTTGGTGCATTTTGGAAGCATCAGTTTCGATGGTCTGTTTACGTACCCAAGGGTCATATCTAAAATTATGATCATTTTCTTGTGCTGCAGATGAACCAGCAACTATCACAAGTGAGGTAAACCTTGAGTTTGCCAATAGGATTTATAGCCAAATTGTGCTCCACAATTTACCACTGATGGCTACACTGTTATATTTGACATGAACCAACTCAAATATGAAGATATCAGTGTTATTTTTAGTTCGTCTGCCTCAACCTGCAGATCACTAGCGAGAAATAAGGTATCCCACATCATGCCTAAATTGTCCTCAGTCGGTAGCTTTGTAGGATTTGAAAAAGCATATATTTTGGATAAGTCAGCTTAAAGTATCTGCGTCCAAGGCTTGGTAGGTAGTACAGAAGTTCGGCAAATTTATGGCAAAGGTCAGAACTAAAGTGTGAACGTTAATGGTTGGAGACTTGATATACCGAACTCTTCCAAAGAAAAGTAGAGCAAGTACGCTTTCACATTTAATAGCCTTGGCTTAGAACAACGACAGATCAGGCACCTTGAATTCTCTAGTACGTTGAACTTTACAGATTTGCATGTATATGAATTAACACACTATAATTCATCTATCGTATCAATCTTGGATTAAGTTTTGTATATCTGCATATAGTAATGGTTTGATTTTTCAAAACTACGTCTTCAGAAACCCCTGAAAACTCCTAGGTTTGGACAATCAGTGTCAAGCGTAAAAGGCATTGTGGACGTAGATAGCGCAGCGTCAACCTAATTCAAACTTCATTCTGCTGATAAAAGTTTTGTTACCTGAGACCTAACAGATTGACTCGTGAATGTTTAAGGGAACTAGTGTTTACTGGTTATGAAGACGAAAAAAGTGGGATTCTGTTCTTCTAAATGTCTATTGTTTGTTAAATAAATAAATGGTATATTTCGCGCTTTTGCAAGAAGCTGATTCCAAAATTGGTCAGACCCAAGATGTTACGGGTGTTTCAGCCTTTCGCGTTGTGTAATATATGTGTGTCCAAATGCGTAGGTTAATGGGTATGAGACAGGATATGTTAACATGATGAGATTATGGTTGTAGATTTCTTCAAGGTAGATTTCTTCATGAAATTATATCGCGTGCTTTCTTCAGACTAAGCTATTCTTATAGCAATTTCGAATGCTCAAGCCGCATACAATGCCTTCGGAGCTGGCAACCATGGTACATTTTGTGGACGAAATGACCGAAATGCAAATAGGAAGAAAAAGTTATGCACAATGGGTATATCAATATAACAGCGTTGGAACGTAGATACAAGCCAAGCAACAAAGGCAAATGACGTTTGGTCTCAAGTTTGGCATTTCGGAGACCAGCATGGTTACGATTAGGCATTCACTTTGTGTAAAGAATGTGCTGTTTGCTCATATAAATAACAAAATAGGCACAAAAGTAGTGGGAATATGGGTTGATAGGAGAAGAGATGGACCTGTTAACTGGGATTTCTGCACAAGCTACTTTTTATAATACACTCTAAAAAGTAGTGTTTTCTATGGGAAATTAAGAAGGAGTCAGGTATTATTTCTCATCATCGTCATTCTGTGAAGAAAGGAAACGAGAATTATTCCTGTGGAATCGGTAGAAAGTTTATGTCACAGACTTATAAATCGCGGTTCTATTTTCGATTTTCTCAAGCATATCATTGATGTGGATAAAAAGGATGTGACCCAGTACGCAATTTTGGGTTACCCAACCAGTGACTTCCGTGGGTTTTGGAAACTTGTTGTCGATATTTCCATTAGTTTTAGATCATACAATTATGCTTTTAAGCATATTAACAAACGGTTTCCAATTCCAACAGAATTTGGCCATTGATTTTGTATACGGAACGTGGTCAAAGGAACTAGTCTAATCCATGAAAAATAAGAGTTATTTTCGTAGAGTCTGTTGCCATTGTCACACTGTTTGGGAAGAGTGTTTGACAGAGCACACGTGATCGTGACTTTATTGACCCGTGCTGCTACCTAACAGTTAGGTTTTCCGACAAGAGGTGCATAGAGATTCGATCTTTCACTATCCTCTCCAAGATCTCGGAGGTAATATGCTTACGACTTATAGGGAGATAGTTTTCATTACTGCATGAAGACCCACATTTTTGTTGCGGCATTACTGTCGATGTGTTCTATGGCATGCGATAGCCTCCCAATTTGAAAGGAATTGATGCACTTTAAGCAGCGATTTAGGAATTGCTGGGTCTCCATATTAAGTAACACCGTGAATGACCCATCGGGGCCCTGAAAACAGGAGGTTTTTAGTCCAATGATCCGAGTGGAAATCATTCTTATCTCGAAGTCAACATGACGCAAACGAGCGTTAGTGAGCAAGGCAAAGTACGGCTACTACTCCTTCGATGTTATTGTAGCTAGTGAATTTGCGGAGTATGACCTAAATGCTCCGCATACATCGACAGGATAATCAACGTATGCTCTATCACGGTCTATTGTAAATTGAACGAGACCACTGTGCTGGAAGATCTTGCGGAAAAAAGTTTAGAGAGCCCTCAAATTGACTGTAGGCTAACAGGACATGGCTTTCCTCAAATAGGGCTTGATACGTACCATAAAGCACAATCTATTATTCGATAGCAGATTGCTACCTTATCGCACAGTTTGAAGTATACCTGAATTTCATTGGATTTGGTGTAATATAAATAGAGCATAAGTCACGACAATCCTACCTCCTCGACCGCTATGTTCCTACTTCTGTAGTGGAAATGCTATCTAGATACATTGGTGCAAGTAAGCGTAAGAGCAGTTTGCTTCTCTTGTAGGGATGAGGACAAGAAATCCGTCTCAGTTCGGATATCTTTGTAAGGCAGATATGTATCCTAGGTAGCAAGGCCGAATAAAACATTTGATTTGACTTATAAGTTTCAATCTCATTTTAAAATATTACCATTTTTATTAATACACGTTAGCTGAGGGTGAGAAACACACTTCAGCTAATGTGCCGCAATAAAACAAAAATACAAAAAGTCTACAAAATGCTTCCAAGCCAGTAATATGAGTTTAATTAATATGTAATGCGTTTTGTATGGGATAAGGATTAAAAGGGAAAAGGGGATAGGATGGACAAAAACTTACAACATGAAGGCTCTTGGGACTGGCTCTTCGTCATATCAGCAAGTGTGTCCAGCCACACGTTTTCACCGTCCTTAAGACCCCAGTCAGGCAATCGGGGCACTCCAACTGACGCCAGCTTCAACGTGAGGATTTTCATCTCTCTAGACCAGTTCATCGCTCGGAGTCTCTTCCTCCTCTTCCAACCGCACCCCGGAGCGCCAACAATGCAGTATTCGGGAGCCATTGTGCTCGCATGCACAACACGTGGTCTAGCCATCTGAGCCTGGTGCGTGATATAATGGTGCTGAGCTGTTCACTCGCTCTCCCTGCACCAAATATTCGACGTCATACACGCTCATTGCTCACGCGGTGTTCCCAACAGATATGGGCTAAGTTGCGAAGACAGCAATGATCGAATATGATCAGCCTTTTTATGACTGTCGGCCTGATGGGCGGGACTTCACAACCGTATAAGTGGGGTGAACGGACGGCTGCATTATAAACTCTGCTCTTCAGGGCGAGTGTGATGTCGAGTCTGCGCCATTGGTGGTGGTGATTATCAAAAGCGCATCGTGCATTTGCTATACGGTTTGTAATCTCATTTTCGATTCTGCGAGTGCTAATATAGCTGCCAAGGTACTTGAACTCTTCAAATACGTCTAGTTGATCACCACCAAGCATAAGCGCAGTAGTGGGTTACTGCCAAGCTTTGAGAAAGACTTTGCATTTCGAGTGAGTAAAGCATAGCCCAAAACGATTGGTAGCCAGTGCTAATCGGTCCAGTGCTGCTTTTCCCGTTTTGAGAGCTGTCATAGAGCACGACAACATCGTACGCATACTCCAAGTCAATAATTTGCTCACTAGAAAGTAGTTCCACGCCTTGTAGTTTGTGTCAAATGAATGCTATGTTCATGACTTTGTCAATGACGGTTAAACAGGAATGGTGACAGCGGGCAACCTTGTCTCATACCGCTGGGAATACTGAAAGTTAGTGACAGTTTGACACAAACTCTCACTCCGCCCAAACTATGTGCGTGGAGCGCTCTGATACTGGTTGCGTAGTTATCGGATATAAATTTCCTCAGCAGCCAGTCCTAAAGTGCACATCGGTCCACTGACTCGAAGGCAGCTTTAGTTTCAAGAAACGACAACCTTGGGTCACCTGGCGGTGTTGCAACAATTGACACAAAGGGAAAATGTGATCAATGTAGCCCCGACCTCGACGAAACCCGACTTGTTCTTCACGGTTTTGGCTTTCACCAGTGCCAGTCAGTCTGTAGAGAACGAATGATGCAAATAATTTAGAGACAATTGAGATCAGACTGATCCCTTTTTGATTTCCGCATTTCGAACGGGAGCCTCTCATTAAAATTTTGACTATGACGGAGCGGCTCCGATTTGTCAGGACTGTTTCCTGATCCCCAGTTTTCCCTAGCAACCTGTGTAAATCGTTTACAAGTGCAGGTCCACCGAAGTTGAAGAGGGCTGGGTGAATTCTACCTGACCTGAAGCCTTATATAATTTCAACATCCTGGGCCGACGTTCAACTTCTGCCCGTGAGGGCGGACCGAAGGAGACGGTCAAGGGCGAAGCGCTCTCAGTGCCCGAAAAGGAAAGCGGTAACTAAGGTTGGTTAAATTGCCTTGCAAAGAGTTCGGCGCAACGTTCCAAGAGTTTTGTCAGTCTGTGGATCGGCTGTCCACTCTCGTCGCGTATGGTCTCGCTAACACCAGGTCTACCGCTACCTGGTTCACGTATCAGACGGAATAACCTACAATGACTACTGACGGCAGCGGCTGTTTCCATCTCCGAGGCAGGATGAGACCACCAGACTTCGCAGTCCCTCATCAGGCTGGCACACAGTTTTGCTCTGAGATTTTTACGACTCCTTGTATGGCTTCCAGCCGGAATATGTCGGTCAGCATCTATAATTTCCAGGGATTTGTAGAGACCCAATGTCCAGTTTGTCAATTTGATTTGCAACAGGAAAACATGCCTGCTGTTAGTAACGTTTGGGGAATACGCAAGCAATGATCTTCGACGGTGTTCCGTGGGCGGGTACTCGGCCCGGATCTCAGAGTACTTTGATACGTATTCAGGACACCTGGCTTTGCCAGCTGTCTGGTGTCAATATGCTAAAAGCGACGTTGCAGAGGTCCACCGAATCCCACCCGAAGGTTGGCGCACACAAGCGCGTGATCGGCGTTCAGGCTCCTGCTTCAAATCGAGCGACAGTTTTGGACACAGCATCTCCAGCTGTAACTGATCGCGATATGATCGATTTGCGTCTATGGCTGGTGCGAGGCTGGTGGGCTCCAGGTCATTCTTCTGCGGGTGTTGTGCCGGAAGGATATGCTCGCGATAAAGAGACGAGCATCTTCACACAGCTGTAGTAATCGCTCCCCAATATCACTATGGGAGCCTATACTACCTTGGCCGCCCAGATGAAGCCCATCAGAGAACAATTTTCGTGTTGGACCTTTAGATCGCCATCCAACATCAAAGTATCCTTACTTCTTCTATAATGAAGGAGATCGTTAATTTGGTGATAGCAAGCATCTATCACCGAATCAGTGCTGCAGTTTGTAGGGGTGCATGCCGCAAAAACAAACTGGCACCGTTTGTCCCCGCGCGACTTCGTAGCATGGGAAGAACCAGCTAATCTAACGGTGCACATCCTACTGTTGACTGGGATCCAATCGATTAGGGTAGCTTCAGCCCGGGAAGTTAAAACAATGCTGATGCCAACTTAACCGGCATTCCGAGTTGCATTATCGCCAGACGGGCGCAATGAGAATGTGCCACCAGTGTCGCACGTGGGGGATCGCAGGGTAAGCACGGAGCTCGAATTTTGCAAGCGAATTTCGGAAAAATAGCAAATATCGATCGATATGGTCCCTAGTGGTCCGGCAAGTGCTACATCTTGGCCAATTTGTAGGAACGTGTGTACGTTGTGGCATGCTGGATCAAGGGCTCCAAAAGGAAACAGATGAACTGACGTTGTCCGCTTACTTGAACATGGACTTGTCGACTGGATTGGAACGACGCCCAGCGACTGTGGGGGTGAAACTAAGAGACAAGCGACTGTTCAAGCAAGGTGGGGGAGGACCAAGCATTGGGGGTTTGAAAACGTGGGGATGAAAGTGAAATTGTTACGGAGCGCTGTGGATTAAAAAGCGCAAGAAGGGGAAAAAGAAGAAAACTCTGCGCCGTGGCATCTGAACCCCTATCCACCCTTCTCGATGCAGTAGATTTTGCGCCGTTGATTATCTTCTGCGACGGCCAGGCGATCAATAAATTGGTAGAAGTAAGGTTCATTGTGTTGCGTGGGCAGAATACTGCCAGGTTGCCCAGGCCTAGAACGATCAAGGTTCGCAGCCAAAGCCTTGGTTCAAATACCCGACCGCAAGACAGTGGGGTTTTGGGACTTGACTACAGGGAGCCCGTTTAATGAAGTACGAAGCCATCCTCACTCCAACCCGCAACCTGGAGGCCCAGGTGACTGAGTTTGTCTGGCTTCTAACCATTGATCAATCTCGTATGAGTGGCTCTGAAGGTGCAAATAAAAACTACCCAGCATAGTTCAATGGATCATTGAGACACACAAAATATTGCACCACGTTAAGGTCCAGTCTCAAGGCGACGGTGTCCAGTCAGCAATTTATCCATCATTGCTTGCTTCCAGACAAATATTTAAAGACTTTTGATTACAAATGGGGGAATTGCATTCTAAATGTTAAACCTAGCGCGCTCTTTCCTCTTGCAGGGAAGGAAATTGTTTTTGCGCGCTTCCCAGACGAAGACACTAGAGAAACCCGGAATATATCTGGTGCAATCCCATGTGCCTAATTTACCTGTTGAAATCCCCTGCGACGAGTTTGTAGTCAGAAGATACCTCACTAATACACTCGAATACGGTTAGCAGGGACATCATCTCGTTTAAGTTTTGGTAGATTGTAAACGCAACCTGGAAGTTGCTGATGATGATGAATGGGTATCGTGATTCAGATGGTATCCTCCAGATAAGTTAACACCAGGGAATGGAAAACTGTTGCTACGCAAGATACTCTCGCATATTATGCAGCCTCGAGCAAAACCGTGCTGTAGGATTGTTAAATTATTGTGTCCAAAAAATGGCATTTGCTTATTTGGAGTATTTTTTATGCCATGATCCAGTGATGAATAAAATGGTAGGATTAGGAGTCAGCATATTTAGCTTGAATGAAAGTGAGCGCGGCTTAATAGGAGTAACAGGTGGTAAGATTTTTCTAGCGGTTTTTAATCCTACTAGCCAATTCGATGGTAAAGTGGACGCTGTTAACTTCATACCGGGAACTCCATAAATAGTAAACTCCTTGATGTAAGCGACCGAAACTGAGTCCAGTCCAGAGCAAAATAGTTGGGGTGATCTGCATCACCATAACTTTGTAGCTTCATTGTGATGTATGTATGTTTTCTCCGTGTTGAGCAATTGTCGTCCCCTGGCGGAAGAGGCCCTTCCATTGCTCCCCATCACATCAGTTGTCCAGGTCACGATTTGTCGCTAGTGTGACACCCAGCAAAAGAGTGTCGGAGAATGTGTGGTTAGTAACATCACCAAAGTTTCTGGTGGACGGCGATGGTTTACTTGGATGGAAGAGTGCAACACATGTCTTATTTTCATAATAAGATTTACGTGAGCGCATAACATGGAACCATATTCCTTCGTATTATGCTTTGCTAGTGGAGTGGGCTGTGTACGAGACGGGTATCTTGCTCCGATTCAGGTAGTTATCGCTAACTACCAAATTAATTGTTGAATACCATAGAAATCAAGTCGCCCACGAAATGCCAGGAAATTAAAGAATTCAGCAGGTTAAGAAATAGGGTCATTGGTTCGATCCAAACAATACAGTTGGCGATAAACCAGCCACTACAGCACCTGCGTTATTTATTGCTTCCTAGCAAGGTTAAACAAAAACTCAACTTAAGATCGAAAGTACGTTTGGTTAACTAGAAGGAGAAACATTGTTTAAGAGAAGATTTGGATGAGGAGTGTAGGATTAAAAACTACATGTAAATGTCAGCTAATACATTTAACCCTACGCACCTAGAGTTTTGGGAAGAATTGCATTCACGCAGGTACGCCATTAGCCATGTATCAGGGACAAACATGAGTTGTGCGTTCGAGATAGAGGCAAGTGATTTTTAGGTAATGATTTCCATTCAGATGTATATGCTTGTATACTGATGAAAATGCTTTGTTGTGTCAACTCACTAAACTGGGTGATGTTTTTTTTAAATCACTGGTCGTACCAAGATGCAGACCGGTGTGCAAGAGTTGCGCGCAGTGTAGTTAAGGGGGAAATTAACTGTTTTTCAGCGATAGCGTGCCTGGCGACAAGAAAGGACCAGAGGCATTGAGTGTAAACTGTGTCTGGATTATTATTGTGTTATCCTTACATTCTGTACGCATTTTAAGTACAGTGGGATCATGCGGTTGGCTTCGTTCGCATGTGCTATTATTGGGATGGACTGGGACGTCTTCATGTCTCTCTCAGCAAGAATGGCCTCGCAGCACTGTGTTGACGGGTGGCTGTGTAATTTTATTTGGGACACAGGGCAGCATCTTCCAATAGTACCTGCTTCTAATATTTCTATGACCATTACTGAGGTAGACTGGAAAAAGTTAGGCAGAATTACACAACAGCTAGCTTCCTTAGTCCAATGTGCTCTTTTAAAATCTATGAATTAGACATCCTTCTTAGGTAACGGTAAAAAGTGGCCGAGTTGTCAGCGCGTGACGGCATTGTGTTTTCAACATGTATTTACTTATCCAGTGTGGTACATTGACCCTTGCGACTAGTATTTGACTTAGCAAACGGTCCCTTGTTAAGTGACTTTTTCTACCACCGAAGTTCGATCTTGAATTCTACTTACGAGGTGTTTTATCCAGTGTGGTCAGTCGCCCATTTGTTAGCTGTAATTGCTTTATTTACAAGCACCAAATTAGTCGTTTTATCAAGATTGGGATGAAGTGCCTTTGACTTTGCTGCCTCGAGATATGCTCCATCTGTATCTTATTCGACGCATCAGGTTGCCCAAAGGATCCTATCCGCTTCCGACATAGGTAGTCGTGATTTCGGATCGCACATTATTGCTGCTTTTATTGTTCTTGGTGCAGGTTTAAGTACCAATATTGGCAATGGTGTGAAACCAACTTTAATCAAAGTGTCATTAAATTAAGAGTGTCGGGTTGTGGCGACGGCATAAAACTGTGCGCTGATTCTTCACTAGAAAATCTTAGAACAAACAGGCAACAATGCTTTGGTGTTATGTCGGTCTCGTGTAAAACTGCAATGGACAATTAGAACGCTCCATAATACTTTTATGTAAATTATAGTCGCAATATTATTAAAAACGAATGCGTCTTTAATGTAAGCACTCAGTTGTGTGATTTAGCCGCGAGGCAGGTAATAAGTTTTCTTGCATTTTCATCAGGATAAGCTTGAGCTTTTCTGTCTGGTTACTAAAAAACTGTAACGAAACTGGAGGTTGTTTAAGTGATTCAGTGTAGGTGAACGTACTTTTCTTTTGAGATAGTTTCAGTTAGTGGTTACAACTCGTATCATCCACTTTGGTATAGAAAATAACACTCGTATTAACTTCTGTGCATCCTTTTCCACTGGTGTTTACCGCGGACTGGAAGACGCACATCTCTTCATTTGACGATTGTGTTACCTGTATTTCGAGCCTGGCACTGTGGCTAAGTATGAAATAGTAGTTAACCGTGTTCGCGGTAGAGGGGTTTGATGCTATGATAAGAAGTGGCGCGTACGGATATCGAACTAAAACTGGTAAACTGAGTTCAGGCAACTACAGCTTATCCTGTATATAAATTTATTGTCAGCAAAATGGAGTAAGCCATGCAATAATCAAATTAGCATCCGAATTTATCCTTTTGCTCCTCAGCAAAGCATAACCTCCTGTTTATTGCTCAACTTCGGATGCACCTGATTTGGTCGAAATTGTTGAGACTTACTGAGTGCTGCTACGTGTCCAAAATCACCTTAAGCATTAACACGCACATAATGTCTTTGAAATGTAGTGTTCGGAAGAGTACCACATGCAAAATTGCTGTCAGTGGAGTCAACAGCTGGTGACCAACGTGCTTGTTCGCCTGCTGTCTGGTCACAAACTCGTATGCCATCTGTGTTCTATTTAAATTAATAACCAAAGCGTGAATAAAACACAATATGGGATACTACTTTTGGACCAAACAAAAAACGGCGACACAATGCTGTCCCGTACGCAAGGCATACACCTGTGGATTCCAAACAAGAAAGTTTTCCTGTGTGTAAATATTTGTAAAGGTTATTAATTGCATCGCGATGCCCTGCTTCTGCGATCACAATACACAACAACTGCGGGCACCAAGAAAACATATATAACGAAAGCTAAAAATGATATTGTTCGAAAGCGATTAAGGAGAACGACGGGCAAAGTAGAAACTTCAACATGTGGACCCCGTTATTCCTTGTCCTAAACAAAAGCTGCTGTGTATATAAATGAATAAAAAGTACGTTTCCCCATGATGGAATAGTGACCTATTTTGAAAAGATTATTTGTAAAATACCTAAGTTACAAAATTTTGTAGTATACAGGGCAATAAATAAATGGTATGTGAAATATGTAATAGATAACAATGTTGGAAATACAATTTTCCATGAGTGCACTCGTATATTACTAAAACTCATAAAGATTGACAAATTTATGATGCGCAGATAAAGATCTAGATGAAATCTAATTGTCGATAGTCTCGTGCTTATCCTTACATTGCAAATGTAGCTTATTCTATACTTGACAAGTCTCACTAGGATGCAAGTTAGGTACTTATTTTGGTTGGTATTTTGTAAGAAATTTAGAGAATTCTCATTATTGGTGCGATAGTTTGGGGCATTTTGTAAAACGACCCCCGTAGGGTTTGAGAAGACTCGCAAATATATGTGAGGCTTATAAAGATACTTTTGTGCTATATGCTGAGGCTGATGTTCCATTCATGATACTTCTTCACCGCAGTTGGGCTAAACCAACTTAAAGTGAACCGAGGTCTCAACAGACGTTGTGTGTTTTAACCTAACGACGCAGCAGTTTCCCCAAATTCAACTTTGCATTCCATTCTGCTGTGCCAGGCGTTGCTCGCGTACCTCAGTAGCCTGGTGTTCAGGGCGTCAGCTGAGAACTACTGGGCTCCGAGTTCCAGCCCAGCCCAGCTCAGGCTATGGCCACCTGATGAGTACAAACCAGGACGAAACCGCGGTCGTGGTGTGCCATTGTTGGGAAAAGCAACATCAAAATATTTCCTTCTTGGAAAAAATTTCATTAACCGGTTTGTGACCAAAGTTTTGCTCATTTAGGCGGTCAGGGACACGTCCATCTGTCAGTAGAGCATACAAGAATCATTCGCTCACGCTGAGAGGTGTTGACCAGTCACGACACGCAGAACGATGCATGCATTTTTGCATAGAGCAAAACATTATTAACTTAGCACCGACCCTACTTCAGTGCAATTGGAACGCATCAGAACTAGCAATCACTGACATTCATTCCGAGCGGATTAACGAGTAACTATTCCGTTATCAATGCGTTAGACCCTTTAATTTTGCTCTTGTCTGCAGCAATTTACTCAGTCGGCTAGGATCTTTAGACAACTTAATGATCAGCAGAAACCGTTCTCTGCGTACAAATACATTCGAGTCATCATCCTACAATATTGTAACGTCAAAAGTTGTTTTGCATTATTCACCCGAATAAACAAAATTTATAGCGAATTTTATTGACCGGCTCTAATAGCTCACTAGCTGTATCGTACAACCACGAATTCGGAAAAGCGCTAGATAAATTGTTCACCCTCACTGCGGCTTATCAGTGTTGCGCATCATCCGGCTGTGTCAGGTACCAAACCCACGCACGCTGAGTGCATTTATCCCTGACCAACTGCTTATATCACCGAGCTTTGGGGATGGTGATCGGCAGTAAAAGCTTACAAACGAACCGCCATCTAGTAGTTTAACCTCTCGACCGTCGGACTAACACTATTGTAAGCTTTTGGGGCTAATCAGCATAATTATGTCCACCATCTTCCAACTCATAACTGATAAGGAATTTAGTCAAACTTATGGCGTTGCTCGCGGATCTCAGTGGCAAAGTGCCTATGACGTCAATCATGAGCCACTAGACTTAGAGTTCCAGCCCAAATCAGGATATCTCCAACTGATGAGTACCAACCAGGACAAAACCGCGGTCTTGTGGTGCCAGTGTTGGGATGAGCAACACTATACTATTTCCATTTTACTTAGGGTCTTTTTGATCGGACTGACCGAGGTCTACCTCAAGTGAACCGAGGTCTCAATAGAGGTTGCTTGTAGCAACCCAACCACCAGCGGACTCTCCAAATCCAACGTTAAACTTATGGCTAATGTCTAGGTTCTAAGTTGTATATAGGGATAAATCGTTGTTAGCGTCAAACTTGTTTAGGGAATAGTCGAACAAAAGGCAGACAACCAAACTGCGGCCTACAAGATCGATTAAACAGGCAACAAAAGACCGGAACTTAGACGACTCCACCGGTAAAGATAAAAGCTGTAGTAGTTGGATTATAGTGCCATTTTACAAACAAGGAATTTGACCTCCACGACATACTTAACGATTTTCCAACAAATGGGTAAAGCAGTTCCTTCAACAGCAGAGCGGCGAACTGGTCACAAAGACAACAAGCAGAAAAGGAACTCGAAACAATGTCTGGCGGGAATTGATGGCATTGTCAACGGCCTAATCAGAAGGCCACAGCCACGGACCAATCATAAAGTTGTCCGGACTCTTGGGTGTTGTGAGTGCAATCCAGCCTTAGTGCGCCAGCCACACCAAACCATGCATGCTACTCTTGTAGCTAGGACAAAAGGCAAGATGGTAACACATGGGTATCGAACTCCATCCCACTGCGGACCGAATTCGAAGTTAGCTTTAAGGTAGCGGGCCAGACGGCATAAGCATTCCTTGAACAGTGGAAAACGAAGTCTTTTTTAAACAATAATATGAACTGAAATGGACACAAGTAGAAATAAAATCAAAATAATTCGCATTAATTTTAACTCTTATGCCAATTTATCAGAGGTGGATGTTTGACATCTATTCTTGGCGACGAGTTCATTTATGTTTGGGGTAAGGTTCTGTGTAATGGTGATTCTGTGGATGGACTGCAGGTGTTCATCCGTGAGACAAATCCTGTGTGATATTTTGTTGATTCTCATCACAGAGAATATCTGCTCACACAGATATGTGCTACCAAACATACTCAATGTTCGAGCCGCATGTAGGCGAAGCTAGGACATGCCCACAAGAATGAAGCGAAGTGAACTATGCGGGTCCAACTGTGTCCTACTTTGCCTTGAGTGCCACATTACACTGCAGCTCTAGGAGCTCCATCTGCAGATGCACGGGTGCAGTTTCCACGTCGATGGTGAATGGGTTGCCAAACAGCGCGAAATTACTTTGCTGCTCGTGAAGTCACTAAAGCTTAGTGTGAACTCTGCGCGAAGTGAGCTCAGTTATTCAGTAAAGTATTTATTTTGGAACATCATGTCGCTGACTTGGGTCAACATTATTTTGCAACAAGGAAAAGTGAGATAAGTTACTTTGGTGCAGTTTTGTTTCCCATAAACGAAGCTTCACTTGAAATGCCTTCATTAAATCATGCACATCAGTGATTAAGTTGTTTCGTCCCTGAAGCTACAGGCTTAAGACCTTGAGATGAGTGGTAATGTCAGACAGAAACGGCAACACATTTCCACTTTTCATCCTACAAAACTGTGCAGTCTTTTCCATTGCTCTCCAAGAAATGATAGATATACTGAATCAGCTGGAAAACTCGTGTGATGTTTTTCACAACTTAGCCACCCCTACCTCTGAATGATAAGGTAGGTCTCCTAACTCTGGATGCATTTCCTGCAAAAAGACAGACGGTGATTTAAACTTTGGGCTTTGATAAAGTAGTCGGTTTGTGTAGCAGTCCTCATTACCTGTACCATGTTCAAGACTTACCACACAGCGATCCTTGGTGCATGATGCAGTGCTGTGTTATCAATTCACCAGTAAAGATCTCCAACATCTTTAACCGCATCCTTCCAACTGGTGTGCTTATTTCGGCGCACATTGCCGGTGCTCCATCAGTTGTTAGTCAAAAATATTTGTCCGAAGTCAGGTTCATATCGGTTACACTTTGACAGACGTTGTCAAAAATGTCCTTTCTCGTCGTCTTTCATTGCATTTCATGTGCAATAGTTCTTCTGTCACATGAAAAGTGGACTCCACTCAGCGAATGAAGTGGGCGAGATATGCGGTGTCAGTCTTGCAACTACTTTCATCGACAGCAAGGGAATATGCAACAAAGTGTTTGCCTTTTTCGATCAGCTGTATCTTGACTTCATTAGTCATCTCACAAACTCGATCAGCAACCGTATTTCTGCTAAAGCTTAAAGTTCCGAAAAATTGCTTTTTGTCTGGACAGGTGAAGTCACACGCTTTCATTATGCAGTTTTTTGAAATCACTCCCTTATTAAATGATCGAGCTGATTTGGTTATCTCCACTGCCACAATAAAGCCTGCTTTCACAGCAATTTCACTCTGTAAGTTTGCTTTGGTGAACACCGTTTGCTGTGACGATATATTCCTCTTCCATTCTGCTACCTTCTGTAGCTTCTGATATGTATTCAGGTTAATTAACTTGTTTTGCTGTCTAGTCTCATAGTGCCGTCTCATATTAGAGTACCTCACCACCGTCACATTATCGTAGCAAATTGGACACACAGCTTTACCGCCACTATCCGCAAACATATACTCAGCCAAGCGACTTTTAAAGGCTCTGTTGTCGGAATCAACTTTTCTCTAACCCTCTGCATGCAAATATCTGTAGCCAATAGATTAAAAAACTAATAGTATCGATCATTACAATGCTTCAGCACATAGTGGTCGACGTATCAACGGGCAGCATTACCACCATCCAAAAATATAGATGACATACAGTGCATAATAACTGATTTAAAAATAGCAGAAACGACATCGATATAGCACGCAGTAAAATGCCACACTACGGTGTTAAGTGCATAAAACTTTGTACATAAGACAGCAAGCCGCAATTGTAGGTGTTCTTTGGTTAGCAACATTTGCGTGACAGAAGCTTTGAACACGAGGACATCATCGACCATTTGCCACTCATAAAAATACATGTGAGCAGCGTTTGATGAATTACGTAGAAGCTACCTGGTGCGGACAGCCGCTTAGTAGTCTGTGGTCTGGAATACTACACACCGCGCAGTGCGCGGTCACGTTCGGCGAATTGGGTGAAGGCAGCCGTCTACAGTGGAGTCGGAATGTCGAGGTCATTTGCGGTCACACAGTACACGGGAGACGGAGACGTGGAGAGGCATATGAGGTTGCCGATTATGTACAAAAGTTCACATAATGAAAAACTTCGATAACAACCGGAGTGTTATGGAGAATACCAGATGCATGATAAGCGTCGAAAAATATTAAGGTTGAATACCCATGCGCGCGTGCACACACACAGAGAATGGGACCTTGCTTTAGACGTGAGGAATGGTAAGATACAGATAATTCTCGATTAGGAGAATTTCTTGCGTATTCAACCACGTTACACCCAGCCTGAAACCCCTTCCTGCAGACACCCACGACAGTAGTAGCACCAGTCAACGATATAATGCAATCCAGATAGGATTTTGTAATGCCAAACCATGGACAACAGCTTCGTCTACAACCTATCCCGGGCCGGATATAATTGTACAGCGGGCCACATCTGGTCCGCGGGACGCGTGCCTGACACGTGCAGTAGCTCGTCATGAGTCATACACAGTGAAGGCAAATCTAAGCATGAGCAGCTACTGAGCACGCAGCGAAGAGCGGCAGGGGCACGCAGGTAAACGAGCAATAAGGTAGACATCAAACAGTAGAAGACCATGACATTGGTTGAATAGATGCGGCTAACAGGAATGGGTATCAAGTGTGTGGAAAGGCAGCAGGATTTCAAGTTTAATTGTGATTTCAACCAAGGGAAATGGGGAAGATCGGGTAAGGGCTTTTGGTCCGGTTCAGGGCGATGGCAATTGAGCAAAAATGTCTTTTACAATCGTACTTAGATAACATACTAAATGGTAGGGAATTCCAATAGCCGCCGCCGTGGTATTTAAAACTTTGATGCACTTCAAAACCAAGGATTTTTACCGCTACATTATGTGATTAGCAAGTCTGAGGTCCCTATGAATAACGAAGTTAACAATAATACCATCATCCTTGATTGACACGAAGAACGCGCTCTGAAATACTGCAAGATCGACACCTGACCATCTAACTAAAATTCCAGGATCTTTCGTGTTAAGCCCCGCCACCCAAAAAGATTATGAAAAGGGAGGGTATGGAACTTGAACTTTTTCTATTGAAGAGGGTGAAATTGAGACAAATCATTAATTATTTGCATGAAAAGGTCCATTTTTCCGTGTCTTTGTCTCCAAACGAACTCACACAGGTAGCTGTCCACTAAAGATCGGTGTGTGCCGCATTGGCGCTTATTCTGCATCTTGTAAATGTGCCAGAGATATTCGATGGTTTGTGTGTGAGCTCCAGTCGTTGGATCCACAAAGTTTTCGGTATGATTAACCGTTTGATGAGTATAACTCATACCAATCATCGATTCAATGCCTTGGTATGATGCCCACATATCGGAAATGATAATTGAGCAGGGTGCGATGCAGACCTGGATTGTGTCCAGCAGAGTGGCCGCAGTTCGATCTGGCACTCCATACAAGAACACTTCTTTAGTCTCCTGGAAAATCCCTCCGCAAATCCACTGCTGGGAAAGGACTCGCCCTGCAAGGTTTTGACGACGTGATATTAGGGTTTCATCGATCTCGACATGTAGACTCGGGCCGCCGACAATCGCTGGAGTGTGCAAAAGCTGCCAGGCGCAAATTTCACGCAGAAAGTTCTTCCAGTCGACAGCGGTCGCGTGGCCAATAGATAACTCCTCTGAGCAGAATTTGATTGTTGTCAGATTTTTGGACCAGCAATAAATGAATAGGATTATTGTCCTGAAATCCATCCTAGACCGCTCCAGCCAAGTTCCCTTTCGAAGACCGATTTCTTGCCGACACTGTCGGGCATCACACCTCCACCTGTCAGAAACAGTTGAAAGCGTCATTTGGTGTCCTCGTCTGCATAAACGTTGATGATGAATCACTCCATGGCTTTGCAAAAAACGTATTGCTGTTTCCTTGTCATGAACGACCGCTGAAAGCGTCAGAAAGTTCATGTCAGGTTTTACGTGCGAACGTAGAAACTTTTTGGACAAAAATGACCTTAGAAGCGGATAAGGAGTGTTTTTATGGGGCACGTTCATATGTATTACGTACACTGGAGCTGGCAAACAGCGGAGGGGCTCAACTTTTCACGCGTGCCCGTTTCGCACTATTGTTGGGGCTTGACTTTTCAGGTGTACACTTTTTGCATTAGTGGCGGGGCTTAACTGGAAAAGATCCAAAAATCCATATGACCTGCTGGCGTCGTCATGATTTGGTCTAACTTGACGATCATACCACTTGCGGCGTTACATTCTTCGATCTGGAAATGTTGTGCATTGAGAATGCCGCAGTGCATTTAGCAAGGTCGAACCATTTGTGTAACTGACAAATTGTTTGCCGGCACGCAGTTTGCGTAGTGCCTATCGTTAACGCACGCATACGGGACATGTCAGAAAAGTTGCACAAGCTCTTCAAAAAAACTCTGTCTAAAAATCACGTGTGTAGTTCACCCCTGCAGAGTAGTCCACCGGAAATATGTGACTGTCATCTTAGCACTCTACGGTCTTCAAAATTATGTGTGCCTAATTTTACATGCTTGTCCTCTGTTTCATTTCGTCGGGCAATGTACATCGAACAACGGACCAACAAGAAGTTGTTGGTGTTGTTGCGGAAAACTCAGTCAGAAGCACTGAGATTGTCGCAGCAAGCAGCAAGGCCATTTCACATTAAAGTGCTTTTTAGTGGCACCAGAGGTTTAAGGAACTATGCGGAGACGTGGAAGATAATCCCATAAACATAAAGCCGCCGAAGTCCTTAGTTAAGTCGATGTTGAGCTTGTCAGACAGATGGTGGGTACTGATTGCCGGCTGACTGTTCGACCGATACAAAGGAGCTAAGCATGAATCGGGATAGCGTCGGGAATATTCCATTAATTATCTGGGCCTGCAGAAAGTCGGCACAAAGATGGCGCATAACTGCTGAGCTGTGACCAAAAGGATGGATGCATATAAGTGTCTAGACATCGTCGATCTTCTCAAAAGCATTCCCGACTTGCTAGGCCGATTCATCACAGATCATTAATCTGCGATTAGGACCAGGAGACAAAATAAAATCAAATTTAGTAGAAGCGACTGATCAAAACGGTTAGAGAAATCGCGGCAGTCGAAGTCTATAGTCAAGGTCTTGTTGATCACATTCTTCGACGTGAAGAAGATCGTCCGCTCCAGGTTCCTGCCACAGTTCCAGCTGATAAGGCAATATATATACAAAGATATGTGTAGCGCTTACATTTTTCAATGCTTGAAACGAGGCGAACTTTATGTGGGACAACTTGTGGCTGCTTCGCCATTAGAACGCGCCTTCGTTAAATGCCCTGAACATCCGATAGTTCCTGTCCGAAAAGGAACATCGCTGTGCTGGACAACCACAATACTTTCTCGACCTCGTTCTGCTAAGCTTTTTCCTCTGCCACAGATTCCAATGTTTATTAATGGAGCCCGTTTTGAAGATGTGGACGAAATCGAACAGCCCGTGAGACGGCACTGCAGAGGATCCCGGAAGAATCCTGCTAGGATTGCACACAAACGTGACACAGAAGGATGGGTAGTTGTATTAGACACACAGATTACTTCGAACGGAAAAACTTCTATTATGAAGTTTGACTATTATAACTTTCTGTCACACCACGTATATTCAGTGCTTGTCGAAGGAATCATGGGAATGCCCACCCATGTGCACTGGTGTATGCGAGTACTCATCCACGTATGGTAAGACAACTAACAGAAATTCTAACTTTCTGGCAGTTAAGCTTTTGACAGTGTGTTGAGATTGACATCAACCTGCATTATGTACCTTGGAAAAATATGCCGGTTGTGTCCCTGTTGATTGACTACCGTGGCATGCACTGTTCTCCCTTTACACACTTTGTCAAGTGGGAACGTATCGTTGGCATTCGGCGGCTCGTGATATTGGTCAGAAGAGGTCGGCCGCGGAACATGTTTGTTGTTAATACGTAGAGTACTCTTGAATGAAAGCCAGTAATCCAGAAACTCCAGCTGTTAACTAAGTCAGCAGCTTTTATTCCGTGAGTTAGGTACGCGCTACGACACCCACTCTTAGTATTTCATGTAATGTTCTGCGATGAACGATGGTTTGCACTAATCCTTAATTGCTTAGCTTAGTTTATTCACCCAATTACTTTATGTTTTTTTTCTAGAATGCATGTTGTGCCAATTGAATCCACCGCGGTTTTATGCATAGATAGTAGTTGATCAACCTAATCATGGGACGGTTCGCATGATATTTCGTACCCAAGCAGGATCTCCGCCAATGTGAAGCTAATCAAATAGCCTGTTTTTGGTTTACCAACTACAAAGCTCTACACTCCCACCACCGAGCACGCGTGTACATTGCGGGTACCTAGTTTACTGTAGCTAGTCTAACGTGCAAGAATCATATCCTAGTAAGTCGTAATACCTGTAGCTGAGTTGCGGTTTTGTAACGTTGGTTTGTCCGCTCAGCTTGGCGATCAAACTAAAATTTCAACGATCCTATCCTAATCGACTGTTTACTAGTTTCTCACCTACTTTAACGAAAATGGTTTGCTTGGCATGCGAAGCATCATCCCAAATGTCTAAATCATTTGCGACCATCCTCTGACTTGTTTTGCTTGACACGTGCAATACTTCTTTGTCCACATGCTCATCGCCTGGTGACTGAAGGTGCTCAGTAATTAAGCCGAATCCCAAATGCAGTCACGTGCCTTTTTACCAAAATGTTGTGAGTATTGTAGAAAGACGTTTGTTCCAGCAGTCAGACCCAAAAGAGCACACTTTGCTTCAAATATATTTTTAAAGTAAAGGCGTTTATGAACCATAAGTCTGAAGGTAGTCAGCGGTGAGCGGTTGTACGTAATGAACCACTGCAATTATGCCGACCCTAGGCTCAAAGAATACGTCACTTCACTCGATAAAATGAACCGTGAGTTTTATCCCCATAGAAGGAAGATGTGACGTATTGGTGGCTCACTGCATTTGTGCATTAATCACTTTCTCCTTGGAGGCAAACGGAATCAGCAAACATCAAACCGACTGCCATGCCTCTGCCAGTGAAGTGTACAAAGGCCTGGTTTCTGAATCCATTTGCTCCTTGAACTACATCCATAGCCAATCCTAACTCCGTGTGTCTTCCTGCTTGTTGTTCCAAGATAGCCTGAGGATGCTGAGGGTGATTTTAATGCCGACAGCGACAAGTTATCTCAGTGAAACCACGAGCACTCATCCATGTGGCCTGCATATCTCCATATCCCGCTCAAATACTCCGTCTCGCTGCTACTACTGAGAATCAAAGTTTACGTTGTCACTACTATCAGTGATTCGTGGTCAAATATATTAGCCATACCGAAACCCGCTCCTTATGCTTTGGAGGCATAAACGCAACAATCCTTACAAAATGTTCGCAACTCGTCTCTTCTCTCCCATCAGCGGAATAAGACATCAAGAATGGCTTCCATGATCCTTCAAGACCAGGTAAACATGTTTGAAAGTGTTAAGCTGCTAGGCCCACACACAGTTTTATGATGTATATTGCGGAGATCGGTATCGGAGATTAGGCCTACATATTGCCCCCGTCATGTGGGGTCCACATCATTATACCCTACCGCATTTTACATCTGGGGTACTTACCTATCTCGTGGACCGTCCCAAAAAGCACACGCGAGTACCCGTTTTGGCTTGTGGTAACGGAACTGAAGTGTCCAGTGTTGGACGATTGGAACAACTTACCGGAACACAGTCGAGCCAAACACGGTGTTGAAATACACAATTTTATGAATGCATAATTCGCCAACGCTTGACTCAGTGGGCACTTCCTTACTAGCTAAAATGGCGCACATTTTGATCCCATTATTTACATGAAACATACCTTGCTGCAATCTCAGAGAAGAACTTGGAGTACCATTAAAATAAAGACAAGCGTCTGATAACTTAAAGTTTTCGACCGAATTACCTTGGAGTTGCACAGAAAATATTGTTTCTGGCTACAGTATCAGAATATTTATAATTTGGTAATATAATTATCCACACCTGACCAGGCCGCCTGTGTGCTGCGATAACGGTCTTGGTCACCCCAAGTTAAATTTTCTTTGAATTCCGTGCGAATTTTATTGTAGCTTTTTAAATAACCCGGGGTTCCGAACTAGCCATGGTTGCAAACTCTAGATTCGTTGTCCATGAGCGGTGCATTTCGTTTTCGTCCATTGGGTTTAAAAATGAATTTAGGAAGTAGATCCAATGAAACTATACTTAGAGGAATGCTGGCAAAATCGTCACTTTCTCTTCAACTCTCCCTTATCAGTGCAACAAATACCGTTGTTTAATTGTGATCACGAAACAGTCCTCACAACAGCGTGATGGACTGCGTTCAGACTTAGCTTGTATTTCATGGCTATCTGTCGCACTCATCTATATATAATTGTGACAGTCCACTGAGTTAGAGACATCCTTGGTTTGTGGATGAATACTACTGACGAAACCCGATATAATGTAATTGCTGGCGAGATCGGTTCTTTAGTTAAACCGAGAACTTCATAGAGCAATAACGCTGGCATATTTTCAAACGCGTTGTTTCCGTGCAAGGTGTGTTGTTTCGATCGCATAATCCTAACTGGTCTGTTGTACTACAGTCACACCGTCCCACAATGACCGTACAAAGGTTACTGCATAGCTGTATATGGACCAATAATTCACATAATAAATTCACATTTTCTGGCACCAACATAAAACCATCTGGGTCTCCGGTGCATAGCGTTGAGTAGAGCATAGAGCTCAACGTAGGTTTGACAACAAAGGTGATGATTGTGAATCCAAGACGGCCAGGAGCGTGAACCTTAGAGAGTCAGCGGTTCCAAAAGGGTTCAGCAAAATTTTAGTTCCGATCGTCCAAATAATCCTTAGTCTATCGGATACACAGCGAAATAGCATTCCTCCTTTTGTGTTACCCGCCAGGCAAAGCTGCAAAAACGACGCGTTTCGATGTAATTTCATCTCATCAGATGGAGACAGCAGGCCTCAAACCAAAGATCATTGCGATACTAGTCGAAACCTCTACGCATTTGAGCTACCGTGGCACCGCGTGCAACGCTTGGCACAACAGTAAATGACTAAATGGATTGTCATGTTTGGACTACACGTTGTGTGACTGCTTTACGACGCCCTATCTAAATGTAATGGATAGTGGATCACAATGAAGTGAACCTAAGTAATTGCGATCACCGGCCGGTACTCAAAGCAGGTGAAAATTGTGTGTTGCAAGCTCGAAAACCCGAAAAACCACCTGTTTCCATGAATACTGTTTTCACAGGTGCAAACGGCATCTGCGTTTAGTAGGGTATTAGTGATCGCAGTGATTAAGCTTCAATGCAATGTGAACCACGGTTCATAAGATTTGGATTGCGCGTCTCAATGCAATCACACAATCTGTAGTCAAAACGTCACCAACCAATTAGTCATTCACCGTTGTGCAAATCGTTTCGCGCTGTAACCCGGTAGCCAAAGGAGTAGAGGTTTCCGCTATTATTACAATGCTCGCGAGATGGAGGCGTGCTGTCGCCACCTGAAGGGATAAAATTACAGCGAAACGCGTCGTGGTTGTGCCATGTTTTATGACGGGTAAAACACAATTACCCTCCCCTTTGATTACGGTCCCGGGGATCGCATTGATAATGGTTCACTTCAATGTGAACCACGATCCATTAATTGAGATTGCGCGTCGCAAACCAATCACAAAACGTGTAGTTGTAAGTTCTCCAACCAGTTTTTAATTTAGCGTGGTGCCATACGTTTCCCGTCATTACCAGGTAGCCAAAGGGGTAGAAGTTTCGGATACTATTCCAATCGTCGCAGGATGCAGGCCTGCTATCTCCGCCAGACGAGATGAAGTTACATCGAAACGCTTCATGGTTGTGGAGTGTTTTCGGGTGGGCAACACACAATTTCCATCTGTTTTGAATACGGTCCCAGTGATCGCAGTGACTAAAGTTCACTTCAATGATAACCGCGGTACATTACATTAGGATGGCGCGTCGCAATCCAATCACACAACGTGTAGTTAAAACTTGACCCTTTAATTAGTCATTTACCGCTGTGTCAAGCGTTACACGCCGTAACCCGCTAGCTAAAGAGGCAGAGGATTCGGGCACTATTTAATTGTCGCGGGACCTAGGCATTTTGTCTGCACATGTTTCGTGGTTGTTCAGTGTTTTGGGGTGGGCAACAAACCATTTCCATTTGCTTTGTTTACGGTCCCAGTGCTCGCTGTGACTAAGGTTCACCTCAATCTTAACCACAGTCTATCACATGGAGATTGCGCGTCGCAATCTAATCACACCCCGTGTGGTCCAAGCTTGAACCTACAACTAATCCTTTACCGTTGTGCCAAGCAATGCTTGCCGTGAGCCGGTAGCCAAATAGTAGAGGATTCCGCCACTATTCCAATGGTCGCATCATACTCTTTCATTTTTTTACTGTTACTTACATTTTGGCTGCTGAGTAAAATAATGAACGTAGACGCGTGTTTCATTCAACTGCATGTTAAATAATGTTAGTGTCGACGCAATAACGACCGATTCAGGGAGAGCATTCCATGATTGAAATCAGTGAATATAAAAATAATTCCTGCGGCTCTCCAGACAACGATACTATTTTGCGAGCTTCAGTGAGTAATTTATCAGGTTTGTTTTCTTGATGACTTACAGTAGCTTGGGGCACAAATAATGTGGATCGTGTAAAAGCAAGTATAGCATTATCAGGTTGATTCGTAATCGATGATAACGTCTTATAAATGCTCCTAGACGGGGCAACCTCTGCAGCTATGAGAGGTTGTACATTTCGTTGGTGTATTTGGAAGCCTGGCGCTGAAACCGCCCCCGTAAAGTGTGGTTGCGCTCCAGCCAAGTACGCCGGGCTTAAACTGCGTAATCGACATGAGCGAACATATGCACTGAGCATCTATTTGGAAATAGAGATGTCTATTTGTCTGAACTCTTGTCGCAACTGCATGGCGTGTTGGTTACCAGCTTTGGAGGTCCCTTAGGTTTGTCTGGAACAACTCAAGACGTCCTGACGCAACACGTCTGGATAACATTCGACTGCAGATCTTCGCAGTACATGCATCTCGAACCTGTATTAGTACTTACTTTGGTGTCTTATGGCGAGTACTTTGCATTTACTCTCGTTAAATTGCAATACATTTTGAATTGATCACTGACCACTAGGCCACTAGGGAGAAGGTTTACATTCCCCTAAATGCTGCGTCATATCTTGATTTCGTTGACAAACGGTCAGCAATTAGCAGTGGTTGTTTGTGCGAGGTCAATACTACATTCAAACCAATCGTCGCAAGAGAAATAAGCCTTGCGGCACATTACGCTCAAGTTGGGGTCAGATAAAGCTCTCCTAATTTTGACCAATAATTGCCGGTGATAGTACCTGAACTGGAGTAACCCATCCAGTAATCATAGTGTTTTGAAAAGCGCAATCCATTATATATATATATATATATATATATATATATATATATAACATTATGATGGCTCCTTGACGTAGGGGAGCTGATTGCAGTCGTAGAACGTTGGCTGTATCCTATGCGATCTGAGAAAATCCTTTTCGTAAGATGAAGGGTTGATAACCATTTTGCATTTCCCGAAGGCCGCCACATGTTTGCACTGCATTTTGTTACTAACACAATATCCGTCTGGTTGGCTCTGTTGGTTTACCAAATTGTTGTCACAGCCAAGTGTTGTACGTTGATTACGATGTACAGCGTAGTTACTCCAGTTGTCAGGGTTAAGATTGGCTCTATACGCATGTCATGTGAAGTCTCCTACTATCATGTGTTTTTTATTCTGCTCCGAATAATTGATGGTGCACTTGAAGCACGAAGTGGCCTGTTTATTGGTGCAGGTTTAATCAGCTCACTGAACTTGCCAGCAAAGTCATGCAAGCAATATCAATGGAACAGTCTTGTACCAACTCCCAGCTGGAATCTCCAACAATTTCTGTTAGTACATCGTAGTGTGCGATTGCTCGAAACAAGCCACTATGTTCTTATTTATATTCTGCATTACATACATATTCGCAAACTATTGTTATGTGATCACTTAGCCCAGAGTTATCTTCAACATTATTTTCTCTATCATGAGCACTTCGTTTGCCAACACTAACTGAAACATGGATGATTTGTTTCCAACTCGGAATCGGCTAGACGAATTAACACGGATAAAGGATGAAAAGCTTGCAACAAACTCTTGAAGGTTTGCTTTGTGTTGCTGGTTGGGGTGTGCCAGAACTTCCAGCTAGTACATATGGAAGTCGGCTGAGATGTGAACATGGCTACAGCTTGGTTACAGTACCTACCCCAAGGCTAAACTCCAGCGGGAGTCCATCGCTGGGGTGGATATTTTGGGATACTAAACAACTTCCACAAAGCACTTGTTTTCGCGCTTTAGTCGCAGTTAACACCGTAGGCGGTCTAATATCAGCCTTTTCGGACCACCTACCGGTTCACACTGCAGGTCGCTACGGTAACATAAAATTACCCCACTGCCCTTGTTGGGGCAATTGTTTCGGGGAATTGAACATACCAATTATTGCAAATTCGACGGTAATTTCTGGATGCAACCAAATTTAAATTACAAATATGAAGTCCCAGGCATATGATGCTTGATGTAGCAGCAGTTCAGGAGACCTTGTGATTTGGGTACCTTGTCGTGCCGAGAGGTGAAAGGTCAATCACGAATTGTTTTTTCGGGTGGGAAACGACGATCTCATTTTTGTCAGATCCAGATATTCCGTCATTTCCTACATGTCACACGTTTGTATGCATCACATGGTATTTTTTCGCTTGATTCATCGCCTAGATGGATTATGTCATCCGAACGGTTGTCAGGAAGCTGTTCGATCAATTGTTGCTTGCTTGTCTGAGGGTGGCTGCTCTAAAACGGGGCTCAGAGTGGTAGTGTACAGTGATCCGTATAACAGCGCCACAATACACTTGTTGTCCTCTGTTTGTATTGAAACATCGCCTTCACAATACTCGAGTAACATCCCCTGTAACTTGGTGGTCTGCTCAGCCCCTAAATAAATTGTGTCATGACTTTTTCCAAAGAGAGGTTCGCACGAATTTTTCTTACGTCCGCCGGACTTAGTTGGTCGCTTCGTGCATACCATGACCTCCAGTCATTTTAAAAACGTGTAAAAGCATGGCCCTGGATACAGCTTCCTTATCGTTTTTGCAAATTCTCTATTCATCTGTCTACGCGCGCTCTACGGATAATCGGGGAAGATGCAGATAAAAAGTAACACATTCAGGAGATGAACTGTGCTTAGCAGAAATACATTGGTTTCATTGATAAAATCCGATACAAACCAGAGCATTCTTAGTTCACAGTAGTTCTTGGAGTCGGTGTGGCAGTTGAATCGTACCAACTTAACGGGCTTATCTACAGCACCTAGCATATCACATGTGATGTGCCAATGACTCATGTATGTGATTGCTTTCATCTTTAGGAATTTGACGTATATTTGAAAATCTTGGTGCAGGTTACCGCTGGTGGATTTTGTGGCATGTGCATCATGAGTATCTTGCATTTCAGGGGTTAGAAGTTGATCGAACTCCCCGGTGTGACTGTACCTGATGTGGATGGTGGCAAGGTGCCGACCTATTTATTACCCACCACCTCGTTCATATTGGCTCTAGGAGACAGTTGGCCGTTGCTAGTGGTGACAGGCTGCACAACCGTAGTGGCAGTGTTAACTTCAAATTGTGGTTCCATCATGTGTGGAACGGGCTACGGCCATGCCACCGCCTTGTGTACGTCTGGTGCGCATGATTTCCCAGTTAGGCAGGAATACTTCTGACCTACTGGTTAAAGTAGTGTGGGCCGCCTCCGTCGATGAAACGGGCCTCCCATCCACATGCATCCCAGGCATATTCCTTCGGGTTGACACCAGATATGGAGTGTGTGGGTAGAACTGTGGGTGGTGCAGCGCAAGCCACCCATGGTCCCTCTGTGGGCGCAGGCTTCCTGTGACTGTACCCATGGAGGCCACAATGATAGGCAAATCCGGGCACGCATGCCGCAAATCCATTATGTGACAGCTTAATATCTATTTGTGCAGCCTGGTTGGATGTCCTCCTTACAGCTGTTCTGCGAATAATCGATAGAGGCGGTGTATACACTAGTTCGCAATCCCTATTTATTTTCGGTAACTTGAGAGTAAATGAAGGCCAAGGTTTCCGTGTGCCAGTGACCAGGTAGCAAGTAAAACTGATGTCCACATCCTTCTTAACTTTAGAATCAGTTAATGGGTTGGAGGAGCGGTTGTTCCTGATTTTAAATGACTGGAGAGAGTTGGGTCAGGTATAGTTGAACCAATATTTTTTATTGACAACCTGAGCGGCATTCAACGCTACAGGCGAAGCATTATCAAAGTGCTGCCCTGCTTCCGTCCTAAGTTTTGAAATGGGGCCTTTGTGGAGAGGACTGAGGCCTACTAACCCTTTACCTTTTTTCTAATTGAGTGAATCTGTTGTTAAATACGTTAAATAGTCGCCTTCATTTTTTGTATTTTTGTGCGAATTCATGTACAATCTCAACCAATGGGATGACCATCACTGCTCCACAGC
Source organism: Dicrocoelium dendriticum (assembly GCA_944474145.2). Classification (NCBI taxonomy): domain Eukaryota; kingdom Metazoa; phylum Platyhelminthes; class Trematoda; order Plagiorchiida; family Dicrocoeliidae; genus Dicrocoelium; species Dicrocoelium dendriticum. The sequence goes on from OX104067.1 coordinate 85,507,349, forward strand.
ACCACAAATAATCGGTTTTACCACTGTATAGCAGCATGCAGTTTAACTTGCGAATGACAGACTTAGAATGAAATTTTGTGTGACAATTGGAACACTAGCTTTTATTTGGTGCATTTCTCTGGCATGAAGGAAAGTTAGCTACTACTTCATTCTGGATGCAGATGACCGGGTTTATTGGGATTGGCCGCTACAAACAATTGCTTCAGGTGTCTGTCGACTAATGCTTTTCAGGTCAATGTCTGAGCGCTCGACGGCATACGTGGCCTCATAGCGGGCCCCCTGTGCGCTGAAATATTTGCCTTACACTGACACGTATGTATCTCGTTGAGATACGAGAGCTGGTTTCAATGACTGTGTGCATCTCTTAGAAGTCGTTATGTCGTGTAAACAAAGGTAGTAAGCGATAAGGGACACCGACTTCTTCAACAGCAGACGACAGCCCATTAAGTACAATGCAGCCAGTGGCTGGACTAAGAATTCCGACATTTTGTGTAGGTTCGTCGCAGTTGGACCCAGGCAGACAGCCACCACACATCCCGGAAAACGCTAGACGGCTGCGGTGGTGGTTGTCTGTTTGTGTCTAACTGCGACGAACCAACACGAAAACCTAATAAATCTCCCTAATACTTACAAATAAGCAACAGTCGACTTAGCAGCTTCCATGTCACTTCGATTAGTGGCAGCTAGCAAAGGAAGTCGTTGCACTGGGGGCCAGCCTTATCCTCTGCACATTCATAACATGCAAGACAGTGGAGGATGAGCCGCGCTATATCGCAGTTAGATATCAGTCATGGCAGTCCTCTGCCTTCTCCTATGCCTAAGTGACATAAGTCGCTGACCCGCAAGAGTGAGGTCTTGGGTTCTCATCCGGCAGGATTCGGCGGGTGTGCGCTACTGACGAGTCCCAGTAGGAAGAAACGTCTGTCTAGCGCTTTCCTGGATGTACGGTGGCTGTCTGCATGTGTCTAACTGCGACGAACCCACAAAAACCTAATAAATCCCCCTTAATACTTACAGAGTATCGCACACTGCTTGAGGACGACGGAGGACGCCACGCATTAGTGTAGCTGCCTTATTATATGGTGCAATGATGTAAGGTAGAAAGGAGGCCGTGAGTCCGTAGTTTATTGAAACTCTGCAGATGAGGAGTCAGAGAATCAATCACTGCTTGAGAAACAAAGGTTGCGATTTAATTCTTCTATGTCCGCTACTTAATTTGTACCATGCAATGATTCAGCTCAGTTGTTTCATCACTGCCAACTCCCATGGCAACTTACGTTTTGCAAAATTATCTGGACATAGACATGATTGATGTGGCGCAGTTAATCGTTAATTCAAGCGGAAAGGTGCTTCATTCAGGCAAGAGCATGGATTTTCAAACGTCTTTCCTTCAGTCTACGAAGCTGCCTGAATTGTGGTAAAGGAAACTAATCAGTACGGATGAACTTGGATCTGATCGGACAGCTAGGATTATAACAAAGTCCAGATAACTTGACATGTGGTCACAGTTACACCTGTACGGAAAAGCATGACAAACTCAGTGAAGGTAGTCGTGCAATCTTTGAATGAAAGGCTGACTTCGTTTCCATCTACTTTCAGTGCAAAGACCGAAATCTCTGTGGTTTTTCTTACTGTAGATCGTAGGGTATAACTCCACTATGTAATGTTCGGATGTGCAAAGTGGTGGCCGATTACGTATCAAAATATCTTGGGATAATTGACAGATATTGATTCGGATGTTAGTTGTAACATAGTGGGACATTTTACAAGATTCTGCACCCCGTGATTTGTAAACTATGTAATATGGAATCGATTGAGTGCACTGGTAACCATGCACTAGGAAGTTGTGAATTACTTAAGGATGGTAGCTGCAAATTTACCGGCTAAATTCACGTGCTTCTGAGTTTGAATAGCTGGGGAAGATTAGTAAAATTGTACAGTATCAACTCAAGTCTAAGCAGTTGATGCACTGTGTCGAATAGCCGCACTTGCCTTTCACTGTCGCATACACAGAAGTGTTAATTATAGTGATGATAATGTCATCGCGATTCCGGTAAGCATATACGGAGTAGGTACAAATTGCAACATTGCCAACTTAATTTCGTATGGTTTACCCTAACGCAGCCATCTCAGCTTCAGACATGGATATTAGTCCCATGCGACGTTACCAACTGCAAATCACCTAGTTCCAATCTTAAGGTTTGTCTAATGCGTGAGCTCTCGGTAAATGCAATTAGGTTCATCGCAAAAGCTACCAATCTAAATAAAAAATAAGAATAAGAATGCCTTTTCGCCACTACACCGCCGAAACATAAACTATTTTACCTCGAATCCTTATCAGGTTTCATTAGACCAAGAGCGCAGCGTTGTGGTTAACACGGAAATCGCCAAATTTGGTATCGCTAACACGCAACTTAGTATACAATTCTCGCCAGTTTGTAATCCGGTCAATCTATATTACCTAGAGTGGGAGGCCGCTTCCACCGGAAAGGTATCAATCCGCTCTAGTATCCCTCGTTGCCGTTTGGTATGAACGGCTCCTTTTGATTCATAAGACTGTGGTGTGAGCATCTGCCTTAACAATGTTTTCTCATCATCTGCATACTTAGTGTTATGCCATTCCAGGCCACTTCATCAACTAGGTGTTCTTCATATATTTTAACTGTTGTTGCCACCCGTTGATATTGCTTAAAGACAGTCCCTAAGTTGCTTTAAACAAGTAAAGTTTCCGTCGCTAACTAATCCACATTTGGGATTTTCTAATATATCATCTTCTTTGGTCAATAGTTGTTTGTGAATAGTGACTGTTTTCAGATCCTTGATAGCTCAGATAAATCGATCGTGGGTTATGCGTATCATCATTTCGGAGATTTCTCCTCAGCCTAAGGCGTTACAACCACTTGAATGAAAGCTCGCCTTTGCTTCTGATACAAGGTTGACTCAACATCTTTTGCGTTCAGATAGCATGCAACCACCTAAACTAGGATCTATCCTTCTGCACCTATTAGATTGATTGCTCACTGGTCAGTTCTGATCTAGGGCGCGCACATTTTCGCTGTCAGATTTATATGTGTGCATTTGGAGTCCATGCAGAAATATGTGTATATACGTTCATCATTGCGTAGCTTAAATGTGTCTTGGAACAGTCATCTCCACAGCGTCCGATTATGGAGCCAAAATCGTATATTATTCGTTCCTCTTTTGAATGTCCAATTACAGTGCGACTGTTTAGATAATAAACTTACTTAAGAGGCTATTAGTAGCTTCATCTATACGTTTGATGAAACTGTTTGGTCGTCAGTGGTGGAACATTTTATGCTCACTACATATAGACCATGAGCAAAATTGTGGTTAGCGAGAGTTCCGCTATTGGTGGAATGAGATTGATTCCCCTGATTTGCCAAGGACACATGTTGATTTAGAAATCTTTATGCGAGTGTATTACGCAACAGTGGCCCGTATGGACTATGATTTCTATCTTGCTAATGCAAACACCCTGGAAATTTTTATTTGGCAACTATTAGTCGAGTATATGTAAAAACCCATTAAACTTTAAAAGCGACATCCAGGTAACGGTCAATTTGGCTCAACCTCTATCTGTGCAGTATATCTTACCTTAGGATCAATAAACTGAACCATGGCGTATACTGAATTCAAAATGCGTCTTGTTACTCCAAGTACTTGAGCATACCGCGATCCGTTACGTTCACTCGAGAGCGGTTTTTACTCAAATTCTGCCTGCAAGGTCGTCATAAAATTATCGTTGAAATGATAAGCCACGGTAATGTGGTTTTGTTTCCAAAACTCTATACGGTGAAAGTAGATTTTGAGCACCCGTTTGAGGTAATTCCTTCTCAATGTTTATATTTACTAGCAGGGTACATCATGCTTAACTCAAAGATTACAACAACCCATAATGACGGTACCTTACCCGATTCAACTCCCTAGTTATTGGAAACTTGGTGGAAACAATACTTTTGTCTTCTTGGTACTCAAGTTATCCGATATATAAGTAGCTATGGATGAATAGAAGCAGAGTGCTGTAGTTTTTACCTTTGATATATCCCTTTAACTGTTATCTTGACGTAAATCGACCGTGTACATGTCAGCCATTTTTGTGATTAGCAGGTCACAAAGGTTTGTCTATTTGACTTATTAAACAGCCTCGTTCCTCGTATCATTTATGGGGGTGTAGCGACTGTTTGGATCAAGACTTTACTTAATGACATCTGTGTATATATGTAGAGCCTTATTCATTTCGGGTTTCATTAAAATGATAGTATTTTGACGAAAGCCGCTCTGTGTAGCGTGCCAGAGCAGCTAACGTAAGCATATATACCGGTGGTATGAGTAACATACGTTAAATCGAAGAACAGCGTTATTGCGTTTTTATCTATCGGTCATCTCGATACAATTCACATTACACATGGAAACAACGGAAGATTGATACCCAGCTGCGCCATGTGAGGTTGCTAAGTCGTCTGAGGTTAATGCCTTTTGTGTTTTAGGACTTCACCTTATAAAGTCGATAGGCACCAGGCCACAACGCGAGGAGAAAACGCTGAATAGGTCGGTTTTGTGTGCGACGAAGCCAGCAGCTCACTTAGAGCAGGGATGCAGTCAAAATGTTCCGTCAGCTAAAAGATCTCTAGGATTTCAGCGACCTAGCATCAATGCTAACTCTGCATACCAAAGCGCAATTTCCCTCGGGGTCTGTGTTAAGTTTTCAACAAAATGACTACCAACCGACCTAACTAGGGTCGGAAGATTCCGTAACTCGAAAGCCCCATGTATGTGTATGATGCTACCCGCCAAATCCCTCATCTGCATGGATACCCATGCAAATAATCTTCACAGTAAGCTTGATGTGCTTCTTATTCGTCAGGTTCCCGGTGCTTGCGCCATACTCATGATAACCGTGATATGACTGAACAGGAGAATTACCGATTCTGAGAAAGCATTTTAAACATATGGAAGCACCAAGCAAACCTCAAAAGTAAACTCCAGGCCACAGTCAATTTGGCTGAACTATGATGTGTTCACAAAAATGCAATATGCGTAGGGGCCACACCCAGTATAGCCCAATCGGTCAAAGAGTTACCCAAACTGTCGTACAAAGTTAAGGACCAGTCTCATTGCGACGGACTGCCTTTTAAGAGTGTATTTTGTGTTGTTATCTGTGGGGAAATGGATAATTATAACTCAAGGCAGGGATAGCCTTAAGTAAGCTGTCTTGCCGATATGGAAGCCAGAACTGCTTTTGAATCTGCGACATATTTGTCGACAGAAAAGGGTTTTCCCCCGTATGGAAAGACTTATTTACAAGGCCAGTGTGAGGGCCGTCCTGCTCTATGGTAGTGTGACTTGACCCTTTGGGTGTGAAGATCTGAAGCACCTTCAAGTCTCTGATCATCGCTGTCTATAGAGCCTAACCTATGTCGGATGGCACCAGCGTGCTTGCAACGATTATGTGCGTAGGCGAGTGCCCCGCAAAGATATTCATGCTAATTTCCTAGAACTACAGATCTCACTAAATAATTTACGAGGGCTTGAGTACCTACTACGTGTGCCGGGTCACCGATTACCGAGGTGAGCCCTGTTCCTTCTGCTTGGCTCGAGGTGGACAGAAGTGGGAGATGAAGAAACCACACATCGTTTCAAATGGAGCTCTTTCCGCCATTCTGGAGAAGCTATTACCAAGGGGTCTAAAAAAAGGGGTTTAGCTCGCCTCGTACTCACAATAGAACAATTTACTCACCTGGAATAATGTAGTTACATGGATCCACTGTTCCACAACCGAAGACTGACAATTCTGGCGTGGTTACTTTCAATGCCTCAAACATTCCGATTCTCCAATCACCTGGAGCTTTTCTGATGTCATTTCACGGACAGCATTGCGCGCTTATAAGCGGCTTTTCTGATGATCTTTCATGGAGCTCTCACTTGGCCATGGAGACAATTACACTTACATTTGAAGGAATTACTAGTCCACTTTGCGGAGAATTGCATCTTTCATGTTATGGACATATTCAGACACAAGAAACAACTGCACTCACCGTCCCTATGACAAGTCCAGCATGGATAGCTGGACACGGGTTGCGTGCCGGACAATATAATAGAAAACTCCGGCCTCTATTAACAATGTGGTTACTCACCCGCATCGTTATCATTCGACTGTGACTCTTTTACATCATTGACTGGCTTCAACGACAATTGCCGGTTCAGTACTAAGCCATTTGGCAAACCAAGGAAGAATTTTGGCTGTCAACCGACTGCGAATAATAGAGTGCAAAATTCGGTCTATACGGCGCATGGCCGACTAGCACTACAGTTCAACGGAATCTACGACAGTGTTGCAGGACGTGGTGGGTTTTCGCCTGGCAAGCGTTCTCCCTATAAAAAGCCACAAATGTCCGCTTAACAACACTGCAACGTGGCGGATGTGACTCGCCACAAAATAAAGTCACAGCCATGCCTTTCACACTGACGCAGTCCTCAGCCTCCTACATCCAACATGTGCAACTGATTTTACTATGAAGAATGCTTTAGTGGAGTACCGATCATCCCGGTTTCGTAATGGTCATTGGTTGCACTAAACCTTGTTTGGGCTCCTGTGCTCATGGATCACTACATGGCAAATTTACCCCCTACTTTTATCTTGACGCAACAGTTTTTGCGCGCCACAGCGCCATCATGGTCCTTGATCTGACTATTACCTGACAATATGCTCGCTCGTATGAACTACATCTTTTCGTTTATTCCTTTCACTGTACCGAAATGTTTTAATATTCTAAAGATGCTATGCTTGTATGCATATTTGATCATGCTTTTTAGAGGTGTGTCTCGTTTTACAGAGAATATACCATTTATTTATTATTTATTTATTTATTTATAAGTTGACTTAGCAGCGGGAAAAGCGGTGACTGCCGTAGGTCCGCCTCGCCTTCCGACTGGAGTCCACATGAATCGCCATGTGCTTGGCTCGGGAATTTACAGGACATGGCTCGCATTCGGCATCAGTCGGACTGCCTGCTTAAAATGTGTTTGGTGCGAAGTTAGCTGTTGGATAATAGCTGAATAGGATGAGTAACATTGACAGCCGCAAAGAATCTGTTTCGCTCATTTTGCCTTATTTTTCTACGACGGCCAATTCCTATGACGGAATGTTGTTGACACAAGGTGTAGGCGCCTTGACCCTGGATGTTTGCCTGAGGCATTAATGTTTTCCGGTAAGTCCCGTTTGCTTCGCACTACTTATTCTTTGTTTCGTATATTCTCCTAGTTGTATAACAGGGAAACATCAGTTCAGATGGCTAAATTACTGCTGCTAATGATGATAATAGCCCTGCCAGGCATGAGCCTCCCAAGGAAATATTGACGCAACAGAGCAGGCGGAGTGCTCCTGTATTATCAACATGACTCCATATGGATATTATCCACCACCTGGAGGCGCAAGTTGTTGGTTCTGTGTGTTTCCGCCTGCACCTGAAACGTGGTGATGTGTTTACTAGTAATAGTTTACCGGCCACGGATTACTAGCCTGGCAGGGGCCAACTGCCCATCGTCTGCAATGAGGTGTATCCCGGCACGACCATACAGTCGCGTCCTTTAGGTGGTGATTTCCCGCTGCACACAATCGAAGTCTCAGCTTCCCTCAATGGAGTTACAGGAACCGATCACAGAAATACCATTCTGCAAAGATGTCGCCGCTCCAAAAAGATTCAGAACTGACGACGAACTACATGGCTTTTATCTCGGAATATGTTTATATGAATACGTTGCCACAATAAAACCCTACCAAAAACCGATTTGTATTCAAACCTTATGAAATCATACATGGCTTTTACCTTGTGCTCAGCAGCGAGGAACCATCGATTGATAACTTTACCAAAAACCCATCACCTGGCCGTACCCATCAGGTGATGATCCTCTGCTCGTACATCTGCTACAAAAAGTACATATGTGAAAATAACGAGAAGTCAAAATTTCACCCTTTACAACACACTGTCTGACCTCGTTAAAGCAACCAACTGGTCCTTCCTGGTTGAAGAGCCTCCCTTGTCTCCTGGAAAAATTTGTCACCCAATTCCCCGGGTTAGCAACAACTACTTTGGAAACTAAAGTTTTTCGCCAGAAGCAAACGAAGTCTACCTAAGAAGCTGGGTCCGAAAGTGTATGCCTTCAAGTGATTCGGCTTAGAGCGCTTGAAAGCCTGACCCATTATTCGGGCCTGGGATGCTTATATAACTCAGTGAAATTATCGTGTCGAACTGGAGCAAGAAGATAAAAACTCCAAAACCAACAGTACTTAATGATGAAGTTCAGTACGCATCCTAAGACATTGTACGGGTACCTAAGCAGATCCGCAGAGGGCAGCGTGTAATCTGTTTTACGTGCATTGTATATCCTGATGCTAAGTAAAAAGTGGCGACCAATACGTTTTAGGAACATGTTACCTACAAGTTCCAGAGTTAATCGTCACCTCACTCGTATTTGACGCAACTCACACTGCCCCGTAAATTCAGCCACGTTCTCTTCACTGCGCCAAGCGTTATGAAATGGCTGTTTCTGTTGCACACAAAGAGCGCCCTTGGCGCTGAAGGCATAAGAGAGAAGGCATTAAAGAAAGTCACTATGTCCACCACGGACCGTTAACTCGGTTTTTTCAACAATGCCTTGATGAAACGCACCATCCCACATTGTGGAAACATAAAATGCATCCCCGTTTATGAAGACGATAACCGAGTAGTGCCTTCGAATAACTGTCTAATTGCTCTTCTGGATGCATCCAGGGTCGTGGAAGGTATTATCTGCTCTTCATACCTCACGGAGTGGTCGCACAATTGTGTCCTCCTGCGGTATTTGCCCTGAAATCTTCGGATATATTCTCACAGAGACCTACGTACTATCATTCGATCTGGCTCCGCGAACTCCTCCTACCAATGTTCATCTTTTGGATCTGTCATTTGCGGATCACTAGCAAACTGTGTTTTTGCAAGTTCGAAGTCAACTGTACTTGAATTCTATCCGGGAATTTATTTTTTCTCTGGTCGCACAAGAATTCTTTCGGTCTTATTTTAATTTTTTTTTGAGAGGAACCTGAACAACTTACCGCCACTCCATCTAGTCGCTGTACCAAGCGATAGTTGTAAATTTCGTCCACCTTTGGTGCAGCCACTGTCGTCATTCGACAGCATTTTCCAAGTCAGCTTGCTTTGCCTCAATCCTACAATGCATCGCTGTCTATCCACTTACCGGCTGGATCAATAGCACGCACCTCTCCTATCTACCCTAAGGAACGTGTGCCACATCTGCACGCGACACGTCTGACCCCTCTGACCGCAAACCAGCGCCGATCCCCAAGCAACGAAAATTGAAGCCAAATAGTACACGGTGCGTCAGTATGTCTATCCTCTTGCTACCCCTGTTGTAGTGTACACATCCAGTTAATCCTTTCCAAATTGTTAGTGGAGAACCGTTACACCAAATCATCACCATCTGCTGTCATTTCTACTTCGCTGCCCCATTACTGACCGTGACCACATATATCAGTAGAATTATTCTATTCTAAGTTAACGGTAATTGATAGATCTACAACATAGATTCTGAACTCTACTTTTCTATCTAATCCCTTTTGGAATTGGTGCAAGTCACAATAACAAAGTACACATCTCAAGTGGATATGGCCCATTAAAAAGTCAATTGTGACCTATGTGTAAAAACCGTTAAGTCTGGTCCACTTTGCTTTAAGTTTCAAAAGGCGTACCATTCGAAGTGTTTAGGGATGAGTACACTTGAAACTAGACAGTACAACAGCAAAACCGAAACATTTTGGTTCTGCCAGGTGTGCAAATCCATCCCTGTTGTTAGTTGTGTAAGTTTCCTAATGAAAAAGTGTGAAAAGTTGGCGGTAAAAGTTGAGCACCTGGTGAACGCTAGCAACACATCTGTGAACGTAAACAACGCTATACTTGAAACTGAACGTACACCTACAAACTCCCTGATTACGTTGAAGAAGAAGGCCAGGCGTCCCAATCACATCATCATGTCCCAGTCTCCAACGACCCCTAGCCACATGACTCCACTAAGTGAAAAACTCGTTTCCAACCCACTTGCTTCTACGTTCTCAAAGGGTGGAATAACTAGTAATTCGGTTGACATACCTGAAACACATAACTCCAGCAAACCCAAGGTAAAAAATATCCGGACATCCTACGCAGCGTTTGCTTCTAGGAAAACGCTGTCAAAGACACCTATGATTCCACTTACCTGTGAGGTCAAAACTGTGCCTCAAGATGGATCGCTATCTACAGTGCGGTTCACAAATCCGAAAAAAAACAAAAGAACCTAATGCACTTAAGCAGCTAAATACAAGGCGGAATCATGGTGCCTTAAGTCTTGTGTGCTCTAAGGTGCCTGAATCCAAATCCAACAAAATAGGGGGCAAATTGAAAGACGATCGTAGTCAGTAGGATTCCATCTGTACTGCCATCAGCATGCACGCTGAACCCACTACGCTGAGCAGCATCGCACGACACCCAAACACCTTACACTATGGTGAGCCTCGACTACTTCGAGTAACACTGCATTCCGCGGAAGAAACGGAATCAATTCTGCTCACAGCAAATCGACACCACAGATCATCGAACAGAGTTTGCATCTTACCGGATATTCAGTGGAAAGAACGTTCAAAGGATATGAACAATCAACTGGGAAGTAGCAAACACGCGCTGGAAACCGTCATTATTCATATAGTTCCTGAGTCTCAACCTTCATTTACTGAAGAAGTTCAGGCACATTAACTGGAGCAATGGCGATATATTCGTGGGGCACTGTCTTTAGAAAATGTCATCGTTACCACACTTACCATGATTCCCGTGTCACCAAATTACAAAGGGTGTGGTCCTAGGTTGATGAAGTTGGTCTTACCGTATGCGCTAAATTTACAGACAGTTCTAGAGAACTGGAGTAACTTCCGGAACATACTACAAACAGAAATTTGAATAAAAGCAGCAGGTTTACGACCAGAGGCTACTGGTTACTCCATGGGATGAACCAACTCAGTGGGAATAACCGTTGTTGCAGAATTCACCACAAAGTCTGATCTGACTGCCGTCATAGCATCCGGCGAGACACTGCAGGATTTGAGTGACCATCAGGATCATCATGAACTTGATCACATGGTGTAGAGAGTTATTACAAGTTATTCACTTGAGCCTAAGACAATTCAAAAAGTCGAATAGCAGCCGACTACAAGAGAGTCGGCCAAGTCTCAAACCTGTTGTCTACGTCCACAAATAACATTCTAACCTGTGAATCACTCCCCTGTTTTTATACCAACTCACAAGGTCTTTTAAGCCAACTGACGGAGCTTCGCCTGCGTCAGATCTCTCAGGTAAAGTGACTTCGTTATAATAACCGAGACCTGGTTGAATGAAGCGATCACTGATGCAGAAATCGCACTACCTGGGATGTCTATTCTACGCAACGATCGAGCAAGTGGAGGAGTTGGAGTACTACTTTAATATCGCAGTGAACTACACGCACATGGATCTCATCGATGTCCCGGAAGTTCAGATTGTCGATGCGCTTTGGTGTCGTCTTCACCTAAGCCGTGGGGACGCATGTTTATTGGGTGGGGTGTACCGTCCTCCGTCGGCTACTTTGAAAATGGACAACCACCTAGACTCCATAATGAAGACCATTCTCTCACAGTCGTAAAGTCGCATTCTCCTGGTTGGTGACTTCAATATTCATACAATAGAGACCCCAGCCTGTATCAGCGAACACTTCAAAATTGAAGTACAGGAGATAATTAGTGGACTACCACTCTACAATCACATCACATCTCCCACAAGATTCAGGACGGGCAACAAACCGGGTGTCCTGGATCTCATATTCACCAATGTTGAGTTTATGACCGAAACGGTAACGATAAAGAGTCCTTTAGTCCGTAGTGACCATACCACCCTCATGTTCAAGTACATCTGTGATGCAGAGTATTCCACAGAAAACACCGAGGAGTTTCAGCTCATTACGGATTACGGCGCTCTAATTAAACTTATAAATGTTACAAACTGGGCTTTCTATCAAAACAATCCCCCGATGTCGCTTGGTCTGAATTTGCTCACCAGGTCAACAAGTTAGTAACTAGTGTTTCTAGAAAAAAAAATTCGCGTGCGAAGAAACTAAAATCATACATACTCAGCAGGACACGCAAGTGTATCGTTACCAGGAATTTACTCTGGCGAAGATACAAGAAGTCATCGAGTGCCGAAACATGGGAAGCCTACACTATCCAAAGCAATTACTGCGTAAACCAGGTACAACGAAGATAAAATACAGCAACAACAGAATATAGCTGAGAAATTCCTTTCTAACCACAAGCTCCTAAGCAGACACATAAAAAGCGAGGAATTCCTGCCTTACACACTTTATGTGGGCTTACACAAACCGCAACCGAGGTGTCCAACGCCCAAGATCAACAATTCGACCCGATTTTCCAGAGCACGACATCGCCGCATACACTGTTCTCGATCGTTGTACCACCACCAGGACTTAGCCACATGGTGATTCCTAGTGCGGATGTTATGAAAAGCCTAATTGCCCTGCGCGAGCATACATCTCCTAGTGTTGATAATATTCGTCCAAGAGCATTGAAATTGGCTGCAGTGAACTTGGCGGAAACTCTCTGCAAGTTTTTCCAACGATGTCTTGATGAGTTGCCATGCCAACAATGTGGAAGCAAGGCATCGTCACTCCCATCCATAAGGGAGGAAGTCGTACAGATCCGGCCAACTATCGCCCGATAACACTACTTCCGGTGCTCTCCTATATCATGGAAGCAATTTTTGTGGAAGCGCTGATGAACTTCTTGGAAGAACGCAATATCAAAGTACAAGAACAATATGGATTTCGCAAGAACCGATCTTGCACTTGAAATTTGCTAAATGCTAGAACTATTTTGGACTGAGACGGTTGACAGCGGCGTAGGTTTTGACTCAGTATATCTGGACCTCTTAAAGGCGTTCGACCGTATGGACCACCGTATCCTCCTTTACAAGCTGCAGGGTTGTGGAATTGTTGACCCAATCCTCGGTTGGACAGGTAAGTTCTTGCTTCAACGACATCTGAATGTAAGAGCTCGCGGCGTCATCTCTGACTCACTCGAGGTTAAGTGCGGAATGCCCCAGGGCTCAGTACTTGGTCCACGACTATTCCTGATTTACATAAATGATCTCGCAACAGTAATCGCCTCCAACTCCTTACTCTCCGCTGATGATCTCTAGATATCGCGAGCAATTAGAACAACGAGCGACAGTGCAGCACTTCAGGATAAAAATGACAGGGTCTACGAATAGCAAAATCAGAACCGGCTTCAGTTCAACGCTACAAAGTGCAAGGTGTTGTGCATACGTCATAAAACTACTTACGAATACAGACTGGGGGATAAATATTGCAGCGCACTTCAACGGAATGCGATCTAGGTGTGATAGTGCAGGAACATCTGGGCTGTTCCTGTCAGGCCGAGAAAGCCTCCAGAAAGCTAACCAACACTTTGGCCTTTTGCGGAGGGCATTCGGGCGCTTCGATCCTTCCACCTTTTCTCAGATACTCAACGCCCACATTCGGCCACATTCTAAGTAGACCATCCACGTCTGGCAGCCATGGAAAAGCAAGACCTTACAGCTCTTGAACTGCCACAACGAAGGGCGGCCAAGAAAGTAAAGGGTCTGTTTCATCTCTCCTACCGATTGAGGCTGAAAACCCTCGGTGTCTACCGTGGACAATATCTACGCCTGCGTGGCGAATTGATAATGACTTATATGATCCTGAGGAATCCAAACCAATCTTGTGGTCATCTAATAACGATGAGTCGCAATGCAACAATCAGAGGACACCAGCTAAAGCTGGCCACACAATAGAGCCGGTTGGAATGCCGCTAGAATTTCTTTTCCGTTCGTGTGTGCCAACACTGGAACGCTCTTCCCACATACGTTGTTTGTTCCCCCACGCTAACGGTATTCAAAAGACGTCTGGATGATTCGCTTATCCATTTACACTACACTATATAATCAGAGACGTCTACGTCAAACAAACGTGAACAAACGATGCTCATTCTCAACTTTTGTGCTTAACTACTTACCCACTGCTATTGCGGAATATAGCGTCCGAAATATTACAACTGTATTCACCAATTACCTTCGTCCAAGAAAGCGGCGTCGAGTAGGCGTTATCGTTACTTTTGTTCTTAAGACCTACTTTCCCCATATCACTTCAAATATTACCGCAACCACTCAGTACATTTTCCAAGGTGTTTATATGAATAAGCGGCACCTGAAGCGCTAAACACGTAAATTGACGATTTACACCTGTTTACTTTCACTTCAACCATCCTACGGCACTTGTAAAGCAATCGCTTTTTACCTGTAATGTATCATTGTTCCTTGTTATCGCCGAGGGATAGCCCGTGAGTAAAACATAACAGTTTCACAGGTTCAGGGGAAATCGATCCTGTACTACAAATTTGTTGCCTGGACGAACAAGCTGGACCAATTCAGCTGATAACAGGATAGTAGTCGATATCGTCTACCTGGACTTTTCTAATGTTTTCGACCGATGGACCACCACATTGCCTTCACGAAATTACAAGCTATGTAATCGGTGACCCTTGGTTTGGTTAGATAAGCAGCTTTCGCATTCAACGCCAGCTGAAAGCAAGAATTCGTAGCTTAATCTCCGCCCCTATTGTGGTTCAATATGGCTTGCCCTGTGGATCGGTACTTGGACCACGTTTATTTCTGGTATTCTTCAATGATCATGCTTGCACGCTGCAGCCGATCTTTTCACTTTTCGCGAATGATGTCAAGATCTGACATAATATCAAGACATAAAAATCGCATATAACTGCAAAGAGAGCACGACAGTGTATATGCATGTCCATCCCAGAACCGGCCTAAGTTTAACTTGACGAATTGCAAAGTTGCAAACGTTGTTCATCAATGCACCCATGATTATTAGTTTGAACATCAGCAATTGTAAAATATTATGCAGGAAAGATACCTAGGGTTAAACGCGTAGGAAGACCTTGACAGTTGGAAAAACGTTAAGAAGGCTTCGGTAAAAGTCAGGCAATACCTTGGTCTCTTATGGAGGACTTTTGGGAATTTCTACCCATTTATCTTTCTGCAACTGTTGAAAACCTACGTGAGGCCATATGTGTAACACGCCCTCCGAGTCTGTGGATCTTGGCGTAAGCACGACTTTGACATGCTTGAAACGCCACAACCTAAGGTGTCCAAATCGTTAGAGGCATTTTTCACCTCGCCTACCAACGCATACTGCAAGCCCTAGGATTGCAAAGCGGTGAATATCGGCGCCTACGAGGAAACCTTATGATTGGATAGCGAATACTGTCGAACAACAATTACGCCTGTCGCGATCATTTGCAAGTAGGCCACAATATCAACCTCATGGGCCACCAGCTCAACCTGACTACGCATTATAGCCGACTGGGTTGCCGTCAAACGTTTTTCCTTTTGGGTATCCAGGACGAAGAACGCGCTTCTTTCTCACGTTATTATATCCTCTCCACAAAAACGCTTGTTAAAGAACGACCGGACTACATTTTATCCCGTTTCTATTACTTGACTTCGTCCGCTCTATTATAAGTGAAAGAACGCAACCAGACTAATGTGCTCGACAGACGCCTACGTTACGTTGCGGTGAAGACATCAACATATTGCTTTAGGTGAATGACTCCGTGAGTCACCACAAACCCGAATTTTACCATTTTGCTAACTTCACTCTGGTCATTCTACAGGATTTGTCAAGCAAGCACTATTTGCCTGCTATAATTTCATGTGCTGGTTGTGTTGTTGGGTTAGTTTCCTTCGACAAAACATGTATTCGAACTACCACATGCATTCTCTACAGTTACTGCATTGATAGGACTGAGAACGCCTAGTCACCATTGATTGGAATACGAAAGGACAAAGCTATGGATCGAAGCCTTTCTGTTCTAAGTGGAATATGCGCCCAAACTGGTTTGGCGTCAACTGGTCCGCCCGACAGTTATGTTATCATTTCAGTTAAGTAAACTGCTTCCAAAGTTGGTCATTTCATGCAAAGGTTATGATTTACTATGCGCATGTTTGTAATGGATTTAGGTTTCAAAAGCTTACTGGTCTGCCTGGTTGTTAGTGTTTGCCTATGTTTATAATGTTTTACTAATACAATTATCTTCATTGGCATCTACATGCATCACACGCATATAACCAAAAGACATCGTCTCTTAACGGAAGTGGGACAATGTTGTCTTCCAAATGCGACAGCAAATTGAGTTGAATGCAAGTTCACAATAGTCAGTACTATGGTTTTCGTTGTCAACTTCTGAACTCGGGCAGTTAATTTAAATTTATACAATGATGAAGGTGTTTAGTGTTTTGAGAAACCAGGCCACTCTAACACGCAAGCGATTGCAGGTTTAGCTAAACCGATGTCGTCACCGCATACCAGTTTTTACAAGCAAATCCACCCATAGTGCTAATAAGTTAGTTTGTCACGAAAATCATAATGACCGTTTGTGCATTCAATTTCGCACGGGCATCAGTTCATTCTCTCACGGAAGGGTTACACGCACGCACTAGCTGTGTCAGTCTCATTTGCCAATGGGACTCCCTGGATGTATGCATAGGGCTAGATTTATGCGCCTGTGAAGGACACGTATACTCCCGAGTAGGTTGACATATTGGGGTGTCGGTGCTAAAGGTCGCCAAAAGTACGCTCGACTGCAGCTGGTCAACGTAGAGTGAGGTACTTGAAAGTTTTCCCTCAGCATCTCTTTAACAGTCCTTTTATCGGAATAAATTACCATTGGTTCGTATTCTGAGCCGGCCGGTAGCCCGTATCCCTGAGCCCAGTTCGCAGCGTTTGTGCGAGCCGTGCGTAATGTTTCGAGCGCACAGTACATGATCTGTCCAACGTGCACAGTACCATGGCACATTTAGGCTCCTGGTTAATTTTGCCTCTGGTCGAAAATATATACCGGATGAAGATCCTAATAATAATAATGGGCATATTTCTCTTCAAGTGAAAAGTTGTGACAATATTTAGCACGGAACATACACGCACAGATGAGGTCATGCTTTTGCAAAAGATGTCGCAAAGGATGTTGCAGTTCAACTGTAGTTGTGATTGTATGCATGTTGTGAGAGATGTTGGCGATGGATTGTCTGGCACGTGCTAGCTGGTACTTAATCTGTTCAATGAAGTAGGAGGTAGAAGAATCTTCGATAACAAGGTCACGGGTAGACCGTTGTACACAGAGGCGTTCGCTGATACGTGGGATAGATGCTTCGGGTGTCCAGTGACTGCGACATATGATACTTGACTATTGTGCTTAAAAAGTCGTCATCCACATTTTGCACCAGGTCTCAAGCGAACGAGTGTATTCTTGAATGAGTGGTAGCACATTCGGGAACTCGATTCCTTGGTACTTGTGGACAATGTTTAAATCATCAACAAATAAATACGGCACGCTATGTTTGTTAACCGAACTGCTATTACTAACACAAAGAAGAGAACTTAATGTGTCGAACGCACATCCTTGTTTAACCCTGATGGTAACTGGACGCGAGGAAGAGCACTAGTCGCCTAAGGTGACTATCTTAGCGGGACCGTTCCTTTATGATACTAGCCAACCTGTTAATGTGTTTATGACTTCAAAGAAGCTAGCTGAATCGGTAAAGGATTCTGAGACACCCGAGCGAATGTTTTCTGCATGTCCAAGCATATAATTAATGTGGCATATTTTGAGTCAATGGAGTCTGGTATGTAGTTCAGGTAATTTGGCTATTAGAATGTGTACGATCGTTGGTTAAGAAAACTATTTTAGGTCTGTCTATCAGCTCCAGTAAGCTGATGATACTCCTCACACTTCATCACCAATATTGCAAGTAATCCGGCTCTTATCGGAGTTTAAAGCATCGTGTTACTTTTATCAGTCTGAACAAGACAATAAGAAGATGTGCACTGCAAGATGGCACCATTTCTTGTTATCAGCTCATTTGCAAACAAACAATACATATAGATCACATAAGGGAAGGAAACCATTGTTCTGCATTGGTCAGAAAAAAATGTACACAAACAAAAAAATAGCTAGTAGCCCTGGGGCAAAGTCATGAACCTCAAGGAATATTAAGGGCTATTGTCAGTAGCTGTTGAACACAAAGGATGGGACCGTAATGATGTAGCGCCGCAGCCTCGACAAACTTCAGCACCCTGGCGTTTTCGTTTCGATAGATAACCGTAGACGCTAACCCAGAGTCAACTTGATGACCTGTACTGACTAGGTGTCTAGCGATGGATGATGTCGGCAGCTTGCCTGCTTCTCCTTGTTCGGTTGCCTGTTGTGCCATCAGCCCAGAAATTCTCTTTGAAATGTGCTCTCCAATCCGGTTACTTAGACAACAATCTGTTTTGCCCACGCAAATGCTCTTGCAGTTACAGACGAATTAGTAAATGCAATGAGTTGTGGCGGAGACCGGTTGAGTACGCTTGATTGGGGGTATCGGCAGCTTTTTAGTTGTTCAGATAGGACAGAGTTTGGCAGGGTTGAATGTAGGGCGAATAGCTGTGTTTACCCATCGTTCAGTTTGCGCCGTCACCACATTATCTTTGAAGGGTAGCTGTAAATAGAGAGGGCATTTTGGGCATTGTAAGTACCCTTGGTTTTTTCCTTAGGGTGAGAGTAAAATCTGATGAATGCCTCGGGATTTCCACTGGCCCGCAATGTCTGCGTGATGAAGGATAATTCCGACTCCACACAGTCAGCACTACCTATTCAATGGGCTCGATCGAACAACCAAATGACAAGAAAACGTTTGTATTTGACCGGGAAAAAGCTACTGAAATTCTCATATTGGCCTGTCCATGTAGCTTTCCTGTAATCAGAGAGTTTTATTGGGCCATCGTCTCGTCTTGTCAACAATATACCCAGAAAACTAAGACAATTGTTATCTTCTAGCGAACAGGTGAAAGGGCTTTGGGATGTGCATTGCTGCGGGCACTGAGAAGCAACTAAACATCTCTATACTTGGTGCAATCACCAAGGTGTCATCCAGATATCGCCTGCATGGGCACATTTGGTTTAGGTAGAATTCACACATCGATTCGACCATTGCCATAAATATATCAGCCAGTAACGGAGCAACAGGACTTCCCATAGCCACACCATATACCTGTTCATAAAGTTGTCCAATGGATAAGAAGTGCACATTTTCTGTACAAAATAGCAGTGGATCCCTGAGATATTCCACTGAAATTCGCAAGGCTACTTTTTATTCCTGATGAACTCGCACAAGTAATCCACTGTTTCTGTTAATGGGATGTTGGTGTAAAAAGACTCTACATCCATAGTACACATAGCCTTGTCGACAATATTCACATAATGCACATAGTCAATGAGATCAAAGTCTCTTTCACGTTGTAGACCGTTATCATTTGTCTCACTGGTGCAAGCAAGTCGACTAACCAAAGTGCCAACTTGTGGTACGGGGAGTCGTACATGAAGACTATCGGCCTTAATGGTGTGTTCGACTTGTGAATCTTTGGCAGGCCGTACATTTTGGGATACATTATCCATGGGTATAAGGTTAATGTACACCGTTTCTGATATCATACCGTGCTGAAGTAACCATTTTAGTTCATTTGTCACACTCTTTTCAACTTGCGTTACGTGGTTCCGCTTTTGTCCTCCTGCAGTTTGGATTCATTCTTCAGGATATCATATATGTTGTATTAATAGTCTGACTTATCCATAGCAATAACTACTGTACCATTTTCTGGTTTTAAAACCAACACATTTCTGGCCTTCAGCTCACGTAAGGCCTTAATGTGGCTTTTATCTAGATAACAGACTTGGTGATTGGGAGCAATCATGTAACCGTGTACGATGTCGACAAGCTTAACTTTAAGTCAGCGATAATGTTCTTGTATCGTTATGGCTTGGCCTGTTGTTATAAATCTCCTGTTTTGCGCAGCCCTTGTGGTGAGAGCTGATGAATGAAGTTTTTCATTGATCTGCAAATTACTTGGATCCCAGTCAAACGGCAAAACCTATACAAAAGGAGCAGTGACATATCAGGCCATACCCGTTTCATGACGGATGGGGGCATGCCATCAGGCTCTAGAGTCGAGCACGGTTGAATATAATGTGTTGCTTGGCGGATATTAGATGGAGCCTTAGTGTAATTATAGCGTTAGTGTCAACGGTCATGTAGGTGGAGAAGAAAGAGATAAATTTGCCTGGGTGTCGTACACATTTCAGTGATCAATGAAAAGCTTTTGTTGGTTCTTCGACGGAGAAGTCAGACCAGATCTTTAGCTTTAAATATCAGCCATAGATTTGCTTGCTCTTCATGTATCCTCCCCATCAATTATAACTTCTTGGTTTCATTGTAAAATATTCTCTCTCCCTTTAGGGCACGATGATTTTGGTAAATTTCTGAGTCATCGAACGTTCGGCTGCATCATTTTAAACGTCGCGGATTCGTTTTTCTTGTGGCTCGGTGAAACTAATGATAGAATTGTTCCACTACTGTGCGTGTTTTGTTAGATAGAAAGAAGGCATCCCATTGGCAGGACCGGGTTATTTGACGGAAGGGTTTCCAGTTAATACTGAGGCTGGTGTAGTAGAAAGCAGTTACTTGTTTGGTGGCCATTTTTACGGTGAAGGATAAGAGTATAATGTTACCGTCGCTACCAAGAATGATCTCCAAAACGTCTCTCTGTACATTGGCCATACGCATTGTAAACATCATGTCTAGTGTGTTCGTCAACCTAGTTGGTATAGTAACCCACTGTGTCCAACCAATTCTGACTGAATATATGAAGGCTCTGTGTATAGACAAGATGTTGGAAGGCCAGTGTATCTTCGGTATGTTAAAATCACCTACACTTATCTTTGTTTGTGTGTCGATTCCGATGCAAAATCGAAAGTTGAGGCGATATGGACAACGTTCATGCTTGATAAATTTGACGGGTTGCTGATAGATGCAAGTAAACAGAGGCTCCTGAGTTGGAGAACCGGAGAAAATCAGGGACATTTACCAGCGGTGGATGTTCAAACCGTTCAGCTGTATTTATCAGATTGAGTTGCATGAAACATTCTCCAGCTTACTTTTACAGCTACCTTTACCAGAAAAGTGTTAAAGGGGTGGGATATTTGGATCGGCCTAATATATCAACGGGGTGCCACATTTCGATAACGAGGATTGCCGGCAGCTCGTTTAAATGTGCAAGCATGCTTAGGGAATACCGTTTGTTGATAATTCATCTGGCATCCATTAGAACTAATAAAAACATGCTATAAATGGTAGAATCGGCTTTCAGGTCACCGTTGTAGGAGTCTTTGTATTCGCGGATTATTTGAGCAATAAATATATGTGGGTGCATTGGGAACGAGTCCATTAGTAGGGGTAGTGTACCGCCCGCCATCACCTGTATTTCTTGTGAAAGGAGAGGGCTGATTGATCAAGGATACATTTTGTTGACGTGGCGCTGAACTTATCCGGTCATGTGAAGAAATTGCAGAAATAACGGGTGCATATATATTTGACATCTGCCGCGTTGGTAGGGAGTATGAATGGTCACGGCTTCAGTCATATCTAGAGAGATATATTAAAAAATTCTAATGCATTATTTCCCGGTACAACCTCAAAATTTCAGCCACACGAGCGCATTACAGCGCCTTGTCTTATAATATAGCTGTAGCTACTTACATGAGGTATGAATCCGAATACATAGAAAATGTCCTTCAATATGCTTGCTGATCCTGCGCCAAATGTGCCTGCTCATTTTCGTTTCATTCCGGATGAGCTGAAGCGAAGAAGAATAAACGTGGCTTCCTACACTCACATGGCTTGCACCGCAGTTGTCGCGTACTCCTTTAGTTCATGTACGCTGCAACGGCGACAGAATTTATTTAAAGTCGTGACGTATGGCAAAAAGTACTATCGTCGAAGCACTGCGTCCTGATCAACCAAACACTCGTTCATAGGAAAGTTGGGAGGAGCCGAACCTATTTTTCCCCTAATAGAATATAAATAACAACGGATTAGTCGGACACAGGTACTCCAGGCAGGTGGTCAACACCAGTCTGAAAGTTACAAGCGGCTCACAATATGGGACCATTAAAATGATTACGAATGCCGATGAAGCCTCTCTATTAAATTCAGTGACTTGAGTGCTAGCATCAAGGCTTCGTCAATCGCATCGCTCGACAACGAAAGATATCGCTTTTCTACAAAGACTGCCGAATTGATAAATGCCACCGCATCGCCGAAGCTAGCACGGCGGGGTCACTAAATAGTGGCGGCGCACGAAGTTCACTGGGGTAAATCAGGTAAATACAGAAATCAACCAAACGCTGTTCTTTAATTTACCGACGTTCTTGGAGCTTGTTGTGAATCATTTACAGCGAGATCCGCGCATGCGGACCCTGACATGAACGACTATTACGGTCAGCCAAGCATGCAGCCATTTTTGTACGCAGTGGCATACGTTGCTGTCGATATGCAAAGCTACGCGAATACATGTTGTCATCAGAAAGCAACGGGATCCTGAAGCCTTGTTAAAGGATGACCTCAGCTCCACAACGCATGCTTACAATGCATTTGCAATGCTTTCAACAACATAATACGCAGGCAGCGCCTACGGTGAAGCTCAAGTGCCTGTCATGTCCAAGCTGGAGTTAAACAGCAAATTCCTAACTTTTCGCCAAATCATCTGCTCAGCAGCGTACTACTTATGTTTTCGCTTGACGACGATATCTGGATCTCCTACCATTTTTGTCTCTTTTGAATTGCATCGTTATGAACACTTTTTTTCTCAGGGACGTCGGGCACTCGTTCGTTCGCGGTATTCGAGTTCTCGTTTGAGTGCTTTGCTATGAACTGCCCCGGACGTCTATTTTCGCGTACTGTAGTGGAGAAGCGCTGAATCTCAGTAGACTCCTCTGAAAACTCCTTGCCACTGCAGCCTTTGGTGGTAAGATTGATAGTGCAGGTCCTTTACATTCTTCGTTGCTATTCGTTGTGGTGCCTCAAACGCCTCCAGGTCGCGCTTCAACCAAGGTGCCCAAACAAGGATAGCGTACTCAACATGCGGGTACATGGAAGAATTGTGCATCATTGGGAAGATTGATGGGTCCAATCTCCCAAATGCCCTTCACATCATGCCCACGTGTTGAGTGCCTATTTTCGCAGCTAACTCAGCCTGTTTTGAACAGTTGTGGTCACTCTGTACGAGCACACCAAGATCTCGTTGCTAGAAACTGGTCTGCATTTCGTGTGACCTAAGCAAATACGTATAGTCGGGTCTATGGCATAATTACACAACGCGGCCTTTGTCTACGTTGAAGGGTAGAGCTTTCTGAACTGACAAGTTCGATACAGTGTTAAGATTGTACTGGAGCCGTTCATGGTCGTCCGGTCTTCTGATCATTCACCATATCTTGATATCATCCACGAAAAATAGGAAAGCGGAAGCAATCGATCTCGCCAAGAGTTTAGTGAACACTAAGAATAGATGAGGCCCTTGCATTGAGCTTTGTACCACATCAATTGAATGGGAGAGAGATTCTCCGACTCTCACGTCCAACCGACGTTTGTGTAGAAAAGTGTTAATCCAACTCAGCATTGGTTCGCAAATGCAGTAGTTCCGAAGCATGTAAAGAAGAAATCGAGGGTCTAAGCGATCAAACGCTTCTGAGAAGTCCAGGTAGTTGACATCGACGGCTGCTCCATCATCAACGGCTTCAGTCCAGCTGCTGCGTGCAATCAATAGGTTAGTTGTGCATAAACAATTTTGATGGAAGCCATGTTACTGTGGGGCTATCATGTTGTGGCTTTTTAGATGCCGCATTAGCGCATCTACTGTGCTTGATTCCATGACTTTGGATAGTACAAGAGGTAGTGTTATTGGACGGTAGTTGGTAGGGTCAGTGCGGCTACCTACTTTATAAACAGAAGTGATGACTCATAGCTTCCATACTGGTGGGATTTGGTTCTCCTCTAGACATTACTGATAGAAAACGGTTACTGGTTCTGCTAGATCACTAGCTACTACTTGCAGAGCCTTTGATCGGGTGTTGTCAACTCCAGGAGAACTCGGTATACGCAAGGATAACAATTTGTTCAACACAGCTTCCGCAGTAAATGTGATGCATAAACCCGACGGTAGGGTAATAGAAACGAGGAGAATATGTGGGCCGGCTATCTGCTGGAAAGTTTGGGAGGACTGAAGATATAAGAGAAAGACTGCTTCCATTGCTGACCGCGTGCATCCATC
Organism: Dicrocoelium dendriticum; assembly: GCA_944474145.2. Taxonomy (NCBI): domain Eukaryota; kingdom Metazoa; phylum Platyhelminthes; class Trematoda; order Plagiorchiida; family Dicrocoeliidae; genus Dicrocoelium; species Dicrocoelium dendriticum. The sequence goes on from OX104067.1 coordinate 85,531,700, forward strand.
AGCTGCGACCAGTACTGGTATCGCGCGCTTAGCCTTTCAAAACCGTTAACGTGTCTGTACAGATTATTGCCGTTCGTGCAGAATTGCTGCACTGACTCCTGCTGATGCGTGACCTTGTCTTCGCGGATCAATTTGACAACGTATTTACGATTTCTCACGTATGCAATCCAAGTTTCAGCATCCGGGTAGTCCTTGTGAACGCGCAATGCCAAATCCCTCAAGGACATATCTTTACATTTTCTGCTCCTCGGAAATGACTTGCAATGGTGCAGTGGTTTACGACGGGTAAAAAAGCAAATAATTGACATGTCCCATAGGATGGTGAGGGTAAAAACCAAAATAAAAATGCCCTGTCAGTAAAAGAACGTTTAAAATGCATAACTCACCAAGGCATTTAAAGTGATACACGCTATATCACGTAGTGCAAATGTGTCAGAGTACGGTCAAGGCGTTTTTGAAAAAAACTTAAAGTGGAGCTTTAATTACGTGTTCCGGGAGGATGTTCCAAGACTGTGACCCTCGTAGGGGGAAAATTTTCGTCGACATTCCAGTCGGCAGTGTTGAGTAACCAATTAAACTGATGACCTCTTAGAGAGACGTGGTTTGACTGAGTTTCTAACGAAAATGGCATGTGTGGTGGGGTTTCTCAAGGTCTGATACACAAGTATGAGATCACCTCCTAGACGCCAATAACTTCCGCTGTTTATTTTGTGGGTTTTCAACCTGAGTGGGTAGAGCAGGCGGAATAAATCTATGACGTTCTTTTTCACCTTGCGTTGTGCGGCATCGAACGTGTTGAGCTGGTAGTTCCGCCAGGGTTGCCACGCTTGGACAGCGTATTCAGTGTGCGGCCTCACGTACGCGCCAAGCATTTTCGTAAAGACTGCGCCGTCAAACTATCCGAAGGCTCTACAAAAATGGCCGAAGTGTTGATTTACTTTCTTTGAGACCCTTTTAGTCTGCCTTAAAAACACCCAAAGTCCTCTTACACAAGCACGCCAAGATCACGCTCATGAGAAGCTCGCTGTAGGATTTTGGATCCTAGACGGCAATTGTGTGTACTCTGTGGACATATGCTCATAATTTTGCAATTCGTGGTGTTGCAATGGAGCATGTTCTGGACGAACCATGTGTGCGCTTTGTCTACGTCATCCCGTAGGGCGATAGCGCGCCATATATTTAGAGCATTTGCAAATAGCAGATAGTTTGAAAACAGCAGTCGTAAGGTCATTTACGAAAACCAGGAATAGGCGTGGCCAGAGTACCGAGCCCAGAGGTAAGCCGCACTGAATTTCGATTGATTCCGACAGGGTGCTGCGAACTCCCACAATTAGGTGACGTTGAACGAGAAAGTCGCCTAACCATCCTGGAACGGAATCGCCGATGACATAATTCTGACGTTTGTGCAGTAGAATTCGATGGTGCAGGTGGTCGAATGCCTTTGACAAGTCCAGGTAGGCTGCATCCACTCCGACATCGGCATCCAAAGATTTCGTCCAGCTTACACGAGTTATCAAGTGATTAGTGGTGCAGGACCGTGTTTGGTGTAATCCGGGCTGCTCTGGAGCAAGCATCTTGTTATTCTTCATTTACTCAATGACCTTCTGAGCTACATTTGACTCTGTCATCTTGGAGATCACCGGAAGAAGTGTCATCGGACGATACTTCGCTGGTTCTGTAGGGCTACCACTTTGCAGATTGGAGTGCTGATCCCGTGTTTCCGCATCATGAGGACGTTCATCTTATTAATACATCACTAAAATACTGTTGTCATGGGTACTGCTATGCTCATGGCAGCAACTTTGAACGCCGTGCGAACGTCGTCCGCACGCGGGAGCTGTATTCGCGCAACCGTATCTGCCGCTTCAATAGAGCTGCGGTTGTGAAAGTTATGTGGCACAATAGGCTGTTCAGACATGGTGTAGGATGTTTACACACTTTGAAAGGTACGGAGAAATCGTTGTCCAGGGACGTTGGCGGACTCTTGTGCCGTTCAGGCTAACCCACATGCCGTGTGCAGAGCAGGAATTCCGCGATTAGCGTAGCCAAGAATTGTTTGTGTCCCTAAGACCGCTTTAGGTAGGAACAAAATTTTACCACAAGATCTTGTTGGTTCTTTACTTTGGCATTCCGGACGTGTTTGACACAGGGGTTCCTTTGTGTTGTATGGACGCTCAGACTGTTCTCACTTGAAGAAGCTATGTAGGAGAGCCATGCCAAGTCCCACAATCTCATGCATTTCCGGGTCCTGCTCCTTAAGAACATATTCATCATTTTGGGTCGGTGGATTTTGGTTGCATATGCGCTTATCACCTACCTGCAGAATCTATTTACACATTCCTCACAGCCCAATTCAGTGCGCCATTCAGTTAGGTAGGACCAGCTTGTTGCACTGGTGAGTTCGCACAAGTTATCTTAGTTGCTTATGACGTAAGATTCTTCATTACTTACCAGGTAATGCGATCGAGGCATCGATAACCATCCATTTCTTGGTTAAAATGATGAGTTGCCAGCACATTGAGGTTTGACGAGATCGAAGTTCTTCAAGTTTACTGAGAAGCCCTTGTGTGTCTGTATACCAAGAAATAAGAGCAACGGATGCCAGAAGCGAGTTTGAACATATATAGGTTTCCCGAGAATTTACGCCAACCCTTGTGGGGCCGGATCACAGTCCTTTTTTAGATATACCTCTTGCCAACACCCCGTGGCACCTGGTCATTTAGAAACGATTTGTAACGGATTGTCTGTTCCTTTCTCTTCGGACGAATGGAGACATTTACCCCGTTCCTATTCGAAGATGCTGACAGCGAGGCTAGCGACAACTCGCTGGTTTTGTGTCCCCTTACCCAATAGGGGCTGACTTCGAACACCTTTAGAGATTACTCTGATGAAAGCTTGGTGCGTAAATTGTGCCGAGCACCATTTCTACAATCTGTTCAGACTATAGCATGGCTCTCAACACTCTTGGACCACTTCCTTTGTAGTTTAGTGATATGACAACATTAACGTTGAGTTAGCAATCGCGTCATTTAGAGAGGGAGCTTCACCGATGTACCGCCATTCTTCTAAGTCATGAGCATGCGCCTGCGACTCGTCGGTTGACTGGATTTCGGGGACACCATGGACAACTACCGAGCTTTCGTCGGTTTGCTTGCGGTATTCTCCTGGGTTTTGCATCCTTTGCCGACGCTCACTCCAATCGATGTCAGGACATACACGAACGACGCATGGTGTATCACGAAGTCGGTGAGCTGATAAGAAAGAGTTATCCGCTTCGTCACCCGACTGAAATGTCATCTGAACAAGGCTTGGCTCGCCATAGTGAACAAAATTTGTTTGGTGGAGGATAGAACACAAGCTAGCCTGTATGACATCGATTCCCGTATCTTGGTATATGTTTTCCCATTGTTTCAAGTCGTCCAGTAGTCTGTTTTTAATGGAGTTTGCCTTTGACTCAGGCACGTTGGAGCATATTATCTTCATCGAGCTCTGCGTCTTCTTAGAGTTCGTAATTTTGGATAAGATAATGTCTCCTTTCACTGATGGCGTGGTGGCCGGTCTTCTCAGAGGCACATTGGTATTCATGTCATCTTAACACTAATTGGAGTGGTTGCGGATATTCCAGCTAACCTAGCCTTGAGTTTGAATGCAGCGACGACGGATGCGTCAGTTGTCAGACTTTCGGCAGTGTTATGTAAACCCGAATCCAATGGCGTCTTATGCAACAGACACATCCCCGGGAGAAACCACTTCCAGCCTGGCTGCTAGCTTTCGTGTTTGGGCTTACTGGCTCTGCTTTGTTAACCACACTCTGGTTTTGGATATTCTGTCCCACCGTTGAACGTACATTTTGGCAACGGGGAATAGATTTCCGATGCAGCTGGCTTTGATGTGACCTCTTGATCAGCCGTCGCACGTTACTCAATAGCTGACAGTCCGTCACATTTCTGAGCCATCAAGGCGATGCACCTTTCTAGTGCGTCATTCATACATTCCGCACAGAACCAAATATAGTTTGGTTTGTACTGTATTTATTTCCCTTTCGCTACACTTATATTTGTCTTTATTTGGATGAATTTCTGTTCCGATGCGTCTGCTAAACTTCCTCGTGAAGGTTTCCCAAGAAAAGTCTGAGGGGCATTCGTTTACGAAAGTATAAGATGTATCTTTACCAAGCGTAGATAAGAGATATTAGTGCGTGACGGTAGGCACTTTATCATCCTCCTTTTCAAGATATTCTTCATAGCATATATGGTCAGAGTAAATTTACATGGTCACTATGACGCAGTGACGTGCTTGTAACTGTTTCGTCGACGATGAGTTCTTCGTTAATGAGCAGGATCGACGGCTTGTTAGCTGCTCGAAATCCTGTGCGGGAGGTTATGAGATTGTATAGAGGGTAGCTAGCCGTTAACTTTTGTAAGCAAGCTTTAAACTGCGCACCATCGGTTGCTGGCGTTTCCATGTCGAGCACATTGAAGTCTCCAGCGATAAGAAAATGGGTGTAGAACTAATTCAAATCAAACTGAAAGACGTGGTTCAGTTTGGAGTCCATTTCCGACATAGAGTTTGGTGGATGGGAGATCAGGGATTATTAACACATATCCTTGTTCCGCAATCGTAGGCAGCACCAAAGCTAATCAGAAGTGCGGATTTCCGGGTGATCAATAAGTTCACATCGGAGGTTTGTATCAAGTATCACACCACCATCCCTTCTAGTTCTACCGTTCCGAAGCAATGACATATCGCGTAAATTGATCTCAGACTCAGTTATCTCAAGGTTTTATCAGGCCTCTGTAATCATGACTAGGTCCCGCGGTTGTGAGGCATGGAGCTTTCTAAGTTCGGCCAACTTACTTAGAAGGCCTTGAGCGTTTGTGTACATATTTGATATTGTTGTCGTTGTTAGGAGTGCTTTGATGGACAACAAATCTCTGTTTGTTCTTAAGCCGACCTTTAGGTGGCCAGCCTTTAGTCGCTTTTCGTTTATGAATTTCAGTCAGGTTGCACGCCATCGTAGAGTGATCCTGAACAGAAATTTGCTCGTGCTGCGCTCTGTCCTCTTGTGAGTGTACAATTTCGGTCCTTCAGGGACAAAACGTATATTCTGCAAACAAAAAGACCAGGCGAAAACGCAAACAGAGGGCGAGTGAAACATATCGGTATATACAGCTAGTTGGATCTATAATTAACGACCTTTGTGAATGCATGACATGTTTCCTTTAATTCGGTCAAACAAACTCACTCCAATGCGTCTAACTGTTGGCCAATCAGCGTGCATGCGAGAAACATGTGAACGTCCTATCAGCTGCCGCCTTTCCCTGCGGCAGTCTAATGGCTTCCTTGCTGGGCTGGCAGCGCACGTTCGTTCGAGTGTATACTCTCATCACAGTGTGCCGTGGCTGCTGTTTTGTCTGTCTCCCCGCAGGACTGTGCAGACGAAGAATTTACGGTGTCTGCAAGTTATGCCGAATTACTTACGGCTCGTGGCCATGCTCCTGCTGCCTTTAGTCGGATCTCGATTGGCAACCTGGCTCGAAACTTTGACCAGGTAACCAATAGAACTTGCTTCATTCCCTCGGAGTGTAACACTAATTTTATTAATCTTGTGGCGCTGTTATCGTTTGCAGCAAGGTTTTCCGAGAGGTATTGGTACTGGCGCTCCCGTTTACTGGGTGTTCTATGGGCCAGCCTTGTGCGTGACACCAGCACGTCAGAACACGCACACGAGTTGTTCAACGCACACCAAGATTATTCGGCCGCGACAAATGTGTCTCACCGTTACCGTAGCGTGCGGCGCGCAGACTGCGGGTTTCAGCGATCAAACGTCCGCAGTTGAACGCACACACTCACAAGGCGGCGAGGTGTACTAGATAAGAATGTTGACCTGATAAGCGTCCCTCACCACATCATACGCGATTTTCAGTAGACGAAGTGGCAAAATGACTGTAACCTTATTATACTGCTAATTACATTGATGGTCGCCTGGCAGTTTGGGAGTCCTCAACTTCTTTCGAATGAGACTAAAAGTTTTCCCGAAATGCTCCGGAGTGCTGTGGTTACACATGCAGAATTCAACAAAGATTCTGCCAAAACTGAGAACTGGAGCAATAGTATAATCCACACAAGTTAGATCCAAGAGCTGGGAAGCATGGAGTAGAGCTCGTAGAACTGTTTCGGACAAGCGCACACACAATATGGGGTGGGGAGAATTAGTATGAACACTGAGGGCGAAGCGAGAGCCCAGTTAAAGTGCGGCCGTACACGAGGAGTATGCGCGGAAGCGTCGGCTTAACCAGCGAGGCTTTTAACGTATGAAAACCTTCACTGAACTTCTAAGCAGCACCTCGTAGTTTTAGGCTTTTACTATTACTTCTTCGATCGCTATATTTTCCTCTTTGGGTGCGTTGCGTAGCACTACAGATACACTGTATAGTTCGAGTCAGGAGAATAACATTTTCGTTCTAGGATAGTTAACATATATCGCCGCAGTGGTCTCAATATCAGATATATATATATATATATCAGATGTACAGGGAGCTGAGTGGATATTGCGCTGCTAATGTGGAAAAGTAGCCATGAGATGTTTACATGCCTTTGAACTAGACGCAAAATCCTGTAGGATTTGGCATCTGAAAATGGATGATTTTTGAGGATAATACGCTCTTTATCCACCAGGTCATCGATGAAGTAGAAATGTGAATATAGCGTAGACAAATACTCTGAAAAATTATCCTCTCTGTATCGTATCTTTTGATGGCACACGGTACAACAGAGAATATCCAAGTAGCATCTTGTATTGAGCCAAGTACAAACACTGACATTATGAATTTTTGTATTTAACGGCATGCATCAAGTAGGGATTGCAGGATCTTGACGCGAAGGTTGCGCAACATATTGGGTTGGGTTTGAAAAGTGAAGGCGTGGCATGATCATGACCGTGTCATCAGCAACATCCGGAGTGATATATCAAGGCTCTTTGCTGGTGGTTCCTTACTCATAGAGTAACGATATATCTCGCAAATCAGGGCACAAAAACGCAGGGTCAGGGATTCTCCGTGGGCGCTGGAGCAACAAATAGACAAAAGTGTTCACAATTTATGACAATGGGCTACCAAACAATAGCCACAAACTCAGCTTCTTCTGTAATGGACGTTTGATTGACAAGTCTATGTATTCACATTACTTGCAAAGCAAATCAGAACTGGTCGCTTAAAAGATTTTCAACCTTGAACTTGAACAGTGAAGTGTCGCAATGTTAAGCTATTCAGCAACATGCAGTAAAACATTAGTAATTCGGCCAGTCACGGAGCTGGAAAAAAGTGGTCAACACAAAGAGCTTGTCAATATGTGGAAATCCCGCACCAAAAACTTACGGTATCTTACACTCCCGTTGTGAGCAATATAGCATAAAACGTATGTACATTATTTACCATTTCGCATATAAGATGAGCACTTACAGTTAAAGTATGCAGTATTATACTAAATCAAGGTATACCATGATTAGCTTACATTTAAAACCTTACTGAAAAAATTTCAATTTATGTTTACTTATTTCGCATATGATAAAACAAACCGAAAAGTCTAGCTTATAGCTGGACACACTGCAAGAGGTGGAAACCCAGGCATCTGGACGTTTGGGAGTTGAAAAAATTGCACTTACACAAACGGAGAATATGCTGTGCCCTCAAACATCCGCGGAGCCGTAAAGGGCTGTTATGGTGCTTAAGAGAACTTCACACACTGCAAAGTCCTGCATACACACACTATGCTATAAATAAACGAGTCGTACAGCAAACATTAAACTGCAGACATTCACATAACAACGTCATGTAGGTTCAATTAATGACGACTGTTTTATCCCATGTGTTAAGCATACAACTTATAAGGTTGGTCAATATACAGAGGTCCGGTTCCATATGCTTTATATGGGGAACGTTAAAGCAATGAAAAATAAGTCGAATTAGAGAAGTGGGCAGGATATAAAAGTAGTCGACTTCTTGGGTTTTACTTCAAGTAACTTTTTATTCTAGCGCTGTTGTACGTATATCGATTCCTTTATTTGCTTTAGAAGTATTTCAACGTACTCTCAGATGTAATTGTTTTGCCTCATTATTGTTCGAAAGTTTATTATCTGCCTACGTATTTGTATAACTTAACAACAGTATAAAACAGATCACGAGTATCATGTATTAGAAAAAACAACGTTTCTAAGCCTTTCATCAAAGTATCCTCGTACCTAGGCAACAAATGGTTGTACGTGGTGGGAGGCGTGTTTGATTAGTTGGCTGATGGAAAAAGGCATGGAATCCCATTGCGCAACAAGGTTTACACAGGGAACACGCATTTCAAGACCTGATGATCTCTGTCTGATAAAGGTTTCGTCCATAAACAACAAGACTGTGATGTTGCAAATGTGCCTCCTAACTACATAAGATCAATGTCATTTTTCTTCCTTGGAGACGTTGTGCACTGTCTTGAATTCCGTCACTTGATTTTGCCTCTGATCTCGGGAGCGTTAAGCCGCTGGGATGGATTAACGCCATCCATAAACTATGCGTTAATATGGAACAAACGTCCATCGAGTTTTAGAAACTGCACTACCTATACGCAATTCACAAATATGTGGGCAACACTTAGCCGAACAATGACTCTAGATGATGTGTATGAGAAAGGTCCTGAATACACGTGGATGTCGCCGGATTCCCTATTTGTCTCACTATTATAATGTTAGCTACATATACTTGAATTCTTGAACATATATCCATAAACGATCTTGCTCCCATCACCGTTTAATCAATTCTGTTTTCTCCTTTGATGCACTGGTTCGAAGATGCACTACGCCTTTCTAGCTGATGTCTCTCTATCATCGTCGTCACTCGCCAAGAGTTTCCATCAAATTAGGATTCGCCTATCCGCAATCGATTCCTCATAGTTTATACTTTTCCTTGCTTCCTTGTTGGCCATTCTTAGCTTGATCTCTTGAGGTGACGGATTACAGCTTTAAAACTGAAAATTTATACCCTTGCAAACCATACTGCTACGGTCTCGCTGGCTTAAAACAAAACGCTGCCATGATTGATTGATCCGTATGACGAAACGGCTGAGGCTTCCGCGTCCATAATGTATTCATAAAACAGCCCTTTCGAAAAAAACGTTTGTTAACCAGCTGATCGTCTAAATACTATTTTGCCACACCGCTTCAGAGCCATTTAGTACATAGAAGTGCGGGTGGGACCCATTAAAGGGATACCCTGCATGGATGCAGGTCCCGTGGAAGCAGTACCATGGATGGCAGTAGGACTTTACTTTAACTTTCCTTGAAGTCTACATTTGTTATTGTTCCCAGTTTCTTCGTCTCTCTAATAATTTCAGAGTTGGCTTCAAAAATTCACTTCAAAAACCCATATGGGGACCATTGTACAAAACATGTAAAATTAACTACGTTATGCCTTCACGATGTACAAGTTGATCAGATCATTCAACTGGTCTGTTTCTCGAACTGTCGAGGACTAAATGTTTATTATTACTATTCTCAGTAGTAGTAGTAGCAGTATCAGTAGATAAACTAAGTCAGCGGCTCCAAAGGGCTGCGACGCCAATTGCTCGTCTTACTGTCACTTTGATTAAGCTCATCGGCCAAACGTTCGAATCCATGATCTGTGTACTTCGACACAGGCAAGCAGGTAGTACCTCGCCCAGTGATAAGTAATGGGAAAACATAGCGCACTTTCACTCACATGCTTAATTTGTCTACTGCTAAAACATTAACGATTTTGTTTTAAACCAACATTATAAACACACGGCACTCATTAATCTACCTTGGCATTGTATAATTCACCCCTTATATTACCTAGTTCATCAAAGGTGAACGACTCTGCCAACTAATGAATTGGTGCCCTTAATATATCCACCATCTCAATTAAACGGTGCTTCACAGCACATTGTTTCTTACCGTCACTTCTGCAGCCTGGAATTAGGTTCATACTGATAACGTACAAAGTATGCACGCTTAAACAGATCTGAAACCAAGTTTGACTTACACGCACCTTAGAGACAATTGCGGTTGATGTCTGTTATCTGACTGAGGCACGTTTTTAGGATTCCGACATAGTACACCGGTTGTTCTCATCACTACAGTTACACATAGCATTTCATCTCCGCCTTGCTAGTGACGCCTGAGCTTCCGCATCTGAACAAGCTGGTGTTGTGACCGACACAAATGTCACAATGGTGATCACTGTTAAAATTAGTTTCCACTCGGCAGCCTTTCTGTGATGAGGCTTGGTGCCACTTGCAAGTATAACGGAAGTCGAATAGATAAACGTACTCTCTTGGTCCTCTTAGCTTACACGCTTAAGGACTAGTTCCATCAAACCCTTCATGACGTGTTGCTAAGGGAGCCTAAAACGGATACCAGGGTATAGCGGAAGATTTCCAGCTCGTGTCGCTCGGTTGCAGCAGTGTAAAGGCCGCCTCAGTGGGACCCATACCTACAGTGATGTCGGATCTGACACAAGGGAATGATTAAGCAGTACTTGCGATTTCCACTAACCTTTGATCTCCAACCTGAGCCATTGCCACCCTGATCGCCGCTATTCGAGGTTTTGTTCGTCATCCGCCTCCTAGCATATTTTGCAAATTGACTACATAAACCTAAGTCGGAAATAAAGTAACATCAAACGGGGTTGACGATCATATTGATGAAGGGTTTCTAAACTGAGCAGGTAATGTTTGCTGATACCGTCTGTAGTGTTTGGGTGATATACTAACCAGAATGTAAGGTCACAACTTGGAAGACCGAACGTCAAAAAAGGCGCATCGACGAAGGTATTGAAAACCGTTTTCTCTCATTTTTACCAATTTGTTCAGCCAATAGCATTCATACGACAGCCGAACTATTCCTTGTGGGACTCATGTTTCTGCGTAATGCTACTCAACTTAGTCCATAACGCAGTCGAATTGCATCCTGTTTACGCACACGCATATAAATGTGTACCGTTCGTTTTGATTAACGGAAATTAAAACCACAGGCTTTCGGGCAAGTATACAATGCATTACCGCCATGGCTGTTGAAATCAGGCAGGTAAATCATCTCACTTTGGTAGGTTTTAGCAAGCATATGTTACCCCGAAGCTTGGCTTAAATAAGGTAAGGGACACCCACGTGGCCAAACTCGCAATGGTAGTAGTTGAGGCATCAATATCCGCAGTTAGGGCGTCCAGTCGTCTAGGAGCGCAACTTATCCGCACGTGCTATCTTTGAACAGTGGGGCATGTAGACCCGTGCAGCTTCAAGAGCTGCTATAAATGACAAAGCTTGGAACGTAGAGGTAAGACAAAGTAAACAGCTTTCGAGTAACATTGAACTCAACTCAAGTGGCAGTCCATCTTACACTCAGCAGTTCGTCTTCGCACCTAATAGAGTGTGGTATGCATTCTACTAGTTACTCCTTGGAAATAAAGGTAAAATCTCATAACTGCCTTCCTACAAAAGACTACAGGTAAACTTTGTTGCGTTGGTAACCTTTTCAAGCAACTTGTGGACATTTCTTACATACCGCGGATCCGTTGCTAACCAACTTAATTCAAATACTAAATTAGCGAAGAGTTATACCACAGTATCTGTATGCATTATTGGAGTGATTTTATTTCATCTTGCCTTTCCAAGTAATTGGTTGTTGCTTGATATCCCCGGTGTGGCTGCGCTTGACGTGCATGTTGACAAGGTGCCTACTAGTCAATTGCTCACTACCTCATTAAATACTGGCTCTAGGAGACAATTGGTCGCTGCTGGAGGGGAACGGGTGCACGGTCATTGTGGCCGTGCTCGGCTCGAAGAGCGGTTCCATGCACTCAGTGTGGAGTGGACTACGGTCCAGCCATCGCCTTGTGTGCGCTTGATTCTCCAACTACAGCTTGCTTGTGTTTGTCTGTGATGGAGTGTGGGCTGGCTCCGTCGGTGAAACGTGGTTCCCATTCACATGCCTCCCGGTCTTATTCCTTCGGATTTACACTGGATATGGGATGTGTGGTTGGAGCTGTGGGTGGTGCAGCGCAGGCCACCCATGGTCCCTCTGGAGGCACAGGCATCCTGTGTCTGGCTAAAGTGACAGGCTAATACGAAACCGGATGCTGTCAACCACGTATGTATATAAGTCACATGCTGAGGCTGAGGTTGCATTCTTGATGCTTCTTTACCGCAATTGGGCTAAACCAACTTACACTTAAACTAGGCCTTTTTAAGCAGGAAAAAAGTCATTTTACTTTATTTGGTTTGTTCTGCCTACCTGAATAATCTTCTACTTACTGGTCACGTTGCTTACGCGCAAAAAATCTGGAAGCGCCTCGCTTTGGCTCACGAATAACCTGGCCACCTTACATCACTGTACCTAACACATGCGTTACCACCGCTGAATCTCACAGTAGAGCAATATTCTTAGAGGTCGCCGTGACTTACGCTTCAGGTGTTCTAGCAGCGTTGTGCGCTATTTGCTCGCGGTATGTCCTTTGCACACCTACTCACAGTTGTTGCGAATACCTTTGTCAACGCAGTTAGTCATCATACCTACGAGAAGTGTGTCTTTCAGATGCACCCTTGTTGCATTGATCCCGAATATTATTCCTTTGTTAATGCAGTCGAAAAGGAAAATGAAGTTCCTTCTAACTGTAATATGCGTATATTCCCAGTCCATTTCGCTGTATATTTTCTATGTCGTTTTAGAATATTGTGAAACGGATGTTTCTCTAAAGGTTTCTGTTGTGCACTATTCAGCACGTACATTACTGTCTACTTGCAAGCGGCGTTCCCAGCTTCCTTTTTTGTGCACATGACCTTATCTGTGAAACACAGAGATTGGAATTGTAGTGCTGTGTCCCATCTGTGTCCGCCGGTAGACCAAATATCGGTTTGGAAGCTAATCATGCTTGCAAACAGAGCAGTCAAGGAATGGCGATGTGCAACTCCATGGTGAGCGATTTCAGATCTCTCAAAAGCTAGCGCTTTTTATCCACTTTTTTGTTCAAAAGGTTCCATCCACTTGAGAGCAACAACTTTTGACCATTTGCTGGAGTTTTCCAGTATTAGGTACAAAATAATGGACATCGATGATCTGATGATTACCTACTTCCGACTGAAACCTGAACTAAAACAATATACACCGCAATTTCTTACTCTGGGTTGTTTCAACCACCTTAAGCTTCGGTCACTCCCTTTGTTCAGTCAAAAAGCGTTTCACCATACCTAGTGCGCCGCATTTTGGCACCTTGGTGAGGATTGCGCTGACGTTATCATAGATCATCGTTTCATCTTCGTTTCACTAGAACTCATGACGGTTCTTTACAAACGTATTCATTCGCCCTGTCAACGTTGCAATATACTAACAATTTCATATAAACCAGTAAAGGCAAGCTGCTGCCAACCAGATAATCTTATCCCAATTTACGTGGTACCCTTCCGCAAATCTCACTGCAGTACATCATGCATTGCTGTGCAGATGCTGGTGATAACTGCATCATTCAGGCCGATCCACTGCAGTTAACAGGTAATTGGGCTACAGTCACCCATACCGCATTGTTCCATGACAGCGCGTAGTGAAGCACCGCACGCATTAATTATTTCACCTAGGCACTATTATCCACACCCCATCACAAATAGACACCGCCAAGTCTAGGTCACACCACGTTTGACGGAAACGTTTGCTAGCTTGCATGTTGCTGCCTTCAGTGAAGACAATATATACTCTCTCATTGTGGAGCACATTTCATGGACGGTCGTCTGCGCGCAACGGTGAACACTGTGATCGCGGATCTCCGGCCTCCCAGTTCTGTGTTGTGTGTCTTGATGCCGCACAAATGAGTGGGAGGGAGTTGCAGTACTTCCTCAATCATTCATAGACGCCGCGTCCTAGTCCGCACCGCAACCTACAGGGACTGAGATCATGTGTTGGTTTCACGTCCGTGTGTTCATCACGTGGTTCCTTGGCTGAGCACAAAGCCTAACCGCTGCACCAACCGATACAGATGTTCTGAGTACTCTTGCACTGATTTGCAATTGGTCAAGCCGATGGGTATGCATTTGTGCGTGTGCGCCACTTTAGATTCAACTTGATGTGCTTGTGGATTCAGTTGAATATTCTTAAGGAGAAGCTCGATCCGGTTACGGATTCAATGGACTCGTAAAGGGTATAGTTTTTTATGCGGGTCGATTACTATTCATGACCCAATTTCAGTGTAATCCGCATGGATACGTTGGAAGTCAGGGAAGCCGAAGTCCAGACGAACGATTAGGTTAAAAGGATCTCAAGTAATATTACAGCGAACGTAAGAGGTAACTTTTCGGAAGTGCGTTGTCAGCCTTAATGAAAATCAGTCTACATTTCGTGTTGTTTACTAGCATAGCCTTTATTGTTACATATTCAACAAAGTGCTGCTCATCCGGAACATCTTGTGCATCGATGTCCCAGCCTGGTGATCTAGTCTACGAGTAAGGGTTTAGTTTCAATGCACAAGCGTGGGTTTTTAGTGAGCGATCCACAATGATTGAGCTAGGGTGTCTTTCCTGGATGCTCAACACGTGTCCTTACTGTGGCGTATGATCGCCTGCAACGACGGTGTATTTCGAATTCCGTGGATGGTGAGATGCCTGGTACACTCCCAACATATGTGTACATCAAACGGACTGATGGATTTAGACAATAGTGGACAGCTGTTATCCTGGGACCACCTATGCTGTTGCATAACCCTACAGTCAATCCCTGTTTGTGTGATGTCATAAGAAGGGTGTGCGTTACACATAAAAATGGGTATCTGTCTGGGACTGTAAAGACTGCTAAAGAAAGGTGCAGCGGACATGTTTAAAAGCAGTTTAAAGGAACTGTATGTTGGCACGCGTGACAAAGTTAGGGCTTCCGGCAGGCTCTCCTCTTTGTTAGCCGTCATCAGCAACTTTTACCAAGGTTGCTATACTTTAACTTTCTTTTGCAATCCCGCCATCGGATATCATTCAACGGGCAGTGGAACTTTGCCAGAATAGCGGTTTTGAATTTCCGCCTAGAGGTAGGGTAGTGGAATAGGAATACGTCGATGACAACGTTTTGCCGGATGATAATCCATAAGTAGTTCAAAACACTTTAAATCGCTTAGCGGTTTAGCCATTAAAGTATGGCCTGTATTACACCACATCCAATTGTATGACACTTCCTCATGATTGGCTAGTGGCTGCGTCCGTACTCAACACTAGCGGTGATTTTCCGGAGCAAGTCAATTACTCCACCCACCTAGGAGGTTTCATCAATAATAGAGGCGGTGTTGAAGAGAGGATCTCAAACGGATCGCGAATTCCTGTCTTACTTACACTAGACTGAGAATCGTACGGCATCGTCGCGATGTTAGTCACAATCTCAAGGGTATGGTACACTGTGACTCCGTCCCCAGAGTCATGTCGTAAGGTTGTGAGACTTTGCCTGTTCGCTCGCATAGCATGAAATGCTTGTCAGCTTTTGGCAGTGATCGGCTGAAATAGTTTGGTTGCAGTAGTTTGGTTGCAGCATCAAGAAAGCGTTCCGAAAGTTCATGACAGACGGCATGTATCAAAAAGTATCGCTCTCGATTAGGTCATCCTCCGACATTGTTAGCATTGGCTCAGACACGTATTGCGTTGGTTATCCAATGCACTCCCCTCGTTAGGCGTTATTAGGGTTTACGAGGAAGCGACTGGAACAAGTTTGACGATGGAAATCAAAAGAAGTGGAAAGACGCATGAAGCAATCCACCACATAATTGTCATTAACCGGCTCTGTCCTCCCTCTAAGCTGGGGACGAAATGCCACAGACTCCCAGTGACCGCAAATTTGGATACTGTGGCCCACAACATATATCAAAGGCACCAGTGTTGCTTTCCCCTATTGGCTGTCATTTCATGCTCAATCAACGAACTAAAACAGCTAAAATCTACTTGTGTGGAACGAAAGATAGCTGATGTTCCTTCTCTTTTATTATTGTTTTCTCTTTTGCGATGGACCTGATGGCAACTTGTTAGCACTCTGGTTCGGAAATGTCTATACGGAACGAAGTATCAGACTCCGTATGTGGACAGTCAATTGCCAGGGTACTGCAATGGCAGTGGGACCCAATCCGGAATGATATGAAATCGCCAACCTATTTGTCAATCAAATAAACTGTCTAATTTTTCACAAATCCCATGGAAATCATGACATCCCGGTCGGTTCTTTAATGTACGCATCCCCTTGTTTAGGGCGTAACCACCACTGATCACGATATTTTGGTTCCAATGCGTGATAGTGTAATCCATTGTCGGGTGCTTCCATACGAACCTAGAACTTTAAACAAGAGCCACAATGGAATATCACCTTGTCATCTGATCCGAATGTCTAGGTATAAGTGTTGTGAAAACAAACCGGTGATGAATGTCCTTGTTTTCAAATGAAATAAGGACTAAACTAACAAGTAAAATATGGGGAAGTGCACAGATCAAACAGTACCACAGCTGCCTAACAGAATGCACTAAGAACAAATCCGACTGACTTACAGTGCATTTCCCAACTTGGATAATTAAATGTGATTTCCTGATTGCTTCCAAACTTGCAGAATGTGTGATGATGAAAAACCGTTATGCGAATCTTCAGCACTCATAAGTGGACACAATGTTACCTACATTGCTGCATGATTCCCAATACAGGTAATGAACGCTTTAATGCAGGATTAGCCCAATTTGCATCAAAGAACTACTCAGTGCGCTCCGTGTTCTCACCCCACGAGGAACTGCAGCCGAATGATTTATGCAGCCATGCATTCGTCCTTCATGTTGTCCTCCTGTCGAACTTCTTGTAGTAAAAGTGCGCGGGAACAGTTATGCTATTTTATGAAGTCCCTCATTTACAGGTTGAAGTAAAGATACATGGAACATGAACGCTGTACTCACTTCAAACTCCGCTACGATTTGAATTTAGCTCCCTTATAAACTAACTTATTTGAGACGCAAGTGACTTGTATGAAATTGAATATAAGTCACTTGTTGTTTTGTAATAAAAACAAAGGAAGTAAGAATGGTGCCACATGTTAAACGTTTGTGATACATAGGAACACTTGTAGCCCTGGTTGACGTTTCTGGCTTTCGCTTGTTGTCTGAGCTGAGCAATTGTGTTTGCAGACTTTTCGTCACCAACCGAGGTGACATCCTCAGTGCTTTACTCCTCAGGGTACAGCTCATTAAGTGCATCCTCGGCTCTTGATCGATGGGCAAATGTGATTCGAAATTGGTCTCTTCGCTTCATATCACGTGATGTTCACTGGTGTAAAGCACTGAATTCTTTTTAGCAAACTTTCGATTTTTATGTTGACTGGTTCATCTTTATGTTGTTAGCTTGCGATTGAGCAGATAACACGAAATGGTTCCATCTCGCAATACCAGTCTTCGGTGGTTTATTATTCGGCCACCACTGCTTCCTGCCTTATGTTAAGATTTCAGACCCGTCCAATTTCTTTCTTCTCAATGGTAGGTCTAGGTCTATGCACAGGTGTATAAACTTTCCTTTAATAAACCACGCTTCAAGGAATTCCCTGCTTTTTCTCGTTTCTCTCCGCGCCAGCATTTTGGTTTGGTGCCAATCAAACCTGCGCCAATCCTCTTCAACCTGTGCCGAAACCAGTGATGTTGCGTAATGCCTACGGCAAGTTTGCTTGTGCTCCTGTATTCTGGTAACCAAGTTCCTCTATGTATGGACCACAAAGTTCTTCTCGCAGTTATTGCACTGTATGCTCTAGACAACATTGCTGCTTTCGTGTATCTTCAATTTATCTTCCGGTTTAGATCAAGTCCCCTTAATTGTGGCGGTTGGTATGTGGGCAAACGTCAGATGATATGGTTCAAGAAATCTGACCGTCACTGTTGATAGTTTCTTGACATAAGACAAAGCGATCCGTTACTTGGTTGTTGTTACAGGCATGGTATTTTCAGCAATGCCGTTCAAGTGCATTCGGATAATACTGCGCGGGTATTCATTGCGCATCAAGGACCTAAACTGATGTTTCTCTTCCTCTATCTTTGCTTCCTCAGTATTACTGTGTAAATCATTCTTGCGAAATAAGGTCCATATGCAGCTTATTTTTGACAATTTTGATGATTGCAGTTGAATTTCAAGATTTGGTCAGTGTGAGTACCCTTCCTATAAACAGATGTTTGTATTTCTCCGTCTATTGTTCTAGTAACAAGTACGTCCAAGAAAAGTTATTAGTTTCCATTTCTGACTCCATGGTGAAACGAATGCCGTCCATCGCATCGTTCAGCAAGCACTGCACGGTATGTAGCTGATTGCGTTTGAGTATCACGAAAGTTTCATCATATGGGATCCATAATTTCAGGCTGAAAATTGGGAGCAGGTTTTCTTCTAACTAATGTATAATGCTCACTGCGAGGAGCCGATGTAGGGTATCCTGTTGGTGCGCCATTCACCTGTTAATAGAACACTCCATTGAAGATTAATTAGGTTGTGAGGCACTAGTCGCAAATCTTGCATTCACTATAGGTTGTTAAATTCCCAATTTTCGGTCCACTGTCATCCAGGCGTTCTCTGAAATTTTCTTCCGCCACTTGTAAGTTGACAGAGAAGAACAGTGCGGGAACGTCGAGCGAGACCATTATTTCCTCATGACACATTTATAGTCCTTTGAACTTCTCTAAACATTGCTGTGCATTTTTTAGCAAATACTGCGATCCATTAATCAGATGTTTAAGGCTCCTCCTCAATTCTTTGGCTAAGTTGTATGTGGGTGTACCAAGAAGGGTTATGAATGCCCGTAGTGGTGCATCATCTTCGTGTACCGTCGGAAAGCCATAGAATTATGTGCTGTTTGAGTCACGGGCCTTCATTCTGTCGTGTTCCTCCTTTATGAGTTGCTTCCGATCCCGATGTCTTTTAGTGTCTTTTTTATCTTATTTGTTTAATGTATTGTTGGATCGTTCTCCATGCGGCGGTATGTTGTTGTGTCGTCTAGGAGTTATCCCGCTTTTCGACGTAATCCGTTTTATCCATTAGGACCGTCAAACGCCCTTTGTCCGCAGACAGCTTCACAATAGTTTTGTCAGATTTCAGGGATTTTACTGCGTTCCTCTCTTGCTGTGAGTTGTGTGTTGACTGAAACCGTCAGCTGTTTGGCGATATCCGGTAAAAAATTTTCTGTGTGCTAATTGGATTACAATTTAGTATATGATCGAGAGCAAATATCATTTTCAATAAATAAAACTAATTTATGTGATGCTGCAATTCACGCACAATCGAACAAGCCTTGTTCGCTATCTCGTCCTTGTGGAAATTATGTGAGAATCGCCGAGAATCTTCGATGTCATCATTCGCTGGCGGGTTCCTCTTTTATAGACAACTAATGAAAGAGCAACAGCAGATAAATTTTCCGTTTTTCACTCGTACACAACCTGCGGATGTGTCATTCTGTTAGTTTTCCAGAAGTATTGACACTGGTATTCCTAGTTTGAATGTTCTTTTCCATCAAGCTGGTAAACGGTATGATGACACCGTACATCTCATCTTCCCTACTCACTCTGTCCACCTCAGGGTCCTTTGACTCCCACACACCTGAAACATTAAGTGCCATAAGGTTGCGGCTAGTGAATGTGTTTATTCTCGAAGGAAAGCTTTGTATACCGAACCAAAACAGCACAAACCTCACTCGGCAAGCTAAGATCTCCAACCGGTGCAAAGTCCATCCGGGATATAGTGTTACCTGTTACCCTACAACTGAAGTGGCGACACTGTCAGTGCGGATAGACATGATGGTTACTGTAATATCCTGTCATGTTTTATCATCTGTTAAGTATTGATTAAAAGCACTATCACGTAAGAGAGGTAATCTCACCGCTTCAAGCATTCAATGTTTTTAGAGCTAATACTTGACTATCGTTCAACTTAACGGCACTTAAGCAGAGCTTGTGTTAAGGGTAGTTATTACAGCACGGTCTAACTCCGTGACCATTTAGGCATTTTATGACATTTACACAAATCCTCTCTGTGTAATGACAAATAACTGGGTGACTTACAATACAGTTTCCTCGGTGTAGGAATGCAGGCGCAGTGCACAAGCTACCAAGGAGGATGGTGTATAAGCAAACATCAGTCACTTCGAATAACTGTAATTATACCACGCAGTAAAAGCGATTAGCTTTCGGCTGTCAACAACTTGAACAATACAGTCCAATAAGTGATTTAGACTACACTCAGCATCCGACTATGAACTGCAACGATGGACTGAAATTTACGGACAACAATCCCCCAACTCCAAATGAGCGATTTATAGTGATGCATGCATCTAATTGACTAAGCAAATAGTTTAAAAACATACAGACCGATGAAATTAGCTGGTGGATTTACTCCATTAAACACTGCGATTTTTTCACAGTGACAAACATCGGATTTGCTGCATCCAGCTTTCCAACTGACAACGTAGCAAAACGTTTTTCAACAACTTGTTTAACGTTGCTTTATTAGTGCTACTATATCCCATCTCGAAGGGAGTATAACGTGATACGGCGTCAGTGTGAGAGCGAACGACATCATATGTTCCACAGTGCATACTGGTAAACTCAGTTCACAGGCTACAGCACAAGTATGGCCTTTAGGCAGAAATGTGGCGATGCCATTGTGGATTGTGTGCATTGTTTAGGACTACGTTCACCTCCAGCGAAACAGTAAGAAGCTATTGTTTCGGGACCTCGACGGACGAACTGTCAATTTTGAATTCGAGGTAGCTTTCGCCAGTAGTGCATTCGCCGGCATGAACGCATACGCCGACTATCTGAATCTGTCTAAACGCATCTTATAAAAGCTTATGCGCAATCACTACCAAATGGAACGGCACAACATACGGCTTCTGATTTCGTATGATATATGTGGGTCAACCAGATGACCTGATATTTTATCATAAAACACACTAAGACTGCTAGAACAAAAGTTGAGATATTCCTCCTCAGTTCACCGCTAGTAATTTGCAACTAACTGAGCAATACTGGTATGGTAATTGCGCACCCAATTCGACAAAAAGAATTAAATCAGACTAACTCCCTGGGGACAGAAAGCTCAGACGCAAAATAGTTTGAAGGGCACTAAGACTGAGATTCACAATAATTAGAGGATGCTCAGACAGCAGTGTGGATACGGCTTAGTGAAGGCAGAAAGTGGAGTTCTAATTAGACCCATGTGCACAACGGCGCTCAAAAGTTGCTGCCAAGTACTACTGGCAGCGGACGGTGTTTAAACAACCCCTACCATTCGTTCAGACAACAAAAGAGGTGGAGAGAAGTTAGATCAAATAGAAGTGAGTTAATTCGGAACTCGGTGAACAGCAGAATCAAGTCAATTGGACGTCCAAATTTGTCCTTTGTTTATTTACTGACTTTCCTAACAGAGGCCTGTTTTGGTTGATGCAGTGTTCTTTGTGCTAGTTGATTGGAACAAATACTCAGAGTCAAACCTGAAGCGATAAACGGTTTCTCTGTCTAGAACCGAAGCATACTGAAAGTCGTAAAACCAACAGGCTATAGAGAAATAAGTGCAGTATCAGTGAAAGACGTTCGTTCACTGTCGATGTATTCCAGAGAAAGTTAACAGCCCCGGTGAAAATTCCTGCATTGCATTGTCTGACATGCTAGTTACTCGATGTCCTATACACGGCACCGCATTGCACTGATAAGTAAAACATATCCAACAACTAATGCTGACCAAGTTAGAATGTTGTTAGTTAAAACACGGGTTGTTTTCAAAGCGCATGATCCGTAAACCCAGAGTATGTGTATGCATCATGCAACATTTCATCTTGATTGATGTGAAGTACTGAGCTGTGTGCGGTATTTGAGCGGATCACTTAGCATCAATTTGGGGAAAACCAAAAATCACATACTTGTACATTCATCCCAAAGACAGCACAGCTGTACCAAAACAAAACAACCGAGAACGTTCGTGTAATGTTAGAAAACGACAGTATTAGCCCCAAATGATGATCTTTCCAAAACGTACCTGTTGCATCACACATAAACCCCAATCATTGGCAGCAATGAATGAGTGAGCAGATTACACATGTAAGTGCGATCCGTCCGTTGTGAGCACGTTTTATAAGTACTACGAGAAACCTACATCATTAAATTGTATATAAACCAGCCAGCAATTCAGGCATGAAATCAGCACATTCCTGAAGGATACTGAGACACAGTCTGTATAGACCACAGTTGTTTCAGTAACTTGTGTACAGTGTCCCTGTAGTCAGAAAGCTGTGCGTGTGTATAATATTTAGGCCGGGCAAAGGATGTGTCACACATCGGCCTGTTGGGGCAATTTCATAAATCATGGTCCGAATTTTCCACTTCTACGTCAGAGGTGGATGTACGGCAAGAAAGACCGCTTAGTTGTTTTGGCGTCCTACAGAGTATAAGGTTGCTAATATTCCAAGTGTAACCTGAACGTACACGTTATTACGGCGTAACTCCTTTAATAATGACAGTGAGTGAGTATAGTGTTGTACTTTATTTTGTTGTTGTACTTTATTTTGCAAGCTTTCTCCATTTGTCTAACCAGCCACTTGGGGTGGGGGAAGAGAACTTCCCTTCACGGATGAACAGAGTTTCGCGTGAACAATAAAAATCAGAACAAAGTTAATATCTGTCAACTGAGGACAACCAACGTCAAAAAATAAACTGAATATGTGGATGATACCATTTTTCGCAATCGGCCAATACGCTGCGCGGAGCACTGCCTCCAACTGAACTTTTAATCGTTACAACGAATAACATCTTTGCGTTTTTCCTAGACTATACTTTAGGACACAGTTTAACTGCTAAGTGATCAGGGTCACTTACTGCCGTCCTATTACACACAGCGAACAGCGTCGAGAAGTTAAAAAAAGCACCAAATCTACAGTCGCATTGGATCTGGTAGAGCAAATTAGGCTGTTTTGTAGCCCAAGAGTTGTGCGAATAGTATTTTCAATGCAGTTAAAATCACCAGTAAAAATACAAAATGAACAACTGAGATACGCTATGACAGCCACAGTAAATTCATCGTAAGGTGCATCTGCTTCAGACTTCCGACCGGTGGGGAAGATGTTGACGTTAGCCAGTAAGATTGAGCGGTACGAACTGATGTCTCTTGGATAGCACCTTAGAAAGTAAACAATACAAAATGTTTATAGATAAGCATTTTGGTTTGTGTAAATGATGCTTCCACTTACATGGTTATGGTAGGAGCAAGGGCGGTCAACACGATGACATTTAAACGCTTCTAAAAATGTAAGTGCTTCATATACTTATTTTGAAGCCAGATCCTTGTACACAACTACGTGTATCTGCGAATATTCTCGAGATTTGATAGGACACCGTTTATCCATTTTTCCATAAAAGTGAGGTTAGTAAGATAGGTAGGTTCATGCTTCTTAGTTGTTCACTGTGTACAGAAGCCTTCCACCCAGCACGGTGA
The DNA here is from genome assembly GCA_944474145.2 of Dicrocoelium dendriticum. NCBI lineage: Eukaryota > Metazoa > Platyhelminthes > Trematoda > Plagiorchiida > Dicrocoeliidae > Dicrocoelium > Dicrocoelium dendriticum. Next base: position 85,555,194 of record OX104067.1, read on the forward strand.
TTGCAGTTATTGCGTTTTTTGTAAATTCGTTTCAATCTAGTTCTTATGGAAAAACACGGATTGTGGCGATTTCAGAACATCCCACGAATTGGTCAACATGATAACAAAAGTAACATTATGATAATTAGTATGAAGCCAAAAGAGTATATTTTAAAAATCACACAGAAAAGAATCGTGCAGCAAGGCCAAATTTGAAGACCCACCATTCCGATCGGAGTGTGACAGTAGGTGGAGAGACCTGCATATACTTTGGTTGTCCTGTGCTCAATCTTCTCTCCACTAGTGTGCAGTCGTTTCGCGATGAATTTCTTCGCCAACTGTTGGTTACGTAGGGGAATTGCGCGGTCACGTCGGAGTCCATTCAACTATATTCAGGTCGGATATATGCGAAGTATTTGAACAAGTAAGACATTTCTAGGCATTATTTATGGTGTAGCTTTTGGTCAGTTAGATGCTTGAAACAATTCCGTAGCTATATTGCGAGGTTGTAAATTGGCCTACGTAGAAGTGGCACGATTGTTCGCTATCATCTTTGCGCACATTCGAAATTTAGTGGAATTGCGCAACGTTGGAAACCCAGGCCTAAATTCTGCTTCATTCGTCTTCCGTGATTTCGTTTAGTCGCTGAAACTTTTGCGAGATTTAGTTTAGTTTGTTAGCTGTAAAGTTGGATCGTTTCCAACGAGTTTGTATATAGTCATATCTTTTAGGATTCCATTTGATTTCTCTTTGTAATCCGCCTTTTCCATTATTATGGTCATTTGTCCTTTTTTAGCTGATTTCAGGACTTTGATGTCTTCATGCTATTGTCAAGATATAACGTTGCACTATTTATTTGCTTTATCGCAAGGAGTACTATATCTTGTTTGCCTTTGGGTGTCTCTGTCAAGTACATAAGACTGCACGTTACCTCTAACGCCCGCTAACATATCAGCGCTTGTTCCGGCTTTGAAATTGTAGTTAAGTCCTGTAATAATGATATGTTTTGCTACATCACTGATTGGCCGATTAATAATCCAAAATTGTGAGTACAATACATCGCAGATATGTTTGTGATTCTTAAGCGTAGTTAACCGATGATACGTCATCATCTGCTGAACGATGCTACGCGCAAAATCCAGTTTACGGTGGAGTCGGAGAAATAAAGTCGTCTTCCCACTTGGACGATCGGTGACCAGGAGAGAGGACGCAGAAGTACAAATATTCGTCTACCGAAAACACACGTACAATAAACAAATCTCGGGGACCAACCGCAACCAACCAAATTATCAAAAAATAAGATGTGTACGAAAGTTATTTCAAAGAATGGAACATTCTGTAACACAACCGAAGCAAAAACAGAAGCATGCATTCAAGTCGTTTGAATGTAATGAATATCCAACGGTTTCATCCGATGTTTAAACTAAATGCGCGCAAAGACGAACTCCAAATCAACAACAAAGAACGGATTATGCTGCTGTGTTTGGAGAATATATCTAAAATGATGGCCATACAATTTAAAAAGCACGACATCATGGGTTTTCAGAGAACTACCGCCACGCTAAGGAGAGCACTACCAAAAATGAAAGGAAAACGAGACACACACGAATGAAAATATGTACCAAGCAAGATAAACCGCATTCACTGCAAAAAGCACTATGTAGGACAACTATGAAAGAAATGAACATAACAAAACAACATGTGCAAAATACTTCCTCGCGTTAGGTTTTTTCCTCAGCACATTTGGACGAAGTACGCAGCTCTGATTGTAACAAAACAGAGATCGTTGCTCAGAGGACGACGCGAATAGAGAGGAAGTTCCTCGAAACATGGTTCTACACAAAAAGTCAAAAAGGCAACCACCTTACGTATGCCAGCCATTGAGACAGAAAATCTCAAGAGAAGTGAAACCCGCAGTTCGAAAGAAAGTAGTCCGTTGCAGGAAAGAACAGCGAAGTTAATATTAGCACAAAATGCGAATTTTTCATCTGGTGCACCAGTGAACTTGCGAGAATCCCAATCATATTGTAGCAGTATTATTTTGATCCACGAAAATCATATGCGTATGAAAGCATAGTATCAATCGGAATAAAGCAAGGCTAAGAACGTGATTGAAATGCGCATTCATACCAGGATGGGGTGCAACGTTTTGGGGATATTCAGCAGAAGCTATCGCAGGCTACGAGATGACCTGATTGTGGCATACTTGATTCTGCGAGATCCACATCATGTGTGCCCCCATTTGCGGGAACTCAGTAGCAATACAAAACTGAGGGGCCACTCATTAAAACTCGCAGAACAACACAGTCGTCTGGAGTACCGCAGAAAGTTCGTTTCCATTCGTGTCTGTCACACGTGGAATGCTCTCCTAGATTAAGTCGTCTCTACAACGACACTAACAGTATTTAAAAGACGGTTGGACGATGCACTCATCCACGCACACTTTGTCACTTAGCACTACTTCTTCATCCTACATCTGGAGTTTACCATGGAATTATTTGATTTTAACTGCGGGTGCTGTGAATGTAAGTGGTTGCAGGACTACGGCGGATCAAACAATAAGTCTCTTTTTCATATTTAAGGTGTTAACTGCTTTACCATCATTATTATCATTATTGTTATGTCGATAACCCTACCAACTATCCAACGCGACCTGTAAAGTAACGCTTCTTAACCCGTATAAAGGCATTGTTCATTTTACAAACAGCGGAAATCTATGTACAAAATTGAGTTGCACCTGTTAACGTCCATCTACGGATTTGCCTTCTACCAGTATTTGCTACCAAGCTACTATCACTCCTTCACTGACGATCCCACCACGACTGATGACGAAACGTCTGCAATCCAGTTGCCTAGCTCAACGAGCAGCTCAACTACTGAAGAAGCAGAGTAAAGCTTCCGCAGGTACAAACCAGGACATCTCGGAGTAAATGAGGACTGCACCGTAATGTTTTTGGTAGTTGCAAAAGCAGCCTAATCGGAAAATATTTCATTTACGTTGAGTGACCAAGTCATGGCTCAGTATAACTAAGCAAGTTTAATGAATGGGAGAGGAATATGCTCTCATCATAAACGTTTGCCACAACTTAAATATCTGGGGTTCATTATTGATCAGAATGGACGTCGTCCCGACCCAGCCAATGTTTCAGCTATTGTTAACATGCCGGCACCAACAGACATCAGGACGCTACGCTCTTTTCTTTGCATGGTTAGCCACTATTCTAATTTTCTCCCTGAAATGCATCAACTGCGAGCACCTCTAAACGCAGTACTAATGAAAGAGGTCAAGTTTACTTGGTCAGCAGAGTGTCAAGCAGCGGTAGATCGGATTAAAGAGATGCTGACTTCCGATCTCCTTCTCACGCATTACGATCCCAAACTTCCAATCGTGGTAGCTGCCGATGCAAGCAACTATGGCATCGGAGCTGTGTTGTCCCATACTTTCCCAGACGGTTCTGAGAAAGCAGTTACCCACGTGGCACGGTCGTTAACATCAGCAGAGAAAAATTATTCCCAGGTTGAAAAGGAAGGCCTGGCTATCATATTTGCTGTCAATAAATTTCACAAAAGGCTATATGGTAGACTTTTCAAGTTACTGACGGATCACAAACCGTTGCTGACCATATTTGGTTCACATAAAGGCATCCCGGCAACTACAGCCAGCCGTCTACAGAGGTGGGCTTTATCCTTACTGGCCTACGATTTTAGCATCCATTACCAATCGACCACAAATTTTGAGCAAGCCGATGTGTTGTTTTGGTTAATTGCGGATCATCCAACAGACAACAACGAGAGAGCGATTGCTAGTGTTAAAGTGGATCAGGAGGTCAATCGGGTAATTCTCGACACCACGAAATCCCTACCAGTCTCGCTAAAATCCATCCAGCAGCACACATCGCAGGATGCCGTAATACGTAAGGTGATGAAGCACGTGAAAGAAGGTTGGCCATCGAGGGTATCAGATGCAGAACTCATCTCCTATCACCAGTGCCAAAACAGCTTATCAATCGTTGACTCGTGTTTGCTTTTCGCTGAACTTGTGGTTGTTCCCTCAGCTTCACAACGGCCCATTCTCACACAACTTCACAAAGGCCATCAAGGAATCACCCGCACCAAAGCATTAGCTAGAACTTACGTGTATTGGCCAGGGATGGATGATGATATCTCACACCTGTGTACGCGGTGTGAAAACTGTGCGATCACGCAAAAATCACCAAACAAATTGGCCCCTGTGCCATGGCCAGCAGCGACCACGCCGTGTTCAAGAGTACATGTAGATTTCGCCGGCCCAGCAGATGGTAAATCTTATCTCATCGTGATTGACGCTCATAGTAAATGGCCAGAAGCTGTAACAATGCCGACGACCACTGCAGTCGCAACAATTAGACAGTTGCATCAAATATTCAGCCGATTCGGAATGCCGGAGACATTAGTCAGCTATAATGACCCACAATTTACTAGCGAAGAATTCATTAGAATGAATCAAGGGAGGCAGAATCTGAGTAAAGAATTCTTTTCGGTAATTCTCATCCGACTCAAAGATTACATGATGAGGAAAAAGTGCTAAATGTGCCGGATTGGGCTACGTATTGAACAAAATGTTTAATTTCACGGGTACAGATCAATAAATCACGAGGTCATTGGAAGTGGGAATTGTGTACAGGGGAAATCATAGCCGAAGTTGTAGGCCACGGTAGAAGCAAAGGACGTACAAACTGTTTTTGTACGCACAGTTCTGCCTTGAGGTGGCGGATGTAGATAGCTTCCGCAATAGACAGAAGATGCGTCCGGAATCCGCGCGTGAAACGTTCAGGAACAGTATAGATGACTAAAATCATTTTCCGTTCCTGCGTGACTGCACTCTAGTAGGTGAGATAAGATGGAACTTTTGCTGGACCTCGCTTCGCCTTTGTAAAACCACTTTGGGATGTGTTCGCGAATCCTATGAGATAGGCGTCTCGTGGTACGACCCACGTATCGTGCCCCACAGGAGCACGAGTAAAGATAAACAAGCATTGATCGAGTCACCAGAGGCAGCCTGTCTTTCAAAGGTTTTGCGAATAAAGGCTTGTTGTAAAATACCATGCGTAGGCGAGCCGCGAAGTAGGTCTTTTCAACAGCGTCTCTCAGGCGTTTGGACAGGGCATCAGCCGCACTGTCGCCTTTGAAAGGAATATGCACAATTAGTTCTTCTTTGGGTACGTTCATCCTCGGTGGTTTTATCTTGCGTTCTTTCCAATGTTTGAGGATGAATTTAGTTGGATACCCATTCTCTCTTAGCGCGTCGCCGATTCTCTGCAATTCTTTGGTGATTGTGTCCGGGGTGCAAATTCTATATGCTCGGAACGCTTCTACCGTGGCCTACAACTTCGGCTATGATTTCCCCTGTACACACTTCCCACTTCCAATGACCTCTTGATTTATTGATCTGTACCCGTGAAATTAAACATTTTGTTCAATACGTAGCCCAATCCGGCACATTTAGCACTTTTTCCTCATCATGTAATGTTTGAGTCTGATGAGAATTAAAGAAAAGAATTCTTTACTCAGATTCTGCCTCCCTTGATTCATTCTAATAAATGGGAATTTTTGGATTGCTGAGGAGCAGCATTTCCCGTGATTTAGCGAAGAATTCGCAACATTTCGTCGTTCCAATGGGGTGGCCCACATACGCACGCCCTCTTCCACCCGCAATTTAACAGTCAGGTTGAGCGATTCGTCGACACGTTCAAGCGTGCACTTATCAAAGGGCGAGGCGACGGCTCCTGGGACGATTGCGTACACACATTCCTAATTATGTATCGAATCACACCACGCCCCTCTTGTAACGGAAGGTTACCGTCGGAACTGTTGTTTAACCGTCAGAACAGGTCAATTTGGGACATAATCGTTCCGGAGGTGAGAGAAGTAGCCAATCCGGAAACAACAGAATCTGCGCAACCCAAACAGCACGTAATAGCGAGAACATTAAAACCAGGTGACTTGGTACGGACAAGAGACTTCCGGCCGTTGAATATCAGATGGACGCCAGGTGCAATCACCAGACGGACTGGTCGAGTCACGTACCTAGTAGAGGTCAACGGTCAGACATGGCACGACATATGAATCAGCTCAGACGCCGCTCTGATAACAATCAGTATTTACCTCGTCACAATTCCCAGTTTGATTTTCAGTTATCACTGGACGAGTTCTCATTGCCGAAACCGACAAATGCAACTTCGGATCGAGTGGAAAACGAAAGCCAAGCGTTGATGTCAGATTTGGATGCGGTTCACAGACGCCCCGTACACAACCGCCGACCACCCGATCGTTTCATCTATACCCAACGGTTGGCAACTACAGGCAGACGTGTCAAAAAAAAGGAAGTTGTCGTATACGGGACCCAACCCAACATGGAGTGCTGTCATCCAAGCAGACCATACAACTCTCCAGCCAATCACCACTAAGCTGGAACCAACCAAACGATATACCCCCGTGATTCTGGTAAAAATGTGAACTTCAGGTTGACACTTTGTTGACTCTGCTTGTCAGTATCTCTTGATCCGCTGTACTAATACTACCGGTCATTTCCACGATCTGGTATTCTATCCACCTACTAAAACAGTTCGGTTGATAGCAAACAGGATTTTCGGTACAGTTCGTGCAAGATTTCTGATAATGAGTCGATGTGGGCAGTGAGGACAGGATGTCACAGCGCTTGGATGCGTTCAACATCAGGAAGCTGAATTTCGGCCATTTCTCTATTTCTCTCGAACAACTATGTAACTTGTTTGCAGAGGTTGAGTTTGGATGACCGCGCGCAATGCTTACATCACCAGAATATTTTAGCCAGATGGTCTTATTCGGTACAGCAGTGAATCCAGCCTATGTATATGTATGGTGACAGAATATCTCCTAGTTGGACACCGGAATTTATGGCAGGTGACGAGATAATTGTGACGCCAAACGTACTGACCAGTGCGCTTTTGGCAAAATAATCAGTTAGCGAGAAGACTAAGGAAGGTTGAATAGGATAACCGTGTAGATCTCGCAACAGCTCTTCCCGGTTAGCACAGCATCAAAGGTTGCTGTTGCCAAGGAATCCGACACGTGCGTAGTTTTATTTACTGTCTAGCAACCAGAACACTAAGTGCACTTAGCAGGCCACCGTAATTTTTGGGCACTTAGAAATGCTATATGCAATCGGATGTGAATCTTCTAAACGAATTGGGCTTGCATTTATTCAGGAATATGTCTAACAAAAAGCTTCAAAGTCGCCTAACTACATGTGATAGGCAGATAATTACTCGTATTTTGTTCGGCTTAACATTGTGCTCACAATCGCCCAAACCCCGCCATTTTACCTTACTTTGGGTACAATGGAACAATGATATAACACGGATAAAAAGCCGACTTGACAATTCCCGTGGGATGGTTTGTGGAAAGACCGTTATTTCAATTAATTTACACAAAAGGGAAAAACCCATCTGGGGACCCACCATATTATTCATGTTAACTCGTAGGTATATCCGTCTAACCCGATTTCCTGGGAGTGGTGAGCACCATGTTTTCTGCGTCTTGTCGTCACTTAATAAATAGAAATCAGATCATGTAATGTAAATGATGTAAAGCATCGTCAAGCCGTTTTAAAAATGGGCAGTGTGGGCACTGAAATGACAAAAGTCGAAAGAGCGTTCCACAGCTGACAAACTCCGAGGGAAAAGTAATTCTGGCGGCACTCAAGCTGACTGTGTTGGGTGGCAACTTTCAATTTATGACCCCCAAATTGTGTGCTGCAACTAAGCTTCGGGAAGTGGCGGCAAGCGTGACTGAGGCCATTCAAAATCTGGAACGCCAGGATGAGGTCACCTCGTAGACGGCGATATCTTCCGCTGTACACACCCCAGGGCGTTCACTCGCCTATGTTATTGCAGGTGCGACAAATACTTTACATTTTTCTTTGCCCGTCACTGTGTGATCTCCAGTGCAACCACGTCGCGTTCTAACCAGGGTAGCCAAGCCTGGAGCCTATACTCTACATGACGCCTCACATACGCGTTAAGCATTTTGGGGAAGCTCGAGAGCTTGAACCACTCGAACGCTCTCCCTAACAGTCCAACATGTAAGTTCACAGTTTTTGATGACTTCAAGGACTGCGCCGAACAGCCGAGACCGTCTTGGATTACTATTTTAAGGTCTCGCTATTGTGAGACCGTGTACAGCATATCGTCTCCACGCCTATGTGTGTACTTGGGCTTGTGGCTGACATGCACGGTTTTGCAGTCCTCCGTGTTACAGTGATAGATTTAAATTTGACCATTCAAAAGCGTAGTCTAAGTCTCCTTGCAACATAACGAGATCTTGCTGACAGTAGGTTGCCCGCCATATCTTGATGTCATTGGCAAAGAGCAGGACATTTGACCTGATGACGCTCGCAAAGTCGTTAATGAAGAAGAAGAATAACCGAGGCCCCAACAGCGACCTGGTTGAACACCGTAGTCCACACCAATTGGATCACGAAATGAACCTCGAACTCGAACGTGAAGAGACCACTGAAGGAGGAAGTTTCTGAGCATTTCAAGGACAGGGTTTCCAATTCCGTATGCTTGCAGCTTCTAGAGAAGGACACAGTGATCTGTGCGGTCTAATGCCTTGGAATAATCTAGGAAGATAGCAACAACACTGGTCCCACTGTCGCCTATTTCGGTCCAACTGCCAAGGGCAAGTAGTAGGTTGGTAATACATGACCGATGCTGACGGAATCAGTGTTTTTCCGGCGCTATGATGTTCAAACATTTGAAGTAGCTTATTTCAGCCTCAGCTATAAGTGATTATTTCACCTTGAGAACACTGGAGGGAGAGTCCCTGAGTGATACTTGGCTGGCTCTGAACGGCTAACACTATTGAAAATCGGGGTAATGATGCCTTGATTCCACATGTTAGGGACCTGTTGTTCGTTGAGGCATCTTTTGTAAAATCGCGTTCATATGTCAGCTATCCTCGTAGCTACCAACAGCAGCGCTATCGGGGGAATGTTATCAAATCCGAGGAAACTACGGGTGCGCAGCGACAGCAGCTTCCTCAAAATGGACGCTGAACTAAACGTGAAATGTAAATACTGACATCTAGGAGAATAGGACAGGTATGTTATAAATGCTGGTAGCACGTCGGAAAACCGGAGCATATTGTAGCCGTAGAACGCTGGCGTCATCCTCGGTTGTTTGAGCACATCCATCCACTGATACTTGTGAGGGAACACCATCTTTCACATTCCAGAGGCTGTTCACATGTCTGTACAGGAGCTTTTTGTTAACACAAAACTATGCTGCTAGACTCCGCTGGTTTACTAATTTGTCCTCGCGCAAAAGTGTAGTACAGTGATTAGGATGCACAACATAGTTACTCCAGCTGTCAGGGCTAGGGTTCGCTCTATACACATGCCACTCAGCATCTCTTACTGTTCCGTGTTTCTGGGTTCCACTCCGAATGAATTATTGTGCAGAGGGAAGGGGCTTACACTGTGTACCTAGTGTACGGATCAGCCACAGCTTGGACTAAGGAACAATGATAAAATGGAACAGTGGTTTTATACGGATAAAAAAGCTAACGCTTAACAACTGCCGTAGGATGGTCATGGTGAAACTTCAAAACTTAGAAATATTGTTAGCACAATTGGGTTTATAACGGTGAACTCACTGAGTTGTACGCATTTAGAGCTGTAAATCTAAATAAATCCATAAGAAACGATGACAAATGGGATGTTGGTCAAAATCGTGTCTCGTCCTGGTTTTCACCTACAGAATGTGAAAATAGTGGAACAAAATCTGGAATTTGATCGCCAGTGAAATCATTTACATACACTTGTTTTTATCCGTGGGTAGAGTCACATAAGATGGTGCAGCGATCTAATTGCACCATCAACTCGGGCTTTGAGCTCCACCAGCCTGGGTGTATATATAACAGATTTTGGTAAGTTATTCCACCTTCAACAAACGCGTACGGAAAAGAAATGCCGGCGGCGTACCAAACGACTGTACTGCTCTGACAGCCTGAGATGATGGCCTCTTAGTTTACTGTGGTGACTGAGCTCCAACAAATGGCAACACATGTGTTCGGGGTCTCTCAAAATCTGTTAAGACAAATTTAGATCGCGGCGCAGTAGACGGTATTGTCCGCTGAAGACCCCAAGCACTCGAAACCTTTGCACATACGTTAAATTAGACAAAACTTTGACATTTTTGTTGCCTGGCGTTGGGGTATTTCTAAGGCGGTGAGATCTCTCCTCAGCCATGGCCACCATAGCTTTATTGTGTACTCCACATGTGGACGTACCTATGAACCAAAACGATGTGGAAAAATCAATGAGTCGAATCATCCGCTAGTCGGTGCCTCGTCTGCCAGATAGGACACATTGGTTGTCTCGCCTAGTCTAGCTAATATGTCGCAGCGTAAATATGTTCGCGTTGCATCGGGGATATCCATGGAATAATCTGGACAGCAAATGGATTCGAAGAGTAGAATTGCATTACCGCTGCGGTCCATCATCAACCATCAGTTCTTCTTTAGTAAATCTCAAACAAGTATTAATACTTATCTTTTTATCGGAATCAGGTGGCATTGCCGATGCGGCGATACAGCCCTAAGCTGTTCTCAAGGAGTGGTTTGGGATTCCAGAACCTGGATGTTGATTCGCTAGTAACCAGAAGGTGACTGTACATCTTTTTTATCACCTGTCTCAGTTTGGATGCCATCTCGGGCGTGGAGGAGCGAGGGCAGTGAACAACGGCCACCAAGCTGGTGTCGTTGCCCTTCAAACGTAGACGGCACCGAAGGGAATCCTGTACAATACTAACCGCATCCTCCATAGGCTCACATTTGAGGTTACTGGGCAATTACAGAGTCACCCTTTCACTTTTGCTGAATCGGTCGTGCCGAACAACTGGCATGTCTGGTAGAGCGATCTTGATGTCATATATATCGGGACGTAACCATGTCTCTGTTATAGCAATGTGGTCGCAGGCCTTCGATCCTTGACGCAGCCGCATTTCGGAAAGTTTACTCAGTAAGCCTTGAGTGTTAGTATACATACATGATAGTTTCTTGTATGTCGAAAGCTCTTGACTAGGGACATATGAAGGATGTGGATTTGTACCAACCGATAAGAGGCCGGCACCTAATCGTTTTTTTGGGTGAATTCACAAATCTCGTTAAGAACACAATCTGATTTTGGTCTCACTTACACCTGCGGTATGTGGTTCATCGGTAGCTTTCTCGATATCTACAGGTCGGTGTGCATTTTTTTCTGAATCGTTTTTGTAGTTATATTGAGTCGCGTGTGGGGTCGTTTCTGTGAGGATAGCGAGTGGTTGCGGTTCTAGAAATGTTGTCTCCAGTCGTAGTTCCGAAGAAAGTGTGCTGCGTAGTATCTGCCAGCTGAGGATTAATTTCACCGCCATCTGTTATGACTTGACCTGTAGTTTTATTAAACTCGGTCCATAGCCTTTGTAGTATGGCGACAAGGGTAACTGTGTAATCGACTGAAGTTTGCCGCCACAAGCACAGAGAGCTTCACAGATGTAATGCCATTCTTCCAGTTCGTGAGCATGAGCTCCGTCGTCGCTAGATAATAGTAGCTCGGGCACGCCATGAAAGAAAATGGTTTTTGCCTCTCCCGGTGTAGTGGTCGCTCCAAGTATTTGTGTCTCGCTGGTCTTTGCTACATGGAACGTCTAGAAATATGCGTACCCCACTGTCCTCATTCCGCATGCAGTATGCCGACATAATCCCCGTCTTAACATCGTCTGTGAATCCTCAAATTACATTAACCGGGACTCTCCGACGTGAGTCTAGGTTGCATGTCTAGTGATGCCAAATGAATTAATCTATCATGCTTGAACTCCGATTCTTCCACGAAGGATATTTCATTGCTTTAACTCATCTGGCTGTTTACCTATTAGGCAGTCTTGAACTCAGGAAAGTTGGTGCATATAAGTGTCAAGACACCGTAGTTCCGCTTTCTCTTCGGTGACGTGGGAACCACGGTTATCGAGGCTTTTGGTGACGTCTCTGCAGGTTGCTGCTGGTTCTTGACCAGTTTTACGGCTGCACCGGGTGAGGTTACTGAGGTTGCATTTTGATTATACCGAGCAACAACGGTTGCACCCATGGATCAGTCTTTAAGCGCTTCGGATTTCTCTGGTCAATCGGGATGGTGGGTCTTATCGAGGTTGCATCAGTCGATACATGGAATAATACGTACGCGGTAGTGATAGGTATGCTACATTCGTTTGCGACGACAACTTGGTTCGTGGTTCCCAAGGAATCTAACACTGCATGGCCTTGCGAATGCCTGTTCCATTTTCTTGGTTTCGAGGTAGCGATTGGGACAGATGGATGAGGCGCGAACTGCGATATTGTCGCCTCCAGCCAAGCAATTTTCGTCCTTAAACGAGGTTCGGCTTGGGTGACTAGGCTGCTATACTTCCATGTTAATGCCACTACGCATTTTACAAGTAAAACCATCGTACACTTAGAATAGTACCAAAATGAACCAGGGGTATTATATTTCTTTATTTGGGTCCGGCAGACTAATACATTTCGAATGGCACTGGGTAATGCAGGCTGGTTAACCGAACAACCTCTCAGTGGTGCTAACTGGGTGGTTCGGGTTTATCCCGTTCCAGCGAATAGTTATGCGACAGTATTCCAGGATGTTGTGGGTTTTCGTTTGGCATGTGCTCTACGTATAAAATGCCACAAAAGTATGTCTAACAACGCTATGACGTGGCGGTTGTGACTCGCCACCATCCAAAGTCCCTGCTCCTTGCTTATCCGTACAACCACCTCAAGTCCACAGATATCAAGCATATCTTTAGCACTGGGAACACGTTCAAACACAAGCTAAATTGCAGGTGGACATTTACAAGCTCCATTAACACAGTAACAAACGCTTGGTTGGCAGCATCCGGTTCCGTATTTGACTGCTACTGTGGTCTCCAAAGGACGCCTACAACCACGGAAGGACAATGGGTGGCTTCCGTTTCACTACGCACAGGTCCATCCACATACCCTATATCCAGTGTAAACCCGAAGCAATAAGACCAGGAGGCATGTGGATGGGAGCCACGTTTCATCAACGGAGCCGGCCCACACTCCTTCACAGACAAACACCAGCACGCTATATTTGAGAATCAATCGCACACAAGGCCACACAAAGGATGTCAAGCAGCAACCAACCACATGAAATGAAATAACCCAAAATAGATCGAAATCATCATACGGATGTCACTGAATTAGCACATGAATTAACTGCGTTATTAACATAGCCGCAATAAATTGAAGATGGCAGATAAACAGATCTATAAAATATTGTTCATTTGTTCTCCGAGCTTGGCGGTTTTAAAGAGAACAACGAAGTTAAGAGCCATTCGTTTAAACGACGTTTGCAACTTATTAGTTTATTCAGGCTGACATTAAAAAGAGGTAAGAAAATAAGCATTAAGACAAAATGCCAAACTCACCAACTAAAATAAAGAGATTCAAAACGAAAGCACACCATAAGTAAATTGAATGCAGCTTACCTACAAAAGCTGCACCGGTTCTGCCTACCTTCTCAGCAGGACCCTTCGTCGTTTCGATGCTAGTACCTAGAGGCCTCGCCAGTGGCTCACTAGACGTGCCTGACTCAGGCACTTGCGACTGCATGTGCTACAGCACTATGTGCTCGACGTAGATGGAGTGCACCCCATCGGCGACTGTCGATTTCACACTTGCCGCTTATTTGCATGCACGAGGGCTTTCTCTTGCACCTTGGCAACTGCCTTGGTGGTCAGATCTCACCATGTCCGCCAATCAACCGTCTTCGATTCCCAACACGTGTTATGAAAATTAGAACGTGATAGGCTCACTTTGATCATCTGCTGGCAAAGTAACTTAGGTTTTCCCATGTGCTGCTTCCCTACGTTCAGTTGGCAATACAGCATCTTTTTCGGTATCCGCGTCGAGTCCATACGCCACACATGACCAAACCACTTCAAGTGTATCAGCTTTGGTATGCAGTCCAATGTACACGCTGCACCTTTGTATCTGCTACTCTGTCGCATCAACTGATGCACAGAATCCGTCGCAGACAACATTGTAGATACCGCTCGAGATATCTCACATCCAGCCGGTATATCATCCACGTTTAGCTGTCGTATAGAAGAACGGACGGCACTGTGGATTTGTACATCATCAACTTCGTGCCGACGATAAGCTGCTGATTGTTCCACATTTAGTACGCAAGCTTCCCGAATGGCATCACTGCCTTCAATACTCGGATATCCAGCTCACTGTGTATCTAGTGGTCAGTCGAAACCAAAATCCCAAGGTGGCAGAAGCGGGAGATCGTGTCCCATACTTCGTCATCAATAATGATTTGCGGCACCATTGCACAGTGCACATCCGTGAAGGCTGAAAGAGACGGACAGCTTTGCATGCGTTGACGGTGGGCCTGCTTTAGGCCGCTGTCGAAGCAGAGCACAAGACATGTGCTGCGAATCATCCGCGTTGTGTGTGAATAACGCACAGTCGTCAGCGAACAGTAACATACGGATAGTTGTCTCATAGACTAGGGTTCGCGCACGGAAACGACGGATGTTCACCAACCCACCATCAATACGGCGCTCCACACGAACACCGTGAGCACAAGCCGCATTAAGAGCACAAGACAACATGGCATGAAGATAAGTATTACTATGGTAGGAGCTAAGACACAGCTTTGCTTTACACCAGAGAAAACTGCAAAGTCATCTAAGGTCTCCACTCAGCTGCACCCTTGCCAGCATATCACTGTGCAGACACTCAATCACATTTACCAATTTACTCGGACAACCGAACTTACCCAACACCAGGCACAATACCTCGCGGTCCACCGCATCGAATGCTTTGGTGAAATATACAAACAGCGAATACAACGGCTGGTGTCGTTTCTGCACTTCTAGTGCAACTGACGATCAGCAAACACCATAACTATAGTGCTGCGAGCCAAACGCAATCTACATTGCTCTTCCGCCACGTTCGGTTCTACAAGCTGATTGATGAGGTGTTGAGCGGGATTCGGACAGTCAACTTGCCTACGCAACTCAGCATGTTGAAGCCACGATAATTCGTAGCACATCGCTTGCCTACTTTGCGCTTGTACAGGGGTAGCATAAGGGCATCCTTCAGATCACGAGGTACCTCCTTCTCAATCCCCACGCGTTGCACCAAGTGGTGTAGCGCAGTCAACAACGCGGCTCCACCGTGTATCAATACTTCATGCGGGATCCCGTCGGGACTGGCACACTTGCTGTTTCGCTGCTGAGCAAACGCTCTCTGCGTCTCATCCAGTGTCGGCGTGTCCGCCAGACTCGCCTTCACATCGTGCTGCTTGAGAAAGTTCAAAGTATGCCAGTCTATCACTGAGAGGTTGTTTAAGAGAAAATGTGATTTCGCCAGATGTGCATTATATCTGTAGTCTGTGTGCAGGTAGCGCTTGAACTACCATCGGTTAATGTCCTCAGTGGCTGCAAACTCGGTCCGTACACCGCCTTTAAAGTGTCAAAGAATTCCTTGTGTTGGCGGCGTTCGGCGTAGCATTCCATCTGTTTCGCCTTCGCCGTCCACCATGCATTTTTAATGCGACGGAGCTCTCAGGTCAGTCGCCGTCGAAGTTTTCGAAACTGACTATTCTTCACCAACTCACTAGGGTCTGCGACATGTGCAGCAAATGCTGCATTCTTCTCCGACACCAATGTGCCAGTCGTCGCATTGTTCTCATCAAACCAATCAGGCCGCTTACAGTTTGCGCGACCGATGGTCTCCTCAGCAGCAACTGTCACCTTTCGCGAATGCGGTGCCAAAGGTCGCCCACTGTGGCTCTGCATTCCACAGCGCATAGGAGTGGTACCACCGACTTCTCCAGCTCAATACGTTTCTCCACAGTACCGAGGGAGTGCATTTAAAATTTACGCCTGCTTACGGCTGGAGGGCAATAAATCAATTTACGAAAATATATGTACAGTTTAGTCCGCATCAATGTCTGGTCAATGCCGCACTCAGCTCCACACAGTAGACGTGTTATGCGCATTTTACGCATGTCATGCTTACGTATGATGACATAGTCGAGCAGGTGATTGTGACCAATGCGTGGGTGCGTCTAAGTTGCTATATCATCCGCACTCAGTGCAAACCGAGTGTTCGTGATCATCAGGCTGTGAGTGGCACACCGTGAGAGTAGCCTGTCACTGTTCGGATTCGCTGAACCAATGCCATGTGGACTGATGAAGTCTGCCCACCGATGCATCACGCCCAGCGCGAAAGTTGAAATCACCCAGCAGAAATAGTCGGTCGCGCCTCGGCACAGACCGTATCACGGAGAATAACTGCGTATAGAATTGATCACACGTGTCATCAGGATAACACATGGTCGGACCTTACGTGCTTATAAAAGTGACAGACTCACCACTTCCCAGTCGTAGGTGAGCCGTCATCAGTCGCGCGATGCTGCTAGTAGGCTCACCTACCAGATGGTCACTTTGATGATCGGATATTACAAATGCCACCTCATGTTCACGTGGTGCTGAGATGGCGTTGCCTACCCAGTAGAATGTGTAGCCAGCACCAGTTTCATGCAACATACTTTTCTCAGGGAGCTGCGTCTCGCTGAGCGTCTCAATATCAAGGTTTTAACGCGCCACCTCCATTGTGACTAGTGCAGTGCGTCGCTCGGGATGTTCACTCGTATTCCGGACGAACAAATTACGCACGTTTCAGCACCCAATATTGAGCGCTCTGCGCGGAAGCATACGATCCCATTAGCGGACAGCCGCATGGAGTGTGACGACCTGGATTGTAGGAAGTCCTAGATTAGTTAAAACATGGACGGGAAGAGTATGTGCAGGGGAAGAATAAAGGAGGCGCCAGCAGTTGCATATTTTCGCTTATCCACCCAGCCGTATGCATCAGGCGACCCCTTTCTTAAGGCCACTGCGCGATCGCCGAAGCTGCTTAGATTTATTATTATTATTATTGGCATAATTCATGGTTAGGGGATTGGACATAGATACTGCGAGGGCGCCCAAACCTGACAGAAGAACGACTCCGGTCCTCAGCCAAAGCCTTCGACAAAATGGACACCCGAATGACAGGAAGCGTCATGAGTCAATGGACCGATTCAGACGCAATTGTGTCCTGGACCTTATCTAGAATAAGTGTGTAATGCAACTCCTACCCAGCTATCGTCACGCGGAGGCGTGCAAGACAAGAGCCCATAGCACAACATTGGTAGTAGCGAGTCTACGATCTGTCAGGATTTTGCCAGGCGTCCCAACCTCACCATCGCTTTTCAATCTCCAACGGCCCCTAGCCACATGACACCACTAAGTGAAAAAGTCGTTTACAACCCACTTGCATCTAGGTTCTCCAAGGGTGTACTAACTAGCAGTTCAGTTGATATACCCGAGACACAAAACTTTAGCAAACCTACCGTAAAAAAATATCTGGATATCCTACGCAACGGTTGCTTATAGGAAAACGATATCAAAGACACCTGTGACTCCACTTACCGGAGAGGTCAAAACTGTGCCTCAACACGGATCGCTGTCTACAGTGCGATTCATAAATCCACAAAAAATAAAAGAAATTAGTGCACTTAAGCAGCTAACCACAAGGCGGAATCATGGTGCCTTAAGTCTTGTGTGCACTAACGTTCCTGAATCCAAATCCAACAAAATAAGGGGCAAATTGATAGACGATCGTAGTCAGTGGGATTCCAGCTGTACTGTCATCAGCATGCTCGCTGAACCCACTACGCTGAGCGGCATTGAACGACACCCAAACAACTTACACTATGGTAACACTACATTCCGCAGAAGAAACGGAATTCACTCTGCTTACTGCAAATCGACACTACAGATCATCGAACGAAACATGTATCTTACCGGATATTCCGTGGAAAAAACGTTCAAAGGATATGAACATCCAACAGGGAAGTAGAAAACACGCGCTGAAAACCGTCATTATTCATGGTTACCCCGGGTCTCAAGCTTCATCTCCTGAAGAAGGCACATGACCTGGAGCAATCGCAATACATTCGTGAGGTGCTGTCTTTAGAAAATGTCATTGCTACCTCCCTGACCAGGATTCCCGTGTCACTAAATTACAAAGGGTGTGGTCCTAGGTTGCTGAAGTTGGTCTTACCGTCCGAGCTAACTTTACGGGCAGTTCTGGAGAACTGGGGTAACTTCCAGAACATACTACCAACAGAAATTCGACTAAAGGCAGCAGGTTTACGACCAGAGACTACTGCTTACTCCATGGAGAGAACCAACCCAATGGGAAACACCGTTGTTGCAGAGTCCATCACAGAGACTGATCTGACTGCCGTCATAGCATCCGGCGAGACACGGCAGGAGGTGATTGAGCATCAGGATCATCAGTAACCTGATCACATGGTGCAGAGCGTTATTCCAAGTTATTCTCGCGAGCATAAGACAATTCAAAAAAGCAAATACCAGCCGACCTCAAGAAGGTCGGCCAAGTCTCAGACCTGTTGTTTACATCCACAAACAACATTCTAACCTGTGAATCACTCTCCTGTTTTATACCAACTCACAAGGTCGTTTAAGCAAACTGACGGAGGTTCGACTGCGTCAGGCCTGGATGTCAAGGACCTCGTTTTGATAACCGAGACCTCGTTGGATGAAACGATCACTGATGCAGAAATGGCACTACCTGGGATGTCCATTCTATGCAATCATCGACCATGTAGAGGAGGTGGAATACTACTTTATTATCGCAGCGAAGTACACACACATGGATCTTATCGATGACCCGGAGGTACAGATTGTCGATGCGCTTTGGTGTCGTCTTCAACTAAACCGTGGGGACGCATGTTTGTTGGGTGTTGTGTATCGCCCTCCGTCGGCTACTTTGGAAATGGACAACCGTCTAGCCACCACATTGAAGACCATTCTCTCGCAGTCGTAAATTCCCATTCTCCTGGTTGGTGACTTCAATATTCATACCACAGAAACCGCAGCCTGTATCAACGAACACTTCAAAATGTAAGTACAGGAGATAATTAGTGGAGTACCACTCTACAATCACATCACATCTCCCTCAAGATTCAGGACGGGAAGCAAACCGGGTGTCCTAAATCTAGTATTCACCAATGAAAAGCTTATGCTCGAAACGGTATCGATAGAGAGTCCTTTAGGCCTTAACGACCATGCCACCCTCATGTTCAAGTACATCTGTTATGCAGAGTATTCCCCAGGAAACACCAAGAAGGATCAGCTCATTACGGATTATAGCGTTCTAACAAAACTTATAAATGCTACAAACTGGGCATTTCTAGCAGAAAGATCGCCCGATGACGTCTGGTCTGAATTTGCTCACCAGTTCAACATGTTAGTTATTAGTGCTTCCAGGAAAAGACCTTCGCATGTGAAGACAGTAAAATCATTCATACGCAGCAGGACACGCAAGTGTATCGTAACGAGGGATTCACTCTGGCGAAGATACAAGGAGTCATCGATTGCCGAAACATAGGAAGCCTACACTATCCAAAGCAATCACTGCGTAAACCAGGTACTACGAAGATAACATACAACACCAACAGAATCTAGATGAGAAATTCCTTTCCAACCCCAAGCTCCAGTGCAGACACATAAAAAATCTCCGCAAAGTGCATCGAGGAATTACTGCTTTACCCGCGTTTTGTGGACTCACACCAACGGCAAACGAGGCGGCAAACGCCCTAGGTCAACAATTCGCCCCGAACTTCCAGGGCACGTCATCACCGCATACACTGTTCTCGATCGCTGTACCACCACCAGGACTTAGCCACATTGTGTTTCCGAGTGCGGATGTTACAAAAAGGCTAATTGCCCTGCGCGAGCATACCTCTCCCAGCGTGGATAATATTCGTCCAAAATGCGTTGAAATCGGCTGCAGTGAACTTGGCGGACCCACTCTGCAAATTCTTCCAACGATGCCTCGATGAGATGCGGTGCCAACAATGTGGAAGCAAGGCATAGTCGCTCCCATCCATAAGGCAGGAAGTCGTAGCGATCCGGCCAACTATCGCCCGATAACACTACTTCCGGGGCTATCCGAAATCATGGAAGCGATTGTTGCCGAAGCGCTGATGAACTTCTTGGGGGAATTCAATATCATTGCACAAGAATAACATGGATTTCGGAGGAACGATCTTGCACTTCAAACTTGCTAATTGCTAGATCCAGTTGGACTGAGTCCGTTGACAGCGGCGTAGGTGTTGATGCAGTATATCTGGACCTCTCAAAAGCTTTTGACCGTCTGACCCATCGTATCCTCCTGCACAAGCTGCAGCATTGTGGAATTGGTGACCCAATCCTCGGTTTGATAGGTAACTTCTTGCTTCAAAAACATCTGAAAGTAAGAGTTCGCGGCGTCATCTCTGACCCGATCGACATTAAGTGCGGAGTGCCCCAGGGCTAAGTACTTGGTCCACGACTATTCCTGATTTACATGAATGATCTCGCGACAGTAATAACCTCCAACTCCTTACTCTACGCTTATGATCTCTAGGTATGGTGAGCAATTAGAACAACCAGCGACAATGCAGCACTTCAGGATGATCTTGACAGGATCTACGAATGGTCGACACAGGACCTGCTTCATTTCAACGCTACAAAGTGCAAGGTGTTGAGCATACGTCATAAATCTACTTGAGAATACAGACTGGGGGATCAAATATTGCAGCGCACTTCAACGGAATGCGATCTAGGCGTGATAGTGCAGGAAGATCTGGGCTATTCCCGTCAGGCCGAGAAAGCCTCCAGAAAGCTAACCAACATTTTGGCCTTTTGCGGAGGGCATTCGGGCGCTTCGATCCTTCCACCTTTTCTCAGATTCTCAAAGCCTACATTCGGCCTCATTCTGAGTTGCCATCCACGCTTGGCAGCCATGACAAAAGCAAGACCTTACAGCTCTTGAACTGCCACATCGAAGGGCGACCAAGAACGTAAAGGGCCTGTTTCATCTCCCTTACCGATTGAGGCTGAAGACCCTCTGGGTCTACAGTGGACAATATCGACGCCTACGTGGCGACTTGATAATGACATATGATCCTGAGGAATCCAAACCAGTCTTATCGTCATCTACAAAAGATGAGTCGCAATACAACACTCGGAGGACACGAGCTAAAGCTTGCCACACAATACAGCCGGTTGGAATGCCGCTGGAATTTCTTTTCCCTTCGTGTGGGTCAACACTGGAACGCTCTTCCCACGTACGTTGTTTGTTCCCTCACGCTAACGGTATTCAAAAGACGTCTGGATGATTCGCTTATCCATTTACTTTACGCTATATAATCAGAGATGTCTACGTCAACCAAACACGAACGAAAGGTTCTCATTCTCAGCTTTTTGTGCTTCACTACTTACACACTGCCATTGTGGAATATAGTTTCGGAAATATTACAACTGCATCCATCAATTACCTCAGTCCAAGAAATCGGAGCACGAGTTTGCGTAGTCGTTTCTTTTGTTCTTAAGACATACGTTCCCCAAATTCCATCTCTTAGTACTCTACAGTAACAATTCAGTACACATTCTACAAGGTTTATATGAATAAGGGCACCTGAATCGCTAGGCGCTTAAATTGACGATTTACACTTATGTTTACTTTCACTTCAATCATCCTACGGGACTTGCAAAGCAATCGCTTTTCTACCTGTAATATATTCACTGTTCATTGCAATCAGGAGATTCAGCGCACCATGGGCTCTCCCGCTTACATGCGAATATACATACATTCAGGTATAAAAGTATGTGCTAATCCCATTGTTCCAGTATATATTAACTGATCAATTTTATACTCTTATCATTTTACTTGCCTGTGTAGCTGTCCCTCGCGTAGTCGGGAATAAACGTCTTGGTTAGTTACTAAGTTATGGCAAAACTGTTTTTACTACCTTAGCAAATATTTGGTTACCACAATATACTTCGTTTCGGGTTACCGGTGTTATGGCCGAGAGTGCCGTGTTCGTTGCATTGTTTGGGTGTAGTGGCTCGTCGCTATCGACTAGCGTTTGGTCGCCGATCGTCAGGTCAAGGTCAGACGAGTGGCTCATCCTGCTTTGTGTGTTGCGTCAGCGAGTTATAGGATAGCGGGCAAGGCGTCTGATGTAGGCAATTATTGTGTTGGGCAGTTTGCTCGATCACACCGATTGAAGTCAGGAGCGACGAAGGGTCATGGTTGCTTCCTTGAGACTGTTTCATATTTTTCCATGGAGCTATAAGACAAGTCGATGGAATGATATGAGTGAAAGCTTGACGGAAAGCTGGAAAACTCCGCTATCAAAAAAGGTAAAAATCTAGGGTGCGTGATTGAAACTGCGCGAAATTTTACGATTGGATAAGGGCGAAAACGTGTCTACATTTGTTAATCCGGTAGAAAAAATCTTCACCGTAAGTATTTCAGAGAAAGTTCTTCCAGTAAATGGAGCTCGTCAAACCTTGATAAAAAATATGAATCCAGCGACGTGCAATAAATTGTCACGTAGATAACGCGACAATAATTGGACGCGATATGGAGTGGTCGCCTCTGTGACCGATTCCACCAAAACCGATCCTGTACTGAAGACTTACTGCAAGCTCGACAAATCTAGACGAAAGCAGTCGTTGTAAGGGGAGGAGTCGCACTTGTCTACCTGGACTTTATTAAAGAGTTCGATCACCTGGACAACCGTATTCTTCATCACAAGCCTCGAAGCGATGGATTCGGTGTACATGTACTCGGTTGGATTAGCAACTTTCTCATTTAACGTCAGCTGCATGTGAGAGTAGGCAGCTCCAGATCCGACCTAATGGAAGTCCAAGGATTTGTGCCGGGACAACGTTTATCCCGAGTATGCATATATGATCTTGCTAGTGTTCTACAGTCAAAATAGGTACCACTTACGGAAGATAAAAAATCTGGCTTCAGAACAAGACAGTTGGCGATCACGCGGCATATCAAGCGACCTTGACAAGGCCTAATTGTGTTCAGCCGAAAACCGACTGTAGTCCAACTTGACGTAAAGCAAAATGGTAAGCATACGACATTAAATTACCCTTGATGATAGCCTTGGAGACCAGCAGTTGCAACGTATTTCCCAGTAAAGCGACAATGTAGCAATCAAACAGGATGATCTTGGCTGGTTGAAACAGTACAAAATGTGTTGTATAGAGTTAGTCAGCAACTTGAACATGGCGGTGGGATTTAGGAAAGTTCGAATCATTAGTCTATAAGCAAATGCACCGTGTGTTCCTCTAATTTTCCACACAGGTATTAGCGAGGTTACAAATTCTGGTGGAGCAAATTGCATGTTGTCTTTTTGAGGCTCACGCAAGCAGAGGGCATTTGATGTATCCAGCGAAGAATACCAGTTATATCCATGGATTCATTTTGAAAGCTTCTATCTCATTATCTGAGCACATCATTCGGTATTCATCCCCTGTGTATTTGCACGCTTGCGAACCTCAAGAATAATTAATAATCTGCCGGAGTTTCCCTGTTTTGTTGCTGCCAGGGTGGATTCCTGCTTCTGTGCAGTCTAGCACCAGCAGCTAACGGTTTGTTTTTATCTAACGTTAAGCTGTGCTCATTACCTGTTTCACGAGTCCACTTACATCGCAATCTGTTTCTCAATCTACCCTAGAGGTAGAAGCGGAGGCTGCCAGTTGGCATGAATCTTCAATAATCAACTAAATTACTAAATATAGAACTTTCATAGAATCAACCAGAATTTTATTCACTATGTGACGGCGACAATAGGGAATTAGAATCGCTCCGTTGGTTTCATCTGCGTATCACTCCATGATAATTGGAATAACTGTCTTTCTACATGACTTCTATTTCATACATGCGTGATAGGAAAAATACGCTGAATGGAAACAAAAACCTGCTCATTTTCGGTGGATTGGCGAGATTACTACTGCTCACCATCTGTGTGCTGCCGATTTGTGGTACACAACTCGTGATAGTTGGACTATTTTGGGAAACGTTGTGAAATACAGTGGTTTCTCTTGGGAAGCGTTTCAGGTAGCCAGGTGGTCCATTTAAAGCGGAAACTACACGGGTTACAAAAACAATGCTTAGCACCGACACAAATTAACATTCCTGTCTAAAGTCCTGTAGTGATACTTCTGAATTATACTCCATTCTAGACAAAATCGTGTTCGAATCTCTGCAACATTTTGAGATCGCACTCATAAACAAAAACGGGCGATTTTAGCTGCTCACTTGTGAGCGTGCCAACTAGAAACGATCCTATTCGCTGTTAGCGACAGACCTCTAAGTCATAAAATCATCTTCCTGATGGTTAACGTTAGGAAAACATAGGAAAGGTGCGTTAAAATGGGATCTTTTGGGGCCAATAATTTGGTAAAGTGCTTCACCGTTCCCTCCAATGATAAACCTTATGGTTTTTTGGACCAAACTTCATGGAAAGAAGACGCACAATCCCATCCACTTTTAACCAGTCTTCATGACAGCGAAATTAGGCTTCAAAAGCAAGGCCATCATCTAGCAGATAATGGAGTTCTTCCATGCTGTTCGCAAGTGTCGCTGTGATGGAAAGCGTTGAGTTTGTACGTGTTGACTAATTCAAGCAAAGGTTGCTGTAACCCCTCAGAATCTCTGGTCAGGGTTTCCTGAAGAACTTCCAAAGGGACCATCATGAGTTGCAAATCGCGAGTCAGTGAAACCCCGTCGCAAAACTACTGTGATGTCTGACCTTGCTAAGCGCAACTCATTGGGAACGAATCAAACATGTAACGCGTGAGGACGAACAGTCTTGAAAACTGACATGCGCGAGTGAACAGAGTACAACAAAACAAGTACAATAAAGTATAACAAAAAGTCAATCAACCAATCACCAGAAAGAACACAGGCAACGGTTAGCAAAAGTACCCAGCTGTGAACGGATATCATGCGTAAGACCTTAAGCGGAACGGATAGCACGCCACCTTTGATTAGCATGCTTTATCAATTTATGAACAGAGTGGACAGTCCGGAACACAACATTGAATTGTAATGAATATACCAAACTTTGTTCACGGATCCCATTCGCCTAGTTATCAGGCGTCAACCACTACGTACCGGTTCCAGTCCCAACTCACATTATATTTACCTGAGCCCAAACATGAACGAAATCGGTTAGGGAATACTCTGATGGAAGAGAGTTACACCTAAAACTCTTTACTTCGGATACGATGCTAATAGTGACCGAGAACTACTTCAGGTTGAATCGAGATCCGAAGGCACAAATCGTACAACAACACCTCTGAGCGCGTTCGTTAAGCTTCATCACTTAGGAGGCCAGATGGACATCAATCTTGTCCTAAATAATGCAGTCAACAGCGCAGCCGTCTGTTCAACAATATTGTATAGTTCAACGTTGTATAGTTGTGAAAACCGACCCATCACATTCACAGACGTTAAGAGGCGATTTACATCTGATTACCGTGGTTTTGCAGTTTAGCTCCTGTCTACCGAGAACATCACATGGGTACACTCACCGTTTTGTTTATGACACAGGAAGAGCAACTGAACTTCTCGGAACCATTACTTCGCGCACCGGAAATCGATGTCTGGCCATATGTAACACGTCGACATGCAGTGGACCAAAGTCAGGTACTACTGCGCCACGTGTTTGGCGTATGGAAGTGATATGAAAACCAAACGGTATCGAGCAAACAGCAGGCCTTACCAACGACCCTACAGAAGACAAGCGCTTAGGAACCGCGGATGTATGCGCGCAAGGAATAGAAACAGAAGCTGTGCGCGACCCGTAGCCCCCAACGGAAAGCGCGTAGATAAGTAGACATTTTGTTTCTCAAAAAAGATGCACATAGTCCATGATGTTGACCACAATAAACAAATCCGTTCGCATCTTGAATTCCTGTTAACAAATTGGCTATCCAGACTTGCGTCGTTTATGCGACAGGGAACTGGACGGAAAAAGAAGAGGTGAGGCCATTCGATGACTTGGTCAAAGCAATGCAGGGTCTCACTTCAAAATTGGTCCCCTTTGGTGCTTTCCTTGTGAATGCCCCGAAGAAGATGAACATGTTAGTTGGGAGACGCGTATAGAAATGGCCAAGAGCTGATCATAATAGTGTACGTGTTGTGACTTTCTTTATTCTTCCCTTCATTAATTAGCTTCGTCGCATTAACTACGATCGCAGTCTCGGCGCAAAATCTAACACAAAGCATAACAATACCACTCATGCATCGTTTTATTGCTGTTATTGTGCATAGCCTTGTCGGTTCCCACCATGTAATCGGACTATACTGCGGTACAATAGAGCGGAGGTGCTCCATATCTCTAGCTACTGTGCACGGTGATGACGAGCAGAGGTTCGAATAGATGTTGCGCGTCGTAATTCAAATATGGCGGGGACGTTAGAGCATCGGATCCTTAACCGAAGTGCCAGCCCGGTTCTTTGATCTCAGTGGCCTAGTGATAATAGCATTAGAAGGCTTCTGACTGTCTGCCTCTGATGGAATCAAGCGAGAACGAGACTGGCTGTGGAACAACGCCGAACGCGCCCAATCGGGGTACAAGCAGAAAACCGCCCGACAATAAACACAACAGTGTGGAATAATTCGACAAATCCAACAACGGGTGATGTATTTCTGCGCTTTTAAAAAATCGAAGACGATTATGCAAGTTGCGACACAGACATAAACAAATTCCCAGAGCTAGAGATTGAGCTTTCAAACTAGAGCAGAATTCTGTGGGTGCAGAGGTGTGTCCAAGCAAACTTAGCTTGATTTAGCGTGAGACTGTTTCAACAGCAACGACAAATAATTGCCAGGTAAGGAAAATGAAAGACCTGTACATTATCAGAATACATTTTAACCTGGCAATACACTGAGATTAGTTACAGATACTGTACACAGGTCCAAGTGCAAAGATTTCTACTCTTCTTTCGTCACACTCAGAAGAGGAACGTGCAGAAAGCGGATCAGGAACCAGTTTGAAATCCGTAGAACATGGCGGAAACGGTTGCTCCAGCACGAGCTTACTCTGCAAAAAAGAGCACATAGTCGAAATAGCCTCATAGGTGTAATGAGAGTGATGAAAAATGCATGAACGATAGCGGAGTGGGTGATGCGTGGCATCATGTTGAGCCTACCGGTGGAAACTGGGAACGTTATCTGTTAAGTTTAATCCGAACAGAGTGACCGAATCGAGGCTTTGCAATGCATTGAATCTAGGTAAGGTGACCGAAATGATGATGCTCAACAAGAAAGTTAAGGACAGCAAAGCAAAAGTGCCTACGAAGGAAACGTCGGACAGTAGCAAACCCTGAGCAAACACCAATGGGCCCAAGGAACAGTTGTTAGTTGGCTAACTGAATGCGAAAATGAAATGGTAGTGGGAATTCCAGCCGAAGGATGATTGGGCAGGACGTAGGAAACGCACGGTGAGGTATTCGGTGTTCAGCTACAACCGGTACGTGAGGTGAAGGAAGCGGGTACTTGGTACCTTATGTGAATCTGCAGTATGCGGAACAGTAGTTACGGGTTAGCAAGCATCTGCTCCAACAATCGAGCGCAAGAGGAAGAAAGACCAACTATCTTAAAGCAACTAAGTCATAACAAAGTGGACCAGATATAAAATTCGTCCCACTGCATTAAAACACGGTGAACACAAGGTAGTAAGTCAGTGCAGATGTGAAAAAGACCAAGTCGTAAGGCCAATAATCGGAAGATGACGCAATTGTGGAAGAACTATCGGCCAAAACAGAAGGTGCTTCTAGCGCTGGACCAGCTGCCTGCATTTGGCAGACAAGTTGTAAACGTGACCACAATTTGCAAGCCAAGATAGGAGCCATGGGATACAGCATGATGATCAAATCGGAGAGTGATCGGAAGTGAACCAAACCAGCAGCTCCTGGACCGCCGCAAAACATCGCTGATTGCTAGGGTGAAGAGTGAAATGAAGTGGAAATCTATAACAGTCGAGGTAGCAGTAACTTTGAAACAGACCTTCCCGATCGTTTAACTTTACAAAAATGCAGAGTGGAATGACGGCTGAAGACGCAGTGCGTAGAAAAATATATGGATCTAAAGGACCAAAAATACACGTAAGCGAAAGGTTACGAGCAACCATGAGGATTAGCTTGTACACAAAAACTATCCCAGAAGGTGGAACACGCGAGAGACTGGCTAAATGAGATTTGGCATGCAGGCGCTGACCACATAATTATCATAATTATACAAGTTAGCTAGGGGTGAAAACGCCTCAACTGTTGTACCGCAATACAAAATAGAATAAACTCGTAAGAGGCACGTAAGTTTAGCCACTCCTAACGTATGGGCATCATTCCGGAGAGCTGCCAGTCGACCATTGTGCCGCAAAGATCACTATATTCTGCGTACGAAATGAGATCGAGGTTGTCGGGGGAGGCTAAGCGGAAGATGGGCTCCTCGCCATATCAACAATTATATCCAGCCAAACGTGTTCACCGACTTTCGAGCCTCAATCAGGGAATTGAGAGGCTCCAACCGAGGCCAACTGCGGACTAAAGGCCTACATCCTTCGTGACCATATCGTGAACTGGCCAACCCTGCACTTTTTCTATCCACACCCTGGCGCGCAAACAACGCAGGACCCGGGAGTAGGTGGGCTGACATACGCAACAAGTAGCCCAGCCATCGGAGCCTGGTGCATGAAATAACGGTGCTGAGAGGTACATTTCGTCTACCTGTGCCATAAACTAGGCATCGAACATGCTCATTGCTCATACGGTGTTCCCACCAAATATGAGCCAAATTGCAAATCTGTGCCGCGCTTAACCAGCCTATTCTTTGCCAATATTCTATTTTATAATTGTGAACAATTGATGAGAATTATTGAAAAGGGTGTCCTTCTTAACCTTGTTCCCTATCAGTTTGGAGAAAAGGCATTGAAACCTAATGTTACATCAGTAATAATAACTGATATAAGAAATCGATTTGTATCGCTTTAACTCTATCCGCCTTTCAGCCATACTTGGAAAATTAATTATGATGATAAATGGAAAATGCTGAAATACTTAAGCAGGCACCCGCGAAGTCATGCACTTACCTCCGGATGTGGACCAACTTTGATATATACTCCGATGAATTACAGCTAGCCTCAGATAACCGTACTTCTGTGAACATCCTAAAAATACGTAAAGAATTATTTGGGTTGCATGTGATCAATTACCTGGTCCGGATAAGTTCTCTCCTGTCGTTCACAAGGGGTGAGCAAATTAGCTGACACTGCCTGTCACTGATTTGTACACGCTGTTTTTCAAGAAGTGCAAGATAGTGGACATGTGGGGAAGCGGAAACATCACGCCAGTGCCAAAGAATGGAACAGGCAAATACCCTCCAATCACATGCACGTCGGTTGCTCTTAAGAAATCGGTGAGGCTTATTCTTAGAAGGGTCTAAGCGCAGACCCAGTTGGATGAGCAGCATCAGTTAGCATATCGCAGTTCAGGGTCCATCTTAGATGTGGTATCATATTGGTACGTACAGCGCTCTCGTCACTGAATAATAAAAACAAGTCCATCCGCTTCGCATTACTGGATTCTTGCAAAACTTTCGGATGTGTGAACCGCGAAATACTGTTACACGATCTATTAGGCGCAGGCGTTCAAACTCCCGTCGTTCTTCTGATGAAAAATTATTTCATCAGGCGTACTCCGTTTACCAGGCTGACGAAAAACTTCTTCACCCACCAATAACTGGTGATTTTAAAAGGGTCATTTTGTCCCCATTTATTTGCTATTTAAGTTGCTTCAGCCGCCGTCTCTAAATGCTAAATAATGAGAAAATGAAGCGAGTAGAGAAGCCTCTGTGTAGCTAAATATAATATATTATAAGCATATTATGATAGTGATTATTCTCGAATTATCAAGTGGGCAAAGTGCGAGCCCAGTACCTAAAACTGCGGCACAGACTTTGCTTAGGTTATGTCTGTAGGCAGTTTGTTCCAAATATTTAGCACCCTTTTACTTATCGATCGAGTATTCCTAACCAGTGTGTGGACCCGTACTCCGTTTGGAACTAGGAAAAACTCCAATGCAGGATGGTGGATATGAATCTATACTCTACTCCCAACCGGAGCCAAATGAAAATATATGGGACCAAAACGAACCAATGAGAAACTGAGACCAATCAGCAAATGCACCATAGTCATGTGCTTCAGCGCGTGTAGTTATTGGGTGTGGCGTGACGCATTGGTCGTGGATATCCGCAACATCCATTCACATGGCGAGAAAATCATGGTTGTAAAATGTGACGTTCTATTAGTCTGGGCGAATGTCGTGGGCTTTAAACAACGATCGGTAAATCAAGTTCATCCAGTTGAGTTTCTTCTGTCGTCTCAGTTTGTTCTGTGTCAACGGTTTCGTCCTCGAGTTCTGATACCGCAGATGCATGAGGCCGAATAAAGTCGTTGTGCCGGCGTACAGTTTCTCCGGTTTCCGGCTGTATCTCGTCTTCCGTTCGTGAACTGGTCAGTACGGTTTCGACCTGCCATTTCGGCTCATGTAGGAGCTTTGTTTACACATCCAGTTTCGGTAATAGACTCTGGGTTTTGTTGCGTACGTGTCCAATCTGGTGCATTCGCAGTTACTGGAAAAGCCTGGTTTGACGGGGGTGTGGAAACAACACATCTAACCTTATGGGTAGGCCACGCCCAAAAGTTGTCTCCCCAGGACATTTGCCGATGGATTCCAAGGGTGTGACACGATAAGCTAACAAGAGCTGATTTATTCTGGTGCTCAAAGATCCTTCGCTTTGCTTCAGGAGACCAGCCTTCACAGTTTGTACCGCACTCTCTGCCAAGCCAATGGATGCTGGATGATATGATGTAGAATTCAGATGGTTGATGCTGTTACTCTGTAGATACTGTTCGAAAGCTGCACTCGTAAATTGTGGAGCGTTATCCGTAACTAAATGTTTTGTCACTAAATGTGGATAGGCTAGTGGGTACTTTATTAAGTATAGTTTTCGAAGTAGCGCTAGGGACAATATGTTTATCTGTCCATTTTGAGTACGCATGCACCATTATTGGCAGCATTTTCCCTTCCATCAAAATGAAATAGTCTGCAAGAACACGCTCATGTGGACAGTCAGGTAGCTCCCAGGGTTGAATCGGACCGGTGGTTTACCTTTCTGAAATTGTTGGCATATAGCACATGTGTTCAACGGAGCTTCGATATTTCGACCAATTGCCTGCCACCAACAGTAGGTTCTGGCCAGAGCTTTCATGCGGACGACTCCTGGATGAGCATCATGTGATTCTCTCAATACGGTTGATCTGAGAGCAGACGGAATAACGATCCGAGATCCACGCATGATGCATCTTTCATGCAGACGGAGCTCCAATCTGCAATAGAAGAACGGACGTGAGACTCAGTTTATCACTAATCCCAACCGCGTAACATCAAGCGTTTCACAGTCGACAGAACCGGATCTCGGTATGTAGCTGTCCAAACCATGTCGCTGGATATTGTAGTGGTGTCATTGATATACCGACTGGACGAACTAGCAAGTCGCTCCTCTTGCTCGTTAATTTGCTCTTCTTGTCGCAATCTACTGAGGGCATCGCCTATATTATTGTGGGAACCAGATGTGTAGGGAACTCGATAGTTGTAATTGGAAAGGATGAGTGCCCAATATAGCATACGGGGTGTATCAATTTGTTCTATACGTAGTTCCCCACCATGCAGCGAAATCAGTGGTTTATGATCTGTCTGTATCTGAAACTGATTGCCCCACAATTATTAATGTAAGCGTTTAACACCAAATATCATGGCCAGTGCCTCCTTGTCCAGTTGTGCTTTATTCCTTTAAGTGGCCTGTAGTGTTCGAGATGCGAAAGCAATAACAAGGATGGTTCCGTTGGGAATCTGATGTCCTAGCACTGCTCCCACTCCAAACGACGAGGCATCTCATGGTAACGCAAGAGGTTTGTTTGGAACATAATGCACTAGTACAGGAAAAGAAACAATTGGATTCTTCGCCTTCAAAAGTGCTTGTTCCTCTTTCTTTATTCATGACAACTTGGCAACTTTCTTAACTGAATCATGGAAAGGTGCGATCGCGGAGGACAGGTCAGGTAAGAAAAGACGTTAGTGTGAAAGCATCCCAACGAAGGAAGGTAACTGTGCTTTGTTGTGTGGATTGCGTGCACTAATTAAGAGCTCCAGCTTGTTCTTTTTTTGCATATAATCCATTTTTATCCAATCGATATCTAAGCTACCAAAGGGAATCAACTAAGAAAGCACATTTGGAACGCTTCAAACGCAACCCGTTTTCGGACAGTCTGAGTAGGACCTGATGCAGAGGGCGCAGATGGTCTACCACTGCATTGATCGTGAATAGTAGGTCATCAAGATATGCAGAGGTATTCGATATATCCCAAACGACGTTGTTTATTATCCTTTGGAAAATCCCCGGGACAGAGTTAATTCCAAATGGGAGACTAGTGTATTCAAATAAACCCACATGTGTGCTAATTGTAGTAAACGGCGAGAACCCTCGTACAATTTCATCTGCGAATAATTGGGTTAAATTAAAGTTAGTGGACTTCACCCCATCAGATAAATTGGCATCTAAATATTCAAATTTTGGTATGGGATAATGGTCCATGATAGTTTCGCGATTCCCTGTTAGTTTGTAATCACCGCAAATCCGCACGTTGCCGTCTGGCTTGAGCACAGTGACTCTCGGTGCTGCCCATACGGATGGTTGAACCGGTACGATTGTACCTTCGTGTTTGAGACGTTTCAATTATTCCTCAACCTTTGGCCGTAGAGAATAATGTAGTATTATATCCTTAAGGAATTTTGGCATATTAGCATCCGCCCTACGGATTTTGGCTTTAAATTTTTTGCGACTCCACAAATGGTGTTTGTCAAACACTTCTAGGTATCGCTTTAGGACCGAGTCTACGATTTCCACCCCCACGGATTTGATTGCATTCAACACCTGCGGTAACCGTTACATCCAATCAAGCCCCAGTAGTTTGGTCGATGCACGACGACCAGCATGAAATAGTAAGTTGTGCGATCTCGCCTGATCTTGGACTCTCACCTGACATTTTCTAAGTAGGTCCATGAACTCCCCCATATAAGTTTTGAAAACTGTTACACTCGGTTCCGAGTTAAGTAATGGTGAAAGTACGTTAATGTCTATTAATGTACTTGCTGAGCCAGTGCTTAATTCAAATAAACCAGACTGACCATTAACAACAAGCTGGATCATATACGGAGGTACTTTGTTCATAAAGTGTAACTTAGAAGCACATGACTCATCGTTGCTTTCGTCCAGCGATTTAACGGAAATTTGTGATGGTAGGGAACGGCACACTCGAGCCAAATGGCCAGGTTTAACGCGTTTCTTGCACTTAGTACGCAAGTGAGAGCACTGCTTTGGGGGAGGTATGTTGATCACCGCATCGGTAGCACACTAACTTCCGCTTAATACTCTCAAAGGAAAAAGATCGTGTTAGTTTGTTCACATTTTATGCAGGCTGGACGGGGTTAAAAGTGGACAACTGATTTTTCAGATGTTACATCTTCCGAACAAGGTTGCAAACCCTTTCCCAAGTAAGAGTTTCTTCTTCCTGAGATAATAGTTTTTCTCTTGACCCATCATCTATAATTCCAGCTATCAGGCACTGAATTTTATTGACTTCTTCATAACGCTTCGAAAGAAGTACGTTCGGACGAGACTCTTGGGTAGCTTGTTGAATGCCTACGATAAACTCGTTTACGCTTTCTCCTCGCTGCTGCTGTAAATTCAAAAAGTGATAACGAGCGGAAAACGCACCCCGCTGAATTCTCCATAGTTCCTCAAATAACTGAATCACTTGTGAGATTTTAGATATAACCACTGCATCGATATGTCTTTATGCTTCGGAACCAAGTGCCTGGTGGAGCAACATAATGCAATAGGTATCTGACAACGTGAAGGAAGGTTTTAACACAGGGAATAGAGTCATCTGATGATAAACGAAGTTTCGCATTGCTCTCACTGACCGTTCAATTCATTTCATTGATTCATCTTATTTACATAAACTGTCTTCGTTCTATTCCCATTTTCTGTGGTGTATTGGCTTGATGTGAAGCACCGGAAACAAGCTTGTTCGCCTAACCGTCTTTTGTTTCTGATGTGATCTCCGGGATTATTTTCTCAGTTGAAACAGTCCAAGGATCCCAGTATGTTGAGAGAACTTGATCAGTACGTTAGGTACAACAAAGAGTTGCTGTAGCGAAGGTGACAGCGCAGTTTTTGGATGAGTGCGTTTTGCGTAGTGAATATCCTAAACACTTTTGGAAAATTCTCAGATGTAATGGAGTTCAGCCAACAAACACTGCTTTGAAGTGTCTCAACCTGAACAAGCGAGACATGATTGTTTCTCAGATTGATGAACTTGACTGCGAGTTCATCCAATTGTATAGCGTCAGTATCGGTATCCCAAATGGCTGTCTAAGGCAACTTATACTGGCGTGCACTAAGAACATTCAGTTTAAGTTTAGTGAGATGTTTTACAGACAAATAGATGGGGTAGCTATGGGTTCAAAATTAAGAACGATACTCACCGATGTCTTCAGAAGTAAGTAGGAGAACCCTAAACTAAACGAATGTATCAACAACTTGGTTTACTACGATCGTTAAGTTGATGACATATTTTTTGTTGCGGATGGTCGAGTATGTATCGAAGATTTGCTACCCCACTTCAACGCTGCACACAAAAACATAGAGTTTACCATAGAATTTGAAAGTAACAACTCCTTGTCATTCTTAGATGTCCACATCACCAGGACATCAGACGGGACAGTACAAAGAAGAGCAGACAGAAAGACAACTTGGAGTGGCCACTATACCCATTTCGCCCGTTTTGTTCCAATAAGTCAAAAACGCAAGCTTATCGGTTGTCTAACGGAAAAAGCGAGAAAAACATGCACGGAAGATACGCTGTCGGATGAATTGGGTTTCATTCGAAGCGTTCTTGCACAAAATGATTATCCGGCAAATTCATCCAAGGGCACATGGAGCTACGAGCACCAAAATTCCAACCAATCACGGCAGAAAAGCGCTTGACGCATTTCAAGGGTGATGCGATGGCAGAACAAATTACTCGAAGACTCTGCAATGCAAGCACGAGAACCTACTTTGCAGCTGACATCCTTGTCAGCTTCACTTCTACGCCAGTCGTAAGTCAACATCTCAAGGACAAGATAACGAAGACGAATATTTCCTTCTGTGTCTACCATTTTTCTTGTTCGTGTCGAACAAGTTAAATTGGAAAGACGACCAAGCGACTGTCTGAGTCCGAGAAACTTGCCCGGTATGACTGAACACTGGTGTCAGAAAGACAGTAGTCAGAGCGGTGCTTTTTTATTTGGCCGACTCAAATCACCAGGTGAATGTGCGAGAGGCCTTCCGGTCTGTTTATAAGGAATCTGGACGCCACACGCGAGCCCTCCGATGTCACCTATTAGTAACAGCGGAGCCAATCGCCATTGGCTCCATAACCCCGACTTAAATGTTCGGAAGAAGATTGTACAGACTCTACAGCTACCTTGGCCTAAAGATTCCCCATGTCATGTTACCACGCTTGACCCTTCCACTAATGATACTCAAGCCAGTGTCGTCATGGACCGGTCAATTCACATCATTAATTCATCATACTTAAATAAACTGTCTTCGTTCTATTCCTATTTTCTGTGATGTATTGGCCTGATGTGACGCACCGAAAACAGGCTTGTTCGCCTAACCTTCTTTTGTTTCTGATGTCATCGCCGGGGTTATTTTCTCAGTTGAATCCATGTTGGTAAGGAAAGCTTTTCTGACGCCTCCGGACAGCGAAAGGAGAGAACCGCAACTGGGTTTGTATTGCCCGGTGCCATTTTTTCGTATTGATCGTGTATTCCTAATCCATGTATAGACCCGTAGTCCTTTTAGACGTAGGAAAAACACCAACGCCGTATGGTAGGTGGGAACGCGTACCCTGTTCCTAACCGGAGTAAAGCGAAAACATATGGGACCAAAACGAACCAATGAGAAACACAGATTAATCAGCCAATGCGCCATAGTCGTGTGATTGGGTGCGTGTAGCCATTTAGTGTGGCATGACGCATTGGTCGTGTATGTCCGTAACAAACCCTCCGCTCGAAGCAGAGTTCGTGAGTGACCCGCTTCAAATCCGGTACAACAAGCTTGTACCGGTGTCCTCGTGTGTTGCTTGGTGTGCGCACATGAAGCAGCGGCCTCAACATAGGGTAATTACCCAAATGTGCTATCCGAAGCGTCATGATGACGCCAACATGCATTCCACGATAAGACAGGGTGTAAAATCCTAGTCTTTTGCATCGGTCTTCACATGGCACACCTCGAAAACCGGGGATAAGCCTTGTGGCCACATGCTGTACCCGCGCAATCCTTTGCACCTCGCTTCGAGTGAGCTGTATTCCAGCCTTTGTCTGATGATGGAAGAGAAGAAGCGGGTGTCAACCTCTTCCGACCAAGTGCAGAAGCTGCGTTTGAGCACCTAGAGCATGCGCAGTCCGTTTTAGTAAAGCCTGTTCGTGTTTTCAATGGCTTTCAAATCGCAGCGTGAGTGTACACCGAGATCTTTCACGGATGTGGATGAGTGTAACTGTTGGCCGGCCAGATTGTAGACTCGGATATTCTCATTTTTGCCCGGACTCATGAATACCGATTTGACTGGGTTGATCGGAAGACTGGTCTTTCTTGACCACATGGAGAGGCGGTCAAGGTCACGCTGAAGTAGGTCACAGCAGTCGGGCGCCGCAATTATTCTCCATACCTTAAGGTCATCTGCGAACAACGCGCAAGGTGAACTGAGAAGCCGAGGCAAACCGTTAATGCGGATCAGGAACAAAATGGGTCCAAGGACTGTGCCCTGCGGGATGCCACTTGTCAATTGGTTGTCCACGCGAACCCTTCACGTCTGATCAATAGGGAAATCATCTTGCTGGATTTTGCAGATGAGGTACTACTTGGCGTTCGTTATCCAAGCATTGAGTCATCTGCCAAACTCGAACTCGTCTTAGGCAACTTCACATCTTGGTGTTAATCTCGTTGCCTTCTGTTAAATCCTGCAAAATACAGGGATTTCCTTTTTCCTGTTCATAGGAAATCGTTATTAGCAAGTCCTACCGCAGTATCCACAACTTTACCTGGACTGTGAATGCGTGACTTCTTCCAATTTAGTAAAGTACCCGGGTGTGGAACTGAGCAGTAGGCTTACGTGGTCCGTGCAAGTTAGCAATACATTAACTAAAGTTAGAAGACACATTCTGTGTTGAACAACTCTAGTCTTCATTCGAATCCCGTTTTTGATCCAGTGTTCTATCACTGTATGTGTTTCTCCTACTGAACCTATCGCTATCGCGTGATCTTTCCTGGTCTATTGAATGAGGAGCTCAAAGTAATTGCCAAAAATAAAGCATTTATCCCGTTGTTGTGACATATCGAAGCTGGCAATAGTTAACATTATTGTAACTAGACGTAGACTCCTGTAACAAGCTTGCATCTAATATACCGACTGCTATTAGCCACTCCTCCAAAGGGTTTTGTCCGAATGCGTATCGATCTCCCAACCAGAGAGAGCTACAATACTATATGCACCCGCACAAGGATTTGTTAGGAAGGAATACGCGAGTCGAACAAGCCAAGACCACATCGCCGCGGCCGGCGATCCAAACTCATCCGCCCTGATTAGGGCGAACAGAAAGCCAACCAGCAGAAGCGGCCAATGAACGCTAGCTAGAAGTTCCTTTATTGGTTGTAAGTTAACCGTTCCAGAGCTTTCCACGGTCGCTTTAAATACTATTCACGAACTTTCCATTTTGCCTTTATAATGAAAGGTGTGATTTGCTAATTCATTTCTGTTGCTCTGCTCGTCCGATCCTGTCTTCGCTCTGTCCTGTGGGGGGGCCAGCAACTTCGGGTTTGCTTGGGAATCAAGCTTCCATTCAGGCGATGTACGAACACTTCAGGATCTGTGGTATATCAGTGGATCCATGACGTCACTTGTTTGTACGATAGAAGTGCAGTCATTCAATAACTGTTTAATAAGTTACTCCCGTGATATTGCTGTCACTTTTAGAGATTAGGGTTTTACATTTTTCTTCATATACTATTTGTTTTCCCTATTTACCCCTGTCCGTGGAGTGTGTGTTAGAGCTGAATATTCACTCTTCACGGGTGCATAAAGCTCTTTCTTGGCTTGACTTGACTACATAACAATGGTGAAGTTCAGTGGTAGGCTATGGTACCAACTCGTGTGACTCCCGAGATGAATTTCTACACAGACGTACGCAAGCTGTAAATGTGACATATGGCGAAGGAAGACAGCCTTGTTAGAACAATTAAATTGCAAGCAATACTGGATGAAACGGTGTATTTCATTCGCGCAATCCTATTCAGAAGTAAAGATGAAAATATTGGACATTGGTGGTTCGAGCGTTCGTTGTGCATCTTGATTTTATTGCGCACGAATGATGTTGTAATGGAAAAGTGTACACGACTGATAAACCGTTTCGAATATTTTTGCTTTTGATATTTATTTCTTGAAAATCCCAAACACCCTTTTACCTTTTACTGTTCAAAATGCCTATGACCGAATATCTACTTATGTCTCCACAAATGTTGTGGGTTTCTCAGTTCCTCCATTCGACGATACTAATCCGCATATTTGGTTTTCACAGTTAGAAACACTTCCATTGCCGTCATATTCACAGTTCACCATGTCTTCTCACGTTGTCTCGGATTTCCCATCACATATTGTTGACGATGTCAATGATTAACTCGCACACATTTTACCCGACGCAATTTGGGATTAACGTAAATTCGCAATATTGAAGCGAACTGCTGATTCCGACAAGACCGGGCTTCAGCAACTACTGTCAGGTGTGGAACACGGCGATCATACGCCATTCCAGCTTCGCAGATACATCACACACACACACACACACACACACACTATACATGTATAGTATACACGACGTACGGTTAACTAGTACGCAGTGTTTTTCATTGATTCCATATGTAGACGAGTTAAATTACTGTTTGGTCGCTTACTAATAGTTTACTATGGGAATCAAATTTTGTGAAACTGGTTGCAAGGAGTATAAGCGGTATGTTCTGTAACGGGAAAATGTTGTCGTCTCGAGCGTCTCGTTCACCTGTTTTATATTTCAGGTTGATATTCCAACTGCATTAATTCTGTTTGTTGCACCTTTTGGGCACAAGCCCACTGAACATACTTCAACCCGTCCATCCCCGAGCAGGAGTTCATAGTTAACTGCACGGCGCGTCTATTGTGAGACCAGTACAACTTTGCGACGCATGCTCGTCTAGGTGAACTGGTAATAAGTGCACCTCTCTGAATAAGCAGAGCAAATGCTGTGTGCGAAAATTAAGAATGACATCATTATAAACCGCCTTCAAATAAGATCTAATAACTGTCGCAATTATGATTTGATTAGTTCCATTTGTGTTTTGTACTATTTTCAGCAAGACTCGTTCGAGTTGGTAAACCATTTTACTGTGAAGCACAGAGCAGGAAGTGTATTTCTCAGGTGGGAAACACCAAAGCTACTGCGCCGCAATGCCAAAAATGAAAAAAATGAATAAAATGCAATAGGTGCAAGCCAGCTGAGCTACCGGTAACGGATGGGCGTCGTCCGGTAAGCTACCTCCCGACTACTATGCAGCAGAAAAAAGAAATTTTGGAGGCAAAATTATAAAATGCTAAATAATGAGATCGTGGTTGGAGTGAGAGGCTAAGAGAGATGAGGTGGGACAAAGAAACTCAGAGTGCGAACTCCACTGAGGTCGGCTCCTAGCCATACCACCAAATATATCCAGCCAAACGTGTTCATCGTCTTTCGGACCCCAACCAGGGAGCCTAGACGCTCCAAATGAAGGCGGCTCCGAAGTAACGGCCTTCATTCCTCTCGACCAAGACATCGTTTGCCCACCTCTCCTCTTCTTCCATTCACACCCCCGGCGTGCAAACAACGTACGTCGCGCGAGTCGGTGGGTTGTCATGCGTAAAACATGCCGAGCCCTCGGAGCCTGGTGCGTGTAATTACGGTGCTGAGCGGTTCGTTTCCTTTTCTTATGTCGTAAACAAGGCGTCGAACACGCTCGTTGCACATGCTGTGTTCTCACCAGATTTGAGCTAACTTGCGAAGACACCGGTGGTCGAACGTAACTAGACGCTTTATGTCCGCTGATCTAATTAACCAGGTTTCACAACCGTACAGTAGGGTCGAACGTACTACTTCATTGTACACTCTACCCTTCAGGGCGAGAGCGATGTCGCGCCGGCGCTATAATTGGCGAAGGTTAGCAAAAGCGCCTCGAAATTCTGCTATACGGTTCGTGTTCTCGTCTTCAATCCCACGGGCTCTGAAACAGCTTCCCAGATAGTGGAATTTTTGAACGACTTCAGCTGATCCCCACCAACGGTCAGCGAAGGATGCGATCCAGGCTAATCTTGGAGAAAAGCTTTGCACTTCGAGGGTGCAAAGCAGAGCCCAAAGCGGCTGACCGCCAGTGCTAATCTGTCCAGTGCGCTTGACACGTCTTGAAGATGCCACAGATGAGGGCAATATGGTCAGCATATTCAGTCAAGAAGTCTTTCTCCTGGGAGCAGATCCACACCTTCAAAGTCGTGTCCTGTGAACGCAATTTTCATGACTTCGTCAGTAGTGAAGTGGAAGAGGAAAGGTGACAGCGGGCATCCTTGTCTCACACCGGTGGAAATATTAAATGGTGACGACAGCTTGCCGTAAGCCCTCACTCTGCCTGAGCTACGCGCGTATAAAGCTCAGATAATATTTACATATTTCTCAGGTGCACCTTTCCTGAGTAGACAGTCCCCAAGTGCAAGGCTATCCACCGAATCGAATGCACCTTTGATATCGAGGAACACGACAACGGTGGG
Organism: Dicrocoelium dendriticum; assembly: GCA_944474145.2. Lineage (NCBI taxonomy): Eukaryota > Metazoa > Platyhelminthes > Trematoda > Plagiorchiida > Dicrocoeliidae > Dicrocoelium > Dicrocoelium dendriticum. The sequence continues at coordinate 85,596,181 of OX104067.1, forward strand.
CCGCCAATATATGTGACGGTGCTCCAACAACTGACGCAAGGTGAAGATGTGGTCAATGCAGCTACGACCTCGAGAAAACCCGGCTTGCTGTCCACAAATATGGTTTCACAAGTGGCAGTCAGTCTGTGAAAGATGACAGAGGCAAGCAATTTTGAGGCGATGGAGATCAGACTGATTCCTCTATGGTTGCCGCATTCCGATCGTGAACCTTAGTTGAAAATTTGGACTATGACTGAACGGCTCCAGTTGGTTGGGACAGTTTCTTGCTCCCACAGTTTCACCAGTTACTAGTATGAATTATGCACAAGTGCAGGTCCCTCGAATTTTAAGAGGGCTGGAGGTAGATCAGCTGGTCCCGCGGCTTCATTTAACTTCGACAGTGCGTTCTCACGTTAGAGTTCTGAGCGAGAGGGTGGATGCAAAGGCACAGTGCAGGAAGCGGGGCGATCAGTGACCGGATCAGCAAAAGTTGACGACGGCATTTTATGGCAAATATGGACCAAATGTCTCACATTAAGGAATACTGCTGTTCTTGCTACATAGTTATACGAGCGGACAGGGACTGCCCATAAACTTCACGAGGGTTACTGCAAACAAACCACTGTTCACAAGGTTGACTTGCCTTCAACTAGTGCTCTAGGAAACGACTCTTTTCAATCAGCGTGCCACTGCTTGCAAAAACGGGCTGGCCATCTCAATTATACAGCGCACACAAACTAACAGTCAGCGCTTACCTTCACGAAGCGGACACCATATATCAAACATCGCCGATTGAAAACGGCCTAATTGCCAACTTACTTCGGTTGCACACCGCCCATGGACCTGCCAACCAATCTCAACAAACTGTGTGACACACCAAGCCGAATCACCGCTACCGCAAAGTCAGCTTCGCCGGTCCACCAGATCTTCGAATCCTGGCGATCGTTACCAGGTCGCGTCACGCAGCTCTTCAAAAGTGGGAGTGATCGTTGTGCCCGATCCATCCCATTGTCACTACTCATGTTTCATTGGCTGTTTGATACGCAGCTGCTCTCATCTCATTGTTTGTGTGAAATCCAGACGGTTGAAATTGTTTATAGCGTGTTTAGGCCGTTACCTCTGGATTCTGTACGGATACATATCATGATTTTTTCTGTTGCCTTCTTGATATAACATTGGTCATCCCGAACCCATAGATGAACCTTTCCACTTAGCCTTCATCTCCAACTTGGAGTGAGTGTAGTAGCAGACCAACATCTGATGCCTGGGTCCTTTGGAAAATTGCCTTCAAAACTACTTGGATTTAATCAGCGATTTCCCTGCTGCTCTTAGTGAGAAAAACATATTGAAGTTGCTTCAACATTTAGTCGTAAATGAGGGGCAGCAACAGTTTGATGATTTGGGTCTTCTAGTATATAAATCCGTTAGAGAAGCTTTCGGTGCTCTCGATCGTACACGAGACTACTGAATGTGTGCGTTTGCTGCAAACTACGTTTTCTCCCGCTTGTATCAGGAAACAGGCGATTCCTTGAACGATTTCATTGCCCGTTTAAGTCCCGCATTACGATCGTGTGCTTATTCGTCCATTCCCCATTAAAATATCCAAGGCTGTATGTTGATCCAGCAACTGAATACTAGAATCGCTGACGGCCGTATACGTGAGGCACAGTTGCAGGAAGCGGTGTGCACACTAACGTGGGATCGATCTTGTGAGTTGGCCATAGTGAAAATTAAATTTTCGCTGCAATCGAATTCGTTCTGTACGACCAACTTAGCGGAGGTGACAAAGGTGCAATGTCCCCGCCAAATACCAGCGGACAATCCACCTTGCTCTCACTGTGGAAGTGTTTCTCATAAAGCCAATTTTCCACTTGTCGCGCACACAGCCTTGTGCCAAAGCTGACGAAATTCATCACAACGATCAATGTTGTCGGTCGCAAGCCATCGCACTTATCAAAATCAATGCCATACCTGAAGGCCATGGTGCTGATCCATCTCAGAAAAACATTTATTCCATCACCGCTAACGCTACTACTTAAAAAGTCTACGATTCTGTAGACATAGCGCTACCAGGTTATTTCCACCAGCTAACTTTGTTTTGTTGCCCCGGTTTTCCTAGCATCTATCTGTTCCAAGCATAAAGTACTTACTTTGAACCTAATTCTGGGTGTAACTTTATAGTGCAGAGAGGGACTTTTAGCTGAAAAACGAACAACGACAATATGATTATGGGATACCGCTATCGAGCAAGCTGACAAACGCAGTATCGGCAATAATAGAGTTATGCAGTCACGTAAAGAAGAGGTTACGAAGCTTGGTGAGGAGAATGAATGGATAAAAGGTCTATACCGCATTAATATATTTGTCTCTTATTGTGATTGACTGACTGTATTCACTCAATTACCCAACAGGTGTAGCTCCACGTGCTCGAGCAAAATGTTTGTTCAGTCCGTTAAGTTAGACATTGCTGACAGTCCTGTGGATTATGTGTGGACAGGCGAGACAAGGTGCAAAGACATACACTTTTGGTTAGCTTGAAAAACGGCATATGATGAGCTTCCATTCTGTGAACAGGCCCAATACCAGTTAGCAGGTGTCAGACAGTTTACGTTCAAAATACACACAACTCATGCTATAGTTTAGTTTTTCAAGCTACTTGCTAGCCCCATCTCTGAATGCTGCATCATAATAGACGGCACTACGAGAAAGAGTGACAGAATTGCTGTGGAGAACCTGCAGAGGTCAGTTACTAAACATTTGATTGGTAAACACCGGCTATGATTGTTATCGAGAACGTTGTAATGAACTTCATCTCGAACCGCTTTAGATTCGACGATTGAAGCAAAACTTGTTGCTGCCTTTCAACACGTTACGCAAAAAGATGTATTCTAAGCTGCCTACACTCAAATTGCAACATTGCTCAACTGGAACGCTTCGCAACGAAGAATTTATACGGAATATACCGAAGGCTAGAACGAACGTCCGCTCTAATTTATTCCTCGTCAGATACAGCTATCTGTGGAATAAACTACCAATAACACTCAGGTCATGTGACGATGTGGCAACATTTAGTAGCAGACTCGACAATTATCTTAATATAAATACCCTAAGCACTATATATTCACACAAGAAAAATCCCTCGATGAGTTATTCCAAGTGGGGTCCAACACATATAAACACCAAAATTTTCATAGCTAGGCTTTGGCCTCAACCATCCGTCAGAATGTTAATACACGAAAGCCATATCCACCTATACATATTAGCCATGCAAGAGCATGGATTCTTCTGTACAAATTGATTTGTGTCGCTATAGACGCAGCTGTTCTCATCAAGAGAAATCGACGTATTAATATGTCACAAGATTGTTCACGTAATGAACTGTCAGTGTGTAACCACTCAAACTTTTGCGTTTGATACTCCGTAGTTTCGCTGTCTACCAGAATCCCTAATCCATGTTCCGGGTATCTCAAAAACTCGTTCGATCAAAGATAACTTCGTTAACGTCACTCCGGACACATTGGGGTGACGATTAAATCGCCTTATGTGGTTTTACAAGCATCTAGGTAGATTATATTAGTTATTACAATTTGAGGAAACGGAGCTTTCAAATAAAAATTTTAAGATCATCCTTCAGGAATTAACTATGGATTGTAGCTATATTTCGCGTCCTTGGAATGTGCTGATACAGGCTTTCCTTTTCACTGCCCAACTATTTGCAACAAATTCGCTTGAAGCCTTATATTATTAATTTCTTGTGCTCTTCATCAGGTTGGGATTATTAGATGCAGTTCGGATCCTTTGCGTTGTCCCTAGCATCACGCCGAGTTGATACTGGTTTATCGCTTATTGGAATATATTTTACACAGTGACCAAACTG
>OX104067.1:85600154-85664976 GCA_944474145.2 Dicrocoelium dendriticum
CAAAATCGACACAACCCATGTTAGTTTAGCTTTTGAGCAACTCACACGTCCCATCCTCGAATACTGCAGCATAATATACGACAATATGAGAATAATGGACATGATTTCTGTAAAGCACCTGCAGAGGACGTTTGGAAAGCATCTGAGTTATAAGCACTTTGCTATGCGTCATCGAGAACATTGCAACGAGCTGCAACTCGAACTACTTTCGACTGGACAGTTGAAGCACAAGTTGTTGCTAATTTTCTACTTGCTCTAAAAAAGACCTACTCAGATCTGTGTAAACTGGAACCTCAACATGGCTCAACTTGAGAGCTTCATAACAAAAATTATGCACTGAATATACCAAAGCTTAGAATAAACGTGCTCTCGAAAACTTTCCTGGTCCAATGTCACTAAAAATGAAATAAACTGACAATCTCACACAGGTCATGTGAAAATTGGCAACTTGTAGTAGCAAACTAGTCAATTAACTTGAGCTAAGAACCATAGTGACTATGCTCACATGGGAACAATTACTCGATGAACTATTCCAAAATAGGCCTGAATACATTTAAACACGTGTTTCCGAAACGTGACTTTCGCCTCAATAAGCCACCAAAACACAAATACTCGAATTGCCAATCTCAAAATTCTACCTATCCATATCGTCCATTCAGCACCCGGGTTAAGTTTGTAACGATTGATCTGTGCCGCCACAAGCAATTTCTCCGATCAGGAAAAAATCCTTATAATAATTAGTTTAATCAATCGTGTAGTATACAGGCACTAACAAGTCCACACACACTAATGAGAAGTGGTTGTTCTTTCTACATTTAGCATATGGTTAGAAATCATTAGTAATCGTGCTTTCCTGGTTTCTGAGACGCTGCTGTAATCACTCTGTTGATAAATCGAGGTATATATATCTGTCCCAACAAGAACCTGGGGAATTGTACCATCTCTCTAATGAACCGGGACGTTCATTTGCATAAGAATGGTAGCATAGCCCACGCGGATTCGTCGCAGTGAGACTCAGCCAAGCGACCACCGGAAACAAAAGCATCCGACAGACATTTAGTCTTATGGGATATGCTCCGCTATCCGCAAACGTGGAATCTTGTTGAGCGCACTAATATGATATAGCGATTTAAAGTCATGAGCTCGACACTGGAGGAATCCGGCGGTTGCGTTTGACCAACGAACGCCCTTCCAGCAGTATTTGGGATGTTCAGTGACAGTGTAATTTAATTGTAAGGTGCAGACCTTTCCTGAAAATATCTCAATTAAGTCTACTACTTTCCCATAACTCAGCAATGACGCACCAGTAAAGTTGCTCAAGTTCGCTCGGGAATGACTGTGATCATCGAATTTGCTATCAGTGAACTCCTAACGTTCCTCTTTACTCCCCAGCAAGTTCAAGACTTACCCATGTAGGTGTGGTCAGTGTTAATGGCAAATCATGTTGAGACATCAGTCTTATATCATTTCGCAGAATATCCTTAACCATCACTCGGTTCACGTACGCTCCAATGACCGTTGCGGGTTTTAAGATTATCAACATAACAGTTTGAACCAAGTCGCTGATAAAAAACAAGACTGCTGCCTCACACGTTGTCACGGCGTCATTAAGCAGGGCGCTCAAATAGTTGTAAAGTGAGCCATGTCAGCTAAGTTTACTGGGATATCTACGAAATTTAAGTAGCAGATTGGGAAATTGTCACTTTCATATTGCTGGGGGTTTCAACTAATCACAACTATAAACTGGGGTACCACCGACTGCAATGCAGCTAGGAACCTTGCTTCTTCCTGTCATTGTGGTTAGACATCTGCGTTGAATAATTTGTGCAAGTCGACAAAACAGAAATGAAAAGGCAGTTAAGGAAATGTTGGTAAGATCTTACTCATGACCAAGCAAATGTGATACAGCCTCCTAGTTTAGTATTATGCTCATGGGATATCAGACATTCTATCTGCAGATCATTCACAGCTTAATATATTTCAGAGGAACCTAGGGCTACACCTTTGTATAACACAAAGTAGTTCTGCTAGTGTTTTAGTCTTATTTGTTGTACGACCCCATGCGTTGCTAAGCTGATATCCGGTAGATCGCCCGAAGTTTGTATTATTTATTTGATGTCTAGCGTCAGTGACAAATACGTCCACTACCTAGTCTAGGAAAAGTGAAACGATTGACTACGTCCTGTACCAACTGCTTGGTTAGAAACTTAAGGACTTCGAAATGGTAAAGCAACGATTAGGCAGACACACCCAAGTAACAAAAGTAAGTTAAAATGGAGCCAATGTGATGTTATGGCGATAGTCCCAGCAATCAATACTGTCACAGAACAAGCGTTGCCTATTGCGTTTTGCCGCTCTGTGTTCGTGCTGTACGGTAAAGCCGTTTTAGATAATTCTTCCAGCCGCCTAGACCCTAACCCAGAGAAGACACTGATACACTACATTTTACAAAATTCTCCGAAACTTTTCATTAACGCTTGTGACAAATCACAAATGAGCACAATTTAATGACATAGGTAGATAGTGGAAGCACCACTAGCACCGATGAATCGCACCTTTCTGTTTACAGGTTTTGCGATATTGCAGGTGGACATTTGACGAATAAACACGCATCTAAAGTAAAAATCGATAACTCGTGTACATTTGCAAGGCTACAATCAAACAGTGATGCACTATTTCAGAATCATACATACTTCACAGGAATACATTCAAATGGATTCCTATTCAATTGCAAATTGCTTTAACAAAATAAAATTTGAAATTCGTGCGTTTTGTCTGGTTAATTTTACTGCCTTGAAGATGATGAAACCTGGTGTCACAATAAAAATCGATCCTTGAGCCGGGATACTGTGCTTGATATGCTCCAGACAATATGGATTGGTAACTACGCGTGTTTGAACATATAGCGCATTGGAACAAGAAACTTATTGTTCTCGACCGAACTGGTTGCATTCTCGCTACGATGCCAATCATTCAGTAAATTGGCTAGAGTGGATTTCAGCATAGAATTTATGTTGAACCAACGGCGTCCAGCAATTCCGTTCAAGTACCTTGAACTAGTTGATTGCACTTGGCAGTTGGACTGAAGCAGTCCATAGTGGGACCCGAACTGACGTGGTGTATTTTGAATGTTTCAAATCCTTCCATTCTTTGGATCACGGAAATCTTCTTCGAAATTTGCAAACATAGGGAATAGTAAAACGTGTTCTTGGATGCATCGGAACTTTCCTTCTTCAGCAGCGGCAAATATTCGGGTTCTGGTTTTATTATCAGATCCCATTGTGGTGAAATCCGGTGGTTCACAATCAGTATTGTCAGAACTAAACTTATAATTAGTTTTCAACAACAATCTTGCGCGGGTCATCTAGTCAAATTTCTTGTAGATAACAACAACGAGATTTCGTGTTTGATCGGTAATTAGGAACCTAATCTGATGCAAAGACACCTGGAACATACATTTGTGTAGTCGTTATCCATCACTTTGTGCTTTGCTTCCTTCCTATCCTATCTTCAAGTATTTTTTGCATTGTCCTGTGCTTTGATAACAGATTATATATGTCAGCTTTGCCATCTAATTTCTTACTTTAAGTAGCCGATAATATCATTAGTTCTCCCAAAAACAACTGTCAACAAGCGCCAGGTAGCTATCCATGAGCCAAGTATTGCTAAGCTTGGTATTTAAAGATGATTTTAATTCTTCCGGTCAAAATGCGCTGTAGTTGCATGGTATCGCAAGAAAAGACTGGCTAACAAGAACTCAGCGAAAACTTACCTAATTTCCAGCAGAATGCTTACACAGAAACTTCGCCTTAATATTCTTGTATGTCCACCATTATCCTGGTTAGAATCTTACTTCCATGGTCGAAAGTGGAAAACCATGATAGGCAAAAACCTGCCGGAGACACCAATGTTAATACTGGTATGATACAATTATATGTACTCAGCTCTACCTAATGGATGGGAAGTAGCTTTTCGTAGCAATATTAAATGCTAGACTTTTCCTGTTTGCAGATGATTTGTGTGTACTTCAATGAGTCTAATGTACATTGTATAGTTCCTGCCTGTGCGCGATAAGATCAAACTATATGTTCTGGTCATTTGGTACAGTTAGAAATTAAATGATGGATACTTGTTCAAATTACTCAGTACAGTTCCCAGATAGGTTTCAACATTGGGAAAGGAGAGAGGTAAATATATTTCAATACGAATATTCATGAATGATTAGCATGAAACCGATGGATTATTCTTTGGTTAGTACAAGAATTTAGGAAGAAAGACAGCTCTCAAAATGGTTTTTTGATAAATACGATGACCCTAGGTAATGTGATTTTAGTGTAAATAAAATCGGAAAATTGACTTCGGGTGGTACTGGAAACCGCTACCGTCAATCCAGTTGTTTTTTAGGAAAGAAGAGATAACACAGCCGCGCGGATTAACGTAAAGAGGAAAAGTCACTGTCAGAATGTCATGGTGGCACAAAATAACATTACCTTGGAATGGATAGATGCCAAGGAGTTTATAACTGGACAGTTTGTATCCATTATCGTGCGATCATTATCATCATTAACATCAAAATCAATACATCAGCCATTTGAACTGACGCTTCGCTGCTGTACAATCAAAATAACCAACGGAACAAAAATCAATTACAGTGCTATAAGAGGGACGTACCGAAGAGAATTAACGCAAATAACAAACACTCGGATTAAGGCGCCTACTCCTGATCAACAACGTATGATCACAAATAGCTGGCTATCCAGCAAGGATAAGGCGGTATTGGCGTGAAAGCTTCCTTGAGGCTTGCAATTCCCCACATCATAATCAGCTATTAGCTCGCATCGAACAGCACGAAACACGCTTTTAACAGGTAATCCGACTAGGTGACGACTGGGAGATATGTGGTGACAAGAGGCAAGCAGAGGGCAGGTCACCTGGACTCGAAAGTGGAAGAATAAATGGACCGACGACACCAGTTTTGATCAAGTGACTTCATTCTTAGCTGCCAAGTCAACTTTTGTCTACCTCGAGTCTTGCGCCACCTTACATCTGACAAACGAAACAAGTCCATCCGCGGTAAGCGGTGACCAGATATGCATAGTACGTGCCCAATCCAATCAAACTTATACAGTAATATTTGTTGTTCTAAGGAACTAGCCTAGTTAGCACTGCCTAGTACTTGCTTACGCACTTCATTTTTGAGGACACACTGATGTCATCAGACACCGGCAATGCCTCGTAGACAACGATGACCAAAGACGACGGCGCCTCAGGTCCTCAGATCGGAGACCAAGGTAAAGGTCGTCGCTTGTCGGTGAGATTTCGTTTCTGCTACATTTTCCTTGTTCTTTTATTTACATATTATCGCATATTCACCCGAGTAAACTCAATCGATCAAGCTTGGTCCGACCTACACAGTGCGCAAACTTCCTGGTCTCTATTCTTAACGGACGTCATCTACCGCTGATTGCCAACTTCTGAAGTATTTCGGCGTAAACAAAATTGCACAAAGTCTACATCTTTACTACTTCTATCAACGTTCCTAGAGTCGTTGGAATATACATTACGAGGCCCATCTATCAAAACCGATTCCAGCCAAATCGGTAGCTCTACAAAGCCGCTACCAACACTTACATCCTTCCTTCGTGCTTTCGTTGACGACAGCGAACCCCTAGCCTATCTCCCAAGTCTAAGTTCTGAGCGGATTTGTCAAGCCGGTCAATCGTCCTACTCTTTGTCTGGTTGAAAGAACGTGTGGGCGCACAGGAACAAACAGATCGATGCATCGCGGCACGGCGAGGAGCTGACCTCAGAGCTAACGTGTGCAAAAAGCATTCCGGTGCGCTTTGAGATTAGCGGCCATCAGAAATGGGACTGACACCTAGTTGGTTTGTGTTGATGTGACCAATTTAATTCACTGTCCACTGTCCGTTTGCCTTGAATACGTTTTACAAACCCTGAACCTAAGGGCTAAATCAGGAAACGCTCGTTAACACCGTCAAAAGGAGAAGCTTTAGACTTAGTTCAAGGAAAGAAGAGGAAAGCACAGAACAACTCGAAAAATTACCTGACTATAATCAAACCCTACAGACTACGGAAACTAATGCCTCGTATTCTGTTAGTTCGTCTGTCATCAAGGGAAAATTACCAAAACCTAAAGTGACTGTTAAGATTCGCAAAATTCTGGACTCCTAAAACTGCGAGACCTGGTAATTCAATTGTAGCAAAACTATGTCCAGCTGCCCTGCCAGCTCAGCCCGTTAACTTACAAAACATCCAAGACGAAGCTACCAGACTTAAAGTCAAAATGCCGTCGATCAATAGCTCCCTGTTTTGTCTCCATGCACTAGAGACTAAAACTTCATTACTTGAAAAGCACTAAATCCAAAAGTAGAGCAAATGTTACCCGCAGGATCACTTAGCGATTCGATCGCCTTAGATTAGTCGGCAGGATGTATCGTTCTAACAATGCAGTTGTTGTTCATGTCCCGGATAATATTCTGCTTGCAGCCTTGCAAGGTATTCTACTTAAACTGAGTGTAGTTGCATAAGACTCAAATAGAAAGTGCAGCGCCACTCGTGTCCCATCCTGTTCAAATTTAATAGTGTTTAAATGCCAGTGAATTTATGAATAGACGTGATCAAATAGTTGTCAACACTGCCTTTAAGTCGCTGGAAGTAGTTGCTGATAGAACATCTTTATAAAGATTTGTCCTGCATGGAGATTGACCCTAGTCTACGACGCGAGTCACTAACCTCAAGTGTGGTCGCACCTACAACAGTTGTTAGCCTCCTTCCCAACAGCCAAACTGACATCCCTACCTTAAGGTTACCTGTCCACGTAGACACCCATAACCAGTCTATCAATGTAGTTAACCCTCTCGACTCTCCACTGATAATGCTGCGTGCAGCGGAAATCCTAAAACCTCGACTTTTGGAACGAAGCACCACATTCGCTACGAACCTGTGAAATCGCATCCAAAGGGCAGTTTCTTAAGGCAGTTACAGAACACTAACATTCAGTTTGCTGATTTGGATTTAAACACTACAGTTCCCTTCGACCTGACTGATTTAAGTGATGACAGAAGACAAAGTAAAACAGATACGCCGCTAGCAAATGTTTTACAAGCAGGGGCTTAAATCAGGTATCCAGCACTCAATGCCCTCAGAACGCACATTCTACTGATTTTACTCCCCTAAACTCCGAGTCGGCTGGTACTCAGAACCACTCTAATTTATCGCAAAGTTACAACTACGCCTTTAGTTCCAACGGTTTGGCTAGGCTGAGACAATATCGCCGCATAAAACTACCAATAACCTCATACGGCCTAAAAACCATTAGCTTTCAATGTCCTTGCTTGCAATATACCTAACGCAATTGATTTCCATGACATCGTCACAACTTTCGGTGATGTAGCTAATGAGAAACCTCAAATGTTAAAGGTCTCAGGGTGCTTAAATGTATACAAGCCTACCCAGCATCAGTCAGCTTTAGTTCTCTCGGCCAGCTCACGTGGGAAATGTTTAGTTGCGATCTGAACACCATTCGGAAAGTCTCTCACATAACAAACGTTTATTTCATTAGATTACTTCCGCAACTCTATGTTTCCTTCTATCCGAAAACAACTGAAGCCTCCATTCTGAGTAAACCACGTATGCCCACTGCCTCTTCTTCAATATAAATCCTAGTTATATCCCTGATAGAATTAATGGAGCGTTTTCTTAGAGAACTGGGGAGGAAACCCAGTGTCATCCCTGGCCATCAAGCCCACAGTCTTTTTCTTAACTTTCTCAACCTGCTCCAAACGTAAATTCTCATATTAGTCCTAAACTATCAACAAATTCCATTCCCGATCAAAATTACCCCAACCACTCGTCCTTAACTTGACACATCGCCAGATATCTACCCCAACGTATTCAACCAGTTTGTATATCTGCCCATCCAGACACCATCCACTAAAGCGCATATTTCAATGCTTGCTCATTCCAAGTAACATGCCCACTCTTCGCTGCTTTGTGTCTCTCTGTATACCTGATTTTATCTTAGTGACAGAGACCTAATTGACAAGCGAAACGCCAAAGTCCTCCTTCCAAACTGAACATCATCACAGTTTTATTGCTTGTCGAACCGCGGCACCAGGAGACGGTTGCATTATATATGTCTCTGACAAATTTCAAGCACTGCTGTTATGCGCTTCCCCTTAAAATAGTAAGCTTGACAGCATAATTGCATATGTTGCTCTAGGTAGAACCTTGGTGATTTTGGGTTACATTTACTCCCCACGCAGGATAACAGTGAACAATGTTGGATTGGTACTAAAAAGGTGTTCTAAACAAGAGGCGCAGCTAGGTTGCCTCTTTTTGGTGGGTATTCAGGCTAGTTTGGCAGGATAGCTCAAGACGCAGTAGAAGCTACCTTTTGACCTCGAAGTCAAGTTGTCCGTAACATAAGGAGCGGAACGATCTCCGTCGCAGAAGCATGGATACCAATCACTACACGTAACTTCTTTATTTATGCGATGAAATAGCCCTTTTGTTACGGATCCACAGGTCTAATTTGAACTTGCGGTAGAAGGTAATCTTATTCCAAACAATTCGCCCCCCATACGAAGCACACAGGTCAAATCTGATCGAGGTAGACAGGACAGCTCCCGGGTGGAATGATATAATCACCAATGGAGGGATGAAGGAGGCATGTGATAGATGTTTGCTTGCAGCCATGCAATTTCCTTTCGAAGAATATGTTAAACGGTGAACTATGTCACTTTCCTCCTTGTTCCGCAAGTACGCAGACATGTACTATTTTGTTGCGAAGGAATTACATTACAAGCAACTGATCTCGTGAAATATGGGGTCATAGCGAGCCGGTGCACAATACGGCAGTGACACCGAACCTTTGTATCGCCGTAGACAGGTCGGCGTTCGCTACTTGTAACCCGACCCGCTGAGGGTGTTTGTTAAACCTTACGTTTAAGAATGTTGAGTGCATAATTCTAATAAAACTGGGATTAAACATGCCTTGAAAATTTTTGTGTCGGAATCGCACGATTGTTCCACCCCCTAACGGTAGTGAGAACATCAACGAGCAAGCAAAAAACAGTGTTCACGCAGTAAGCCAAACCAGCCACCAATCGTCTGTCTGCGCAACTGAATCACAATATTTAATTTAAAGCACAGAGTTCCCTTTATGTTTCCAAATAAAACAATGAGAAGACTGGTATTGCGAGATGGAACCATTTCGTGTTATCTGCTCACTCGCAAACTAGCAACATAAATATGAATCACGTGACAGAAGGATAGAAGATTTGAAACTTGTCACAAAGGAACATTAGCAGACGCAAGAATAACAGATCAACGAGCTTGATCTTAGGGTCACGAGCACCAAGCAAGCTTCAAGGGAAACTGTTAATTGTTTTAGTACACAAAGGATAAGGTGATGCCGGTTAAGTGACACGGCTTCGGCAAACCTCAATAGTTTGGGGTTGTGATTTCGATAGATAACTGTAAACGTTGACCTAGGGTCAACCTGATGGCATGATTCGAGTAGATGTCTGGCGATCGATGATGCCGGCAGCTTAGATACCTTTTCTCCTTCGACTGTTGGTTGTGTCGATATTTTAGCAATCCGTTTTGGGATATGATCTCCAGTGCGCTTACCCAAAAACCACTCTGTTCTGCCAAGGTAACTACTATCGCAGTTACAAACGAATTGGTAAATACAATGGGTTGTGGCGGAGATGGCTTGAGTAGGCTTCACTGGAGGCAGAGGCAACTTCCTGGTCCCCCAAATGGGGCAGAATATGGCAGTATTAAATTCCGACGAATCGTTGTATGCAAACGTCTTTCAAATGTGGCGACCACAATATCATATTTGAAAGATAATTGAAGGTAGACAGACAGTTTAAGCACAGTAAGTACCCTCGGCCTATTTTCCTTAGGCTGACTGTGGAATCGAATAAACGCATCTGGATATCCGTTGGCCCGTATCGTCTGTATGATGAACAACAACTCCGATTCCAAACAGTCATCAGTGCATATTCTGTGGGCTAGATTAAACAGCGTCTTAAATAAGTATCGCTAGTATTAAATAAGTGCGAAGCCGTTGAAGTGTTTATACAATCATGTCCATGTAGCTTTCCTGTAGACAGAACGCTTTATGGAGCCGTCTTCTTGTCTGGTCAACAACGCCTCCAAAAACGAAGGCAATTGTTATCCTCCAGTTCACAGGTAAAATGGGTCTTTGGATGTGCGTTATCGAGCACATTGGGAAAAGAGAGAACAGCTTCTCCACTTGGGGCGATCACTAGTGTGTCATCTACATATCGCCTGTAAACACATTTGATTGACGTGCGGCTCACATCTCCTTTCAACCATCGTCATGAAGATGTGAGCCAATACCAGGTCAAGCGGTATTCCCATGGCTAAACCATACATTTGTCGGTACGGTTTGTCTTTAGATAAGAAACACATAATTCCGCGCATAGCAGCAGCAAATACCTAAGTTATACCACGGGAATCGTTAATCTACTTTATCACTCATGATAAACTTACAAAAGAAATCTACCATTTCTCGAAAGGGATGTTAGTCAACAAAGAGAGTAAGTCTATCGAACACGTTAACTTGTCCGCAATATTCATATTTTGCACACAATTAATCAGATCGAATGTATCCCTCTCAGTAAACTTTGTCAGGATTCGTCTCACCGGTGTATGCAAAACAACGAGACAACGTACTAACTTGTGGATAGTACAGAATTTAAACGTGTGTAGGTATGCATTTATTTATGTAATATCGTAAACCGAGGAATAGAAAACACACGTACTAAACGGATAGAAGGCAGACGCGTAGAGACGTCTACCGGAAGTTGCATTGTACATGTGCAATCTTTTGGGTGGACTAAATAAATGGTTGAACCTAACGGGAATGGCAAGTCAGTGTGTTAGTATATTATACCGGAAAGGAATCGAGGCATAGCGACAAATATTTTATGAGCACCAAATGGCTGCATCCGAGACGTACGATATAGATCGTTAGCAAATAGCTTATGACCACAATAGAGTACACGTCGGTAGGTGCAAACGGTAGAGTAGTTGGACATTTACACCGAAATTGCGAACACTGTTTGGAAAGTCGCATGTTTGACAGTGGACAACGGGAATTAATTGATGTCACCTGTCAATATCAAAGGTTGCGCTTCAACCGTTCTTTGGGTAGGTGCACGTACCTCAGGCAGCATGAAGAATTGCTGCGAATCCAAGGCAAATTTGATCGATGCGAATTCCGTGCACTGCTCAAATGGGCGGTTTCTCAGGTGCCAGAGATGGCACTATAATATGTGGAATAGAAGCACCATGATTATGTTCCCATTCAATTTACTAATCCAGGACAATAAGGACGGCGTAGTTGGTACGTCTGCCTGCGTGATGAGTAAACTTGCATTTCAGAAGTAGATGTTGCTTGAGCTCCCCGGTGTGGATGTGCTTGATGTGACTGTTGACAAAGTGCCTACCTGTCTATTACCCACTATCTCGTCCATACTGGTTCCAGGAGACAGTTGGTCGTAGCTGGAGGGGACGGAGTGCACTGTCGTCGTGACGGTGCTAGGCTCAAAGAGTGGTTCCATCCCGTGTGGAACAGGCTACGGTCCAGCCACCGCCTCGTGTACGTCTGGTGTGTATCACTTCCCAGTTAGGTTGGAATGCCTCCGTTCTGCTTGTTGAAGGAGTGTGGGCCGGCTATGTTGATAAAACTTGGCTCCCATTCACATGCCTTTTGGTCTTATTCCTTCGGGTTTACACCGGATATGGGGTGTGTGGGTGGAACTATGGGTGGTGCAGTGCAAGCCACCCATGGTCCCCTTTGTAGGCGCAGGGGTCCTGTGACTGTCCCCATGGACGTCACAGTGACAGGTAAATCCGGATACGGACGAAGCCAAATAATGTAATCTCATAAACCGAGGAATAGAAAACACACGTACTAAACGGACAGAAGGCAGACGCGTAGAGACGTCTACCGGAAGTTGCATTGCACATGGGCAATCTTTTGGATGGACTAAATAAATGGTTGAACTTAACGGAAATGGTAAGTCAGTGTGTTAGTATATTATACCGGAAAGGAATCGAGGCATAGCGACAATCATTTTTACGATATAGATCGTTAGCAAATAGCTTATGGCCACAATAGAGTGCACGTCGGTAGGTGCAAACGGTAGAGTAGTTGGACATTTACACCAAAATTGCGAACACTGTTTGGAAAGTCGCATGTTTGACAGTGGACAACGGGAATTAATTGATGTCACCTGTCAATATCAAAGGTTGCGCATCAATCGTTTTTTGAATAGGTGCACATACCTCAGGCAGCAGATGACCGAACCGGTCGGAGACACAGATAGCCAGAAGTGGCCAATGCATCGCATTCGCACTTTGTAGGATCATTTCCCCCATCAGCTACTAAAATCAGACTGTACACGTAGAGGGCAACATCTTAATGCACACTATTTCCATGTACCAGTAGTTTAGTTATCCTTCGACCTAGCAATTGCTTCCCTATTGCTATATCCGGTTCCTTTAAAATATGGACGCCTACGATTTAAGATGGTCACGTCTAAAGGTTGAAGAAAACATCCACAGTTCTTATTCGGGAACTTTTTGTCATACCTGAGAAAGTGGCTGTTAGGCTGACCTCCAAACCAAACCCATACACGGTTGTCGTACCGTTGATCATATTGTCCAATGTGTCTCTATCCAGTTTGTGACATTTCACACCTAAGTTTTGTATAAACGCATGTGTATATGTTGTATTCGAACTGCCATTAGATACGGATGACGCCAATCATTTTATATATGTATACCGAATGATTTCGACGAGGATAATCATACCGCATTTGTACGGCTAACTTAGTGCAGGGAAACGGCACTCGAGCAAATCGAAAATAACATTACGAGAATATGAAGAAGGTGAGTATTATGAAAAAATCATATTGATTTCAGGTGTTGCGAATCCAAGGCAAATCTGATCAATGCGGACTCCGTAGACTGATCATAAGGACGGTTGCTCAGGTGCAGGAGAAGGTACTATTGCACGCGAAATAGAAGCATGATGCATAGGCTGGAGGGGACGGAGTGCACTGTCCTCGCGACGGTGCTAGGCTCAAATAGTGGTTGCATCCTGTGTGGAACGGGCTACGGTCCAGCCACCTCCTCGTGTACGTTTGGTGTGCATGATTTTCCAAATAGGCCGGAATGTTTCTGTTCTACTTGTTGAGGGAATGTGGGCCGGCTCCGTTGTTGAAACGTGGCTCCCTTCCACATGCCTCCCGGTCTTATTCTGTTGGGTTTACACAGGATATGGTGTGTGTGTGTGTGGGACTGTGGGTGGTGTATCGTAAGTCACCCATATTTCCCTGTGTAGACGCAGGCGTCCTGTGGCTGTCCCCATGGACGTCACAATGACAGGCAAATCCGGAGGCGGATGCCGCCATTCCATGTAATCTCAACAGCCTTGCAGGTGAACATGGAGCCTGCAAGGCCATGGACGTTAGCAGATAAAAGGAAGTCACTGCGTCATAATCATCGTGGCCTGGTATTTGAAGGTGGACAACACATTTCAGCTGATATGCCACAGGAAGAATGGAACATTTTGATAAAGTAGAACCAAACAATGTTTGTATTTTCACACGCCGATTTTGCTATTTTTCATCTTCCTTGTTTGTGGTCTTAAACCTGTGAATCATTACAATACTGTACCCAATTCTTTCACTGATTCCGGTTGCGGGCCATGTTTTCAAGAGTGCTAAGCCATTGGCAGTCTATATCTTTCCGTCCCCTTCCCCGAAGACTTACGGATCTAACAGCGGGTAGACACGACGTCAGCGATTTCATGTACTGTCGCCAAGTGGAGGCTGACGACCAGGTGGTCGCTTCCAGCCAGTTCTTCGAAGAGCGAACAGATGGCGACGCGGTAGACGCACAGGTGCCATGCGTAGGACGTGACCGACCCATCTCAACTGGCGCAGCGAAACCAGTTTGTTGAAAGGGAATACTCGCATTCCCTAAGCTGCGACGTCGAACGACATTACTATTAACTCGATATTGCCACCATACACGAGCAATCTTCCTTAAGCAACGGTTGTCGAAGGCAGAAAGACGACTCATGTCTTCCACGCGAATCGGTCAGCACTCGCTTCTATACAACAACCAAGAGGGAACAGGTGCGCTGTAAACGCGGCCCTTTAGCCAGAATGAGACGTCGCGACGACGCCACATGTGCCTCAGATTGACAAATGCTGATCTAGCTTTAGCGATGCGAAAAGAAACTTCTTTGCTGATAGCGTAGTCAGCAGAAACACTGCTCCCAAGGTAGACGAAACTATCTACATGTTCAAGTGGTGCATCGAGAGTGGGCATGGGAGCAGGTGAAAGCTAATCTTTGAGCAGTACTTTACACTTCGATGGAGCGTAGCTAAGACCATCCATAGATGCTTCAACTGCCAAAAGATCCAGAATGAGTTGCATACCCTGAGGATCGTCACCAAGTAAGGCGATATCATCAGCATAACCTAAGTCGGTCGCGCGCTCGCCCGGTAGAAGTTGTAGGCCAAAATGTTGGAAAAATTCTAGAGCATTCGACAGGACCTCTTTGATTGCGAAGTTAAAGGAGAATGGGGACATAGGCAGCCCTGTTGCACACCGCTATTGACAGCGAATTGCGAGGAAAGCTTGCCATGGAACCTCACTCTGCCGGATGTATGAAGGTAAAGCGCTCGTAAGATGGTGGTATATTTTTCTGGCACCCCGTTCTTTAGCAAGCAACGCCATAAAGTAGATCCATCAACAGAGTTAAAAGCGGCATGCATGTTTAGAAATGCAAGGAATGTGGGCCTGTGATAAATCTGGCGATGTTCGAGGAGCTGGCGGAGTGCGAAAAGTTGATCCACACATCCGTAGCCGAGACGGAAAGCAGCTTGTTCTTCACAGTAGGATGATTCACATAATGAGGATAGTCTGTGAAGCAGAATAGATGTCACTAGCTTAGAGGCAACCGAATTAAGACTAATCCCGCGATTATTTGCACATGAAGTGCTAGCGCCCTTTTTGAAAATCGGGACAATAACTGATTCGCCCCAAGATGAAGGCACTTTCTCTTCATGCTAAATTTTTGCGAACAGCGCGGTCAGCTAGTTAATGATCGCCACACCGCCGTATTTGATTAGCTCCGGAGGAAGTCCGTCTAGGCCGGCAACCTTGAAGCGTTTCATGCGTCGTAACTCGAGGCAGGCTTCCGCTTCGCTGGGGTGTTTCAGTGGGATGAGCTAGGGTGGACTACAATATGTACTGCATATACTGATGGATGGTGGAGGCCAGTTGAACTGCGAGCGAAAGCGCTCGGCCCAGCGGTCCATGCGCCTCTGTTGGTTGGTGATCGGAGACTCATCCACTTCGCAAATGACCTCAATGACACCAGGCTTCCTGAGGCCAGTTGACCGAATAAGTTGGAACAGCCTGCTAGTGTTGCCAGATAGGGCAGTGGTCTCCACCTCTAAAGCACGCTCAGACCACCATTTCTCGCGACCTTTGCGTAGGCTTTGCTTGAGCAGCCGGTTGGCAGAATGGCTCTACTCCTTGTAATCTGTTCCGCGGAATTATGTTTGCGGCGTTCGAACAGCTCCAGAAAATGAGCAGAGATCCAAACCTTCAAGGGCAGCATGACTGTCCGGAAATGATCATTGCCTTCCGTATACAAGTCCAGTGTTGCTCCACTGCTTGCGGTGGATTGCAACTGAGTGCAATGTTAGTGAAGACTGATAGCTCTCCTAGACCGAGGAATCAGTTGATCTGTTTACACCAATCTTGCGGTGCTTCGTATTTTGGGATCTACCAAAACACATACAGATTTTCGTGCAGACCGGAGCATGATTTGATTCAACGAAGGTGGCCCAACTGATCTGCAGTCCAGTACGCTGTCGCTCCATTTGAAGCTAATTGCAATGTGATCAATTTGAGACCACGGTTGTTTTGGCGAACGGGGACGCCACGTTGCGGAACTCTTCTTCGTACGCCTGAAATTAGTGCTCAAAATAAACAGACAGTTGTCTTCGCACAATGTGAGAAGTCTCTCTCGGTTATCAGAGCGGTTCTCATCAGTAAATACCAGGCGGTAATCCAAGGGCCTTTACCCTAAATATTAAGAAACAAGTCCATGCGATAAAACTATCCCTTTGCAGCACATTCCACGGGGCAAAACATTCAGTCGATCATCTCAAGCTACTGGAAACTCAATTTCGATTCGAACATTAAAGATGTAATTACAGAATTTTTTAACTGTTAATCAAGTTGTTTGACTGTTTCAACTTAGTTGTAGAGACGAATGGCTGCATGAGAACCGGCCTCATACTTTTTAATTACTTCCTTAGTAGGCAATAAAAAACGGCTGAAGCTGGGGAGCAAACTTTGGTCGATAAATCCTGAACCCACCTTGTTTTCTTGCCATATTTTCCTTTTTCTTTGAGGAATTAACATTCTCATTCCTCTCCTGCAATGTCACGTCATTCAATGGTAATCCAGCTGAAAACCCAGCGATGATCCGTGAAAAAATGTGCACACGACTATGTTAGATAACTGAGAAATAATTTTGATTTTTCGTCTACAACATATCTTATTATTTTTCACTTGCCTTTATGACCGGATGATTGCTTGGAAAAGGCACGTGCATTTCGGTATTTTGGATATGTTATCCATATTTATGTTTTCATGTAGTGCTTATTACCCCCTAGCAGCTTAGATGAATGACTTGAGTGTTGCAAAATGTGGACCTACTGTAAGAGACTGAACTTTTGATGCTCAAGCACTAACCCATCTAATTCATTTATATAATTACATTTGCACACTGTTATCAAATCTTGCAACCTGTGTGAGACAAGTCGTTCATTCAGCTTCAATTAAATGATTCATACTGGAGAACGTTTCGAATTACTTGTTTAATGCCCCCGCTATTTCCAAGTTATTATTATGTACTATTAAAATAACTATTTATAATCACCCATTTTATGTGCATATTGTTTCTTTACCTCACCAAGCATTGTCACTTTTCGCCCTTTATTTGACACTCTGCTAAGTGTACCTCAACCACACGCAACCGCTACGCATTCCGAACTCTTGTGAAGTAAAATTGATGGCGCAGGAATCAGTGGAAACGGAAATAGATTTATTCATGTAGAACAATCGTGTAATTTTCTCTTGAATTTCTTCTGCACCTTAGATCCCATCAGCTTTGTTGTTTCGCGTCACTAGTTGAGAACATACCAGTTGTTGAGCTTATGCCATAACATCTCACATTGCTTTAGCTGACGTCTACCTAACGGAGTATGGTTGATTTGCATCCGGTGGAATCAAGGAATGTTCAGGCTGTCGACGATGTCTTTGAAAACAGCCGTCATTGCCTATTACAGATATGTGCTGGACGTCCGGCTGACCGAATCATCAATAAGCTGTTTTTTCTGGTGGCACTGGATACTAAGAACCGAAAATATGCAACTAAACGTTGTGCATCAATGTGGTTTCATACAAGTTAAAATGAGTGCGAATGACAACCATATTTAATTTCCACACATGTTAATAGAATACGAATAAACAACAGTTCGCAGACGACAAAAGTTTTTTGAAATCTGTCATTTGTAAATTGGGAGATAGGAATTTTAGATTTCAACACTGATCTCGCCTCCGTTATTATAACTGAAAAAACTCCAATACTTCTCCTTCCGAAGCCCTGGTATGAGTAAACTGCTTGAGCTCCGGTAAAAGATATTTGTAAGGGTGCGCAGATGTACTGCCCGTTAAGTGCATGTGGAGCAGCGGCCTTAGAATTGGGCAGGAGGTTTGAGCAGCTATCCGATGGACCAATACGGGATCATCTCCAATCCGATGAGGCGGCAGTGTGTACAGCTTCGTTTCCTGCTTGTGTCACCAAACGACATGCCCGTAAACCGGGATTGAGCATAGTGACTTAATTCTGAATCGCTTCAAGTTTTGCTTTTCGCCACGTTTGGTCGAAGAATAGGCGGGTTGGCCATACTTTTACACTGGTCTTATGAGGGAAGAAAAGAAACAGGTGACAAACTTCATAACGTCTAAAGAAGCCACATTTGAGTTCTCAAAGCATGCGCAATCCACATGTTATTGACGGATTGTAGAAGACAATGTGATAATACGTATGGGTGTTTCACAGAACGTGTTGGATGCATTGGCTGGTTCATCAGTGTACATGCGCCAATCACCATCTTTCCTCACGCTCAAAAAAACGGTTTCACTGGATTGATTGTCCAAGGGATCTCTGCAGATCACATGCACAGACGTTCGAGAACATACTGAAGCGCATCACAGTGGACAGTAGAACCATCCAATCTAAAAAATTTTAATTCGTCCGCAAATACGACACAGTGCAACCGGAGAAGCTAAGGTACACCGTTGTTATGAAGTAGAGACAAAATTGGCTCAGTACTGCGCCTTGTGGTAGGACACTATGAGAACAGTAATTATCGGCTCATTATTTGTACAACTCGCAGGGAATCAAGCAACGGATTGCCTTCACATATCACTGTCACCGATATCATTCAGTTCTTTAATTCTTCCGGGAATCCGTTGGCGCGCAATTTGACAACTGGGCATGCTGAGTAGCTTGTATTTAATTGATGACACACTCAATCCAAACTCATTCTTTACGGTGTCACAGTGCTGATCAACAAAAGCTTCTAAACAAGCTACTCAAATTCCTGCGCGTTAACCAGCAGTGCATTGCCCTGTGGATGTGAGCTCAAAACTTAAGCATATTTTATACTGCAATGTATGCTTATTTTTTGACCATCCGTTACTCAGATACCATCAGATATACATCCCGTTTCTCTGATTCGCATGGCGGGAGGTACAATACGGATCATGTGGATTGATTTCTCTGACCGTACTGCAGTGCCGCCGTTTGCTTGCTGTAAGCGACCATTCGCTTTATAAGACTGAGTTAACGCAAATTCAGCCGGTCAAATAAACAACAACACATTAATAAGATGAAGGCACTAGGTATAGACAATTTGGGAATTGTTTACAACACAAATCTAAATAATACTGCTCTCAATTCAAGCAGCTTCAGTGAAATAAATCGCTTCGACTGCGACAAGGTAGGTTTAAAAGCGTCAGTGGAAACACAGTGTCGACAACACAGGGTACCGGATAATATAGGTCAAGTCGATGTAATAGGAATCGAACGAAGATGAATGTTGAAGTGAAAAAATGTCAAGCTGACTAAGAGTTCAGGAAGTGGGTCAAAGCACTAAAACGGAGGTGGATTTTTAAAGAGGTCGTGATCAGTGCCGGAATGTCTGTAAACACTTATGGCGAGGACGCGTGTATAATATAAGAAGAACTGTGTGCATAGACAGGATCAAATCAACTTGTCGCAAATCGCGGTTGAATCACATTGGATGTTATATACGTGGGGGACATGAAGCCAACAGGGAGTGAAGTTTATTAGTAGGGTTCCTGTACGAAGTGTTATTTGGAAGCAAATCACAATAATTCTGCATCGCAGTGGAGATGGGTTAGCGATAGGATAATTGGACATAGTCCACGTGCAACGGATGGATGAATTAAACCCAAGGCTTCCGGAACCCTTCTACAATTACAATTTTATTACTCTGTCACATCAGTACTAACCTTCTGGACCTGTACTGCCTTCTCTTCCCTCCTATAGCCGCAATCGTCACAGACAGCATCACGTTTTACGTTGGACTTTCAACCCAGCAACCTAAAAACCTCACATGCTCGAACAAAATGCTGGGCAGCAAATCGGATGATGTAGTATATGGACATATTGTGAGTTTACTACCCATCATAGTGCTGAATAATTCTTTCTAATTTTATGACGATGTGGGATAATGTTCCTCTGCAGTTAGTGCACAGTGCAGAACCGTAAATGCGTCTGTCGTCTAATAGTCTGTCGGGGCCTTTATATCGGCCGTTGCCTTTTCCTCCGAACCTCATTTTTACATTATCTAGCGCAAATATAATATTTTTTGCAAAAATAAGCCGACAGGTACTTTGTTCAATGAAATCCCAAGTTCACTGTAGCCAATTTACTCTGTCAACCTTCTGAATATAAATGTGAGATACTGCGCACCATTCATTATATATTGTCTCTGCACACAAAATTTTACGTCCACTGAAAGGAACTATGACGAAAGGTTTTACGAACCCTTTTCCTTTTAGAATGCATACAAATCCCGAAGATGCAGTTGGGCATTATTGGATCCTTGCTTGAGAGAATTATAACAGTGCGAGCTTCGGTTTTCTCTTCCGAATGGTAAAGTTATTATTTTCCACGGTATCCATTTGGTACATTCACAGTTGGTAATGCAAAATACTGAAAATGCACCCACTTGGGCACATAAAGCTTATACTGAGTTGGCTTGAATTATTAAAATTTGGGTGCATAGACCAAAATAAAATGATATCAGCATTGTAACAAGCTGGCCGCTCATTGCTTATATCCCATTCATAGGACTGTATTTCTAATGGAAGTTAATCACATCATCCGAAATTATGTTCACACCGGACTACAAGCGACCTTATGCAGCATGGAATTAATCTCCGTTGCAAACTGGACATTTGCGATTTTTGAGAAACGAGACACTGTTATTATCCTTTGTGTAGTGGACAGGGATTGCCCTCACAAATGACTTCCATTGCGCTGGTGCGTTCTACTGAGGAGTCTCAATAGGATAAAAGGGCCGTCTAACTCTTTCCCAGACAAGTGAAACCTGTCTGAATAAAACTAACTGCGCGTATGCTCAAAAAAGCACAACAAATCCCTTTGCCACTTACTAATAACCCACTATATCCAAAGGTCGAACAAAAACTGTCAAGCAGCGTGCTTATCTCACTTTTGCCATATCATTTTTTAAAAACTGCTACTGTGGAATATTTTAGGTGTGTACCTGAACCGGATTTATGCACAAAAGCAATGCAAGAAATTGACACAAGAGTGAGGGTTGTCAATTCCTTTGTTCCCACGGATTACTTAACCTATAACTGCTGCTCATATTAGTTTGTGCGTGCCCAATCAGTCCCAACTTCAAACTATCTTTATGCAGCGGTGCAGTTAAGAAAGGTAGAAGCACAAAGATTCACTATTACTTTGATTCCACTCCAATGACACTATCCGACTGGACTTGTTAAACCCTTGCACTTTTACCTGTGATATATATTTGTTCATTATTCACCCCGCTATCCATAAGCCAACTGTTTGACTTTAGTATTACGAGCTAGATGATTCAACCGACATTCATTCTGTGCAAGCAACGGTAGATAAAGGCGATCCGTCTACTAGGGCGTTCAGTACAAAGTGGATGTGCCAATGTTTTCAGTAAAAGAATCCGCAAAAGATGCGTATATCACCTACATTGCGGGTCTCATAATACGAGCGCTGCGCGGATGTATAAGGCTGAATAGCAGTAGTAGTTGGTACTGTTTTTAGAAACACTTTTGACTTCATCATTAATTTTTAGGTATACGCCCATCTCTGTAAATCATTCGATCATCTTGAGTGGTTGATGTTTCCGTGTTGTTCCCCAAACCTTGAGAGTAACAGTGTTGGGGATAGCAACACCCAAACACCTCCTTTGGGGATACGTTTTTTGTGAAAGGAGTAACCAACGTCTGCTTCAAACGAAATTGAAGTCCCAATCGAAATTAGTTGTCGAAATCCAAACTCCAAATATTCCAGATACTACTTTGAACGTTTTACTGTTTGGGAAGCGTTGCTCAAGGTTCTTAGTGACACAGTGTTCAAGACGTCAACCGTGAACCACTTGCCTCGAGTTCCACCTGCTATCAAGCTATCTCGATCTCAATGAATCAAAAGGCGGACGAAGCAGGTCATGGGGTCTCAGTGCTGGAGGAACAACACAGAAACACCTCTAATTCAGATACTGTCCTTGGGATCGGAATTACAGGGGTATACTTCAAAGTGAGCCGATATCTCTATAGAAATTGCTTGTCACATTCCATGTACAAGGCGAATAATTCAACTGCAACTTTGAATCAACTCTAGTGGTAGTTTAGCGACAGCTAAACTGGTGGTGGTTTGGTCCAACTCTGTAATCTTGCGTGTTGTTTGTGGGTAAGAATTATATGCAGTAGCGCGAAAACCGTATCGTAATTCCGCAAAGAACTATGGATACGGCGGTCCAATGTTGCGAAATAATAAAAGAGCGTGTTTTCCTGTACCCTACAACACTTGTCATGGATGCGCGAGTGGAGTATATATATAAAAGTAATGTAACGAAAGCAGTTAGCCATATCTTCAGTTTTATACATAATAAGCATAGTATTTAAAAACAATTATTTATAATTTGTGATATAGATTACCATCGCAGCTTACATTTGCTTAAAGCGCTTTTGCAGTATTACTTTCATATTCGCATTTAAGACATACGCACTTATAAAAATATGGAACTATAATTTTAGTGGCATGGGATTTTAGTCTTTTCTTGTCCAGAGTACCAAAATGGTGGCATAAATGTCTATAATGGCGAAATTTAATAAAGATCAACTACAGTACTATTTCACTCCATTTTGTAATCTTTAGGATTCACGGATAATTAAAACTCATTTGTTTTCCTCCTGATACTGAGATCCCGTGATGTTACCATGAAAATTTGCTCACATTGTGATATTCTGCAATCTGTCATATTGCGAAAACAAAAAAATTATAGAACGAAGTACTTTCGTTCTTCTCAAATAACAGTAACCTAGCAGAAAAATGTAGGATTTTATAAGACAAGGTGTTTTTAAAATTTAGTCTTAGTCTTTTTAAGCATTGAACTATGACACTCATAAGGGCGATCAAATTATAACGGTTTCGAGACGAATATGCAGAACGACAAATTTAAGTTACATTTGGCTCGTAAATCACGGTATGTTCTACTTAACGAATAGAATGAGTAGTTACCGTCATCCTTGTTTTAGACGATTTCTTACCTTTAGTCCTACCGTGTAGTCTTGTGTAGGGACAGTGTGCAACGGCTCAATGTAATGACAGGGAGAAAGCCGCACATGGAGGTTATGATACTACTGGATGGTTATTGCAAGTTGTCAGAGTAGTAACATGGGAAAACCACGCTCATATTCTAAAACTGATAAGTTATTTCTTTTGCAAGCTTACTGGTCAGTGGGTGGCAACTCATTGTTGCCGCGCATTTGTTTCGAAATGATTCCGCAACACAGTAAAATAATGCCATCGCCACTTCGGATAAATTCTTGATTGCCATTCCATATGGGCCACGCGGCATCAGGTATTGAATGGATATATGTGGAGTCATGTGAAATAGTTTTTTGATGCACGTAGATGTCCGGTTTTCAAGCGCTGTGTCGCCCTGACTTGGCTGTGAATTACTGAGGAAGATTTCCAGCGCAAAACCTACCTTTCAAGCTCTATACCATGCTGAGGCAAATATTTCTCTCAGATACATCTATGATCATGGTCGAGTGAAATGGAAATTATAAACTTATAAGCAAATAAATAAATAGTCTGTTCTCGAACATGCTAGCTGCGCCTGTATAAACACGAACGGGTAAGCGCATATCACGCAAAATATTGACCACCTATGGAGCAGGAACATTTAACATTAGATCGGTTGGAAGTTTATATTAAACTGCACGTACAAACGTTACTCAAACAGCCACATGGACAGACATGCGATTAATCGAACAGCATTACCATATTGGTCGATACAAACAGGCTATTTACTCTTGTTCTGATTGTCTGTATCATTTTACACGCACGCTAACGCGTTGTACCAAGCTTTTGGTGTGACACATTTTTGAAATCGCGTGCAGTGCTTTCAAGTTAGCGAGGCTAAGAACGCTGGTTTTGCGTTGGTGACACTCTCGTTGGTCATGGGACGTTACCCAATGGGACACCGGTTGAAAGCCCACAGCATAAGCGACAGACAGTCAAATGAAATTGGTCGAGCATTACCTTCTGTTCTATTATGAGGCCTATTTGAAGAAAATCTCGCTAATTTGAAAGCAACGCACGCGATTTCGAAAATGTGCTACGCTAGATTCTTGGTACAATGCGCTAACATGTGTGTAAAATGGTGTAGTCCTATTGTTTATGCATTCCGCATTCCATGCGCGTACGAAATGCAATATCACGTGCGTCATCCGGTTGTGACTTCTCACCCCGAGTTCAGGGCTACGTGTCCAACTACGAAATATGAATACTTGAGCGATACGTATAAGGATAGTAACGAGTATTAAGTTCACACTGGCGGAGTTGTCACATCTGTGGCTTAGTGATTCGGAAAGCTCTTCTTTCCAGCCATGGATGCACTGGAAGACAAGTTTCTAACATCGTATTACCTTGTTTCCCGTGTTTATCCCTTCTAATTAGTTGACCTATACCCACTGACATATGTCATTGCGCCGGGCATTTGTTTCCGAAGGACAACAACATGTTGATGTCATGAACTAAAGGTTAAAACGAGTATCGTACACGTAAACCAATTGTTCGAGGAGCTATGGGGACGTCGACAATGTGCATTTTCTGCTCGTTAGCTGTTTTTTAAATTACAGCAGAAATGCGGAGAAAGCTTAACTTACTTCCTTGCGCGCACTAACTAAATTACACCAGAATGAGGATAACATGCAATTTCCTCGACGCGTGTCCAAGAAGTCAAGGAAAATTCACTTCCTTCTTGCTGGAGTTATAGATAGTGGCGCAAGAGAAAAGTTAACATTAAAAGAAGAAGAAACACGTTCCTGAAAAACCCCTTGCAACCTCTTAGGTCAGAGCAAATCTGCAACCTCAGCTATATACTTTTAAACCTATTCAACTTAAAAGGGTGTAAACATGACGGTTCTACGTTTTTCTTTTGAAAACAGGTTACGATAGTTCGTCTGCTACCGATTCGGCGACCAGCACACTCCCCATTACATTCACATCCACACAAAGTGTAGAAATTACGGGAAATTGGCCAATTGGCACTTTTATACCATTCTCCATTTTCACGAGGTTGATCAAAACGTTGAACCAGGACGACGGTTAGTTCGCAGATTCACAGTTAAACTTTATGAACCATAGAATTGCAAATTAATCTAATATGACGAAAGGATTTCAAATAGGGTCACGTTTCCTTTTAATGGTGAATCAGTTTTATTTGAATTTGACACCGGTTCCTCTGTGACATTAATTAGCAAAAACGCACGCTTGTTAGTGCCTAATCTGAAGCCAAGTTGTACCGTTTCCGAAACCCACAGTGCAGGAGTGATTAACCTACCTGACAATTGTCAGGTATTAGTTAAACACCAGGGTATGTCACACAATCTAGTACTTCATGTAGTGCTTTATACACCAATCAGTCTACTGGGTCGTGAATGGATGAAACAGTTGCCACAAATATTAAATACCGTCCCTTCCTCAGGGAAGGGCAACGTGGACTCGGTTATTAGGTGATATCCAGACGTTTTCAACGAACACCAGTTGGAAAAACTGAGCAATTATAAAGCAAAGATTCATATAGCGGACTCTGGTATTCCTAAATTGTTTAAGGCTAAAACAATGCCATACTTCTTATGGCCCAAGGTAATATAATAGTTAAAAGTCTCCAGCGTGGAGGAATGATTGTACCAGCTCAACAAACTGCATGTGCGACACCAATAGTTCCTGTGCTTAAACCCGACGGCAACATATAGATTTGTGGCGTTTACAAACTAAGCATAAATCGTGGTGCATTTACAAACAATCATGCACTGCCAAATATCGACGACTTATACGCCATCTTAGCTGGAGTGGTCAAATTTACCATAATGGTCTTGAGACATGCTTATTCCGAGGTCGAATAAGTTGAAGTTTCTTGACATATTATTACTCTCAGTACAATTTTGGGTATATTTGAATACACCAGGCTTCCTTTTGGAATTAATTCAACCACGGCTATTTTCCAAAGAAAAACTGACAACATCGCCTGTTATGCTGGTCACTTGTACATGCCTCGGTGACTTAGTAATTACTAGTGACACCGAAGAGGAGCACCTCCGCACGTCAGGACATGCGTTACATAGACTAACTGAACACGTTTTACGTTTGAAACGCTGCAAATGTGCTTTTATGATGACCACGTTGACTACCTTGGTTGTCGGCTAGATAAACATGTTTTACATGTACAGGAAGATAAATTACAGCCCATTATTACTGCACCTCCTCCACGTAACGAAATACGGCTATGTTCGTTCGTTGGAATGTTATCGCATTATCATCGGTTCCTACATATCCTTGCTTCCTTTATTGCACCAATTCGCGACTTGTTATAGAAAGACTCCAAGAGGTCATGGGGAGAGAGAGAGAGGGACAAGCATTTGAGCAATGGAAAGTTCTTCTTGCTTCTTCACCAGTGTTAATATTTTATGATCCAAACAGTGTGCTGCCTTACCATTTGGGTGGGAGTAGTCCTACAGCACAAGGTTCACAATGGAACCATGAGAGTTTTGGTATCGCGCCACCCACATTACAGGCCACTGAGAAGAATTATGCAAAACTAGACAAAGAGGCATTAGCAATGGTTTACGGAGTCAAGCGCTTCCATCAGTAGCTGTTGGTCGATCGTTCCAAGATATCAATTAACCATAAACTATTTATCTCACTTTTTGGTGAGGGACGTGGAATAGAGCAACTGAACGCATCCCGAATGGTACGCTGAGCACTTCTAATTTTTGCCTACGTCTGGCAAATCCGATACGTAGCTAAATAACACGATAACGTTGCTGCTGCTTTTTGTAGACAACCACAGATTGCACAACAAGTTGAATAAATTGGAGCGCCATGCGAGTTAATTTTACTGTTTTACCACCTAGGCACTACACCAATATCAAGTAATATAATTAAGAAAGTAACATTTCGCTATCCGGTCTTATGTAACGTGAAACATGTGATGCTACATGGTTGGAGGTCGCAAACCTCGGACGATCTGTGCCTGTTTTTCCGTTGTCGATATAATCTAAGCTTACACAAAGGATATATCTTGCGAGGATCTCATATCGTTATTCCATTGGGACTCCGATCATCTGTACTGAGAGAACTACACGATGCGCATCCGGCGACCGTCCTCATGAATGTTCTGGCCAATTCATACTACTGGTGGATAGCGGACGATATAAATAGCGAAGCGTTTTTAAGCGCTTGTACTACAAGTCAGAAGAATCATAAAAACAAGCCAACTGACCCATTTCATCCTTGGTAGATGCCCGACAATCTATGGGGAATTGTCCACGCTGACTATTTTGGTCAGATTTAAAGGAAAATGTTTCCTCTGGTAGTGAATGTGTACTTCGGTGTATAGATATAAATGTGGTCATTAACGCTACTACGGTACTACAGTCAATAATTATGTTGTAGTTTATCCATGCACTGTAAGCAGAAAACATCGGTCACAGCTAACGGTCCACAGGTCACCAGTGCAGCGTTCAAACAATAATTACATGGTAATGACATGCACTACATGACTTCCGCACCTGACCACCCAGCGTCAAACGGTTTGGCGGAAAGAGCGGTGCAGACCGTGAAAAGCGGCCCCAAAAAAGACATCATGGCTCTTTGTGCACTAAATCTGACTAACCCTGTTCGCCCATTTCACCACACCGCTGGTTTCCATCTTAAGTAGCCAAGGGGAGGCTATGTTTTGGCGTCGATACGTAAGAGGCGAGACTTGATATTTCCAGATTCCAGTCAGGCCAGGCATTCCCAACAACAGCGCATGCATGAGTGGGCGCGCGCCAGTTAAACCACACTAGTTGGTAGCGAAGCGAGAAGTGTACGGGGAACTGTCACCAAACCGGGTGTGGCAGCCAGGAACCGTGCTTATAAGTGCAGAAAATGAGTCCAATATAAAACTGGACATTAGAGGGAAAGTACGCAAGCACAATGGTTTCATCCGTCCTCGCACGTCGGTCGCACCATACCCAGAGAAGTAGTGCGTAGTTACAGCAGAGCGTGCGGTGATTAACAATGCCCAAAGGGATGAAACTAATCACCCGATTGCCATTCGGAAAACAGCTTTCACGCAAACCGATAGAATGTTATCTTTTACTAATGGGAGTTCATCTTTCACGTGAGGTGATGTTATGGATGCAAGTGTTGACGTTGTTCGAACAACCACACCCACAGACACGTGATTGATCGAAAAGAATTATCATATTGATCGATACCAATTAACCAATTAATCTTGTTTTGACTGCCTAGTTTTACCTTTTAGGCTTTCCGCATTCGATGCGTGTACCAGGATTCAATATCATGTGCGCCATTCGGTTGTGACTTCTCACTCCTAGTTCGGAGTGTCTAACTACGAAATATGAATACTTGCGCAATATCTAGCAGTTTAGAAGGACAGAACTAGCACACAAAATGGTTGACTATGATGAATTTGTGTTGCTGACTTAGAACCCGCTCACTGTAGTTATTATAGTGTAGTCAACTCACAAAGGGATGAGGGTGATTTGAGGAAAACTACCCTGCTCATACGCTTGAGTTATTTTTAGGAGACATCCGAATGGCTTGATCACGGTTTGTAAATTTAAGAATCGTTGATGGTTTCGTGAAATACGTGCTAACCAGCTCAGGAAAGCACTCCGTCCGGCAGCTAGTTGCATATTCTGGCGTATAGTTTAATAAAAGTTTCGGCAGATTTGTTGGTTTTGAACTTGCGTTCTGCCACTAAATACTCTTTAGTTCGTACCATTTTAATGTATGCGTTTATTAGTGGCATGTTGATTTGGGAAACGCGTAGGTTGTTTTACACTATATTAACAACATATCTAGCAAGTGCCTTATGATTCGTGGCCAGAACGAGTCGAGCTTGAGCATACCACTTATTTCATAAGCCGCTGGTATTTATAGAGCATTCGAATGGCGTTTTGTAAATGTTCGCTTTTCTTTTTAAAATACGTTGCAGTTGAATATGGACATGCGATTCTGCAGCGTCACAAGGAATAAAACAACTTCAAAGCGTCAGTTGATGGAAAAGTGTAGTAATTTTTATGTCTTATATCGCATTAAATATACATGTTTTACTGAAATACGCATAATGGTAAAGTGTTGGGTCATTGAAAATTGGTTTTGCCTTCCAAGCGCTATATAGCCATACAAAGCGACACGATTGATATTACATTCTATTTGGTATATTCATGATAACCATACAGCCGATTGTGTAAATAAGACAAGAGGAGTAACAGCAGAGCGGTACTTTTACAAAACTACGAAAACCATTCACGTGCTACAAAATGATATCTAAGTATATTTTGCATTTGTGTCGTTTCATTAATCATTAAGAGCTTTTCTGTATAGACGGATAAATACTTTCTCCTTACTTAAGTCTTGCAATATACTCGTCACAGCACTTCTCCGACAATCAATTCGATGCCGTAAACAAGTGGCGATATGGGTCCAATTTAATACAACTCTGATGATGGTAGCTGTCGTACGTGTCTTAGAATTAAAATGAACGGAGGTATGGGTCTGCCAAACTGATTGACTCGACTTCTCGTGGATGCAGCACCCAGTTATTCGAAGACGTAAGCCATTTGGGAATTTTACCGACATTTAACTCAGACATGAGGCACACTCTGACATTTTCAGAGTGGACTAGAATAATGGTTTTCAAAGCGATTAAGTTATGGTAACTGCGGATTACAAAATCAAAGCTATCTATTTGTGAACTGATGTTGACGTATGGGAAATGCGAGAAAACGATGGACTTAAAAGCACCAGTAGACTCAAGCAGCTGAACTTGCCTCGGTTTTTCATTTCCGGGAATTAAACTTACCCCCAATATTACAGAGAGCCTCTATACCTAGTGACAGGGACTTCAGTTTGTTGACGGAATCTTCGCTAGTTTTACAGCATACACTTCAGGTTTAGTTTGCTTAACGCTACTAGACGAACATGTTCCGACAGACAGACAGAGACGAGTTCAAACAAATTGGCGGCGTCTTGCGCGTGAAAAATGCTATTGTAATCGGGTTGCTGTTTGATTGCCATTCCACAGTGAGCAGCCACCGGTGTAGTTCTTAAGTCAAGACACTGACGCGGAATCTGTGACGGCGTTCCCGAATATCTGAATCCTGTATATTGAAGTTAATGATTTGAACGCGCGTTGTAGGTCGTCTAACTGTGCATGAATAACTAAATTTTGTCCGGTTAAATAGGACGGCTAATGCAGCCAGAAAATGCTGATTGGCTGTTGTTTCTAGGTATAATCGCACGAGTGGGATGAGGCACATTCTATTTGATACAGGCCGGCTTGGATGCTTAAAATTGGAGTATTCCTACCTCTCTACCAATGTATACCGCAGTGAAGCAGTTTTATACAAGAATCTGTCACGTTATAGTCGTCCTTGCTTCATAATGCGATCGCATTCCCAGTGTCTTTAAAGATGATGTCGAAAATAAATTAGTCCGGTAACCAAATTATTATCAACAAGGTTCAGAAAGACACACTTCTCTTACTAATGCATAAAGTTACAACCTAAGTCAAAGAGTCGCAGTTAACACGGCGAAATATCGAAGAAGATAAATACCTACAAACAAGCTGTAAGGCGAGGGAGTTTGTAGCGACCATGAATTTCCCATGTTGGCCTGAGTATGACAGTTAAATTTTTGTAAAAAAGCTACTTTTAACTCGTGCGTAGGCAATGTAGAAAGCCTACTTATTGAAAGTTTAGCTAAGTGTGTTTGAATACACCAGACGAAAATACTCTTCACACGCTTCCGGATTTCCGCCTCGAAGAGTGCCCGCGACCTCTGCGTTGGCGTCCATACATATCCACCTAGCCACAATCTTTTAACGGCACCTTTTAGCTAAATGGACTGTATGTTTCGACAATAAACCTATTTGTTCGTCTTTATCTGGCTTTTCCTTTAGGTTGGTCCAAACGGGTTATATAGCGACTGACCGATTGCGCTATAACTGGCAGCTCTGACAGAACATTTGGTAAGATATTTAACGAATTGCTTTTCCGTTAGGTCAACTTCTACGTTATATCCATCTATTTGTACTTTATTTCAAATTTCGGGTTTTTTATGGCTGGCGTTTTATCTTTTTCACTATGGATACGTTTTATGTAGATTCCCACGGCCATGTCTACAGTGTAAGCAACGTCATCCCGACATTTCGCGCGATCAATCCTGAACGACGGTTCGCTCAACAGGGAGCGCTATTCCAACGGGACTGTGCGATTTGACAATAAACGTATGACTCGCCTGTCTATTCGTCTTGTTCTGACGTTTCTCCTCGGTGAGACGAACATGGATAAATAGCGACCGATAGATTGTGGTAGGAGCTTGTCAAATTGTAGCGTCTTGGAA
Source organism: Dicrocoelium dendriticum (assembly GCA_944474145.2). Lineage (NCBI taxonomy): Eukaryota > Metazoa > Platyhelminthes > Trematoda > Plagiorchiida > Dicrocoeliidae > Dicrocoelium > Dicrocoelium dendriticum. Next base: position 85,631,557 of record OX104067.1, read on the forward strand.
CAAGTGTTGGCGTTCTTTTGATTACTGATATTGTTGACGGTGTAGGGTACTTATTTCATGACCCAGCTGCAATCCGTGCAAATTCAGTGGCTACTTTGCCATTTCCGAGTGTCTCGAAGATGGCCTTGTACTTGTGTATACAGAAGCTGCAGTAACAAATCTTTTGAGCAGAGTTCACAACTCACCTAATAGTATCCCCTAAGTTATCAAGTAAATAATCTCACCCTTCATGCAGGGGTTGATGGAATTGCCTGTACTATGATTTAGCTAGAAAAGCATGATATACCACGGCTCCTGCTGAGCATGTTCACCATATTGCTGGAATTTACTTCAGTTCAATGGGAAATAACATTTATCATATCCTGACACATAGGTGGTCCAAGACAAACTAGGTTAAATTACATGCCAATCCACCGCATTACAATAATTGTTTGGCTATTCGAACAACTGGTCAGAAAGGGCATCGTAAACTTCGTCCATTCCTTGGCTATGATAAACACTTGGAAGCATGGCTTTTTTGAACAACACTTGTAAACCACTTAACTACACTGTCTGAACTAAATTTCAGAATCGACCGGTTAAGTCTATGCAATAGTTAATCTCTCTGTTGACACACACCACACACTCGATGATTTAAAACACAATCGGTGATTAAACTTGTTAGAAGCCTTGGGATACGGGCGTATCATCATAGCTGAGTAGTCACCAAAAAGTGGTTATTATAGGTGACTATCGCTCTGCTCCACGCCCTATCACCAGTGGGGATATCCAACGGAATGTGATGGGTTCTTTCACTATTCCTGCCCTACTCCAATATCATCACCACATTGGCAAAACATGGTCGACCATTTTTATTCGCTGACGGTATCAAGATCGTCTATAAGCTTCAGCGTGAACTGCTTCACGGAAAAATGCTGCTCAAACAATATGACTTATGTTCACTTGAATCCTCATTTCCTACGCGGATTATAAACTTATCGGCTAAGAAATCATGCACCAAATCATACGGCTGTTCTAGTCCCGAAGGATGTATTGTTTGGGACCATATCGCTATCATTAATTCATTCCTTCATTCATTCATGCATTCATTCAGTATACGCGTTAGCTGCAGGTAAAATACACCTCAGCTATTGTTCCGCAATACAAAAGACAAGAAAAGGAAAACAAACAGTGGCATGCCGGCTAAGCCCACAGTAACAGATGGTCATCGTTCTGTAGAGCTAATAGCTGGCTATGGTGCCGTAAAAAGTGAGTTATATTATGTCTAACGAGTGAGATCGTGATTGGAGCGGATGCTAAGCAAGAGGGGATGAACAAAGGAACTCACAACACAAACGCCATTGGGGCCGGCTCCTAGCCATATCAGCGAGTGTGTCCAACGAAACGTGTTCACCGTCCTTAGGACCCCAGCCAGGCAGTCTGGATACACCAACCGACGCCAAGTTCGAAGTGAGGGTTTTCATCTCCCTCGATAAAGTCATCGCTTGGCCTCCCCTCCTCCTCTTCCAACTGCACCCACAACGCGCAAACAACGCACGTCGCGGGAGTCGGTGTGCGGGCATGCGGAACACGTGGCCCAGCCATCGGAGCCTGGTGCGTGGTATAATGTTGCTGAGCGGTTCACTCGCTCTTCCTGCATCAAATACACAACGTCGAACACGCTAATTGCTCACGCGGTGCTCCCACCAGACATGAGCTAAGCTGCGAAGGCTGCGATGATCGAATGTGACGAGCCTCTTTATGTCTGTCATCCTGATGGGCCAGGTTTCACAGCCATATAAGAGAGTTGTACGGACGGCTGCGTTGTAAACTCTGTCCTTGAGGGCGAGAGTAATGTCGCGTCTGCGCCACAGGTGGCGGGGATTGGCAAAAGCACCTCGAGCTTTTGCTATACGGTTCGTAACCACATCTTCAATCCAACGGGTGCTAATGTAGCTGCCCCGGTACTTAAATTCCTGAACGACTTCTAGCAAATCACGACAAAGCGCAGGATTGGGTCCCTGCGAATCGTGGAGAAGTACTTTGCATTTCGATGTTGCAAAGCAAAGCCCAAAATGATCGACAGCCAGTGTTAATCGGTTCAGTGCTGCTTGGCATGTTTGGGAGCTGTCAAAGATTAGGGCCATGTCGTCCGCATACTCCAAGTCAAGAAGTCGCTCACCAGGAAGTAGCTCCACACCTTCTAGGTCGCGTCCAGTGAGCGCTGTTTCCGTGACTTCATCAATAGCGAAGTCGAAGAGGAAAGGTGACAACGAGCATCCTTGTCTCACACAGCTGGTGATACTGAAGGGTGGCGAGAGTTTGCCATAAACCCTCACTCTGCCCGAACTGTGCGCGTACAGCGCTTTGATAATGTTTACATATTTATCAGGCACACATTTCCTCAGCAGACAGTCCCAAAGGGCACATCGATTGACTGAGTCGAAGGCACCTTTTATGTCAATAACACGACAACGGTGGGTCTCCAATAAAAATAGAGGTGCTCCAACACTTGACGCTAGTTGAAGATGTGGTCGATGCAGCCCCGACCTCGACGAAATCCGGCTTGCTCTTCACGAATCTGACTTTCAGGAGGGCCAGTCAGTCTGCGGAGAATGACAGGGGTAAGCAATTTAGAGGCAATCGAAATAAGACTGATCCCTCCATGATTGCCGCATTCCAAACAGGAATTTCCCTTGAAAATTGGGACAATGGCAGAGCGGTTCCAGTCTGTTGGGACTGTCTCCTGCTCCCAAAGATTTACAAGCAACTCATGTAAATCATCTACTAGAGCAGGTCCTCCGAATTTGAAGAGGGCTGGGGGAATTTTATCTGCCTCTGCGGCCTTATGCAATTTCAACAGCCTGATCTCACGTTTGACTTCTGCGCGTGAGGGCGGATCCAAGGAGACGGCCCAAGGAGAAGGACGCTCAATGCCCGAAGAAGAAAGCGATAACTCAGGTTGGTTAAATTGCATAGCAAAGTATTCATCCCAACGCTCCAAGCGTTTTGACAGGCCGTGGATCAGCTGCCCACTCTCGTCGCGTACGGTCTCGCTAACACCAGGTCTCCTGCTGCCTGTTTCCCGTACCAGACGGTATAACTTACGAGGATTACCAACGGCAAATGCTGTTTCCATCTCAGAGGCACGATGAGACCACCAGGTTTTGCAGTCCTTCTTTAGACTGGCACGTAGTTTTGCTCTGAGATTTTTGCGAGTCTCATTGTATTCGCTTCCAGTCGGAATACGTCGGCGAGCATCAATAATTTCTAGAGACTCTGTAGAGACCCAATATCCGGTTTGGCAATTTGCTTCGCCACATGAAGACATGCCTGCTAACCGAAAAGTTTGACGAATATGCAACCAGTGAACTTCAACGGTGTTTAGTGGGCGCTTACTCAGCCCAGATGTCAGCGCACTTCAGGACACATTCAGAACATCTGGCTTCGCCAGCTGGCTAGTGTCAATCCGTTCACAACGACGTCGCGGACGTCCACCGAAACGCACTCGGAGTTCGGCACAGATAAGTGCATGGTCAGAGTCCACGCTCGTGCTCCAAATCGAGAGACAGTTTTGGACACAGCCTCTCAAGCGGTAACTGATCGCGATATGACTGATTTACGTCCATGGCTGGCCCGAGGCTAGTGGCCGCCAAGTCACGCTTCTGCGGGTGCTGTATCAATAGTTAGTGCTCGCGAGAAAGAGGCGAGCATCTTCACACAGCTGTAACAATGGCTCACCGTTATCATTACGGGAGCCTACACCATGTTGGCCACCCAGATGAAGCTCATCAGAGGACAATCCACCATCCATCAGTACATGCAGTACACGTTGTTGTCCACCCTGGCTCGTCCCACTGAATCCACCCAGCGAAGCGGAAGTCTGCCTAGAGATTCGACGCTTAATGCGCTTCAAGGTTGCCGGCCTAGACGGACTTCCTCCGAAGCTATTCAAATACGGCGGTGTGGCGATCATTAACTAGCTGACCGCGCTGTTCGCAAAAATTTGGCATGAAGAGAAAGTGTCTTCCTCTTGGGGCGAATCAGTTCCTGTCCCGATTTTCAAGAAAGACGCTCGCACTTCATGTGCAAATCATCGCAGCATTAGTCTTATTTCGGTTGCCTCTAAGCTATTGACATCCATTCTGCATCGCAGACTATCCCCATTACGTGAATCATCCTACCGTGAAGAACAAGCTGCTTTCCGTCTCGACCGCGTGTGCGTGGATCAAATTTTCAGGCTCCGCCAGTTCCTCGAACATCGCCACATTTATCACAGGCCCACTATCATTGCATTCCTAGACATACGTGCCGCTTTTGACTCCGTCGATGGACCTGCTTTATGGCGTTGCTTGCTAAATAACGGGGTGCCAGAAAAATATACCACCATCTTACGAGCGCTTTACCTTCATACCTCCGGCAGAGTGAGGGTCTATGGCAAGCTTTCCTCGCAACTCGCTGTCAATAGCGGTGTGCGACAGGGCTGCCCTATGTCCCCATTCCTATTCAACTTCGCAATCGAAGACGTTCTGTCGAATGCTCTAGAAGGTTTCCAACATTTTGGCCTAGAACTTCTACCGGGCGAGCGCGCGACCGACTTAGATTATCCTGGTGATATCGCCTTACTTGGTGACGATCCTCAGGGTATGCAACTCATTCTGGATCGTTTGGCAGTTGAAGCATCTAAGGATGGCATGAGCTTCGCCCCATCGAAGTGCAAAGTACTGCTCAAGGATTGGCTTTCACCTGATCCCGTGCTCACTCTCGAAGGTGCACAACCTGAACAAGTATATAGTTTCGTCTACATAAAGAGCTGTGTTTCTGCTGATAGCACTATCAACAAAAACTTTCTCTTCCTATCGCTAAAACTAGATCAGCATTTGTTGATCTGAGGCACTTGTGGCGTCGTCGCGACGTCTCATTCTCAGCGTATCAGTTCCCTCAGTATTGCTGTATGGGTGCGAGTCCTGGCCGATTCGCGTGGAAGAAATGCGTCGTCTTTCTGCGTTCGATCACGGTTGCTTAAAGTGGATCGCTCGTGTTTGGTGGCAACATCGAGTTAATAGTAATGACGTTCGACGTCGCATCTTGGGGAATGCGAGTATTCCCTTCAACAACCTGGTTTTGTTGCGCCAGTTACGATGGCTCGGTCACGTCCTACGCATGGCACCTGAGCGTCTAACGCGTCGAGCTCTATTCGCTCGTCAAGGACCTGGCTGCAAGCGACCGTATAGTGGTCAGTCTTCCACTTGGCGGCAGCACATGAAATCGCTGAGGTCGTGTCTACCGTCTGTTAGATCCGCACGTCTTCCGCGATGGGGACCGAAAGATGAAGAGTGTCAATGGCTAAGCACTCTTGAAGACATGGACCGCAACCGGAATAAGTGGAAGAATTGTGTACAGTATTGTATTGATTCCCATGTTAAATACTACAAATATTGAAAATGACAAAAAAGAGCGAAATCAGCGTGCGAAAACAAAATACAAAGGATTTGTCCTACCTTTTCACAAAATGTTCCATTCCTCCCTGCGGCATATTAGCTGAAGTATGTTGCTCACCTTCAACTAGCATGCCACGATGGTATGACGCAGTGTATTCCACTTATCTGCTAATCTCCATGTCTTTGTTGCCCCATGTCCACTTGCAACGCTGTTGAAATTACATGGTATGGTGGCATCCGTATCCGGATTTGTCTGTAAATGTGGCCTACATGGGGACAGCCACAGGACGCCTGCGCCCCAAAAGGGGACAATGGGTGGCTTGCGATGCGCCACCCACAATCCCACCCACACACCCCATATCCGGTGTAAACCCGAAGGAATAAGACCAAGAGGCATGTGGATGGGAGCGACGTTTCATCAACGGAGCCGGCCCACACTCCTTCAACAACCAGAACAGAAGCATTCCGGCCTAATTGGGAAATCATGCACACCAGACGTACACATGGCGGTGGCTGGATCGTAGCCCGTTCCACACAGGATGGAACCACTCTTTAAGTCTAGCACCGTCACGAGGACGGTGCACTCCGTCCCCTCCAGGGACGACCAACTGTCTCCTGGAGCCAGTATGGACGAGGGAGTGGGTAATAGACAGATAGGCACCTTGTCAAAATTCCCAGCACGCTCATCCACACCGGGGAGCTCAAACAACATCTACTTCTGAAATGCAAGATTACTCAGCACACAGACAAACGTGCCACATACGTCGCCTTATTGGCCTGGATTAGTAAATCGAATAGGAGCGTAAGCATCATGCTTCCATTCCGCGTGCAATAGTACCTCCTCCTGCACCTGAGCAACCGCCCTTTGATCAGTCTACGGGGTCCGCATCGATCAGATTTGCCTTGGATTCGCAACACCTGAAATCAATATGTGTTTGTCATAAACTCTGCTTCTTCATATTCTGGTAATGTTATTTTGGGTTTGCTCGAGTGCCATTTCCTTGCACTATGTTAGCCGTACAAATGCGGTATGAGTATCCTCGTCGAATTCATTCGGTATACATATATAAAATGATTGGCCTCATCCGTATCTAATGGCAGTTCGAATACAACATATGCACATGCGTTTATGCAAACGTAAGCGTGAGCTGTCACAAACTGGATAGAGACAACTGGACAATATGATCAATGGTACGACAACCGTGTATGGGTTTGTTTTGGAGGTCAACCTAACAGCCACTTTCGCAGGCATGAAAAAGGGGTCCCGAATACGAACCGTTGATGTTTTCTTCAACCTTTAGACGTGACCGCCTTAAATCGTGGGCATCCATATTTTGAAGGAACCAGATATAGCAACAGTGAGGCAATTGCTAGGTAGAAAGATAACTAAACTACTGGTACAGTGAAATAGTGTGCATTTAAGTGTTGCCCTCTACATGTACAGTCTGATTTGAGTAGCTGATGGGGGAGATGATCCCACAGCATGCAAATGCGATGCATTGTCCACTTCTGGCTATCTGTGTCTCCGACCGGTTCGGTCATCTGCTGCCTGAGGTATGTGCACCTATTCAAAGAACGATTGATGCGCACCCTTTGGTATTGACAGGTGACATCAAATAAGTCCATGTGCCCACTGTCAAACATGCGACTTTTCAAAGAGTGTTCGTAATTTTTGTGTAAATGTCCAACTACTCAACCGTTTGTACCTACCATCGTGTACTCTATTGTGGCCATAAGCTATTTGCTAACGATATATATCGTACGTCTCAGGTGCAGCCATTTGGTGCTCATAAAATGATTTTCGCCATGCCTCGATTCCTTTCCGATGTAATATACTTACACACTGACGTAATATTCCCGTTATTTTCAACCTTTCATTTAGTCCATCCAAAAGATTGTCCATGTGCAATACAACTTCTGATACGCGTCTTTGCGCGTCGGCCTTCCATCCGTTTAGTAAGTGTGTTTTCTTAATCCTCGGTTTATAAGATTGCGTACGTACATACATTTCTACACACCTGGTGCAGTGCGTTATAAAACAGGTGAGAAACGAAAGAGACTTAGGGGTCATCGTGCAAGAAGGTCTGGGTAATTTGCACCAATGTTCAAATGCAGCTAACATAGCGAACTTAAACTTGAGGCTTTTGAGGCGAGCGCTCGGTACCTTCGAGCGGCAACTCGTGCCATTATTGATTAACGCCTACATTCGTCCCCACCTCGAGTATGCGGTGCAGGCATGGCGTCCGTGGTTAAAACGGGACATTCGTCTCCTGGAGCAACCACAAAGAAGAGCCACTAAGGCAACACGTGGTCTATCGGGCCTTAGTTATGAACTGCGCCTTCGTTCGATCGGTCTGTACTCCTTAGAGTACCGACGACTTCGCGGTGATCTGATCCTCACTTACCGGATACTAAGAGAAGAGGACCATCCATGTAGGTCGCTGTTAACATTATCTGCCGACAAATGATGCCGAGGCCATGCACTAAAACTTGTGACTCAATATTCCCGTTAAGATTGTAGAAAATTTTTTTAGTCTCTTAGTGTCTGTCCGCACTGGAACACACTGCCATCGCATGTGGTGAACGCACCAAACATCTAGACATTCGAAATACTATTGGACTTGCACTTACATGATACACATTATATAACAGTATGACAAACTGCAGTGTCTAACTTACTGATATTTTTGTGTCACACCTGAAACTTTTGTTCTCTTCCATTTGCCATCATGTGGGTCTTGTAAAGTTATGGCTTTTTATCCCACCCTACACTATTGAACTATTGAACCTTTGAGACCTGTACTATCCATGTTTAACTCACTATACCACAAGTTTGCACGTTGCCTTGTTGATCTGCTTACACCAATGAGACGAATAATGACAAAGTATACTGTGAAGGATACATTCGATCTGATTAACTGTGTGCAAAACATGAATATTGCTGACAATTTAACGTGTTCAATGGACGTACTGTCTTTGTTCACTAACATCCCGTTACTAGAAATAGTGAATTTCTTTTGTAATTGTATCATGAGTAATAACGTAGTGTTAACGATACCCGTGGAATATCTTAGGGAATTGCTGCTGCTATGCACGGAAATGTGCATTTCTTATTTGAAGACAAACCCTACCGACAAGTGTATGGTTTAGCCATTGGAAGTCCTCTTGGCCCGGTATTGGCTCACATCTTCATGACGATGGTTGAAACGAGATTCGAGCCGCACGTCAATCAAATGTATTTATAGGCGATACGTAGATGACACACTAGTGATCGCCTCAAGTTGAGACGCTGTTCTTTCTTTTCCCAATGGGCTCGATAACACACATCCAAAGACCCATTTTACCTGTGAACTGTAGGATAACAATTGTCCTCCATTTTTGGATGTGTTGTTGACCAGACGAGAAGACGGCTCCATAAAGCTTTCTATTCACAGGAAAGGTACATGGACAGGACTGTATAAACATTTCAATAGCTTCGTCCTTATCCAATACAAGCGGTGCTTAGTCAAAACGCTGTTTATTCGAGCCCGCAGAATATGCGCTGACGACTGTTTGGTATCGTAATTGCTGTTTATCACACAGACGCTACGGGCCGACGGATATCCAGAGGCGTTTATTTGTTTCCACAGTCTACCTAAGGAAAACGGGCCGAGGGTACTTACTGTGTCCAAACTGTCAGTCTACCTTCAATTACCTTCCAAAGGTGATATTGTGGCCGCCCAACTTAAAATACGTTTGCGTACAGCGATTCGTCGGAATTCAATGCTGCCAAATTCTGCCCCATTTGGGAGACCAGAAAGTTGCCTATGCCTCCAGTGAAGCCTACTTAACCCACCTCCGCCACAACCCATTGTATTTACCAATTGGTTGGTAACTGCTTTAGTAATTACATTGGCAGAACAGATTGGCGCTTGGGTAAGCGCATTGGAGAGCATATCCCAAAACGGATTGCTAAAATATCGACACAACCAGCAGTCGAACGAGAAAAGGTATCTAAGCTGCCGGCATCATCGATCGCCAGATATGTACTCGAATCAGGCCATCAGGTTGACCCTAGGTCAACATTTTCAGTTATCTATCGAAATCACAACCCCAAAGTATTGAGGTTTGCCGAAACGGTGGCACTTAACCGGCATCGCCCTATCCTTTGTGTACAAAAACAATTAACAGTCTCCCTGAAGCTTGCTTGGGGCTCGTGACTCTAAGATCAAGCTCGTTGATCTGTTATTCTTGCGTCTGCGTAATTTTCTTTTGTGATCAGTTTCAAATCTTCGATTGTTCTGTCACTTGATTCATATTTATCTTGCTAGTTTGCTAGTTAGTAGATAATACGAAATGGTTCCATCTCGCAATACCAGTCTTTTCACTGTCTTATTTAGAATGATAAAAGGAACTTAGTGCTTTAAATTAAATATTGTGATTCAGTTGCACAGAAAGACGCTTGGTGGCCGGTTTGGTTTCCTGAGTGAACATTGTTTTTTGCTCAGTCTTTGGTGTTCTCAACACCGTTAGTGGGTGGAACTGTAGTGCGGCTCCGACACAACAATTTTCAAGGCATGTTCAATCACAATTACATTAGAATTATTCACTCAAAACAAGCTAATACGTAAACGTTTAACAAACACCCTCAGCGGGCCGGGTTACAATTAGCAAAAGCCGACCACTCCACGGCGATACAAAGGTTAGTGCCTACTGCCGTAGAGTGCAATGACTCGCTATACCCCCATATTTCACGAGACCAGCTGTCTGCAGTGTAATCCCTTCGTAACAAAATATTACATGTCTGCGTACTTGCGGAACCAGGAGGAAAGTAACATAATTCACCGTTTAACATATCCTTTGAAAGGAAATTGCATGGCTGCAGGCAAACATCTATCACATGCCTCCTTCATCCCTCCATTGGTGATTATATCATTCCACTCGGGAGCTGTCCTGTCTACCACGATCAGATTTGAACTGTGTGGTTCGTATGGGGGCGAATTGTTTGGAATAAGATTGCCTTCTACCGCAAGTTCAAATTAGACCTGTGGATCCGTCACAAAAGTGCTATTTCATCGAATAAATAAATAAGTTACGTGTAGTGATTGGTATCCATTCTGCTGCGACGGAGATCGTTCCGCTCCTTATGTTACGGACAACTTGACTTCGAGGTCGAACGGTAGCTTCTACTGCGTCTTCAACTATCTAACCGAACTAGACTGAATACACACCAACACGAGGCAACCCATCTGCGCCTCTTGTTTAGAGCAAAATTTTAGTACCAAGCCAAAATTGGGCACACTTGTCCTGCGTGCATCAGTTGCGACCTAGCCTCAGACAACTCCACTGCACAATTACAAAAGGGGCTTGACTACATTTCAGGCATATACCAAGAACACTGAGCGCACGCATTTCCCTTCTTTCAAGGAATGTGCGCAATACAAAGGATGCCTCAGACAGCATCAACGTACAGTGAGGGCGCGCGGCGCACCGTGCAAGGGAAGAGCTCCGTTTAGTAAAGTCTCAATAAAGGGAGGATGATCGCAGCCAGTTTCCAAAACACACAGTCGTCCACATGCCCGGAAAAGCACTAGACTGCAGTTTCAGCTTATTGGGCATCATCATTATTGCGCATTCATCGGATCCATCAGGATTCGAACCCATGACCACCAGCGGCTTGAACCGCCAGTCAGCAGCTTATGACACTGGGCCACGGGCGACAGCTTCGGACGGTCATGATTTACAAGCTAACTGCGATATAGCGCGTCTTATCCTCCACTGCCATGCAAGTTACGAACGTTGCAGAGGACGAGTTTGGCCCCGAAAGACACGACGTCCACTAACAGTAGCTATGTACTACATAACATTTAGAAAATGTCAGGGAGGTTTTATTGATGTATTAGTGTTTGCAGGATAAGAGGCGCTATATCGCGGTTTGCTTGTAACTCATGACGGTCCGAAGCTGTCCCCCGAGGCCCAGTGGCATAAGCTGCTGACTGGCTGTTCAAGCCGCTGCTAGTTATGGGTTCGAATCCTAATGGATCCGATGGATGCGCAATACTGACGATGCCCAATAGGCTGAAACTGAAGTCTTGTGCTTTTCCGGGCATGTGGACGACTGTGTGATTTGGAAACTGGCTGCGATGATCCTCCCTTAATTACATCAAAATCCCCTACTCATGAGTACATCAAAATATATCCACCCTGACAGTTTCTAAATGCTATGTTGCACATAGCTACTGTTAGTGGACGTCGTGTCTTTCGGGGCCACCCTCTCCTCTGCATCGTTCGTAACTCGAATGGCTGTGGAAGATAATACGCGCTCTATCGCATTTGGCTTTTAAATCAAGACGGTCCGAAGCTGTCCGCCGTGGCCCAGTCGCATAATCTTCTGACATTCGTTTCAAGCCGCTGGTGGTCTTGTGTTCCAATCCTGATGGATCCGATGGATGCGCACTACTGAGGATTCCCAATACGTTGAAACTGCAGTCTAGTGATTTTCCGGGCATGTGGACTACTATGTGATTTGGAAACTGGCTGCGATGATCCTCCCTTAATTACATCAAAATCCCCTACTCATGGGTACATCAAATCTCGATTGTCGTCCATTTTATTTGGACCACGCTAGTCTCGCAGATGTCTCACAATTTTCCTACCCACCTCCGAAAGCGTAAGTATTCTACGCCTAGCTTTTTTCAGTCTCTACTCTATACCGAATTCCATTGGCTGGTGGCCACGGCCCCCGTAGTTCTACATGGATGCAGGTGTGTTAATTATCGGATTATAGCCTTTGCATTACGGAGGAAATCTTCTGCGCTAAGCATGGTAGCTTCTGCGTTAAGGATGTAAATGATTGCGTTAAGGATATTAGCATGTGAGTAATGGTATAGACAAATTCCCTGGCAGCGATCACAAGATGGTCTAAATCTCCTTCAATAGCAATTTCTGATCCCACCCCGACTAAAGCTGCAGTCCTCTGTGGATCATACAATTCCACACACCTGGAATCTTTTTCAGCCCTTTTGAGATCTTTGCAATGAGAAGATTTATACCTGACGAATGATCCGCACGTTGCTGCTGGTGAGTTCTACAGGAATATAGTGATTTGTCTAGACGCTCTAGTGCCAATAAAGTATCGGCGTCTTCCCAGTAAAACAACTCAGTCGCCACCCCTGAATATTTTGCATGCAAACTCACACGGTTACGAAATTGCTATTTGCAAACGAATGACTTCTCCCTAGTCTTGCAGCAGGAAACAGTTATCGCCGAACTTGGAAAACTTCGGCTTATCAGGGGAATGAATGCTGAAAAACACGTGCTCAATATGCATGTTAAAATCCTAGAACACATCAAGCTGATACAAAGTAGAAACAAGAGTACGGAAACCCCAATCATCTTGATTTATGGTAACCAAATAACTAGCAATCCGACTATAAGAAACAGCGGATTTAACAATTACTTTTGTGGTTAGGCTGGCTTTTGTGACTAACCTTAAACTTGTGGCATCCGCTCACTTGGAGAAGGCCGAGTCCAAACTTCTGAGTTTACTGGAAACTCACGCACGCCTACTCCATGTGGTAGAGGATATATCTTTGTGTTGTCGTTTTGTGTTCGCTAACTTTTGCAAATTACTTTTGTTTTAACTTTAACGCCACTACTGAGGTTAGCTCGCAAATCCTACCTCTGGTTACTGATGACAAACTCTGCACAGTTGCCTTTGAACTCCGTGATATAAATCGACTTATTTCTTCTACTAAATTTTCATGGTATGCTGGATCTGACAATTTAGCACCAACACTGATAAAAAACGGTGGATCCGACCTCCCTGTACTGCATCTGAATCTTTTTACTCTATCTATGAAAGCCGGTACTGTGCCATCACAGTGGAAGAAGGTTGTACTCATTCCTCGCTACAAGTCAAGCTCTGCTCATGAAACGAACAACTACGGCCCAGTAAGTCATATTTCTATACTCTCTAAAATGATGGAACCTCTCAAAAAGTCCAAAACTATTGACTTCATGATAACGCGAAATCTTATCAACACCTCACAACGTGGTTTCCTAAGTGTTCCATCCTGCATTACATTTCAGATCGACTTTCTCAATCTCTTGACTAGTGCGCTGATTGGCGGTTCAGCAACAATAGTCTTCTACCTCGATATGCACAAGGCATCTGATCATGTCTCGCATAACTACCTCTTATCCAAACTAAATGCACATGGCATAGGCAACCGTATGCTTTCATGATTTGATTCGTACCTCACAAATAGAACCCAGGTTGTTCAGATTCAACACGAAACAAGCACGCCAAAGCCTGTTACCAGCGGCGTGATACAAAGTAGTGTTCTGAGGCCCTTTTTATTCCTACTATAGGTAAACGATATTTTTGACATCATCTACCTCCGGCAAACCTTTCCTATTTGCCGATGCCATAAAAATTGTTCACACTATTAATCCAACTGAGGTCAGTATTATGATAAGCGAAATCCAGTGTGACTTAAGTGCGCTCGGCTCATGGAGCTCCAAATTAATGATGATGATATTCTCTGCTGATGAATGCCACGTAGTATCCTACAGACGTGACATCATAACACGTTCGCTTACTATTGATGGTGAACCATTGTCTCACTGCCACACTATCCGTGACCTAGGGATCCACTAGTTAAACATCCTTAACTTTACCGAACACGCCGCACATACTGCAACTCAAGCCCGTCTGAGCATTGGGCTTCTGTTCAAAACATTCAACCTGAAAGAATCAATTAACACTATGTATAAAATAAAAACACATCAAATGCTTGATTAATGCTCCATCATCTGCTGTAATTCTAGAGTGAGCGATTGTATGGCAATAAAACGTGTACAGCGATCATTCACTAACCGTCTACTAGGCTAATCCACCACCCTATCTTAAATGGATCGTTGCATTCCCTTATAAAGATCCACTGTGGTTGAGAAGAATGGAAATTAACCATTTCGTCTTTGTTGATAAAATTACCTAAAAAGTACACTCCTCAAACCCAATGGTACTACGAGCAGTATTGTCCATGTATCACACTCGAAATAATAACAACAAAGTAAACGTGAAGAGAGCACGAACAAAACTGTCCGACAACCTTCCCTTAACCGACACTCCATACTATGGAACAGACTTCCATCTGGGATACGTGAAATCCAGTCAGGGACTAAGTTCCGACACGCTATACATTCTTTTCTAAACGTAGAAACAGCGGTTGGTTTACTGCGACCTATCGTGACAAATGAATCCCCGTAGGAAATTGGTTCAAGATGGATATAGCCTCAATGCCTGGATAATTTTCTTTCTGTTGTTGCCAGACCTTGCTACCCTACTCATGCCCATCAGTAGATAAAAATTTTGTCTAAAGAAAACATATTCTGAAAACCATGAATTTTACGCTTATTAAAGCTGAAATATGTCCTAGGACTTCTCGCTAGGAAACTGCCTCATTTTGGTTCTGCAATACTAATCATTTTCTACTTTTTCCTGGAGCCCACCCTTTACGCCCGTGCTGCAATTCTTCATGCTTCTCGAAAACGACATCGATATTATCTCCCTTTTGACTGGTTTTCTCTGAGGGCCCTATCTGAAAACCTACCAGGTTCATCCATGTTTACGATCCCTCTGAATGCTTACCTCCTTCAAAATCAACTTCTCCTCTTACTGAATGCAGCTAAACTGTTGGAACGACAGTAAACTTGCTCTACACTGCATACAGTTTGCTCTGTTTGCCTGGAGGAAATATTTTGTGCACCTACGTCATATCTCAGGGTCATAAAAATTGATTGCACATCACCAGTCTCCCAAATTGAATCTCCTACAACTGTTAGAGCCATGTCAATTATTTCCTCTGAAAATTCCTTTTAAAATCCAGGTACATTTCTGAGGGTTTATGTCTCTAGTGCTAATTAGTACAATCTGTATCGGACAACTACGACAAAAGCCGAGCATCTTCTCATTACCGTTCCTTCATCCCTTTTCTTTTTATTTATTTCTCTCCTACCACTGCTGGCTACGACTGAGCCGATCTCCTGAGGTGATGGATAAGTGCTTCCAAAAATGTAGTATACCCATGAAACGCGAGTTGTTACGAACTCACTGGCGAATATTAAAAGTGCTTGACTCGAATTAGCTACATGACGGCTGTATGATGGGGAGAGCTTAACAACTTAACAAGGCCCCCACATAAATTTATACATATTTATGTACAGTGTGTCATCATGATGATGACAAAATGGTATATGACAACAGCCAACAAGCAAAAAACGAGTCAAAAAAGTACATTGGCAGCTTAGATTAAGCCACAACATTCCCTCGCAAGATGAGATGTGTAAGTTAATTGTGGAAGCAGCTCTCCTGGAGACGGTTCCATGTATGGGTCGTATTATTTCACTTGACCTGACGACTATAACATATCTTGTTCCTACACTCAACTTCTCCATATTTTACTACTTTTAAATGATTGAGCACCGCAAACACTTAAAGGAGAACATAACAGATCTTGAAAAACCCCTCCACCATGGAAATTCACTGTACCAATTGATCAGGCTGGTATTTTGCCCGTCTCGCATGTCGTGAAATATACCGTTTATCTGGTTGTTTAAGCCTCGTTTTCGTAGATTAGGGCGCCTCTCATTGTAACCTTTCAAACGGAGGGAAACTCCTTTCTGTCACTACAGATGTCGCAGACTCAAGAACGCTGGTTGGTCATTTGCAATGCGTAAAATGATTTCAGTTGCTATGCGTCCATCTTTGTTATGCAGCTACGAATGTAGGTGATGTGGTCAACTACTTTGAGTTCCTCGCCATCAAGGGCCAAGGAGTCATTGGGTGGTTGTTGATCCAGTAACAGAGCTTCGCAATTTTAATTTGCGAAGCGCATGCCAATACTGGGAACACTCTAGAGGACACAGATGTACACGCGGACACAGATGCAAACTTATCACGCGGGCTGTGAAGCGAGTTCCCCACCCACTGTGCTTCGAAAGGAGAGTGGTAAAAATTTGGAACAGTTTGCCTGAACATGTGATGGAGGCAACATCTGTGCAGCAGTTCAAAAGGTTGTTAGATTTACATTTTACCTCCATTCGACTACAAGAAAGCTTGCGCACTTACGTTAACACGTAATATTTGTAAGTCCTGCAATACCGTGAGTCAGATATTTTAAACGTTACATGAGAAGGATACCGATATTCACGACTGACAATTTTTATAACTTTTTCACCAAATATGGAAAGTTGTACATAAATAATTTCTACTTGCTATATCATACTGTATTCAGAGTTGATAGCGCTGCCCTAACATCATCATAAAATGGGACAATATCATACGCGTAATCAAGAGCAACAGGGTTTTCCCCAAGCAGCACCACAACACTTGGAACATGAGGCTTTGCAAGGAAACCCTTAATGACATAAATGGGGAAATCGGGCGGTAATGAAGTACGCCACATGTTGTCGGAAAGACATCCGAGTGATCACCGTAGACCCTGACGCGACCTGTCATGCTCGAGTATAGAACAGGTAAAACGTTCATATCTTTCATGGGAACACCTTTGTGCGCAGTTATTTCAAACAGATTGTATGGGTCGGCTGAGTAGAAAGCAATCTTGGAATCGTGAAACACAGCTATCGTCAGCTTGTGGTATATGTGTCGCTGCGCTAGCACCTGCCGCAGAGTGAATTTGTAGTCTACACCGCCTCGTCTTTGGTGCAAGACAGCCTGCTCTTCCCTAATCCGTGATTCTCATTCCGCAGTGAGGTGACAAAAAAGAATGGAGGCCAGTAAGTTTGGCACAACTGACGTTAGGCTAATACCGCAGTGATTAGCAGTAGATACGATTGCCCTTCTTGTATATCGCCGCTATAATTAGTTCACTCCAGTTAGATGGGGTGTCCTCTGCCTAGCAGACCTGTTCGAACAGTTAGGTCAGTGCGTTGCAGAGGAACTCAGCACCATCCTTATTAGTGCATACGGTAGGGAATCCAGACTGGCAGCACGAACACAATTGTGGGCTGCGATCGCGTTTGGGACCTCAGTCTCTGACGGAGTCCCTAAACTAACGGACTATGACAGTCTGAAAAACTTGAGTGCAAAGAGGTTCAGAAGCACATGAAAACTGAACTGCTCCCAAAAACGCTCCTCCGGACTAGTTATTCTGAACCAGGTTACACGCGCTGTCTCTGATTGTCTCATTGACGCCTGGTTCCTTGGGACTTTTATTTATTTATTTACAATGCCTCGCAAAATCCTGCTTGGAGCGTAATGAAATTAAGTTGGTTTGAGCCGCCAGAACAGCGTGCTTTCCAGTTTTTACGTGTGTCAGGCGGTTCAGCATAAGCAAATACTTATGGACACACAGAAGTGGCCGCCAAGGTTTTATCTCGGATTTCATCTTAGTCATGCTCGTCAGTTACATGTGGCTGCTTGATCATTGTGCCCACCATCATCTGGCAGTCTGCCGCATGGAATAATGGACTGCTACGATTGAAGAACAATGCGTCAATTGTGTGCTCGTGTGAGGAATACGCGGCTGAAAACAAACAGCAAGTGTAGTTATGATTTCTCCCTCAATGCACGTGGTCATCAAGAGAGTCCTGTAAATGGCCAACAGCTGATAGGCATTTTACGTCTTCAGAAACAGAATCGTAGCCAGGCACTTCTACTGAGTGAACCCATTCTACTGAACCCACTGTACTGAGTGAATTAAGTGAAGTCAGCAAGATTTAGTAAAACCTGTTGTCGTTTTAAATTTATCTAAAGCTGTTTGAAGCCAACAAGCTCACCTATAAGATTGTCTGTCAGACCTACACCATCCTCGAATGCATCTACGGATATGCAGGCAGTGTTACGATGGACCACTTAGGTCAAGAAGTTGCGGTTGATGAACGGTTATTTTGTCTCACGTTGACCCAGTGCTCCTTAGGATATTCAAGCTAATATCTTCTTCCGAGACAGCTGCAATGTGTTAATGGGTGAGATTTAATCTTTCTTGTTGGACATTTGAGGGTCTCGGCCTACCCGCCTACTTTAATTAAGGGCGAGATAAACCAATATAATGCCTTAGTTCTGTTCACAAACTGCAGTCAACTAACACTTATCACTTTCATTCCAGCTGTATTGCTCAGCAAGCATCATGCGTATCTGTACACCTCGATGGTAGATTGATGTACAATACAACGGAAGTCTGACACGACCTCAGAGGTTCTTATGGACCAAACGCTGCAGTCGAGTAGAAACCCATGACTGTTGGTTGACAAAGGGTGATCTTTGACCATGTAGTTCATTTCCAACCGATTTCGTAGCGGGCTTTCAAACTGCTCCACAAAACAATCACTGTGTGGACGAAATGGATACAAATCCCTACTTTTTATGAATGCCACCAAGCACAGTAACTGGAGGACAGGTCAACGGGTGCGAACAATAATTTTAGGCTCAATATCCAACAGTCCAAAATGCAACAAAGTATAGAAACTAGCTATAGAGCGAATGAAATAAGGTGTTCATGTTCCCACGCTGTGGAATGTTTCGATAAAAGATGATGTGACACACTGTGGTGAATTAATATCGACGACACGTATTCGCTCTTCGAACCGATATGCAGATTCAACCACTGCTTCCTCTGCCAAGTTACCTGCTATGCATACTTGATGGCCCAAACCTGGTATCGTCAATTTACGATACCCACTTGGCTCAGAGATTGTGCTTGGCCGCTTATTAGCTGACAAGGTTATGGGACAAACTTGCCCCACTTCCGGATATCAATACGCCGCGTTATTGGAGATGATCAGTATAACCTAAAGTTAGCGTATTCAATCAAACAAGCAGCATTCAGCACAATCAATGAGCTTGTTTTCAACTCAGATGACCAATTCTCTTACTCAATGTTTTCATTTTTAGTCAAAAGAATGGTTTTAGCCAGATCTATGTTCAGGCAATCATTCACGCCACAGATCTGATCAAAATTTGCGAACGCTTTGTGCTATGAAGCATAATGTATTTCAAACGCATTGAAGGATGGGCGTTTCGCTAGGATAGTGGGAAACACATGAGCTATTTTGCTGACGATTCCACTGCGAAAATATTTTGAATCTTGGTTTTCTGGTGCTGTTATTTGCGGCCTAGCATTATCATGTAGGGGTGATCGGAAGAAGAACCATATTGAACCGGTTCTGTGGGCATCGCATCGGTCATAAAATATATCAGAGAGAAAATTTGACAACTGCTTTTCAACACACTAACTTAGCGAAGAGACAAATCGTGTCGTGCTGAACGGATGTGGCGAAACCTCGTTGTGTTGGCAGCGGTGATACAGAGCGTGCGTGCACACCAACATGAAGATTTGGCCGGATGATTTATTAGGTGCAAAATATCGCACATCTGGAGAAACGGAAACTTGTGCCTGGACAAGTTCGACAGGATTCCGAGCCCGTCAACATAATTCGTAAACAGTGATTTGTGTTTAGCAACCGAAAAATGTTTCCGAAAAAATTCCATTGAATTTAGTGAGAGAAGGAACGCATGGATTTGGCCGCACTCACCGTGCTATTCAAATGCCGCTATTCCACTGATCGTGCGTCAATAAAATCCCGTGTTTTGGAGTCGGAAATTTTAGTATGCGCTAATAAAACTGTTAATTGGAGAAATTTAAGAATTAAACGCACATTTCGCACAATTTGCCCTTAAGTAGATAAAATTGGATTAGTCTTCGTGAAACTGGGTTATAATACTTTTTGAAGTTGTTTTAACCCCTTTTAGCAGAATTTGTTTTCTGACGTGTTGAAAAAATGACTAACATGAAATGCTAATTTCGATGACGACAGTTACTTTGATTGGAAAACATATTGTAGACAAAAATAGGCAAAATAGCTACTGAAAACGTTTCTCGTCTTAGCCGTATAATTGTTTTATTGATGCGGCAATTGGTCCTTTCCTTCTATCCACCATCCAAGACACAACAAATATTTCATAACCATCAAGGAAAGTCAACTAACAAGATATTGCGTTACTCGTGAAATTCCATACTGCAGTTCTTCTTGCTGAGACACAGGTGCGCAATGCACTTTATCCACTTGATCACCGTCTGGCCCTGACAATTTGGGATTTCGCATCGTTGCCATGAACTATCAACCACTGGCCAGTGACCTGAGAACCTGACCGGATTTCCAATGATGGAATAGATCTAGATGGACCTCTGCATTTCGTTACTTTGAACTCCGTTTTAGTTCATGATGAAAGCCATCACATCTTTCTCTTCGACATTTCTTTGCCATGTAAGAGGAGTGCCTCTGCCATTGATAATCTGAATGCAAGCAAGTCTTTCCGTTTCTGTAGAAGCACAGCCATTGAGTAGCAATCACATCGATAGAGTAACCAACTGTTTACTGATACCATGTCGACAAAATGGAAAAAAATCCTGTGGTATTATTTTTGGGACTGACAATTAGCAATCAGTGCACCTAGAGCATCAACGATGTCCATGAACTTATTACACAGTGATGACGACTGGACACTCCACAAATACATCTGCTTTCAATTCTCTATTCTATTTTTGAATATCAAACACTGGTTTAGCAATGATATAAGTGATGACAACAACAACTACTAGGTTGTCAACCCATTTGACAACTTTGCTTCTACAATGTCAAACATTACCCACTATTATTCAAATATCCCTCTGCCCTCATTCTTCGTGTCCGCGTCTTCACTGCAAATTCACCCTTGTTGGCGATTTTGCTGTGTTATCTCGAGCGCTGGTAATCCCCTCTCCGCAAGAGCATCAAAGATACGCAATAGAGAAAAGAAGTTATCAACATCTAGTAGAGTGTTGATATTGGCTCGAATAACTTGTGCAAGTTGTATAACAGTGCTTCCAATTGTACCGTTTTAAGATTCAGCAGGACCAGAAACAATTTTCCCTGTGAATATATCAAATGAATGCACAAGTTATTTTGTATCGCAATGTACATAGAGCTTGTATCCCCGTTTGAATAGTTTCTTGGGAATATATTGCTTCAGGCTCGATCTCCCTTTGAATGCGACCATTTGCTCGTCAACCGCTAACATTTGGTCCTGATAGAGACTCTGAAACTTTGAAATCTGTGCACAGGAATTCCATACTAGCACAATGAAACTAAACACGTTATATTTCATATACTACCAATAGTGTCGAATATAGCTAATAGGCACCTACCATATCATTGCTAATAACTTCTAAACTTTCCATCTCAGATAATGTATTCTGGTTAGTTAGTAGTAGACATGAACAATATGAGAGTAAAATAAATTTTGATTCCGTATAATTCACTTCTAATTTTTTATAACTTCTGGAAACTATGAACCAAACCTACTTTTACACTAACAACATTAAAGCAGCTGTAGCCTCCAAAGTAGCCACCTATTGCCGTTCCCTCTAATTCTGATAGAACCAAATTTACTTCCCAAAAATGCCAGCACCGGCAGCGAAGGAAAATATGCGCACTGTAAGCTGTATTTGCATGTGTGCTCCGCACACCACTGCAAAAGACGCTCGTCGTTTTCCGCCCGTGGGAGTTAAGTCCATACCACCTAGCAAAGATACTGAAACGCTCAGGCGACCCACTTGAGTATTCATATCCCATGCACGCACTATGATATCGGAACTAGTAACACTGCATTGTAGCATGTTCAGTTCGTGGCACAAAGCGTTTTTGGCATCAGAGCTGCAATCGTTGAGCGCATAAGTGGAAACCACAAACAGACAGCGTCTACTGATAATTCGTCAATCAAGTTTAGTTGATATCGCTAAACGGACTGTACACAAACGGCTGTTTACGAGAATCCAAGCAAACAACCATGATTCGGATAAAAATAATGCTCCCTCTAGCTTGATCAGTGGTTGCCGCATGAGCGTCTCTGGATGCCTGCAACCAATAAGGAGGGGACGAACCGGGTGCAGTAAATTCAGCAACCCCGTGAAGGTCAATGATTCTAGTTTCGGACGCACAACACACACCACTACCCAGTGTGTCCAAGGTACGTGAGAGTACAGCCTGTTGACTTATTTGTCTTATAGTGCGATAGTTGAGCTCATCCAGGGAAACGGGACAGTGTAGTCTTTTAAGGAGCTGATGGTGAGTAGTGTCCATTGCATGGTGCGGGAAAATAGTTGCACATATTATGACACCAGTGACATTGTTGTTGCTGTCAATTAAACTGTGAGTTAGAGGAGGAAGGCTAGTACTCGAGATTGGGAGAGGAGTTAGCAAAACGGGTGGAGAGAGAAAAGAGGGGAGAACAGCGGTATGTTTTCGTTCAACCGAACTGCTCTATGTGATGGATAAGGCGACCCTTAATAACCTGCTTGACGGCCGATGCAGGATATGGTTGAATTTTGAAGAAATAGTCATGGTTGTACGTGAACTGCGATGCTGCCAGGGAGCCCAGCTCTAGCTAGAAGAACAATTAGGGTCCTCAACCAAAACCTATAGCTCAAAGGCCTGTCCGCAAGGCAGCGGATGTAGAAGCGATTAAGTTTTACAAAAATAGACGCCATCCCATTTCAACCTGGAAGACCAAATGACTGAATTCTTCTGATCTTTTCCCAATGATCAAGCTGCTAGGAGTAGCTCTTGATGCCCAATGGCCCCACCCAGTATAGCACAACGGGTCGAAAAGGTACGCAAACCGTCACTCCACGTTAAGGTCTAGTCTCGTCGTGACGATAATAAGTTGTATTATTCGTGAATTTGATAGCCACATTGGTCTGATCACTTGGTATAACTGGCTCTTAAAGGATAAATGTTTCTTCCAATTATCCAAAGCAGTTCCCAAATTGGTTTCCGAGAACTTCCGTCAGTAAACATTTTAAAATGATCTGTGGACGAACATTATTTGATTAACGAAGCATTTGAAGATGCTGTGTATATAGTTGTCTGAGAAAAGGTATGGAGGTAATGGATTGCTACCCATACATTGCCTCCGCCGTTTACTCTCCCCAGCTGTTTTGCCACCTGGCTTCAGTCGTGAGGTTAGATGCGTGTGTCACTTCGCTGCACGCACACGCCAAACCACAGATCGGCAACGTGTTGAGCACACTTGCGAGCTATCAATGGCGCACTTGAAACGCTGATGGACTGCTGCATAGTGAAGGTACTTCTCTGCTGGCCAAGGCAGCAATGACAAATGAAATATATTTGCCTGTAGCTTTCTTATGGTTAGCGGCATCCGGTTTCGGATTTGCCTGTTACTGTGGTCAGCTACAGAACGTTTGCGCCTACAGAGGGACCATGGGTGGCTTGCGCTGCACCACCCACAGCTCCAACCATACACATGCCATATCCAGTGTAAACCCGAAGGAATAAGACCGGGAGGCTTTCTTAAACAACTACCAGTATGAACAGTTTTAGATTTGTTAGACAGCTTTTCCAGATAAGATCAAAATTGTCGTGCAGGATGTAGGCCAGTAAACTTGTGCGCTATGTTTCATCAATAGAATCGGAAAAATGAAATTCGATAGACGGTAGTCAGTAAATCGTAGCTATATACAGCGTTGGGAGAAGTACATTGAAACTGATTCAAGGAGTGAATGCAGATTGGATTGCGATAAACATTAGAGACGCAGTAGCAAAAAATGAAAGTGCATTAGTTTTGTCTGACCGGTCGCTACTTGTTGTGTGGACACATTTTCCCCTATATCTGTGATCCAAAGTGATCTTGTTAAGTTAAGAAAATGGGATGACTTCCACGAACCTTCGAATATGTAAGTCTAACATCATATTCTATTGATGCAGATTGCCACTAGGAGGCTCTGTTTGCCATGAAAGTCATGTCCTTTATGTGATCTGATGATTGACTTTGACCTCCACAATTAGGGTACATTGAAACTCAAGGAACAAGTTGAGTATAAAGTAACTAAAACGCAATAAACTATAAAAATGATAAGCCGCTTATTTTTAAAAGGTAAGTTACACACCGCTCAGGTAAACTATGCGCCAGCTCGTTGTTTGAATAGTGTTCCGTTACCTTCAGTGGCATTAGAAGAAGAGACCACGTGTAAGCGAATCAAAACAGACTCCTTTACGAAAGTAATTTTGGGTTGTGCCCCAAATCTCATTTGTAAAATAGGTCATATGATTTAAAGCAACCGTTGTGGCTTCTAACATTATGGCTGTATCTGTGTCTATTATTAAAAATTCATCATCGACTGACACGCACCAGTCAATAACAGGCGGCCATCCAAGGGCCTTCACACTATATATTAAGAAACAAAGTCCATGCGATAAAACTATTCCTTTGCAGCACAATCCACGATGCAAAACATTCAGTCGATCATCTCAAGCTACTGGAGACTCAATTTCGATTCGAACATAAAATATGCAGTTACAGGATTATTTAACTGTTAATCAAGTTGATTGACTGTTTCAAGTTAGTTGTAGAGACGAGTGGCTGCATGAGAACCGGCCTCATACTTTTTAATTACTTCCTTAGTAGGCAATACAAAACCGTTGAAGCTGGGGAGAAAACTTTGGTCGATAAACCCTGAACCCACCTTGTTTTCTTGCCATATTTTCCTTTTTCTTTGAGGAATTAACGTTCTCATTCCTCTCCTGCAATGTCACGTCATTCGATGGCAATCAAACTGAGAACCAAGCGATGGGCCGTGAAAACATGGGCACACCACTAGGTTAGATAACTGAGAAATATTTTTGAGTTTTCGTTTCTTACTCTTTTCCACTTGCGTTTATGACCGGATGATTGCTTGGAAAAGGCACGTGCACATCGGTAGATTGGATATGTTATCCCTATTTATGCTTTCATGCAGTGCTTATTACCCCGTAGCAGCTTAGATGAATGACTTGAGTGTTGCAAAATGTGATCTTACTGTAAGAGATTGAACTTTTGATGCTCAACCACTAACCCACCTAATTCATGTGCATAATTACATTTGCACACTGTTATCAAATCTTGCAACCTGTGTGTGACAAGTCGTTCATTCAACTTGGATTAAATGCTTCATACTGGAGAACGTTTCGAATTACTTGTTTAATGCCCCCGCTATTTTCAAACTTATTATTATGTACTATCAAAATAACTATTTATAATCACACATTTCTATATGCATACTGTTTCTTTACCTCACCAATCATTGTCACTTTTCTCCCTTTATGTGACACTCTGTTAAGTGTACCTCAACCACACGCAACCGTTGCGCATTCTGAAGCCTTGTGAGGCAAAATTGATGGCACAGGAATCAGTGGAAACGGAAATAGATTTATTCATGTAGAGCAGTCATGTAATTTTCTCTTGAATTTCCTCTGCACCTTAAATCCCATCAGCTTTGTTGTTCCGCGTCACTAGCTGAGAACATACCAGTTGTTGATCTTATGCCATAACATCTCACGTTGCTTTAGCTGACGTCTACCGAACGGAGTATGGTTGATTTGCATCCGGCGGAATCAAGGAAGGTGCAGGCTGTCGACGATGTCTTTGAAAAGAAAACAGCCGTCATTGCCTATTACAGATATGTGCTGTATTTCCGGCTGAAGCTAGTTGACCGAATCATAAATAAACTGTTTTTTCTGGTGGCACTGGATACTAAGCACCGAAAATATGCAACGAAACCTTGTGCATCAATGTGGTTTCATACGAGTTAAAATGAATGCGCATGACAACCGCACTTAATTTCCCCACATTTTAATAGAAAAGGAATACACAACAGCTTAGCGGACGACAAACGTTCTTTAAATCATTCATTTGTAAGGTGGGCGATAGGAATTTTGGATTTCGACGCTGATTTTGCCTCCGTTATTATCACTGGAAAAATTCCAATACTTCTCCTTTCGAAGCCCTGATATGAGTAAACTGCTTGACCTCCGGTAAAAGATATTTGTAAGGGTGCGCAGATGTACTGCCCGTTAAGTGCATGTGGAGCAGCGGACTTAGAATTGGGCAGCAGCTTTGAGCAGCTATCCGATGGACCAATACGGGATCATCTCCAATCCGATGATGCGACAGTGTACAGCCTCGTTTCCTGCTTGTGTCACCAAACGAAATGCCCCATAAACCGGGATTGAGCATGGTGACCTAATTCTGAATCGCTTTAAGTTCTGCCTTTCGCCACGATTGGTCGGAGAATAAGCGGGTTGGCAATACTTTTGCACTGGTCTTGTGAGGGAAGAAAAGGAACAGGTGACAAACTTCATAACAGCTAAAGAAGCCACATTTGAGTTCCCAAATCATGCGCAATCCATATATTGTTGACGGACTGTAGAAGACTATGTGAGAATACGCCTGGTTGCTTCACGGAATGTGTTGGGTGCATTGGCTGTTTCATCAGTGTACATGCGCCAATCACCATCTTTCCTCACGCTCATAAATAACAATTTCACTGGATTGATTGTCCAAGGGATCTCTGCAGATCACATGCACAGACGGTCGAGAACCTACTGAAGCACATCAAAGTGGTCAGTAGAATTATCCATTCTCTAAATTTTTAATTCGTCCGCAAATAAGGCACAATGCAACCGGAGAAGCTAAGACACATTGTTGTTTAAAACAAAAACAAAATTGGCTCCAGGAAAGCGCCTTGTGGTACGCCACTATTAGAAGCGATTTTATCGACTAATTACTTGGGCAGCTGGAGTGGAATCAAGCAACGGATTGCCTTCCCATATCACTGTCACCGATATCATTAAGTTCTTTAATTCTTCCGAGAATCCGTTGGCGCGCATTTTGACAACTGGGCATGCTGAGTACTTTGTATATAATTTCTGTTACACTCAATCCAAACTCATTCTTTGCGGTGTCACAGTGTTGATCAACAAAAGCAGTGCATTGCCTTGTGGATGTGAGCCTAGAAATTAAGCATATTTCATACTGCAATATGCTTGTTTTGTGACCATCCGTTACACAGATACCATCAGATATTCATCCTGTTTCTCTGATTCGCTTGGCAGAAGGTACAATCCGGATCATGTGGATTGATTTCTTTGACCGTACTGCCGTGCCGCCGTTTGCTTGCTGGAAGCGACAATTCGCTTTATAAGACTGAGTTAACGCAAATTCTGCCAGTCAAGTAAACAGCAACACCTTAATAAGATGAACGCACTAGGTATGGAGAAGTTGGGAATTGTTTGCAACACAAATCTCAATAATACTGCTCCCAATTCAAGCAGCTTCATTGAAATCAAATCGCCTCGGCAGCAACAAGGTAGGTTTAAAAACATCCATAGAAATAACGTGTCGACAACACAGAGTACCGGATAATATAGGGTAAATCGATGTGATGCGAACCGAACGAAGACCGGATTAAAGTCGAATTGAGAAAAATGTCAAGCCGGTTAAGATTTCAGGAAGTGGGTCAAAGCACTAAAACAAAGGTGGATTTTTAGAGAGATCGTGATCACTGCCGGAAAGTCTGTAAACACCCATGGCGAGGACGCGTATATAATATAAGGAGAAGTGTGTGCGTAGACAGAATCAAATCAACTTGTCGCAAAACGCGGTTGAATCACATTGGATGGTATTTACGTGGGAGACATGAAGCCAACAGGGAGTGAAGTTTATTGGTAGGGTTCGTGTACGAAGTGTTATTTGGAAGCAAATCACAATAATTCTGCATCGCAGTGGAGATGGGTTAGTGATAGGATAAGTGGACATATTCCACGTGCAACGGATGGATGAACTGAACCCAGGGCTTCCGGAATCCTTCTACATTTACAATTGTATTACTCTGTCACATCAGTACTAAACTTCTGGACCTGTACTGCCTTCTCTTCCCTTCTGTAGCCGCAGTTGCCAAAGACAGCATAACGTTTTAGGTTGAACCTCTGACCCGCAAACTTAAAAACTTCACATGATCGGTCAAAATGCTGGGCAGCAATTCGGGTGATGTAGTATAGGGGCCAATTGTGAGTTTACTTCCCATCATAGTGCTTAGTAATTCTTTCTAATTTTATGAAGATGTAGGATAATGTTCCTCTGCAGTTTGTCCACAGTGCAGAACCGTAAATACGTCTGTCGTTTAATAGTCTGTCAGGGCCTTTATATCGGCCGTTGCCTTTTCCTCCGAACCTCATTTTTACATTATCTAGGGCAATTATATTATTTTTTGCAAAAATAAGCCGACAGGTACTTTGTTCAATATAATCCCAAGTTCACTGTGGCCAATTTACTCTGTCAATCTTTTGAATATAAATGTGAGTTACTGCGCGCCATTCATTATATGTTGTCTCTGCACACAAAGTTTACGTCCACTGAAAGGAGCTATGATGAAGGATTTTATGAACCCTTTTCCTTTTAGAACGCATGCGAATCCCGAAGATGCAGTTGGACATTATGGGATCCTTGTTGACAGAATTATAACAGTGCTATCTTCTGCTTTCTC
The DNA here is from genome assembly GCA_944474145.2 of Dicrocoelium dendriticum. Lineage (NCBI taxonomy): Eukaryota > Metazoa > Platyhelminthes > Trematoda > Plagiorchiida > Dicrocoeliidae > Dicrocoelium > Dicrocoelium dendriticum. Next base: position 85,660,340 of record OX104067.1, read on the forward strand.
TGCACAATGGTAAAGTTAATATTTTCCACGGTATCCATTTGGTACATTCACAGTTGACAATGCAAAATACTGAAAATGCACCCAGTTGGGCACATAAAGCTTATACTGACTTGACTTGAATTATTAACATTTCGGTGCATAGACCAAAATAAAAAGATATCAGCATTGTAACAAGCAGGCCGCTCATTGCTTATATCCTATTCATAGGACTGTATTTCTAATGGAAGTTAATCATATCATCCGAAATTATGTTCACAGCGGACTACAAGCGACCTTTTGCCACATGGAAATAAACTCCGTTGCAAACTGTACATTTGCGATTTTTGAGAAACGAGAAACTGTTATTATCCTTTGTGTAGTGGACAGGGATTGCTCTCACAAAGGACTTCCATTGCGCGGTTGCGTTCTATTTAGGAGTCTCAATAGGATCAAATAGCCGTCTAGCTTTTTCCCAGATAAGTGAAACCTGTCTGGATAAAACTAACTGCACGTACGTCCAAAAAAGCACAACAAATCCCTTTGCCATTTACTAATAACACATTATATCCAAACGTCGAACTAACGCTGTCAAGCTACATGCTAATTTCACTTTTTCCATATCATTCCTTAAAAACTTCTACTGTGGAACATTTTTAGTGTGTACCTAAACCGGATTTATGCACAACATCAATGCATGAAATTGACACAAGTGTGAGGGTTGTCAATTCCTTTGTTCCCACGGATTACTTAACCCGTAACTGCTATCCATATTAGTTTGTGCTTGCCCAATCAGTTCCAACCTTAAACTATCTTTATGCAGCGGTGCAGTTAAAAAGGTAGACGCACAAAGATTCACAATTACTTTGATTCCACTCCAATAACACTATCCAACGGGACTTGTTAAGCCCTTGCATTTTTACCTGTGATATATAGTTGTTCACTATTCACCTCACTATCCATAAGCCAAATGTTTGACATCAGTATTACGTGCTAGATGATTCAACCGACGTTCATTCAGTGCAAGCAACGGTAGGTAAAGGCGCTCAGTCTACTAGGGCGTTCAGTAGAAAATGGATGTGTCAATGTTTTCAGTAAAAGAATCCGCAAAAGATGCGTATATCACCTACATTGTGGGGCTGAAAATACGAGCGCTGCGTGGATGTATAAGGCTGAATAGCAATCCAATTCCAATCTGACCTACACTGGAAACACTTTTGAATTCATCATTAATTTTTAGGTAAACCGTTCAATCACCATGAGTGGTTGATGTTTCCGTGTTGTTCCCCAATCCTTGAGGGTAACAGTGTTGGGGATAGCAACACCCAAACACCTCCTTTGGGGATACGTTTTTGTGAAAGGAGTAACCAACGTCTGCTTCAAACGAGATTGAAGTCCCAATCGAGATTAGGTGTCGAAATCCAAGCTCCAAATATTCCAGATACGACTTTGAATTTCTTACTGCTGTGGCAAGCATTGCTCAAGGTTCTAACTGGCACAGTGTTCAAGACCTCAACCGTGAACCACTAGCCCCGAGTTCCACCTGCTATCAAGCTATCTCGATCTCAATGAATTGAAAGGCGGACGAAACAGGTCTTGGGGTCTCAGTGCTGGAGGAACAACACAGAAACACCTCTAATTCAGATACTGTCCTTGGGGTCGGAATTACCGGGGTATACTTCAAAGTGAGTCGATGTCTCTATATAGATTGCTTGTCACATTCCAAGTACAAGGCGAATAATTCAACTACAACTTTGAAACAACTCTAGTGGTAGTTTAGCGACGACTAAAATGGTGGTGGTTTGGTCCATCTCTGTAAATGTGCTTGTAGTTTGTATGTAAGAAGTATGTGCAGTAGCACGAAGACCGCTTCGTAATTCCGCGAAGAAATATGGATACGTCGGTTATATTCGATGCGGGATGAAAAACGTCGTCCGCTTACTCTTTGTTGACTAGTCAATGCTCCTTAGGATCATTGCTGTAGAGTAGACTAATGGAACTGGAACTAGATTTTTGCCCCTAAGTGACATAATAAATTCATCCTGGGTTGCCCTCCTATAGACTCAAATTTCATAGACTAGGAATTTCGAAATTGTGTGCTCTCCACATTCTAGCGTGATCAAATGAGTCAACTGTAATTTGATGCTAAGAAATACCCGAAATAAGCGAGCTGGACGCAAGTGATCGATTCGGTTCCCGAAAGAAGCACTGTGTACAGAATCGTGAGACTTGTGAACGTTTCAGCCACGTGTAGGAAACTAAGTCATGCATGGAATTTTGTTTGGAATGTCGCGGGGCATTTATATGTGCCGTTGCTGATTCAATGAACATTCTCTAATTTACTGAGCATATATAAGTTTTGTGGGGTTATTTTGAAAACAATTTCGTTTAAAACACTTCTAGTAGGCGGTGGGAGCGAAAAAAACGGGACACCGTTGAAAGCCATGAACTGGGCCTGTTGCAAGTCACGCGGAAAGTTGCTGAAAACAGTCCGTCATCAGTACACAGACTGCTACGTGACAGGCGTAAGTGAGTGCGACTACAGCTGGCCGGTGTGGACCATAAGCAGTTTTGAATCTTCCTAGACAAGTGACATGATTCAGCACAACTGCATGCAGCCGGAAATGATGGCATGTGAACTATGACATTGACCGTGTCCTGTTACTAATACACTTCGATCTAGCAGTCTCGAGATTCTGCTTCTTATCCCTGGCTGGTTTTGTGGCACAGACAGCAATACCTTCTAAGTATGCACAATTTGAATAATATGTTGAGATACTGCGCGTCATTACCAAATTGTTGTTGTTGTTGGCAACGAAACTTTGGGCCAGTGAAAAGAAGTCTTGAGGTACTGTCTCCGCCATTGTCTACTGTGAATCCTGGAAAATTATCAGTGGATCCTGCCGATCGATTTACACTGATTGCAAAAATGTATGGGTCCTTTGACTCCAGTGATATTATTGCACACTTTTCCGTTTACTTTATCCCTTTATCAAATTTTGTATATGCTATCAGTTTACTTCACCCGAAGTTGATAACGTATTTTGCTGGGAACGCATACGACCGGGGAAACAGCTTACCTTGAGTTGACTTGACGATAAAGTATTATTATTCCTCTTGTCTATTTGAATGCACACCTGCAGTCCTCTAACGAAATGAACAATTGCTGCGCCTGGTAAGTACGAAAATTAAGTCTAAAGAACTTACCAATGAGTCTCATCTGCATCACAGGATAAATGCAGGGCGAGTCCATGGTGTTTGACGTTCCTAAAATGGTGAGTTCATACAGAACTACTTAATTTATCGAATACGGCACAGACACATAGGCTCTGCTTGCTGGACAGCGACCTTGTTCAACTGTAACTCACGTTTCTATGCTTAACTATACATACCTGACGTGGCTGAGAATGGATTACACCTTGTTATTCTCTATCATCAGGTTTCTCTTCACCATTTACATTGAACATCCGTCAGTTCCGAGCATAGTGGTTTCCTGTTGGTGCACAAAATGCACGAATACTTTGAAACTGTAACCAACGAAGCCAACTCGCATACCTAGTTTTGACAACCACATGCATCAAAAATCTGTTAAGGTTTTTGGCACCTCAAGTTGGACACACAAGTAATTTCGAGATTCTGCCCCTTGACACATCAGACGTCACGCGACTGGATATTCGACCAATCCGAGTCGCCTTTAGTAACACCTAGTGCGCATTTTTGCATTGCAGTTTTGCCAACGATATTTTACTGATATGCATGTTCCGACAATATGAAAACGCACGAACATCTCTCCAATATACAAATGTGCAAATAGTGCCGAACCAGAGGTTGATTGTTCGATATCATAATTTCTGGTAATCTCCTAGTCCATGCAATCCATAAACGCGGAGGCACTCACAAGGTACCTGGTAAATATCAGAATTATCGGTCCGTGGGTACACGGATTTTGTCAAAATGGGTAATGCATCACGAACCTACCAATAAAGCTTGTACGATGGAATCTGGGGATACATGTGTCGGAGAGATGCCGTGTAACGGGATTAAATCACTGGCAAGCGTGCTACGTCATAGTTTCCAGAAATGTGGAATCCGTTCTTTAATTCTGGGTTGAATAAGCAACTCTTTTATTCAGTGTTGACTGAAGGTGAGGTTTGACACCCGTATCTAACACACCTGAGTGAGGAAACGAACTTGCACTTGCGCGTTAAAACACTCCAAATTTCCCAATAAGGACGAAAAAGAGATCCAGGGGTCCCAAACATACCCCAACGTCTCAGTCTCCACCTTTCCACTTCATTCCCGCTCTCCCATAAGTAAAAACATTGCATGTAGCATGTATGCTTCGACTTCTCAACAATGTGTCATGCGCAATATTTCGTTAGCCATACGTGCGACCCAAAGTTACAGTCAGCTCGCCATAGTGGGGAAATGGGCACCATATGCAACGGTTACCGCCAAGCAAATAACGGTAATGGTGGATGGGTAAATTTGGTTTCTGCATTGCGGAAAACGGAAGTGTCGCAGCATGCATGGCCTCCACCAGTGTCATTCACGAGTCCACCAAAAGCACGGGAAACTAAAACGCCAAAATCAGTAGTCACCGGGGGCAACTATGGTGCCTTTAATATCATGCTCGCGAATGTCCCTGAATTCAAATCCAA
>OX104067.1:85665004-85699862 GCA_944474145.2 Dicrocoelium dendriticum
TTGTCTACAATATGTTTTCCAATCAAAGTAACTGTCGTCATCGAAATTAGCATTTCATGTTAGTCATTTTTTCAACACGTCAGAAAACAAATTCTGCTAAAAGGGGTTAAAACAACTGCAAAAAGTATTATAACCCAGTTTGACGAAGACTAATCCAATTTTGTCTACTTAAGGGCAAATTGTGCGAAATGTGCGTTTAATTCCTAAATTGCTCCAATTAACATTTTTATTAGCGCATACTAAAATTTCCGACTCCAAAACACGGGATTTTATTGACGCACGATCAGTGGAATAACAGCATTTGAATAACACGGTGAGTGCGGCCAACTCCATGCGTTCCTTCTCTCACTAAATTCAATGGAATTTTTTCGGAAACATTTTTCAGTTGCTAAACACAAATCACTGTTTACGAATTATGTTGACGGGCTCGGAATTCTGTCGAACTTGTCCAGGCACAAGTTTCCGTTTCTCCAGATGTGCGATATTTTGCACCTAATAAATCATCCGGCCAAATCTTCATATTGGTGTGCACGCACGCTCTATATCACCGCTGCCAACACAACGAGGTTTCGCCACATCCGTTCAGCACGACACGATTTGTCTCTTCGCTAAGTTCGTGAGTTGAAAAGCAGTTGTCAAATTTTCTCTCTGATATATTTTATGACCGATGCGATGCCCACAGAACCGGTTCAATATGGTTCTTCTTCCGATCACCCCTACATGATAATGCTAGGCCGCAAATAAAAGCACCAGATAACCAAGATTCAAAATATTTTCACAGTGGAATCGTCAGCAAAATAGCTCATGTGTTTCCCACTATCCTAGCGAAAAGCCCATCCTTCAATGCTTTTGAAATACATTAAGCTTCATAGCACAAAGCGTTCGCAAATTTTGATCAGATCTGGGACGTGAATGATTGCCTGAATATAGATCTTGCTAAAACCATTCTTTTGACTAAAAATGTAAACATTGAGTAAGAGAATTGGTCATCTGAGTTGAAAACAAGCTCATTGATTGTGCTGAATGCTGCTTGTTTGATTGAGTACGCTAACTTTAGTTTATACTGATCATCTCCAATAACGCGGCGTATGTGATATCCGGAAGTCGATCACGTTTGTCCCATAACCTTGTCAGCTAATAAGCGGCCAAGCACAATAACTGAGCCAAGTGGGTATTGTAAATTGAGGATACCAGTTTTGGGCCATCAAGTATGGATAGCAGGTAACTTGGCAGATAAAGCAGAGGTTGAATCTGCATATCGTTTCGAAGAGCGAATACATGTCGTCGATAATAATTCACCACAGTGTGTCACATCATTCGTTACCGAAACATTCCACAGCGTGGGAACATGAACACCTTATTTCGTTCGCTCTATATCTAGTTTCTATACCCTTTTGTACTTTGGACTGTTGTTTATTGAGCCTAAAATTATCGTTTGCACCCGTTGACCTGCCCTCAAGTTACTGTGCTTGGTGGCATTCATAGAAAGTAGGGATTTGTATCCATTTCGTCCACACAGTGATGGTTTTGTGGAGCAGTTTGAAAGCCCGCTACGAAATCGGTTGGAAATGAACTACATGGTCAAAGATCACCCTTTGTCAACCAACAGTAATCGGTTTCTACTCGACTGCAGCGTTTGGTCCATAAGAACCTCTGAGGTCGTGTCAGACTTCCGTTGTATTGTACATCAATCTACCATCGAGGTGTACAGATACGCATGACGCTTGCTGAGCAATACAGCTGGAATGAAAGTGATAAGTGTTAGTTGACTGCAGTTTGTGAACAGAACCAAGACATTATACTGATTTATCTCGCCCTTAATTAAAGTAGGCGGGTAGGCCGAGACCCTCAAATGTCCAACAAGAAAGATTAAATCTCACCCATTAACACATTGCAGCTGTCTCGGAAGAAGATATTAGCTTGAATATCCTAAGGAGCACTGGGTCAACGTGAGACCAAATAAGGGTTCACAAACCGCAACTTCTTGACCTAAGTGGTCCATCGTAACACTGCCTGCATATCCATAGATGCATTCAAGAATGGTGTAGGTCTGACAGACAATCTTATAGGTGAGCTTGTTGGCTTCAAACAGCTTTAGATAAATTTAAAACGACGACAGGTTTTACTAAATCTTGCTGACTTCACTTAATTGAATCAGTACAATGGCTTCAGTAGAATGGATTCACTCAGTAGAAGTGCCTGGCTACGACACTGTTTCTGAAGACGTAAAATGCCTATCAGCTGTTGGCCATTTACAGGGCTTTCTTGATGACCACGTGCATGGAGGGAGAAATCATAACTAAACTTGCTGTTTGTTTTCAGCCGCAAATTGCTCACATGAGCACACAATTGACGCATTGTTCTTCAATCTTAGCCGTCCGTTATTCCATGCGGCAGACTGCCAGATGATGGTGGGCACAATGATCAAGCAGCCACATGTAACAGATGAGCATGACTAAGATGAAATCCGAGATAAAACCTTGGCGGCTACTTCTGTGTCTCCATAAGTATTTGCTTATGCAGAATGGCCTGACACACGTGAATACTGGAAAATAGGCTGGACTGGGGGCTCAAACCAACTTAATTTCATTACGCTCCAAGCAGGATTTTGCGAGGCATTGTAAATAAATAAATAAAATATTTATTTTCGAAAAAGTCAGGCACACATCTACAGGCATGGACATATTAAGATAACAATTCGTGATCAAACATGTACAAAAATACGTGTTTGCCGTAGGAGTGAATGATTGTCTAAGGGGGTGTATGTCTATTTGATTATCGTTATTCTGAATTTAGCAGAGAAGTTTGCTAGTGCAGGGTTACACCTAATTGTATATCCGAAAGTACGGGTATATCACCTATACGTCAGGAGAGTCAGCCTTATGGTCCACAAACTGTCGACAAGCAATGAGTTTCTTGTGGTCGGTAGTGATTACAGTTGTTGTATCTGCAACCACTGAACCAAGTAAGCAAGTTGTCCCTCACTTACTAAGATTCTATAACAAGAGTGTCGCCCTTTATCGAATCCCTAAAAATGAAACTACGACAAGTTGAGTGTCTAAGATGATTCCGAGAGAAACTGTCAAGGGATAAAAATATTTTCACCAAGTCATTTGTACGTGTTTCACCGAAAACGCGCTTGCTGATGCAGCTCTCCAGCGCATATCTGCGGCAATATTGCTGCCGAAATATAGATTGAACGCTATCACTTCGCGGCGGACGCCTCCTGTTAATTCGAGAATATTGGTCCGCCGGTTGCCTGTGCTACAGTGTCGCAAATAAGCATAATTTCGCCTTCCCGTTTACGTCACAGGGTTCATGCTCGAATTTGCTGAAAACAAATTTAAATGCACCATTATGGTGGACGTCAGTTCCCAAAGAACCATTGAATTGGAGGAGAAGGAAATGTCACCACTACGGATCTGTACACTTGATTATACTAAGTTGGCTCACAGACACATACCGGATAGCTAAGTGAACAACTCACAAACTTATTGTTACTAATGGGATTAAACTCAGCACCAACTCATTGATCTAGGACGCAAAATGGAGATATAACGCACATTTCTGTTTGATGGAATGTTGCGTTGCTACCGTCCTCCTTTGCTAGATAAGCGTTCGCGCCTGCTTGACCGGGTGTGGTACAAGGCGTCATGGCAAAAACGACGGCTAGCATCACCGGAACTTCGTCATTCGACGCAGCGAAACCGGCTGCTCGAATACCCGCCGCAAGGACCATGGATGAGCGTGATGTGATTGGTAATTGAAAACAGTTATATATTAAGTGGGTTGACTTCTGTGAGCAGATTAACTCAAATGAATAGTCCCTGGGGTACTGTATTTGTGATGCTGATGCAGTGGAACAATGGAGTTACGCAGAAATAAGCCAGTAGGCAAAGAGAAACAAAAATTTACTGTAATCGGAGGAAAATGTCGCCTGTCGGCGACTCACGTGACATTTTCTCATATGCACACACTTTGGTCACGTTAGCCTTGTCTCAGTACACTGGTTTTAAATCATGTAATTCAGGTGATTCAACCAGTCGTTTTTTGAATTTGGTTGACGTAGCAGCGGAGAGGACAAAATTCGAAAAACCGATGCACAAAAGAAGAAAGCTTTCAAGCTGCGTTCCAGCGAGTAACATTGATGGGCGAACTTCAATTAGTGCTTTCTCTGTGATGCGTTGTAACAGATCTAATCATTTTCTGCAAGCATGGCACACTGTCGCAACGAGACTGAACTGTAACGTGGTGCAAAGTTTTACGTACCTCGTTGACTAATGGGCTGCACTGTGTAAGGCCATCGGCCCCTTGAGAACTACTCCTGACACGTTCATTAATGGTTAAAGGTCAGACGAACTTAGTGCCCTGTTCCGCCGGGTATTAGGATCGAAATGGTATGGCGTTCATTCTGGTGAAATGGAATCGTTGCCACATCCACAGCCTTGCGGACAGTCTTTTTGGTCAAAGGCTTGGTTTGCAGACCTTAATCAGTCTCCTGTCTACATTTTGGTACCCTAGTTTCAAGTCAGCTCAAAAACAACCAAGACCATTTCTTTAAAATTCAGTCACATCCAGTTTCGGCCGTCCTGCAGCTTATCAGGTCTGCCTTACCCGCTGCATACAGCAGAGCGATAAGGGAAAAATGTTACTTCTAGCGTTTCCTTTCTTTTCCACCGGTTCATCTTGCATCCCAACCTCCATTACTAAACTTCCTTCTATAGTTCCTAGCTTAAATAATAGCAACCGCGATGCTACTCAGTTTTATCATCTGCAGCTATCATACCACACCAAACATTGGACGCCAGACTCCAAAAGCTCCTTAAGAGACCACACTGTCCAGGTTCCCTGGTGCCATTCAACCTTGGCACTTTAAGAGACAGGTCGACAGGCTGCACTCGCGCAATTTGGGTATTGATGTATGTTGCGTAACCGAAACTACGATCAATGGCCTTCACGGGGTTGCTGAATTAACTGATCCCGGTTTGTTCTGTCGCTATTGGTTGCAAGCATCGGGAGACGCTAATGCGATAAACACTGGTCAGGATCGGGTGCGCGCTGTTCTCAGCTCCAAGACTGAGTCATCGTAGATTGACTGGAGTCCAGTGAACAGCGGTTTGTCTACAGCCCGTTTTACGACATCAACCATGGTCGGTTCACGTAGTAGTGAAAGAAGTTTGTTTGCGGCTTCCGCTTATGGGCCCACCGATTGCAGCTCTGATGCTGCCAAGGAGAGCATTTACCATGAGCCAAACGCGATAGTACGTAGCGCAGCCAGCTTCGGTATCATAGTTCTAGCATGGAATATGAATGCGTATGTGGGTCATCTGAGCTCTCCAGTAACTCAGCCAGGTTGGACTTATGGACCTAACTCAGATCGGAAGGACAACGGCGTCTGCTGCAGTTGTGTTCGACGCAACGGCTGTTTCTCAGTAGCACCGCTTTTAGGCACAGTGGACGCCGAAGTGCCACTTGACCTCTTCCTGTGACTGACCAGTAACAGACCCAAATATATCAAGTTGCCATAAGTTACAGGTGGCGTGGTTCCATCCTGCATTGTCATTTTATCTGGTGTACCTGCGTTGAATTTGATCAAGCCTTAGTACACTCATTTTGCCATGAACTTTACCGGTAGGCGTACCAAACGCTTTGCTCGATTGTCTACTGAGAAGTTATCTCAGCCTTCCAACAAGCAAGCCAACCAGGATGCACTGCGTATCGAGCGTTTGCACTCTTGTAATATTTACACTGAGGTTTAGTGGAATAAGATCTAGATAGCTATACTATATGAAGGAGCCTCGGCTTTCCGCATTTTCTATCGTCACAGCATCAGTCATTGGATATCCGAGAGGTCAATGAACCTACAGGAATCCAGAAGAAAACGCGTGGCTGTGTCTGAGCACAATGTTACCAGGCTGATCATTAGGCGCGAACTAAAGCGGAGCTTGCGGACTGATAAGGAAGCCTGGCGGACCAGTCGGGCTGAAGAAATGGAGTAGGCAGGAGCAGAAGGCAATTATCGCAAGTTTTTCCAGCCGATGCGCAGCAAGGTCCCAAGAAACCAGGCGTCAATGAGACAATCAGAGACAGCGCGTGTAACCTGGTTCGAAATAACTAGTCCGGAGGAGCGTTTTCGGGAGCAGTTCAGTTTGCATCTGCTTCTGGACCTCTTTGCACTCAGATTTTGCAGGCTGAGCCATAGCCAGTTAGTTTAGGGACTCCGTCAGAGACTGAGGTCCCAAACGCGATCGCAGCCCACAATAGTGTTCGTGCTGCCGGTCTGGATTCCATGTTGTCTGCACTAATAAGGATGGTGCTGAGTTCCTCTGCAACGCACTGACATCCCTGTTCGAACAGGTCTGCTAGGCAGAGGACACCCTATCTAAATGGAGTGAACTAATTATAGCGGCAATATACAAGAAGGGAAATAGCATCGATTGCTAACCACTGGGGTATTAGCCTAAAGTCAGTTGTGCCAAACTTACTGGCCACCATTCTTTTTCGTCACCTCACTGCGGAATGAGAATCACGGATTAGGGAAGAGCAGGCTGTCTTCCATCAAAGACGAGGCGGTGTAGACTACAAATTCACTCTGCGGCAGATGCCAGCACAGCGACACACATACCACAAGCTGACGATAGTTATGTTTCACAATTCCAAGATTGCGTTCTACTCAGCCGACCGATGCAATCTGTTTGAAATACTTGCGCACAAAGGTGTTCCCATGAAAGATATGGAGGTTTTACCTGTTCTATACTCGAGCATGACAGGTTGCGTCAGGATCTACGGTGATCACTCGGATGCCTTTTCGACAACATGTGGCGTTCTTCATGGCTGCCCGATTTCCCCATTTATGTTTAACCTCTCCGTGTACTCTATCATAAAGGCTTTCCTTGTGGAGCTTCATGTTGCAGGTATTTAGGTGCTGTTTGGGGAAAACCCTGTTGCTCTTGATTATGCGTATGATATTGTCCCATTTTATGATGATGTTAGAGCGGAACAATCAACTCTGAATACAGTATTATAGAGCGAGTAGAAATTATTTCTGTATGACTTTCGACATTTGGTGAAAAAAGTTATAAAAATTATCAGTCGTGAAAATCGGTATCGTTCTCATGTAACATTTAAAATATCTGACTCACGGTATTGCAGGACTCACAAATGTGATGTGCGCAGTCGTTCTCGGAATCGAATGGTGGTAAAATATAAAGCTAACAAAATTTTGATCTGCTGCACAGATGTTGCCTCCCTCACATGTCCAGGCAAACTGTTCCAAATATCTACCACTCTCCGCTCGAGGCACAGTGGGTGGGGAACTCGCTTCACATCCCGCGTGATAAGTTTGTATCTGTGTCCGTGTGTATATCTGTGTTCTCTAGGGTGTTCCCAGTATTTAGTATGCGCTTCGCAACCTAAAATTGCGAAGAGCTGTTACTGGACCAAGAACCACCCAATGACTCCTTGGCCCTTGATGGCGAGGAACTCAAAGTAGTTGACCACATCACCTACCTTCGTTGCTGCATAACAAAGATGGACGCATAGCAATTGAAATCATTTTACGCATTGCAAATGACCAAACGGCTTTCTTGAGTCCGCTACATCTGTAGTGACAGAAAGGAGTTTCCATCCGTCTGATAGGTTACAGTGAGAGCCGCCCTACTCTACGAAAACGAGGCTTAAATAAATAAATAAACGGTATATTTTACGACATGCGAGACAGGCAAAATATCAGCCTGATCAATTGGTACAATGAAGTTCCATGGTGGGGGGATTTTTCAAGATCTGTTATGTGCCCCTTAAAGTGTTTGCGGTGCTCAATCATTTAGAAGTTGTAAAATATGTAGAAGTCGAGTGTAGGAACAAGATATGTTATAGTCATCAGGTCAAGTGAAATAATACGACCCATACATGGAACCGTCTCCAGGAGAGCTGCTTCCACACTTCACTTACACGTTTCATCTCACCAGGTACTGTTGTGGCCTAATCTAAGTTGCCAATGTGCTTTTCTGACTCGTTTTTTGCTAGTTGGCTGTTGTCATATACCATTTTGTCATTAGCATGGTGACACATTATACATAAATATGTATAAATTTATGTGGGGGCCTTGTTAAATTGTTAAACTCTCCCCTTCATACAGCCGTCATGTAGCTAATTCGAGTCAAGCACTTTTAATATTCGCCAGTGAGTTCGTAACAACTCGCGTTTCATGGGTATACTACGTTTTTGGAAGCACGTATACATCATCTCAGGAGATCGGCTCAATCGTATCCAACATTGGTAGAAGAAAAATAAATAAAAAGAAAAGGGATGAAGGAACGGTAATGAGAAGATGCTCGGCTTTTGCCCGAAGTTGTCCGATAAAGATTGTACTAATTAGCACTAGAGACATAAATCCTCAGAAATGTACCTGGATTTTAAAAGGAATTTTTAGAGGAAATAATTGACATAGCTCTAACAGTTGTAGGACACTGGCGATGTGCAATTAATTTTTATGACCCTGAGATATGACGTAGGTGCACAAAATATTTTCTCCAGGCAAACAGAGCAAACTGTATGCAGTGTAGAGCAAGTTAACTATCGTTCCAACAGTTTAGCTGCAATCAGTAAGAGGAGAAGTTGGTTTTGAAGGAGATAAGCATTCAGAGGGATCGTAAACATGGATGAACCTGGTAGGTTTTCAGAGAGGGCCCTCAGAGAAAACCAGTCAAAAGGGAGATAATATCTATGTCGTTTTCGCGGTGCATGGAGAACTGCAGCACGGGTGTAAAGGGTGGGCTCAAGGAAAAAGTAGAAAATGATTAGTATTGCAGAACCAAAATGAGGCAGTTTCCTAGCGAGAAGTCCTAGGACATATTTCTGCTTTGATAAGCGTACAATTCATGGTTTTCAGAATATGTTTTCTTTTGACAACATCTTTTAACTACTGATGGGCTTGTGAAGGGTAGCAAGATCTTGCAACAACAGAAAGAAAATTATCCAGGTATTGAGGCTATATCCATCTTGCACCAATTTCGTACGGGGATTCATTTGTCACGATAGGTCGCAATAAACCAACCGCTGATTCTACGTTTGGAAAGCATGAATAGCGTGTCTGAACTTAGTCCCTGACTAGATTTCAAGTATCCCAGATGGAAGTCCGTTCCATAGTATGGAGCGTCGGTTAAGTAAAGGTTGACGGACAGTTCTGTTCGTGCTCTCTTCATTTTTACTTTGTTGTTATTATTTCGAGTGCGATACATGGACAATACTGCTCGTGGTACCATTGGGTTTGAGGAGTGTACTTTTTAGGTAAGCTTATCAAAAAAGACGAGATGGTTAATTTCTATTTCTCCTACCACAGTGTATGGTTATAAGGGCATGCAGTGATTCATGTAAGATATGGTGGTGGATTAGCCTAGTAGACGGTTAGTGAATGAAGTCTGTACACGTTTTATTGCCATACAATCGCTCACTCTAGAATTACGGCAGATGCTGGAGCATTAATCAAGCATTGGACGTGTTTTTGTTTCATATATTTCGCTTATTGATCCTTTCAGGTTAAATGTTTTGACCAGAAGCTCAATGCTTAGATGGGCTTGAGCCACAGTATGTGCGGCGTGTTCCGTAATGTTAAGGATGTTTGAATTGTGGATCCCTAGGTCACGGATAGTGTGGCAGTGAGACAATGGTTCACCATCAATAGTAAGCGAACGTGTTATGATGTCACATCTGTAGGATCCTACGTAGTATTCATCAGCAGAGAATATCATCATCATTAATTTCATGGTTTCATGGTTTATAATAAAAACCAGAAATCGAATTGTGCGCGAAGAACGTTTTCCTTCCAAGTTGCAGAGTTGAGTGGCAGGTGCGCTGCACAAAAGTGAGCGGTATGGTCGGCTTAGCTGCACTAACAATTATGAGTCGCCTGCGCTTGTAGAACATTAGAATACCCAGGCAAGATGTACCTGCAGGTAATCAGCTCTCAGGCAGATACACCTTAAACCATGCGTAGGGCACCTACCAAAGGTTTGAACAATAACACAGGTTAACTGAACTTTGGGAGGACTTCACAGGACGTCTAGGGAGTATTCTTGTACATTGCTGTTGAACGCCATCAGTCCATCAGATACAAATGCATTGGTTCGGAGCGACGCAAGCTTCCCGTAGTATACGAATTTCTAATGCGCTATCATTAAACCAGACATACGACCAGGAACGGCACGCAAACTCGATCCTGCATAGTCGCTCACTTAAGTGATATAATTACGGTCAATGGGCCTTTGGGTCGTCAGAACAAAGACCTTCACCGCACTGGACAGTGTATGGACCAGATCTCAAGTCACATGGAATGGACAAGACAGCCGACTACAAACGTTACGGTTTGAGTGAAGCAGCGTGATGGATATGAACCACAGTGGACCATTGGATGAGAGTGAAGTTCACAGTCAGGTGTGTAAGACGACATTGTACTTTTAAGGCACCAAATTGTCTATTGTAACATCTCCCTCATTGAATACACGTTCTCTAGACTCATACGAATGAAGAGCTGGGTTCACCTGTAAACGTTGCATAGATTTAGCAGGCCGCATAGTTCTCCCAGTGACACCGTCGCATGGCTCTGCGCACGTCTCTGTCGGTTCAATACGCCCCACAATTTTTCGTAGTTCAAATGTGTCCAGCAATATACCAAACGGCAACGCGAAAGTAGAAGTGATTGTTTGTTCTATCTGCCGTTTGCGTCACTGATTAACGTGCGGTATGACAGTTAAGGTCCCGACAGACACCAGGTACAGCACAGAGCATTTTCTTTATCGTGCCACTGCAGGTTGCCAATTTTGGTGGCTTGGCCATGCATCCAAAGCGTACACCGCCTCTCCGAGTAGAAAACATCTTTTCACGCCTGACGCCAGTAGCCGTTGCGTAACCTTAGGGAGTACTGCATCAATTGGAGGACGTGTCTCACGTCCGAACATGGCTTCCGCTGGGGATCAGCCGCCTGGTAGATCGGGGTTTTGCATAGCCCAGATTGCTTAACAGGAACAGCTGTGTGATATCCACTGTGGGTCCTTCCCCCTGCAGTTTTACAAGTAAACGTTTGATGGTATCTACGAATCCTTCTGCTTACCCGTTGGACTAGGGATGCCTCGGAGGCGACTGGCAGTGCTTTATTCAATTACACTGGCAAAAACACCAACGTCGTCGGAGATAAATTGCGAACCGTTATCGGAAACCGAGGAGTTTGGTGAACCGAACTGTGCAAATAACTGTTGTAATTTTCGTACCGTGGCCGCTCTTGTAGTTGTGTTTGTCAGGTGTACGTCCGGTCAATTGGTATACACATCAATCACAATTCACAAAAACTGGCCTTGAACGGGATCAGGGAAATCAAGGTGAATTCTCTCCCCCGTGGCTTTGAGGCTGGCATCCAGGGTAGGATGAATTTGCTTAGACGTTTCGCTGCTGATGCACATTTTCTACATGTGGCGACACAATCATGGAAAGCGTTGTCAATAAAAGGTCAATATCCGTAACTTCGGGCTAACGCTTTCATCCGGGATATTCCGGGACAATGTAGGTGCAAGTGTCTTAATAACCTTGCCATTGAGGAAGTCGTAAAGAATGCTCTGCATAATTCGTTAGACACGCTGGCGTTGAGCTCCTCCCAGGTAGCCCAGCTGTTGACTTGGACTATCCTGATGATATCGTATTGCCGAGTGACGGTCCACTGGCCGTTCAATTTGCGATTGAAGCGTCATAATATTGGATGAGTTTTTCTCATCCAAGTGCAAAGCTCTTTCCCAAGACTTTCAGTTGACTGTACCTGCACTCACCCTTGGTTGTGAGAGACTGTAGGTTACGGAGAGTTTTGCCTACCTGGGTAGTTGCATCACAGCCAATGGAGCTATTGGAGACCAGATTTCGTGGCGTATCTCAAAAGCTCGCCTCGCTTTCTCTAAGCTGAGGCACTTGTGGCGCTGCCATGACATCGGTATATCCATCAAAGGACGGGTTTATTGTGCGACTGTCCGCGCTGTACGGTTGTACGGTTGCGATACTTGGTCTGTTCGTATCGCCGACCTGCGCCGTCTCTCTGTCTTTGAGCACCGTTGCTTGTGGTTGATTGCCCGTGTGTGGCCGCTGCACCACGTAACTAACGTGGAAGTTAGACAGCATGGCTTGGGTGGAGGCAGCGATTCGCTGGAGGAGCTCGTCCCGCTGCGTCAGCTGCGGTGTCTTGAACACGTACTGCGTATGCCCGGTCATCGTCTTCTGTGTCGCGTGTTCTTCGTGGTTGCTGGACAGGCACGGTGGACAAGTTACGACATGGAGAAGCCACAGCAGAACCGTCGAGTGACGCATCACTTCCCTCCCCCGGGTTTTCACCCAATGTAACTAATGCATGTATGCTACTATGGGCTGTGCAATGAACAAATCTGAAAGAGCCATGATACACAATAAAAGAACAATGGTACTCTCCTCGCGCACTGTGGGATTTGTGATACCGTTATACAGTCGCAAGTACTGTGACTATCACTTTCTGTGTGTATTTGTTTATTGTGTAACCATTTTATTGTCAGAACTGAGCGGATCCTGCTGACCTGCGTCCTTACTGAATATTCATGTTCGTTTTTATAGTTTTTTTGAGCGTCCTTACGAAAGACAAAATGGCTAGTTCCATTGCAGCAAAGCCAAAAACATTCACACTTAAAGAAATGGTATCAGTGATTCGACGATGTTAAGAAGGAACAGTTCACTAATATTGGCGCAAAATTTCAGAGTAGGAAGAACACAAATCCATGTAACATAAAAGAGGAAAGCCGTTTTTTAATGAGCTTGTGAACCACACACCAAGACTGAAAAGAAAGAATCATAGAAAATGGGTAACGAAGACATGAACGCACCTTGCTGGAAATAGTGCCAGTCAGTACTGAGGGGAAAATGACATTATCTAGACACGTGATTCAAGAACGAGCATTACACTTCGCAGAAGAATTGCAAAACACAGACTTTACCCCGTCACACAGGTGGCTACAGGCTTTCATCAGTAGACGATTTTGTGTTTGATAATCAATCGGGCGAAAGCGGTAACCCAGACGTGTGTATTGCATCCGACTACGCAAAAAATTCACAGACGCACAGGGTGAAGTTGATATTTCGCGCTCCTATACAATACATAGCGGACACACTGGCATGCTTGCACATCTTCTGGAAGTGAGGGAAAAACTAAATAGTTTCATTTCAATTGCCAGGCAACAGAACACTATATTTGATACTTTTTCATCTGGTGGATAATGATTATGACAATAGAACGAGGTGTATGATTTTTAAAGGTCGTGGATTTTGACGATTTGCAGGTCAGTCTCTAAACTTTTGACTCACAATCCGTGAGATTATCGCATTATTGTTACTCATCTATCCCACATTGTGTGTCACTATTGAGTTTGCAAATGACGGCGACCTTGATAGTACTTTGGGGACAAACAACTTCGCCGGTGTTCTGCAATTAAAGTCTTAGTGAATTACGAGCAGATTGCCATTTCTGACAACCTAGCTGTGTGAAGCGGGGTGTACTGTAGTCTCAGCAGCCGAAATAAAGCAATCAAATTAACTGTACCTAGGCAGCACACATCAAGCATCATTGTTTTCTAATTCCCCCAGATGGAGCAGTCTCGTTGCAGAGGAACAGGATCATGGTTGTCCGTAATTTAACGTTCCAGTGAGTTAACGTATTATATCAATTTATAGGTATTTTCTGGTGTAACTGGATTATATTTTTTATAGTGGAGGTAAGAATACTCCACCGCTCCCCGTTATTTTGTGAGTTTTGCCCCACTTACCCCTACTCACCCTGCCCTCTCTTCTGGTTCCTCGCATACGTTCACCTTTGCCTCACATTTGGGATTAGCTTGTATGGACAAAGAAGCTTACGCGTATTCGTTTTTACCTTGTGTATTTGGTTCGTTCGTGAGGTAACTAATCGATCCCCCCGTTTTTTGAACTGACCGGCATTGACTGATCGAATGCCAGCCTTTTCGCATAGCCCCTGATATGCTCTCATTTTAATATTGTTATTGTTGCACAGACGGACGCTTTGTGGCCGGTTGGGCTTGCCGCGTAAACATTGTTTTTGCACAGTCGTTAGCGTTATTACTTACGTTAGTGGGTGGAGCGATAGTGCGGCTCCGGCACAACAATATTCAAGGCATGTTCAATCACAATTACAATAGAATTATTCACTCAAAACAATCTGAAAAGTAAACGTTTCCTGACGCGCTCACCGAGCCGGGTTACAATCAGCAAACACCGACCGGTCCACGGCGATACAAAGGTTGTTTGTCACTGCCGTCGAGTGCACCGGCTCGCTATATCCCCATATTTCACGAGACCAGCTGCTTGCAGTGTAATCTTTTCGCAACAAAATATTACATATCTGCGTACTAGCGGAACGACGAGGAAAGTAACATAATTCACCGTTTAACATATCCTTTGAAAGAAATTGCAGGGCTGCAATCAAACATCCATCACATGCCTCCTTCATCCCTTCATTGATGATTATCTCATTCCACCCGGGAGCTGTCCTGTCTACAGCGATCAGATTTGACTTGTGTGGTTCGTATGGGGGGGAATTGTTTGGAATATTATTACCTTCTACCTCACGTTCAACTTGGGGCTGGCTTGCCGAACAACCTCCTAGTGGTGTCAGCTGGGTGGTTCGGGATTTTCCCGTTCCAGCAAATGGTTCGGCGGCAGTGTTCCAGGACGTGGTGGGTTTTCGCCTGGCAAGCGTTCTCCCTATAAAAGCCACATACGTCCGTTTAACAACACTGTGACGTGGCGGACGTGACTCGCCACTAAATAAAGTACCTGCCCCTTGCTTCATCCTGGCGAAGCATTGTATTCCAGCAACCTTATATTGTACTTCTGGGGAGCATTGGGCCCCTGTTTGACAAAGGAACAAACGAAAGGCGGATGAACTGAACAGTCAGTCACCGGCTCCCATTGGGCGCGATTCCCTGAATTGGCTCCGCTGCCTTGCGGGCAGGCTATTCAACCAAAGGCTACGGGGTGGTGTCCCCTAAGTCAACACCCTACTTGGGCTTGGGCAACCGGGTAGTATCTCGCCCTCTGAGGAAACCATGGACATTGTTGTGTTGTGTTTTATTTTACTGTTTCTGTACCTTCGTTTGAATCCCATGGTTTCTGATGGCACTATGTCTGTAAGCAGATTTTGCAAATATATTATATATATATATATACGTTCAACTTAGACCTGTGGATCCGTCACCAAAGTGCTATTTCATCACATAAATAAAGAAGTTACTGTAGTGTTTGGTATCCCTTCTGCTGCGACGGAGATCGTTCCGCTCCTTATGTTACGGACAACTGGACTCTGAGGTCAAACGGTAGCTTCTACTGCGTCTTAAATGCGTCCTACCGAACTAGCCTGAATACCCACCAAAACGAGACAACCTATCTGCGCCTCTTGTTTAGAGCACCTTTTTACTACCAAGCCAACGTTGTGCACTGTTGTCCTGCGTGCATCATCTGCACCCTAGCCTCAGGCATCTCCTTTGCTCCCTTACAAAAAGGGCTTGACTCCACTTTAGGCTTATACCCGGAGCACTGAGCGCACGCGTTTCCCTTCCCTCAGGGACTGGGCGCGCTCCAATGGATGTCTCAGACAACAACATTGATTAGTGAGTGCGCGCGGCGCACTGGCCAACGGCGGAGCTCTATTCAGTAAAGTTTAACTTGCTGTCCATTTGAGTTTGACCACGCTAGTCTCACGTTAGTCTAACAGTTTTCCTACCTAGCTCCGAAATCGTGAATATTTTAGGCGTAACTATTTTCAGTCTCTACGCTATACCGAATTCTATTGGCTGTTAGCCACTGCCCACGCAGTGCTACATGGATGCAGTTGCGTGATTATCGGATGATAGCCTTTGAGTTATGGAGGAAAGCTTCTGCACTACGAATGATAGCTTCTGCGCTAAGGATGTAAGTGATTGCGTTAAGGATGTTAGCAAGTGAGAAATGTTATGCAACAACAGCAGAGACAATGGATATTTGTAGTGTAACGAGTATTTCGACGATGTGTTTTCATCTGGTGGGTGAAAGAAGATGTGCGCACCCATAGATATATAAAGAAGGCAATAGCGTGGAATATTTAGTAAGTCCATATCAGTCCATATCAGCCGTATTGAAATCTTCTCCTACTACTTTGCAGTTAACGGGTAGATCCGCTAACTAGCAAATCAAGTGTTCCAGGATTTGTAAGTCATCTGAACGGGGATTTGGAGGGAAGTAAATGAAACCCAAAATCACCGAGGTTCTACCTAGACCAACATATACAATTTTGCTGTCAATGTTACTATTTTAAGGGGAAGCGCATAAAAGCGATGCTTGAAACTTGTCAGAGACATATATAATGCAATCATTTCTTGGTGCCGCGGTTCGATAAGTAATAAAACTGTGATTATTTTCAATTTGGAAGCAGGACTTTGGTGTTTCGCTTGTAAATCATTTACCTGTCACTGAGATAAAATAAGGTATAAAGAGAGACACCAAGCAGCGAAGAGTGGACATGGTCTTTCGAAGTGAGCGAGCATTGAAATAAGCGATTTAGTTGATGGTGTCTGGATGGGTAGACATGCAAACTGGTTGAATAAGTTGGGGTAGATATCTGGCGATGTGTCATTTGAGGTTAAGGACGAAGGGTTGGGGCAGTTGTGGTCAGGTATGGAATTTGTTGATAGTGTAGGACTAATATCCAAATTTACGTTTGGATCATTCTGTGAAAGTTAAGAAAAAGACTATAGGCTTGATGGGCAGGGATGACACTGGGGTTCCTCCCCAGTTCTCCAAGAAAACACTCCATTACTTCTATCAGAGATATAAGTAGGATTTATATTGAGGAAGAGCCATTGGGCATACGTGGTTTACCCAGAATGGAGGCTTCAGTCGTTTTCGGATGGACGAAAACATAGAGTTGAGCAAGTGACCTACTGAAGTAAACGTTTTATATGTATGGGACTTTCCGAATGGTGTTTAGCTCGCTAGTAAGCATTACCAACGTGGGCTGATCGACAGAACTAAAGCTGACTGACGCTGGATAGGCTTGTATGCATTCAGGAACCCTAGTGAGGTTTAGCATTAGAGATTTCACATTAGCTACATCACCTAAAGTTGTGACGATGTCATGGAGATCAAATGAGTCTGGTATATTGAAAGCAAGGACATTGAAATCAAATGGTTTCTTAGGCTGTATGGGGTAATTGTTAGTTTTATGCGGCGATAGTGTCTGAGCCTGGCCAAACCTTTGGAACTAAAGGCGTAGTTGTAAGTTTGCGTAAGTGATTCCGAGTACTAGCCGACTCGGATTTTTGGGGAGTAAAATCAGTAGAATCTGCATTCTGAGGGGATTGAGTGCTGGATACCTGATTTAGGCCCCCTGCTAGTAAAACTTTTGCTAGCGGCGTATCTATTTTATTTGGTTTTCTGTCATCACTTAAAGCAATCAGGTCGAATGGAACTGTAGTGTTTATGTCCAAATGGGCAGTCTGAGTTTTAATGTTCCGTAGCTGCCTTACGAAACTGCTCTTTGGATGCGATTTCAGAGGTTCGTAGCGACTTTGACGCTTGGTTCTAAAAGTCGACATTTTTAGGATTTTCGCTGCACGCAGCGTTGTCGGTGGAGAGTTTGGAGGGCTTACTATATTGATGGACTGGTTATGGGTGTCGACGTGGACAGGTGACCTTAAGGTAGGGATATCAGTTTGGCTGTTGGGAACGAGGCTAGCAACTGTTGTAAGTGCGACCACATTTGAGGTTAGTGACTCGCGTTGTAGACTAGGGTCAATCTCCATGCAGGACTAATATTTATAAAGATGTTCTATAAGCACCTACTTCCAGCGACTTAAAGGCAGTGTTGACAACTATTTGATCACTTCCATTCATAAATTCACTGGCAGTTAAAACACTATTAAATTTGAACAGAATTTGACACGAGTGACGCTGCACTTTCTTTTTGGGTCTTATGCAACTACACCCAGTGCCCATCATGTTACCAGCTTTAAGTAGCATATTCTGCAAGGCTGCAAGCGGAATATTATCCGGGAAATTAAAAACAACTGCATTGTTAGAACGATGCATCCTGCCGATTATTCTACGGCGATCGAATCGCTAAGTGATCCTGCTGGTAACATTTGCTCTACTTTGGGATTCAATGTCATTTGCAGTAATGCAATTATAGTCTCTAGTGCACGGAGACCAGACAGAGAGCTACTGATCGACTGCATTTTGACTTTAAGTTGGGTAGCTTCGTTTTGGGTGTTTTGTAAGTTAACAGGCTGAGTTGGCAGGGCATCTGTACATAGTTTCGCTAGAGTTTAATTGCCAGGTCTCGCAGGTTAAGGAGTTCAGAATTTTGCGAATCTTAACAGTCACTTTAGGCTTTGGTAATTTTCGCTTAATGGCGGACCAACTAACAGAACACGTGGCATTAGTTTTCATATTGCTTAGGGTTTGGATATAGTCAGGGAATTTTGCGAGTTGTTCTGTGCTTTCCTCTTCTTGCCTTGAACTAAGGCTAGGGCTTCTACTTTTGACTGTGCTAACGAGCGTTCGAAGATTTAGTCCTTAGTTTCAGGGTTTGTAAAGCGTATTCAAGGCAAACGGACAGTAGACAGTGAATTAAAATGGTCACATCGACACAAACCAACTAGGTGTCAGTCCCCTTTCTGATGGCCGCTAATCTCAAAGCGCACCGGATTGCTTTATGCGCAAGTTTGCTCTGAGGTCAGCTCCTCCCCGTGCCGCGATGCATCGATCTGTTTCTTCCTGTGCGCGCACACGTTCTTTCAAGCAGACAAAGAGTAGGACGACTGACCAGCTTGACAAATCCGCTCGGAACTTAGACTTGGAAGATAGGCTAGGAGTTCGCTGTCGTCAGCGAAAGCAAGAAGGAAGGATGTAATTGCTGGTAGCCGCTTTGTAGATCTACCGATTTGGCTGGAATCGGTTTTGATAGATGGGTCTCGTAATGTACTTACTAAGGATTCTACGAACGTTGGTGGAAGTAGTAAAGGTGTAGACTTTGTCCACTTTTGTTTACCCCGAAATACTGCAGAAGTTGGCAATCAGCGGTAGACGACATCCGTTAGGAATAGAGACCAGGAAGTTTGCGCACTGTGTAGGTCGGACCAAGCTTGATCGAGTGAGTGTAATCGGGTGAATATGCGATATCATCCAAATTCAAGAACAATGAAAATGTAGCAGCAACGAAATCTCACCGGCAAACGACGACATTGACCTTGATCTCCGATCTGAGGACCTGAGGTGCCGTCGTCTTTGGTCGTCGTTGTCTACGAGGAATTGCTGGTGTCCGATGGCGTCAGTATGTCCGCAACGAATTAGTGCGTAAACGAGTACTAGGCACTGCTAACTAAGCCAGTTCATTAGAACAACAAATACTACTGAATACGTTTGGTTGGCGTGGGCACGTACTATGCATATCTGGTCACCGCTTACCGCGGAAGGACTTGTTTCGTTTGTCAGATGTAAGTTGGCGCAAGGCTCGAGGTAGACAAAAGTTGACCTGGCAGCTAAGAATGAAGTCACTTGATCAAAATTGGTGTCGTCGGTCCATTTATTCTTCTACACTGGTGTCCTGGTGACCTGCCATCTGCTTGGCTCGTGACGTCACATGTCTCCCAGTCGTCACCTAGTCTGGTTGCCTGTTAAACCTGTGTTTTGTGCTGTTCGATGCGGGCTAATGGCTAATTATGACGTGGCGAATTGCAAGCCTCAAGGAAGCTTTCACGCCGATGCCGCCTTATCCGTGCACGATAGCCAGCTATTCGTGATCATACGTTGTTATCAAGATGTAGACGCCTTAATCCGAGTGTTTGTTATTGGCATTAATGCTTTACCCTACGTCCCCCTTATATCACTGTTATTGATTTTTGTTTCGTTGGTTATCGTGATTGTACAGCAGCGAAGCATAATTTCAAATGGCTGATGTATTGCTGTTGATATTGA
Organism: Dicrocoelium dendriticum; assembly: GCA_944474145.2. Lineage (NCBI taxonomy): Eukaryota > Metazoa > Platyhelminthes > Trematoda > Plagiorchiida > Dicrocoeliidae > Dicrocoelium > Dicrocoelium dendriticum. Next base: position 85,685,027 of record OX104067.1, read on the forward strand.
TGATGATAACGATCGCACGATAATGTATCCAAACTGTCCATTTCTAAATTCCTTGGCATCTATCCATTCCAAGGTAATGTTATTTTGTTCCACCATGACATTCTAACAGTTACTTTTCCTCTTTACGTTAATTCCGCTCTGCTAACTGTTATATCTTATTTCCCAAAAAAGCAACTGGATTGACGGTAGCGGTTTCCGGTGCCACCTGAAGTCAATTTTCCGATTTTATTTACACTAAAATTCCATTACCTAGAGTCATCGAATCTATGAAAAAACCATTTTGAGAACTGTCTTTTTTTCCTACCATCGTGTACTACCCCAAGAATAATCCATCGGTTTCATGCTACTCATTTATGAATATTCGTATTGAAATATATTTACCTCTCTCCTTTCCCAATGTTGAAAGCTATCTGGGAACTGTACTGAGTAATTTGAACAAGTTTCCATCATTTACTTTCTAACTGTACCAAATGACCAGAACATCTAGTTTGATCTTATCGCGTACAGACAGGAACTATACAATGTACTTAATACTCAGCGAAGTTCACTCAAATCATCCGCCAAAAGGAAAAGTCTAGCATTTAATATTGCTACGAAAAGATACTTCCCATCCATTAGTTAGAGCTGAGTACATTTACTTGTATCATACCAATATTAACATTCGTGTCTCCGGCAGGTTTTTGCCTATCATGGTTGTCCATTTTCGAACAAGGAAGTAAGATTCTAACCAGGATAGTAGTGGACATACAAGAACATTAAGGCGAAGTTTCTGTGTAAGAATTCTGGAGGAAATTCTGCCAAAGTTTTCGCTGAGTTTTTGTTATCCAGTATTTTCTTGCGATACCATGCAACTACAGTGCATTTTCACCAGAAGAATTAAAATCATTTTTAAATACCAAGCTTAGCAATATTTGGTTAACGGATAGCTACCTAGCGCTTGTTGACAGTTGTTTTTGGGAGAACTAATGATATTATCGGCTACTTAAAGTAAGAAATTAGGTGGCAAAGCTGACATGCATGATCTGTTATCAAAGCACAAGTTAATGCAAAAAATATAATTGAAGATAGGATAGGAACAGAGCAAAGTACAAAGGGATGGATAACGACTACACAAATTTATGTTCCAGGTGACTTTGCATCAGATTAGGTTCCTAATTACCGATCAACCACGAAATCTTCTTGTTGTTGTCGACAAGAAATTTGACTAGATGACCCGCGAAAGGTTGTTGATTAAAATTAATTATAAGCTTAGTTCCGACAATAATCATTGTGAACCACCGGATTTCACCACAATGGGATCTGGCAATTAAACCAGAACCCGAATATTTGCCGTTGCTGACGAAGGAAAGTTCCGATACATACAAGGACAGGGTTTGTGAATCCCTATGTTTGCAAATTTCAGAGAAGATTTCGGTGATCAAAATAATGGATGGCTTTGGAAAATTCAAAATACACCACATCAGTTCCGGTCCCACTATGAACTGTTTCAGTCCAACTGCCAAGTGCAAACAACTAGTTCAAGGTACTTGAAAGGAATTGCTGGACGCCGTTGGTTCAACATAAATTCTATGCTGAAATCCAATCTAGCCAATTTACTGAATGATTGGCATCGTAGCGAGAATGCAACCAGTTCGGTCGAGAACAATAAGTTTCTTGTTCCAATGGTCTATATGTTCAAACACGCGTAGTTACCAATCCAATAAGTTTGGAGCATATCAAGCACAGTATCCCGGCTCAAGGAGCGATTTTCTTGTGACACCAGGTTTCATCATCTTCAAGGCAGTAAAATTAATCAGACATAACGCATGAATTTCGGATTTTATTTCGTTAGAGCAATTTGCAATTGAATAGGAATCCATTTGAATGTATTCCTGTGAAGTATGTATGATTCTGAAATATTGCATCACTGTTTGATTGTATCCTTGCAAATGTACACGAGTTATCGATTTTTACTTTAGATGCGTGTTTATTCGTCAAATGTCCACCTGCAATATCGCAAAACCTGTAAACAGAAAGGTGCGATTCATCGGTGCTAGTGGTGCTTCCACTATCTACCTATGTCATTAAATTGTGCTCATTTGTGATTTGTCACAAGCGTTAATGAAAAGTTTCGGAGAATTTTGTGAAATGTAGTGTATCAGTGTCTTCTCTGGGTTAGGGTCTAGGCGGCTGGAAGAATTATTTAAAACGGCTTTACCGTACAGCACGAACACAGAGCGGCAAAACGCAATAGGCAACGCTTGTTCTGTGACAGTATTGATTGCTGGGACTATCGCCATAACATCACATTGGCTCCATTTTAACTTACTTTTGTTACTTGGGTGTGTCTGCCTAATCGTTGCTTTACCATTTCGAAGTCCTTAAGTTTCTAACCAAGCAGTTGGTACAGGACGTAGTCAATCGTTTCACTTTTCCTAGACTAGGTAGTGGACGTATTTGTCACTGACGCTAGACATCAAATAAATAATACAAACTTCGGGCGATCTACCGGATATCAGCTTAGCAACGCATGGGGTCGTACAACAAATAGGACTAAAACACTAGCAGAACTACTTTGTGTTATACAAAGGTGTAGCCCTAGGTTCCTCTGAAATATATTAAGCTGTGAATGATCTGCAGATAGAATGTCTGATATCCCATGAGCATAATACTAAACTAGGAGGCTGTATCAGATTTGCTTGGTCATGCGTAAGATCCTACCAACATTTCCTTAACTGCATTTTCATTTCTGTTTTGTCGACTTGCACAAATTATTCAACGCATATGTCTAACCACAATGACAGGAAGAAGCAAGGTTCCTAGCTGCATTGCAGTCTGTGGTACACCAGTTTATAGTTGTGATTAGTTGAATCCCCCAGCAATATGAAAGTGACAATTTCCCAATCTGCTACCTAACTTTCGTGGATATCCCAGTAAACGTAGCTGACATGGCTCACTTTGCAACTAGCTGAGCGCCCTGCTTAATGACGCCGTGACAACGTGTGAGGCAGCAGTCTTGTTTTTTATCAGCGACTTGGTTCAAACTGTTATGTTGATAATCTTAAAACTCGCAACAGTCATTGGAGCGTACGTGAACCGACTGATGGTTAACGATATTCTGCGAAATATTATAAGACTGATGTCTCAACATTATTTGCCATTAACACTGACCACACCTACATGGGTAAGTCTTGAACTTGCTGGGGAGTAAAGAGAAATGTTAGGAGTTCACTGATAGCAAATTCGATGATCACAGTCATTCCCGAGCGAACTTGAACAACTTTACTGGTGCTTTATTGCTGAGCTATGGGAAAGTAGTGGACTTAATTGAGATATTTTCAGGAAAGGTCTGCACCTTAAAATTAAATTACACCGTCACTGAGCATCCCAAATACTGCTGGGAGGGCGGTCGTTGGTCAAACGCATCCGCCGGATTCCTCCAGTGTCGAGCTCATGACTTTAAATCGCTATCTCATATTAGTGCGCTCAGCAAGATTCCACGTTTGCGGATAGCGGAGCATATCCCATAAGACTAAATGGCTGTCGGATGCTTTTGTTTCTGGTGGTCGCTTGGCTGAGTCTCACTGCGACGCATCCGCGTGGGCTATTCTACCAGTCTTATGCAAATGAACGTCCCGATTCATTAGAGAGATGGTACAATTCCCCAGGTTCTTGTTCGGACAGATATAGATACCTCGCTTTATCAACAGAGTGATTACAGCAGCGCCTCAGAAAGCAGGAAAGCACGATTACTAATGATTTCTAACTATATGCTAAATGTAGAAAGAACAACCACTTCTCATTAGTGTGTGGAGTTGTTAGTGCCTATATCTTACACGGTTGATTAAACTAATTATTATAAGGATCTTTTCCTGATCAGAGAAATTGCTTGTGGCGGCACTGAACAATCGCTACAAACTTAACCCGGGTGTTGAATGGACGATATGGATAGGTAGAATTTTGAGATTGGCGATTCGAGTATTTGTGTTTTGGTGGATTATTGAGGTGAAAAACACGTTTCGAAAACATGTGTTTAAAGGTATTCAGGCCTATTTTGGAATAGTTCATCGAGTAATTGTTCCCATGTGAGCATAGTCACTATGGTTCTTAGCTCAAGTTAATTGACTAGTTTGCTACTACAAGTTGCCAATTTTCACATGACCTGTGTGAGATTGTCAGTTTATTTCATTTTTAGTGACATTGGACCAGGAAAGTTTTCGAGAGCACGTTTATTCTAAGCTTTGGTGTATTCAGTGCATAATTTTTGTTATGAAGCTCTCAAGTTGAGCCATGTTGAGGTTCTAGTTTACACAGATCTGAGTAGGTCTTTTTTAGATCAAGTAGAAAATCAGCAACAAGTTGTGCTTCAACTGTCCAGTCGAAAGTAGTTCGAGTTGAAGCTCGTTGCAATGTTCTCGATGACGCATAGCAAAGTGCTTATGACTCAAATGATTTCTAAACGTCCTCTGCGGGTGCTTTACAGAAATCCTGTCCATTATTCTCATATTGTCGTATATCATGCTGCAGTATTCGAGGATGGGACGTGTGAGTTGCTCAAAAGCTAAACTAACATGGGTTGTGTGGATTTTGTCGAATCTATCAGAAAGATTGTCTGGCACGTGCCACTCGGTATCGAGCGTGTTTCGAAAATGCGAATGTGCTTGAGTACCTAATTCCGAGATCATGCGTACCCAGCTGTGTAGGGACTTGTTCATTGTTTAGTGCATTGATCAATGGTCAGTGGTATATTGCGGATAAAAAAGGCGAAGCTTGACATGTCACGCCGGATGATCGGTTAAGGGTTAGCGAAACAAAGACAAAATTGCCATTGGAAATAGTGAACAGCTGCAAATTGCGAACTCGCCAGTTACAGCGTTCCCGTCCGTTTTAGGTACTAGCCAAGGTTATCGCCTGTGGTTTCCGTCCAGAAATGCAGATGGGTTGGTTTGTTTTTGTTTTGCTGCTGTTTGTTTGGGTCTTTTGGATTACATGATATGGTCTATTGTGGCCATTGCACTATTTACAAGTTCTTTGAAAACGGCTAACGTGGGGGCTGACATAACAGCTTCTGAGAGGGTATTTTACATGTGGCAAACATGTAGCGAGTTGAAGTCTCTTCTACACTCCAACCGAAGGTATTGCTCGGCCAAGTTGAGATGATGACCTCACAGTTAGCTGTTGTGACTCAGCTTCAATAGTTGATGGAACAGGTAATTATTGTTGTTTACTATTTGGTAAACCATGATTAGGTCACCACGCAAACGGCCATAATGTCCGCTGTAAATGGCAAGGACTCTGAGGCAATGTTCGAATGACAAGTGAAGCAACCCCTTAACATTTTTGGTAGGCCGACTTCGTGGAAGCTCCATGATCTTGAGATACCGCTTTAGCAGTTGGCATCAGGCTTGAATTGCATATTCAACATGTGGGCTATATATGCGGTAAGTATTTGGTGGAAAATCGACAGTTCGAAATGCCCGAAAGCTCACCGTAATAGTTCCACGAGTTGGCCCCCTTCTTTGATGCCTTTTGGACTGCTCCGAGCAGCTGAAATCTTACTGAACCAACATACCGAGATCCTTTCCGAGAGAACATGGTTGCAAATCCTGACCCCCCATTTGGTGTCTTAAAAGAGATACTTGATATTTAGCCACACTGAAGGAACGGCGATTTTGGACAGACTATCCATAAACCTTAAGATCGATCTGTAGCTGGATAAGGTCTTCTGGACCTCTTCTGTCACGCCAAACTTTGATGTCATTGGCGTAGTTTAAACAGTTTGACGCAATTTGACTCACTAAATCGTTTATGAAGACCAAAAATAAACAGAGCCCTAATACCGAACCATGTGGCAATACGCATTCGACGAGAATTGGATCTGACATGGATTCACGTACTCTCACCTCCAGACACCTAAACAAGAGAAAATTGCTGATGCACGCGAGGAGGGGTTCCGCAATGCCACGTCCTTGAATTTTGGCGAGAAGGATACGATGGTCCAACCGGTCTAATACCTTAGAGAAATAAAGGTAAGCCACATCAACTGCAACTCCAGCGTCCTCGGTTTCGATCCAGTTGTCTCATGCTAACGATAGATTGGTTGTGCACGACCGATTCTGGCGGAAGCCTTGTTGCTGCTGAGCAATAAAACCAAAGCCATCCAGATAAGACATGAGTGCGTCCGCAGTGCGAGCCTCTATAACTTTGCAAGAACTGGTAGTAAAATTACTGGTCGATAATTAGCTGGACCGAAACGACTACCTCCTATGTAAATGGGAGTTAGTATTCTGTGTTTCCCCATTGCAGAATTGTGCTGCTCGTCAATGCAGCGCTGGAACAGTCTCGCCAAAATTTCAACCGAAATAGTAGCCACCACAGCAAGCGTCTTTGGGGTGGGCGTCCTCGCGGTATATTCAGCCCACGCACGACTGGTGGTGTTCGCGCGGCAGCGAAGCGCCGTTACGGTGTACAGCTGACACATTATTTATTTATTTACGGCAAACGTCTTTGGGCAGATGTCGTCAATTCCTGGACAGGCGTGCAGGCGAGTGGACAACGGCTTTCTCATCACGATGTCTGCAATAAAAGTTATATGAGTCAGTCCTGCTGTGGGTACCATAGATTCCGAAGATTCAGGAGACCACGGGATGTAATGGAACGTTGGTGCATATTGTTGTTGCAGAACATTCCACGCTACTTTAGCAGTCCGAGTTAGATCACTCGCTGTTTGAAGTGGGGGAAATCCAATTCATACCTTGCGAAGGCTGTTCACTTGCTTGTACAGAAGCTTAGGATTTGCAGTTATTCGACAGAGTAAAGCAGGATTTTAAGCTATTTTATCTGCACGCACTAACTGGGTACATTGGTTACCGGGGAAAACATAGACCTTCCAGGTACTCAGACTCGGATCGATTTTGTGGGTGTACCACGCCACGTTGCGCATCACCATGCGTTTACGTGTCTTACTTCATATAAATGACGTCATGTTTCTCCAAAGGATAGTCTTGGTTTCTGATGCTCCGCTATCCAGGGTGTCAAACGTACTGACGAAATATTCCCCGGCAATATGGGGTGCATCATCGATTAGGAAACTCCAGTCGGTCGCCTCAAAAGTCTTGTAAGATGTCGTAACTGGTTCCGGTTCGCGCTGCTTGAGTTCGGTCCTCGGGATATTCCGTAATCAAGTGTACATGAACTGCAAAGTCGCATGAGCACTGCGTCCAGGAGGAGTATCGATTATCACTCTCCCCATCATCTTCTTCATTAGTGAATATTCGGTCTAATATGGATGGCCTGTTATTTCCCCTGATACTAGTGGGCTAAGTGACGTGGTCATAATGCAGAAAAGCTGAAAGAAGCTCTTGCATGTTTGCATTGAATTGCTGTCCTGGTGTGACCTGGGATTCTATAACATGTAAGTGGAAATCACCGGCAACTAGAACGTGACTGTACTACCGCTTTTTCACCTGCCTAAATGCAGCCCCAAGTTGCAGTCCATCTCAGGTGTAGACGATGGGGAGCGGTAAACAACAACCACTAGGCCAAGCTCCTTCACTCTCATCCGGAAGGTGCACCAAATCGAGTCAGGTACATCGGTTTTAGAATCGTGTATGGGTTCACACTGCAGGTTGTTACGAAATTAGTGGGCTACCCCACCAAATTTGCTGGCTCGATCATTCCGGACAACAGACATAACTTTTACCGCGACTTCGACATCCGTTATCTCACAGCCCCACCACCGTTCCCTTCAGTATCACCAGTGGTGTGAGACAAGGTTGCCCGTTGTTACCTTTCCTCTTTAACTCCGCTATTCACGAAGCCATGGAAACAGCGTTCACTGGACACGACCTAGAGTATGTGAAGCTACTTCCTGGTGAACGAACTCTTGACTTAGGGTATGCGGACGATATTGCCCTAATCTGTGACAGCTCCGAAACATGTCAAGCAGCACTGGACCGATTAGCACTGGCTGTCAATCGTTTTAGGCCATGCATTGCTCCATCGAAATGCAAAGTACCTCTCCAAGATTAGCAGGGACCCAACCCTGAGCTAACGCTTGGTGGCTATCTGCTAGAAATGGGGTTGAAGATGAGGTTACGAACCGTATAGTAAAAGCTCGAGGTGCTTTTGCCAATCTTCGCCACCTGTAGCGCAGACGCGACATTACTCTCACCCTGAAGGGCAGAGTTTATAACGTAACCATCCGTTCAACTCTCCTATATGGTTATGAAACCTGGCCCATCAGGTCGACAGACATAAAGAGGCTCGTCACCTGCGATCATCGCTGCCTTCGTAGCTTAGCTCATGTCTGGTGGGAGCACCGCGTGAGCAATAAGCGGGTTCGGCGTCGCGTATTTGGTGCAGAAAGAACGAGTGAACCGCTCAGCACCATTGTATCGCACACCACGCTCCGATGGCTAGGCCACGTGTTGCGCATGTCAGCAAACCGACTCCCGCGAAGTGCATTGTTTGCGCACCGCGAATGCGGTTGGAAGAGGAGGAGGGGAGGTCAAGAGATGACTTGGTCGAGAGAGATGAAAACCCTCACTTCGAAGTTGGCGTCGGGGGGTGCATCCCAACTGCCCGGCTGGGGTCCAAAAGACGGTGAACACGTTTGGTTAGACACCCTCGCTGATATGGCTTGGAGCCGGCCCCAATGGCGTTTGTGTTGTGAGTTCCTTTGTCCATCCCCCTCCCGCTTAGCATCCCCCTCCAATCACGATCTCACTCGTTAGGCATAATGTAACTCTCTTTTTACGACACCATAGCCAACTGTTAGCTCTCCGGAACGATGACCATCTGTTACTGAGGACTTAGCCGGCATGCCACTGTTTGTTTTCCTTTTCTTGTCTTTTGTATTGCGGCACAATAGCTGAGGTGTATTTTACCTGCAGCTAACGCATATAATGAATGAATGCATGAATGAATGGATGAATGAATGAATGATAGCGATGAGGTCCCAAGCAATACATCCTTCGGGACTAGAACAGCCGCATGAGTTGGTGCATGATTTCTTAGGCGATAATTTTATAATCCGCGTGGGACATGAGGACTCAAGTGAACATAAGTCATATTGTTTGAGCAGCATTGTGAAGTGAAGCAGGTCACGCTGAAGCTTATAGTCGATCTTGATACCGTTAGCGAATAAAAATGGTCGACCATGTTTTGCCAGTGTGGTGATGATATTGGAGTAGGGCAGGAATAGTGAAAGAACCCATCACATTCCGTTAGATATCCCCACTGGTGATGATGCGTGGAGCAGAGAGATAGTCACTTAAAATACCTACTTTGCGGTGACTACTCAGCTATGACGATAGTCCCGGATCCCAAGACCACTAACAAGTTTAATCACCGATTGTGTTTTAAACCGTTGACTGTGTGGTGTGTGTCAACATAGAGAAGAACTATTGCATAGCCTTAACCGATCGATTTTGAAATTTAGTTCAGGCAATGTAGTTGAGTGGTGCACAGTTGTTAATCAAAAAAGCCACGCTTCCAAGTGTTTATCAGAGCCAAGGAATGGACAAAGTTTACGAAGCCCATTCTGACCAATTTTTCGAATAGCCAGGCAATTACTGTAATGCGGTGGAATGGCATGCATTTTTACCTAGTTTGTCTAAGGCCATCTTTGTGTCAAGACATGATAAATGTTGTTTCCCATTGAACTGAAGTGAATTCCAGCAATATGGTGAATATGCTCAGCAGGAGCCGTGGTATATCATGCTTTTCTAGTTAAATCATACTAGGTGGAATTCGATCACCTCCCAGCAAGAAGGATGAGATCATTTACTTGATAACTTGGGGGATAAACTTAAGTGAGATGTGAACTCTGCTCAAAAGATTAATTACTGCAGCTCCTGTATACACAAGTCAATCCATCTTCGAGACATTCGGAAATGGCGAAGTAGCCACTGAATTTTCACGAATTTCAGCTGGGTCATGAAATAAGCACCCTACACCGTCAACCTTATCAGTAATCAAAAGAACGCCAACACTTGTTCCAAGTCGCTACCATTTGACAAGCTCCTACCACCATCGATCGGTCGCTAGTTATCCATGTCCGTCTCACCGAGGAGAAACGCCAGAACAAGACGAATAGATAAGCGAGCCATGCGTTTATTGTCAAATCGCACAGTCTCGTTGGAATGGTGCTCCCTGTTGAGCGAACCGTCGTTCAGGATTGATCGCGCGAAATGTCGGGATGACGTTGCTCACACTGTAGACATGGCCGTGGGAATCTACATAAAACGTATCCACAGTGAAAGAGATAAAACGCCTGCCATAAAAATCCGAAATTTGAACTAAAGTACAAATAGATGGACATAATATAGAATTTGACCTAACGGAAAAGCAATTCTTTAAATATCTTAACAAATGTTCTGTCGGAGCCACCAGTTATGGCGCAATCGATCAGTCGCTAGATAACCAGTTTTGACAAACCTAAAGGAAAGGCCAGATGAACACGAACAAATAAGTTTATTGTCGAAAAGTACAGTCCATTTAGCTAGAAGGTACCGTTAAAAGATTGTGGCTAGGTAAATATGTATGGATGTCAACGCAGAGGTCGCGGGCACTATTCGAGGCGGAAATCCGGGAGCGTGTGAAGAGCATGTTCGTCTGGTTTACTCAAACACACTTAGTTAAACTTACAATAGGTAAGCTTTCTACTTTGCCTAGGTACGAGTTAAAAGTACGTTTTTTACAATAATTTAGCTGTCGTACTCAGGCCAACATGGGAGATTCCAGGTCGCTACAAACTCCCTTGCCTTACAGCTTGTTTGAAGGTATTTATCTTCTTTGATATTTCTCCTTGTTAACTGCGACTCTTTGACTTAGGTTGTAAATTTGTGCATTCGTAAGATAAATGTGTCTTTCTGAACCCTGCAGTTAATCTTTTGGTTCCCTGACTAATTTATTGTTCGACATCATCTTTGAAGACACTGGGAATACGATCACATTATGAAGCAAGGATGGCTATAACGCGATAGATTCTTTTATAGAATTGCTTCACTGCGATATACATTGGTAGAGAGGTAGGAATACTCCAATTTTAAGTATCCAAGTCGGCCTGTACTATAAAATTGCGCCTCATCTCACTCGTGCGATTATATCTAGAAACCACAGCCAATCAGCGTTTTCTGGCTGTATTCGCCGTCCTATTTAACCGGACAATATTTAGTTACTCATGCACAGTTAGACGACCTACAACGCGCGTTCAAATCATTAACTTCATTATACAGGATTCAGACATTCGGGAACGCAGTCACAGATTCCGCGTCAGTGTCTTGACTCAAGAACGACACCGATGGCTGTTCACTGTGGAACGGCAATCAAACGGCAACCCAATTAGAATAGCTTTTTTCCCACGCAAGATGATGCCAAGATGTTTGAAATCGTCTCCTTCTGTCTGTCTGTCTATCGGAACATGTTTATCTATTAGTGTTAAGCAAACGAAACCTGAAGTGTAGGCTGTAAAACAATTGAAGATTCCGTCAACAAAGTGAAGTCCCTGTCACTAGGTATAGAGATTCTCTGTAACATTCGGGGTAAGTCTAATTCCCGGAAATAAAAAACCGAGGCAATTTCAGCTGCTTGAGTCTACTGGTGCTTTTAAGTCCATCTTCTTCTCACATTTCCCATATGTCAAAATCTGCACACAGTTCACAAATATATATCTTTGATTTTGCAATCCGCAATTACCATACCTTAATCGCTCTGAAAACATTATTCTAGTCCACTCTGAAAACGTCAGAGTGTGCCTCATGTCTGAGTTAACTGTGGGTACAATTCCCAAACGGCTTAGGTCTTCGAATAACTGGGTGCTGCCTGCACGAGAAGGCGAGTCAACCAGTTTCGCATACCCATGTGTCCGTTCGTTTTATTTCTAGAACGTGTCAGATAGCTACCATCATCAGGGTTGTATTAAATTGAACCCATACCGCCACTTGTTAAGAGCATCGAATTGATTGTCGGATATGTGCGGTGACGAGTATATTGCAACACTTAAGTGAGGAGAAAGTATTTATCCGTCTATACAGGAAAGTTCTTACTGAGTTATGAAATGACAAAGATGCAAGATGTATTTTAGAGATCATTTGTTAGCACGTAAATGGTTTTCTTAGCTTTGTAAAGCTACCGCTCTGCTGTTAATCCTCTTGTCTTATTTACACAATCGGCTTTATGGTTATCATGAATGTACCAAATATAATGTAAAATCAATCGTATTGTTTTGTATGGCTATACAGCGCTTGGAATGCAAGACCAATTTTCAGTAACCCAACACTTTACCATTATGCGTATATCAGTAAAACATGTATATGTAATGCGATATCAAACATAAAAATTGCTACACTTTTCCATCAACTGATGCTTTTATGTTGTTTTACTCCTTGCGACGCTACAAAATCGCATGTCCATATTCAACTGCAACGTATTTTATAAAGTAAAGCAGGCATTTACAAAACGCCATTCAAATGCTCTATAAATACCAGCGGCTTATGAAAGAAGTGGTAAGCTCCAGCTCGACTCGCTCTAGCCACGAAGCATAAGGCACTAGCTAGATATGTTGCCAACATAGTGTAAAACAACCTACGCGTTTCCCAACTCAGCATGCCATTAATAAACGCAGACATTAAAATGATACGAACTAAAGAGTATTTAGTGGCAGAACGCAAGTTCAAGACCAACAAATCTGCTGAAACTTTTATTAAAATATACGCCAGAATCTGCAACAAGCTGCCGGACGGAGTGCTTTCCGGAGCTGGTTAGCACTTATTTCACGAAATCATCAACAATTCTTAAATTTACAAACCGTGATCAAGCCATTCGGATGTCTCCTAAAAATAACTCAAGCATATGAGCAAGGTAGTTTTCCTAAAACCCCCCACATCCCTTTGTGAATGGACTACACTATAATAACTACAGTGAGCGGGTTCTAAATCAGCAACACAAATTCATCACAGTCAACCATTTTGTGTGCTAGTTCTGTTCTTCTAAACTGCTACATATTGCGCAAGTAATCGGAGTTCGTATTTAGACACTCCGAACTAGGAGTGAGAAGTCACAACCGGCTGGCGCACATCATATTGTATCCTGGTACACGCATCGAATGCAGAAAGCTTGAACGGTAAAACTAGGCAATCAAAACAAGAATAAAAGGTCAATTGGTATCGATCAATATGATAATGCTGTTCGATCAATCGCGTGTCTGTGGGTGTGGTTGTTCGAGCAACGTTAACACTTGCATCCATAACATCCCCTCACGTGGAAGATGAAATCCCATTAGTAAAAGGTAACATTCTATCGGTTTGCGTGAAAGCTGTGGTTTCCGATTAGCGATCAGGTGATCAGTTTCATCCATTTGGGCATTGTTAATCACCGCACGCTCTGCTGTAACTACTCGCTACTTCTCAGGGTATGGTGCGACCGAGGTGCGGGGACGAATGAAACCATTGTGCTTGCGTACTCTTCCTCTAATGTCCAGTTTTATATCGGCATCATTTTCTGCCCTTGTAAGCACGATTCCTGGCTGCCACACCCGGTTTTGTGACAGTTCCCTGTACACTTCTCGTTTTGTTACCAACTCGTGGGGTTTAACTGGCGCGCGCCTACTCATGCATGCGCTGTTATTGGGAATGCCTGGCCTGACTGGAATATGGAAATATCAAGTCTCGCCTTGTACGATGTCGACGCCCAAACATAGCCTCCCCCTGGCTATTTAAGATAGAAACCAGCGGTGTGGTGAGATAAGCGAATAGGGTTAGTCAAGTTTAGTGCACAATGAGCCATGACTTTTTCTGGGGCTGCTTTTCACGGTCTGCACCGCTCTTTCCGCCAAACCGTTTGACGCTGGGTGGTAAGGTGCGGAAGTCATGTGGTGGAAGTCGTTACCTTGCAATTATTGTTCGAACGCTGCACTGGTGACCTGTGGACCGTTATATGTGACCGATGTTTTCGGCTTACCGTGCATGGATAAAGTACAACATAACTTATTGACTGTAGTTTCCGTATTAGAGTTAGTGACCACATTTATATCTATACACCTGAAGTACACATTCACTAGGAGTGGAAACATTTTCCCTTTAATCGGACCAAAATACTCAGCGTGGACAAGTTCCCATGGATTGTCGGGCATCTACCAAGGATGAAAGGGGCCGGTTGGTTTGTTTTATGATTTTTCTGACTTGTAGTACAAGTGTTTAAAAACGCTTCGATATTTATATCGTCCGCTACCCACCAGTAGTATGAATTGCCAGAACATTCATGAGGACGGTCCCCGGATGCGCATCGTGTAACTCTCTCAGTACAGATGATCCGAGTCCCAATGGAATAATGATATGAGATCCTCGCAAGATACCTCCTTTGTGTAAGCTTAGATTAAAACGAAAACTGAAAAACGGACGCAGATTGTCATAGATTCGCGACTTTCAACCAGGTAGCATCATATGTGTCACTTTACGTAAGGCCGGATAGCGAAATGTTACTTTGCTAACTATATTACTGGATGTTAGTGTAGTGCCTAGGTGTTAAAACAGTCAAATTAACTCGCATGGCGCTCCAATTTATTCATCTTGTTGTGCAAGCTGTGGTGGTTTACAGAAAGCAGCAGCAGCGTTATCGTGTTATTTAGCTACATATCGGATTTGCCAGTCGTAGGCAGAAATTAAAAGTGCTCAGCGTACCATTCAGGATGCGTTCAGTTGCTCTGCTTCACGTTCCTCACCAGAAAGCGAGATAAATAGTTTATGGTTAGTCGGTATCTTGAAACGATCGACCAACAGCTACTGATGGAAGCGCTTGACTCCGGAAACCATTGCCAATGTTTCTTTGTCTACATTTGTGTAATTATTCTCAGTAG
>OX104067.1:85700143-85730094 GCA_944474145.2 Dicrocoelium dendriticum
AAGCCATGGAAACAGCGTTCACTGGACACGACCTAGAGTATGTGAAGCTACTTCCTGGTGAACGAACTCTTGACTTAGGGTATGCGGACGATATTGCCCTAATCTGTGACAGCTCCGAAACATGTCAAGCAGCATTGGACCGATTAGCACTGGCTGTCAATCGTTTTAGGCTATGCTTTGCTCCATCGAAATGCAAAGTACCTCTCCAAGATTAGCAGGGACCCAACCCTGCGCTAACGCTTGGTGGCGATCTGCTAGAAGTGGGATTGAAGATGAGGTTACGAACCGTATAGTAAAAGCTCGAGGTGCTTTTGCCAATCTTCGCCACCTGTAGCGCAGACGCGACATTACTCTCACCCTGAAGGGCAGCGTTTATAACGTAACCATCCGTTCAACTCTCCTATATGGTTATGAAATCTGGCCCATCAGGTCGACAGACATAAAGAGGCTCGTCACATGCGATCATCGCTGCCTTCGTAGCTTAGCTCATGTCTGGTGGGAGCACCGCGTGAGCAATAAGCGGGTTCGGCGTCGCGTATTTGGTGCAGAAAGAACGAGTGAACCGCTCAGCACCATTGTATCGCACACCACGCTCCGATGGCTAGGCCACGTGTTGCGCATAACAGCAAACCGACTCCCGCGAAGTGCATTGTTTGCGCACCGCGAATGCGGTTGGAAGAGGAGGAGGGGAGGTCAAGAGATGACTTGGTCGAGAGAGATGAAAACCCTCACTTCGAAGTTGGCGTCGGGGGGTGCATCCCAACTGCCCGGCTGGGGTCCCAAAGACGGTGAACACGTTTGGTTAGACACCCTCGCTGATATGGCTTGGAGCCGGCCCCAATGGCGTTTGTGTTGTGAGTTCCTTTGTCCATCCCCCTCCCGCTTAGCATCCCCCTCCAATCACGAGCTCACTCGTTAGGCATAATGTAACTCTCTTTTTACGACACCATAGCCAACTGTTAGCTCTCCGGAACGATGACCATCTGTTACTGAGGACTTAGCCAGCATGCCACTGTTTGTTTTCCTTTTCTTGTCTTTTGTATTGCGGCACAATAGCTGATGTGTATTTTACCTGCAGCTAACGCATTTAATGAATGAATGCATGAATGAATGGATGAATGAATGAATGATAGCGATGAGGTCCCAAGCAATACATCCTTCGGGACTAGAACAGCCGCATGAGTTGGTGCATGATTTCTTAGCCGATAATGTTATAATCCGCGTGGGACATGAGGACTCAAGTGAACATAAGTCATATTGTTTGAGCAGCATTTTAAGTGAAGCAGGTCACGCTGAAGCTTGATACCGTTAGAGAATAAAATTGGTCGACCATGTTTTGCCAGTGTGGTGATGATATTGGAGTAAGCAGAAATAGTGAAAGAACCCATCACATTCCGTTAGATATCCCCACTGGTGATGATGCGTGGAGCAGAGAGATAGTCACTTAAAGTACCTACTTTGCGGTGACTACTCAGCTATGACGATAGTCCCGGATCCCAAGACCACTAACAAGTTTAATCACCGATTGTGTTTTAAACCGTTGACTGTGTGGTGTGTGTCAACATAGAGAAGAACTATTGCATAGCCTTAACCGATCGATTTTGAAATTTAGTTCAGGCAATGTAGTTGAGTGGTGCACAGTTGTTAATCAAAAAAGCCATGCTTCCAAGTGTTTATCAGAGCCAAGGAATGGACAAAGTTTACGATGCCCTTTCTGACCAGTTTTTCGAATAACCAAGCAATTATTGTAATGCGGTGGATTGGCATATATTCTTACCTAGTTTGTCTAGGACCACCTTTGTGTCAAGACATGATAAATGTTGTTTCCTATTGAACTGAAGTGAATTCCAGCAATATGGTGAATATGCTCAGCAGGAGCCGTGGTATATCATGCTTTTCTAGTTAAATCATAGTAGGTGAAATTCCATCACATCCCAACAAGAAGGATTAGATCATTTACTTGATAACTTGGAGGATAAACTTAAGTGAGATGTGAACTCTGCTCAAAAGGTTTGTTACCGCATCATCTGCATACCCGGATACAAGGCAATGACGAAGTACCTACTGAATTTTCACGGATTTTAGCTGGGTCATGAAATAAGTACCCTACACCGTCAACAATCTCAGTAATCAAAAGAACGCCAACACTTGTTCCAAGTCGCTACCATTTGACAAGCTCCTACGACGATCGATCGGTCGCTAGTTATCCATGTCCGTCTCGCCGAGGAGAAACGCCAGAACAAGACGAATAGATAGGCGAGCCATGCGTTTATTGTCAAATCGCACAGTCTCGTTGGAATGGTGCTCCCTGTTGAGCGAACCGTCGTTCAGGATTGATGGCGCGAAATGTCGGGATGATGTTGCTCACACTGTAGACATGACCGTGGGAATCTACATAAAACCTATCCACAGTGAAAGAGATAAAACGCCTGCCATAAGAACCCGAAATTTGAACCAAAGTACAAATAGATGGACATAATATAGAATTTGACCTAACGGAAAAGCAATTCGTTAAATATCTTACCAAGTGTTCTGTCGGAGCCACCAGTTATAGCGCAATGGATCAGTCGCTAGATAACCAGTTTTGACAAACCTAAAGGAAAGGCCAGATGAACACGAACAAATAAGTTGATTGTCAAAAAGTACAGTCCATTTAGCTAGAAGGTACCGTTAAAAGATTGTGGCTAGGTGGATATGTATGGATGTCAATGCAGAGGTCGCGGGCACTATTCGAGGCGGAAATTAGAGAGCATGTGAAGAGCATGTTCGTCTGGTTTACTCAAACACACTTAGTTAAACTTACAATAGGTAAGCTTTCTACTTTGCCTAGGTACGAGTTAAAAGTACGTTTTTTTACAATAATTTAGCTGTCATACTCAGGCCAACATGGGAGATTCCAGGTCGCTACAAACTCCCTCGCCTTACAGCTTGTTTGAAGGTATTTATCTTCTTTGATATTTCTCCGTGTTAACTGCGACTCTTTGACTTAAGTTGTAAATTTGTGCATTCGTAAGATAAATGTGTCTTTCTGAACCCTGCAGTTAATCTTTTGGTTCCCTGACTAATTTATTGTTCGACATCATCTTTGAAGACACTGGGAATACGATCACATTATGAAGCAAGGATGGCTATAACGCGATATATTCTTTTATAGAATTACTTCACTGCGATATACGTTGGTAGAGAGGTAGGAATACTCCAATTTTAAGTATCCAAGTCGGCCTGTACTATAAAATTGCGCCTCATCTCACTCGTGCGATTATATCTAGAAACCACAGCCAATCAGCGTTTTCTGGCTGCATTCGCCGTCCTATTTAACCGGACAAAATTTAGTTGTTCGTGCACAGTTAGACGACCTACAACGCGCGTTCAAATCATTAACTTCAATATACAGGATCCAGATATTCGCGAGCGCAGTAACAGATTCCGCGTCAGTGTCTTGACTCAACTGTGGAATGGCAATCAAACGGCAACCCAATTAGAATAGCTTTTCTCCCGCGCAAGATGACGCCAAGTTGTTTGAACTCGTCTCTGTCTGTCTGTCTGTCTGTCTGTCTGTCTGTCTGTCTGTCTGTCTGTCTGTCTGTCTGTCTGTCTGTCGGAACATGTTCATCCAGTAGCGTTAAGCAAACGAAACCTGAAGTGTAGGCTGTAAAACTAGCGAAGATTCCGTCAACAAAATGAAGTCCCTGTCACTAGGTATAGAGGCTCTCTGTAACATTGGGGGTAAGTCTAATTCCCGGAAATGAAAAACCGAGGCAAGTGCAGCTGCTTGAGTCTACTGGTGCTTTTAAGTCCATCGTTTTCTCGCATTTCCCATACGTCAACATCAGTTCACAAATAGATAGCTTTGATTTTGCAATCCGCAGCTACCATAACTTAATCGCTTTGAAACCATGATTATAGTCCACTCTGAAAACGTCAGAGTGTGCCTCATGTCTGAGTTAACTGTCGGTACAATTCCCAAACGGCTTAGGTCTTCGAATAACCGGGTGCTGCATGCACGAGAAGACGAGTCAACCAGTTTCGCATACCCATGCGTCCGTTCGTTTAATTTCTAGAACGTGTCAGATAGCTACCATCATCAGGGTTGTATTAAATTGAACCCATACCGCCACTTGTTAAGAGCATCGAATTGATTGTCGGATATGTGCGGTGACGAGTATATTGCAACACTTAAGTGAGGAGAAAGTATTTATCCGTCTATACAGGAAAGTTCTTACTGAGTTATGAAATGACACAAATGCAAGATGTATTTTAGAGATCATTTGTTAGCACGTAAATGGTTTTCTTAGCTTTGTAAAGCTACCGCTCTGCTGTTAATCCTCTTGTCTTATTTACACAATCGGCTGTATGGTTATCACGAATGTACCAAATAGAATGTAAAATCAATCGTATTGTTTTGTATGGCCATACAGCGCTTGGAATGCAAGACCAAATTCAGTAACCCAACACTTGACCATTATGCGTATATCAGTAAAACATGTTTATTTAATGCGATATCAAACATAAAAATTGCTACACTTTTCCATCAACTGATGCTTTTATGTTGTTTTACTCCTTGCGACGCTACAAAATCGCATGTCCATATTCAACTGCAACGTATTTTAAAAAGTAAAGCAGGCATTTACAAAACGCCATTCAAATGCTCTATAAATACCAGCGGCTTATGAAAGAAGTGGTAAGCTCCAGCTCGACTCGCTCTAGCCACGAAGCATAAGGCACTAGCTAGATATGTTGCCAACATAGTGTAAAACAACCTACGCGTTTCCCAAGCCAGCATGCCATTAATAAACGCAGACATTAAAATGATACGAACTAAAGAGTATTTAGTGGCAGAACGCAAGTTCGAAACCAACAAAGCTGCTGAAACGTTTATTAAAATATACGCCAGAATCTGCAACAAGCTGCCGGACGGAGTGCTTTCCGGAGCTGGTTAGCACTTGTTTCACGAAATCATCAACAATTCTTAAATTTACAAACCGTGATCAAGCCATTCGGATGTCTCCTAAAAATAACTCAAGCATATGAGCAAGGTAGTTTTCCTAAAATCCCCCTCATCCATTTGTGAGTTGACTACACTATAATAACTACAGTGAGCGGGTTCTAAATCAGCAACACAAATTCATCACAGTCAACCATTTTGTGTGCTAGTTCTGTCCTTCTAAACTGCTACATATTGCGCAAGTATTCCTATTTCGTAGTTAGACACTCCGAACTAGGAGTGAGAAGTCACAGCCGGATGGCGCACATAACAATGTGTCCTGGTACACGCATCGAATGCGGAAAGCTTAAACGGTAAAACTAGGCAATCAAAACAAGATTAAAAGGTCAAATGGTGTTGATCAATATGATAATGCTTTTCGATCAATCGCGTGTCTGTGGGTGTGGTTGTTCGAACAACATCAATACTTGCATCCATAACATCACCTCACGTGGAAGATGAACTCCCATTAGTAAAAGGTAACATTCTATCGGTTTGCGTGAAAGCTGTGGTTTCCGATTAGCGATCAGGTGATCAGTTTCATCCATTTGGGCATTGTTAATCACCGCACGCTCTGCTGTAACTACTCGCTACTTCTCAGGGTATGGTGCGACCGAGGTGCGGGGACGAATGGAACCATTGTGCCTGCGTACTCTTCCTCTAATGTCCAGTTTTATATCGGCATCATTTTCTGCCCTTGTAAGCACGATTCCTGGCTGCCACACCAGGTTTTGTGACAGTTCCCTGTACACTTCTCGATTTGCTACCAACTCGTGTGGTTTAACTGGCGCGCCTACTCATGCATGCGCTGTTATTGGGAATGCCTGGCCTGACTGGAATATGGAAATATCAAGTCTCGCCTCGTACGATGTCGACGCCCAAACATAGCCTCCCCCTGGCTATTTAAGATGGAAACCAGCGGTGTGGTGAGATAAGCGAATAGGGTTAGTCAAGTTTAGTGCACAATGAGCCATGACGTTTTCTGGGGCTGCTTTTCACGGTCTGCACCGCTCTTTCCGCCAAACCGTTTGACGCTGGGTGGTAAGGTGCGGAAGTCATGTGGTGGAAGTCGTTACCTTGCAATTATTGTTCGAACGCTGCACTGGTGACCTGTGGACCGTTATATGTGACCGATGTTTTCGGCTTACCGTGCATGGATAAAGTACAACATAACTTATTGACTGTAGTTTCCGTATTAGAGTTAGTGACCACATCTATATCTATACACCTGAAGTACACATTCACTAGGAGTGGAAACATTTTCCCTTTAATCGGACCAAAATACTCAGCGTGGACAAGTTCCCATGGATTGTCGGGCATCTACCAAGGATGAAAGGGGCCGGTTGGTTTGTTTTATGATTCTTCTGACTTGTAGTACAAGTGTTTAAAAACGCTTCGATATTTATTTCGTCCGCTACCCACCAGTAGTATGAATTGCCAGAACATTCATGACGACGGTCCCCGGATGCCCATCGTGTAACTCTCTCAGTACAGATGATCCGAGTCCCAATGGAATAATGATATGAGATCCTCGCAAGATACCTCCTTTGTGTAAGCTTAGATTAAATCGAAAACTGAAAAACGGACACAGATCATCATAGCTTCGCGACTTTCAATCAGGTAGCATCATATGTTTCACTTTACATAAGACCGGATAGCGAAATGTTACTTTGCTAACTATATTACTGGATATTAGTGTAGTGCCTAGGTGTTAAAACAGTCAAATTAACTCGCATGGCGCTCCAATTTATTCATCTTGCTGTGTAATCTGTGGTTGTCAACAGAAAGCAGCAGCAACGATATCGTGTTATTTAGCTACGTATCGGATTTGTCAGTCGTAAGAAGAAATTAGAAGTGTTCAGCTTACCATTCTGGATGCGTTCAGTTGCTCTATTCCACGTCCCTCACCAAAAAGCGAGATAAATAGTTTATGGTCAGTCGGTTTCTTGAAACCATCGACCAACAGCTACTGATGGATGTGCTTGACTCCGGAAACCATTCCCAATGCCTCTTTGTCTACTTTTGCGTAATTCTTCTCAGTAGCCTGTAATGTGGGTGGCGCGAAAGCAAAAATCGCATGGTTCCATTGTGAACCTTGTGCCCTAGGATTACTCCCACCCAAATGGTAAGGCAGCACACTGTTTGGATTTTTAAAATATTAACACTGGTAAAGAAACAAGAAGAACTTTCGATTGCTCAAATGCTTGTTCCTCTGTCTCTCCCCATGACCACTTAGAGTCTTTCTATAACAAGTCGTGAATTTGTGCAAAAACGGAAGCAATGATGTGTAGGAACCGATGATAATGCGGTAACATTCCAACGAACGCACATAACCGTATTTCCTTACGTGGAGGAGGTGCAGTACTAATGGGCTGTAGTTTATCTTCCTGTACATGTACAGCATGTTTATCTAGCCGACAACCAAGGTAGTCAACGTGGTCATCATAAAAGCACATTTGCAGCATTTCAAACGTGAAACTTGTTCAGATAGTCTATGTAACGCATGTCCTGACTTGCGGAGGTGCTCCTCTTCTACTAGGTCACCGAGGCATGTACAAGTGATCAGCATAACAGGCGATGTTGTCAGTTTTTCTTTGGAAAATAGCCGTGGCTGAATTAATCCCAAAAGGAAGTCTGGTGTATTCAAATATGCCAAAATGTGTACTGACAGTAATAATATGTCAAGAAGCTTCAGCTTATTCGACCTGGGAATAAGCATGTCCCAAGACCATTTTGGTAAATTTGACCACGCCAGCTAAGGTGGCGTATAAATCGTCGATATTTGGCAGTGCATAACTGGTTGTAATTACACTGCGATTTATGCTTAGTTTGTAAACGCCACAAATCTATATGTTGCCTTTGGGTTTAAGCACAGGAACTATTGGTGCCGCACATGCAGTTTGTTGAGCTGGTACAATCATACCACCACGCTGGAGACTTTTAACTATTATATTACCTTGGGCCATAATAATTATGGCATTGTTTTAGCCTTAAACACTTTAGGAATACCAGAGTCTGCCATATGAATCCTTGCTTTATAATTGCTCAGTTTTTCCAACTGGTGTTCGTTGAACACGTCTGGATATCGCCTAATAACCGAGTCCACGTTGCCCTTCGCTGCGGTAGGGAAGGTATTTAATACTTGTGGCAACTGTTTCATCCATTCACGACCCAGTAGACTTATTGGTGTATAAAGCACTACATGAAGTACTAGATTGTGTGACCTACCCTGGTGTTTAACTACTACCTGACAATTCTCAAGTAAGTCAATTACTTCTGCTGTGTAGGCCTTGGAAACGGTACAACTTGGCTTCAGATTAGGTAATGACGAGCGTGTGTTTTTGCTAATTAATTTCACAGAGGAACCGGTGTCAAATTCAAATAAAACTGGTTCACCACTAAAAGATAACGTCAGTCTATATGGAGATACTTTAGTCATATTAGATTAATTTGCAATTATGTGGTTCATAAAGTTTAACTGTGAATCTGGGAACTCACGGTCGTCCTGGTTCGACGTTTTAATCGAAGCTTGTGGCTAAGGAGAATGGCATACACGTGCCAACTGGACAATTTTCCGCAATTTCTGCACTTTGTGTGGATGTAAATGCAATGGGGAGTGTGCTGGTCACCGCATCGGTAGCAGACGAACTATCCTAACCTGTTTTCGAAAGAAAAAAGTAGAACCGTCTTGTTTACACCCTCTGTAAGATGAATAGGTTTACAAGTATATAACTGAAGTTGCAGATTCGCTCTGACCTACGAGGTTGCTAGGGGTTTATCAGGAATGTGTTACTTCCTTTAGTAATATTAACTTTTCTCTCGCGCCACTATGTATAACTCCACCAAGAAGGGACTGAATTTTTCTTGACTTCTTCAACACCCGTTAAGGAGATTGTATGTTATCCTCATTCTAGTGTAATTTGGTTAGTGTGCGCAAGGAGGTAATTTAAGCTTTCTTCGAGTTGCTGCTGTAATTTAAATAACTGCTAACGAGCAGAAAATACACGTTGTTGACGTCCCAATAGTTCCTCGAACAATTGGTTCACGTGCACGATACACGTTTTAACCTTAGTTCATGACGTCGACATGTTGTTGTCCTTCTGAACCAAATGCTCGGCGCAATAACATTATTCAGTGGGCATTGGACAACTGATTAGAAGGGATAAACACGGGGAAACGAGTAATACGATGTTAGAAACTTGTCTTCCAGTGCATCCATGGCTGGAAAGAAGAGCTTTCTGAATCACTAAGCCACAGATTTGACAACCCCGTCAGTGGATTCATAATACTCGTTACCATCCTTATACATATCGCTCAAGTTTTCATATTTCGTAGCTGGACAACTAGCCCTGAAGTCGGGTGAGAAGCCACAACCTGATGACGCACGCGATATGGCATTTCACACGCGCATCGAATGCGGAATGCATAAACAAAAAAACTAGATAATAAGAACACGAGTAAAAGGTCTGTTTGTATCGACCAATATGTTAATGCTGTTCGATCAATCGCATGTCTGTGCATGTGGCTGTTTGAGTAACGTTTGCAGGTGTGTTTAACATAAACTTCCAATCGATCTAATGTTAAATTTTTCTGCTCCATAGGTGGTCAATATTTTGCGTGGTATGCGCTTACCCGTTCTTGTTTATACAGGCGCAGCTCGCATGTTCTAGAACAGATTATTTATTTATTTGCTTAATAGTTTATAATTCCCACTTCACTCGACCACAATCTTAGATGTATCTGAGAGACATATTTGCCTCAGCATGGTATAAAGCTTGAAAGATAGGTTTTGCGCCGGAAATCTTGCTCAGTAATTCAGCACTTGAAAACCGGACATCTACGTGCATCAAAAAACTATTTCACGTGACTCCACATGTATCCATTCAATACCGGATACCGCATGGCCCACATGGAATGGCAATCAAAACTTTAACCGAAGTGGCGATGGCGTTTTCTTACTGAGTTGCGGACACATGCCGAAATAAATACGCGGCAACATTGAGTTGCCACCCAATGACCAGTTGGCTTGTCAAAAGGAATGACTTATCAGGTTTAGAATATGAGCGTGGTTTTCCCTTGTTACTAATTTGACGGCTTACAATAACAGTCCAGTAGTATCATAATCTCCCTGTAAGGCTTTCTCCCTGCTATTATCCTTGAACCGTTTCATACTGTCTCTACACTGGACTACAAGGTAGGACTACAAGGTAGGTAATAGTCTAAAACAAGGATGACGCTAACTACTCATTATATTCGTTAAGTAAAACACACCGTGATTTAAGAGCCAAATGTAACTTAAATTTGTCGTTCTGCATATCCGTCTCGAAACCGTTATAATTTGATCGCCCTTATGGGTGTCACAGTTAAATGCCTAAAACGAATAAGACTAAATTTTAAAAACACCTTGTTTTATGAATCCTACATTTCCCTGCCAGGTTACTGTTATTTGAGAAGAACCAAAGTACTTCGTTCTATAATCGTTTTGTTTTCGCAATATGACAGATGGCAGCACATCTCAGAGTGAGCAAGTTTTCGTGGTAACATCACTGGATCTCACAATCAGGAGGAAAACAAATGCGTTTTAATTATCCGTGACTCCAAAAGGTTGCAAAATGGAGTGAAATAGTACTGTAGTTGATCTTTGTTAAATTTCGCCATTTATATACATTGACGCCACCATTTTGGTACTCTGGACAAGAAACGATTAAAATCTCATGCTACTAAAATTATAGTTCCATATTTTTATCAGTTCGTATGTCTTTAATGTGAATATGAAAGTAACACTGCGAAAGCGTCTTAAGCAAATGTAAACTGCGATGCTAATCTATGCCACAAATGATAACTAATTGTTTTTATATACTATGCTTATTATGTATAAAACTGAAGATATAGCTAACTGCTTTCGTTACTTTACTTTTATATATACAACTCCAATAGCGCATCAATGACGAGTGTTGTAGTGTACCGGAAAACACGTTCTTTTATTATTTCGCAACATTGGATTGTAAGGATGTTTTAACTTCCAAAACGTTCACTTCTTTTACTGACGGCACATCCGTTGATCCAAAGCGTTTTGGTGAGTACCTTGCTGCAACCTTTCTCGCTCTAGTTGATTTGTTTCCTATTTTGTAGCCTGCACAATAAACGTTGGGTTCAGTCGTCTCCAACTTCTATCCGTCCCTTATTTGACACGTCTCTTACGTGTTATCGATTACCGACTAGTATCCCAGGCTCAACTCAACAATTGGTGACCCCTGTCAGGAAGGTGCTGTCCGCCATTTCGCGTTATCATTATGGTGAGCTCGTTCCAGAGAATTTGATTCATTACTTGCTATCGTATTTTCGCTTTTACTGCATATACTTATTCATCTCTCACGGTGGTTAGTCCTGATGATAAACCATCTACGTACGCGGTTAATGCCGTAGAGCTAGCCTCCCCACCATTTTGGGAGAATGACCCGTCGTTGTGGTTTATTAAATTTCATCTGATGTTAAATATCATCAACCTATGTCCCGGCTTCCGCAAAGTGTATCCTCCCAAGTGAGAGACATCATAGCTTGCCAGCCTCCAGTCAACCCGACTAATTGCGAACTCGGCAAATCAACGGTAGAATTCCTAGGCCACCTCGTTTCATCGTCTGGTATCGAAGTCACTCGTGATAAGTTCCAGGCAATCAAAGACTTTCCAGCTCCGACCTCGTTCAAGCACCTCCGTCGACTTTGAGTTTTCGTCAACTACTATCGACGCTTCATTCCGTTCTGCGCTCAGCTCATGCAGCCTCTGACTGACCTACTCAGAGAAAATAGACGTAAGTTCGCTTTCACTGACACAGCACAGGCAGCTTTCGCAGAGCTGAAGTACGCTATCTCCATCATAGCCCTTCTCGCTCATTCCGATTCGACTGCGCCTCTTTCAATAACGGCTGATGCCTCAGAGGTCGCGGTAGGAGCCGTCCTCCAACAACACGTCGGTTGGCAATAGCAACCCCTTGGATTCTTCTCCAAACGCCTGCAGCCGACGGGATCTCACTACAGCAAGTTTGGCAGAGAACTGCTCGCCATTTACCTAGCCAATCGTCACTTCCGGCACACACTCAAAGGCCACGCTTTCACAGCCCACACTGAGTACAAGCCCCTTATCTTCGCCTTCATCTCTGCTTGCGACGAATACTCACCAGGGGAAACAAGACACCCAAACATTGTCACGCAGTTCACTGCTGACTCAGGTGTCGGCAACCCCGTCGCCGACGCTCCCTCACACGTTAACCTCACTCTCCAGTCTTTGTGTACAGTCGACGTTGCCGCTATGGCATCGGCTCAGCCTCAAGACGAAGACATACAGCGCACTCTGCTGTCCACTTCGCTGCATGTGCAACCTGTTCCTCTCCAAACCACGGAAGGAACCATTCTCTGTGACACTTCCACATGTTGTCCTAGACCCCTCGTGCGCGTCTGCTTCAGACGCACAGTTTTTGACGCATTGCACTCGCAATCACATCGCGGTATCCGTGGATGTTTGAAAGTGGTCACCGAACGTTCGTTTGGCCACACGTAAATAAAGGTGTTCGTACCTGGGTTCGCGACTGCCTTCAATGTCAGCGATCCAAAATACATCGTCACACCCACGGTCCTCTTGGTTCATTTCCTGCCCCAGACTCTCGATGCTCGCATGTACACTTAGACCTGGTAGGTACCTTGTCTATAACACGAGGATTCGTAGACATTCTTATATGTGTCGGCCGCTTCGCCAGATGGCCAGAAGCCATTCCCGTAACAGACTGCACAGCTGAGACTATTATCCCAGTCTTCTTAGATGGGTGGGTCTCGCACTACGGATGCCCATTCACCATTACAACCGACCGAAGAACGCCTTTCGAATCTTCACAATTCAATATGTTCTGCAACTTTTAGGCTGCCGCCGCATACATATCACAGCGTATCACCCAGCAGCCAACGGGTTATTTGAACGGCTTCATGGACAGATTAAAGCCTGGCTCTGCGCCTCCTCCGACCCTAGCTGGAGCGGAACGTTTTCTCTCGTACTCTTAGGCCTTCGCAGCAGCATCAAAGCTGACTTGCAATGTGCACCAGCAGAGCTGGTATATGGCACAACGCTAAAGTTGCCAGGAGGATTCGTTTTACCTCCCGCATCGTCGGGTATAACTCCGCTTAAGTTTGCGTCTACCCTAGATCATACGTTGAACTCGAACTTGGTGTGCCGCTTAGAGGTAACTTGGATTGTTCAAGGCAATGCACAAAGTCATCGAAAGCTAGTAGCTAGCTCGTCTTCCCGTTACGAGGGCTGTTTAGACAAATATATGTCTTTATTTTCAGACAGATGCTCAATAAATATGTTCTCTCTATTTCGAATACGCAACTCAAACCTGGCAGCCATGGCTGAAGCACGACCTCACGGCACTGGACCATCCTCAACATCGGGCTTCCAAATAATATAATAATGATGGGTCTATTTATCTTTAAGTGAAAAGCTGCCACCATATTTTCACTGGTAAATTAGGTGCAGGTTGTACCATGCACTTGTGTGGGTATTATAAAGTCGTGACCAATAAAAAGCAACGGTAGATTCCTCTTCTGTGCGAGATCCAGTCCAACTGGATGTTACGACTGTTGATGTACGGCAGAATCGCAATGATCAGCTGTTGTATTTTTCGGATTATGGTGAGTAAATTTTCATAGGAGCACAGGTTGCAACCTTTGGGAGCATGCAGCGGGCGGTATCGCGGAATAGGAGGCTATTTGCCAAAAGTATATTTTTGATTTTGCACAATCCAGATCATGTGAGCCTCTATTTCATGCTGCTCAGTAATAACAAAACTGAGGGCACTCAATGAAAGTGGATGAACAGTACAGCTGTCTATAGTGTCATAGAAATCTTGTTGAAATTGCATGTGTCAACCATGGGACGCTCTCTCTGTATCAGTTGAGTGTGAACCATCACTAGCCACTTTTAACTTCGGTTGGATGAAGCAGTTCGTCACTTACATTTTGTTACCTGATAATATTCTCCATCCTACTCCCGAGAAACACTTTGGTGCAGAGTCACTGCATTAACTATGAAAAGTTCATTCTTTTGACAGTAGAACTTTTAACTGTATGTTTCATTGACGCTTTTCGAAAAAACACCAGCCCACCCAACGTCGCTTGTAAAGTATTGCTGCTTAACACGTATAAAGCCACTGGTCATTTTCAACCCAATATTGATGTGTAGGGACATAAGGATGATTTATTTATCATCAACCCGAGCTGATGATGGATACTTTTCTCTCCAAACGTTATGGTTTTCATCTACGAAAAGCGCAAACCTTTTACAACTCTAACTCACTGACACTGGAATCAGGGATCATTTGTATCTCTAAGCTACAGGGCAAGAGTGTTCAAATTTCTGCTGAGTTGCAAACGGCATTGTTATACTCAAAGGAATTCAACAGATGTCTAGTTTTTGCAGGTTCACTTAGTGAGTACAACAAGTCCCGGAGGCGCCGGGAATCCGTATGACGCAGCAGGATCCAGCAAGCCTTGACATCACTTTGACGACTTGAAGTCAACAGGTATCTACCGAGCGAGCATGTGTAAACCAGCAGTCTGACTTGTGCTTGCTCGCTGCACATTTCGGCATGTGCTCCTACATTCGGGAATCCAGCGTCATGTCGCTTCCGCATATGCAAATAACTCCGCAATTACATACGATTTATTATACGCAATGGAAATTGATCCCGATATGCTGATTTAACTCATAGTCTACCGCTGCCTACAATGAAGGAAACGCAGCATATCGGCTTGAGATTACGTTTCATTAAAGACATCATACTTTAACTATTAGGTCAGGATGTCATCAAAACCAACACTTGGTTAATTGACAAAGGAACAATGGTGTATACGGGTAAAAATGATAATGCAATGCAGGTCCCCGTGTATAACTAAAAATAAGAAATGCAAATTGGTGAAAAGTGAACATAGGAATAAACTCAAAAGCGGTTGGTGTACTCATTATAGGGTTCACACAGGGCCATAGAGAAAGAGACGGTCTCGATTTTGTAGGTTAATTCTGGTTGTGTGACATTCGTCACATTATATCTTCTGTCAATATTCACAAGCAATATTACGTAATTTAGGTGGCTTAGGGCAAAGTCAACTGATTCAGTTTTTAAACATAGATAAATTGCAGGCGGCAACAAGGTAACTTGGGAGGAGCTTACATAGTTGACAGACTCAAAGGTATTAAAAGTTGCGTTGACATTCCAATAGACTGTATTGAGCTGCTAACTTGAGCTGCAGTCTGCTCGAATTCCTGTTATTGCTGAGTTGCAGTGGCAGCAGAGTTGGTTTGAGTTCCTAAGAATCCGGCAGGCGATTGTTAGTTGGTTACATAGGCGCCGATAATGACCGCTGTACAGTTGACGTGGAAGATTAAACAACACTTAGACGTGTGTAGGTTCGCACTGTGGCCACTCGTGCTTGCCCCAGTTGCAGAACCGGGTGCAGCTTAAACGAAGTTCCGACAGTGATTTAACTTGTTTCAGTTATCCTACGCTTAGTGTTTGGCAAAATAGAAATAATAACTAAAATTATTACATTGCAACAGTCCTCCATCTAGGAAAAGACATCATACATCCGATGTCCCCAATCTCACAAATAGTATCCTTCCGAAATCGTCGTGTGTAAATGCAAACATAAGCTTTCTGCCACACTGGTTTGCATAGATAGAGCATATCTAAATGCGATCACCCTAATCACAGATGTTCAAGATTCAACACGTTAGATCAATCTCTAAATGAAGGTGCATTTGAATAGCCAAATATACGCTTTGTAAAGGCGTGTTGAAGGTTCTTATTGGCGCTAAAGTCACACTCTTGCAAACAAAGTCTTAATACTGATTTTATTACTGACTTGGAAACCAATTAGTTTAGGTGCTTTTAATCTTAGCAAGTGACACATTTGCTAGAACGATTGCTTTGCACTTGCCACAGTCTAGTTTGTTTGTTCTCCATATATTTTAGCAAACGGAAGTATCTCATAACTAGGACACAGACAGACTGGCTTATGGATTTAGATTTATCAGTATTTTGAAGAGTTCTGCGTCCACCTGGCATCCATAATCAAGCATATTACACTTCAAAGTTGTAAAGGTAAGACTCCATATGACAGCCCATCGCTAATGGCTTTTAAATCTCTCTGGATATTTCAATTTCGGCGGTAGGTCGAAAGTTTGGGAAAACGTAAACAACAGTTAGATTCCCAGCAAACATATGGGACTTTCCAAATTGTACAACAGATATAAGGAAATTTATAGAGATTTGGAATAGCGAGGGACTTAAAACACGGCGATGCGCTACCAATCTGGTAACAATACAGAGTGAAGAGATGTTGCCATTCATATATTTACAACTTACAGTTGTCCTAATAGGTACAGTTAGTACCAAAAGTGAAGCGGACTTATTATAACGTACCCACATAATTTATACAGCAGCCTCCGGGGTGGAACTCTGTCAAATACTTTTTCATGTCATGAAGGTGACAAGGCAATGAAGACCTGAATCAATCGCTTGGTTTAACTTGGTAAGGAAATCAAGTTAGCGATTCACCCACGAGCGTGAATTCAAGAAGTTTTGCTGTGGAAGTGGAAGAACGTGGTGCGATACCAAATGTTGCTTGATAAAACTCTAACATGCGTGAGAGAATGACAGTTTGATTGACATGGCGCTGGTTCTAGATGTAGGTTTTTGACCCGGAATACTTTCTCGGTGTAATAGCAGTCTTCCTTAAGATGCGAGATATTGACAGGTCTGGAGGGACAGGTAGAAGAGGTTCTGCAATAGTAGGAGCAAATCTTTCATACCGTACCTTACTAAATCAGTGGAGATCCCTGTGGGTCTAGGTCATAATTATAATCGCATATAAGTTGCTATGCGTTCTATTGTGGCGGCACTAAAGTCGATTGTTTGGACTTGTTCAGAGACGTGTATCGATTTCGATAATACCAGCGGTTCCTTATCATTATTCTAGATTCATCAAAACATGAGTAAATATCTGGGTTTAACATTTAGTGGATCAATACATTCGGCTTAAGGTGTGAAGATATGGCCAATTTGTCGCCCCCTTTTATGCAAGCTGGCAGTCAACTGTCGGCTTGGATGGCTAATGGTCATAATTTGGTATTCTTCATGCTTGAGAAAGAGCAGGATTGTAATGCCCGCCCCAACTGCTAGGCTTTGAAAACTCAGTAATATGTGAAAATACTTAGTCAGTACATATTGTAGCTAAAACGACGCGGGAGGGGGAGGGCGGAGGGTATATTGCTAAAACAATGCACAATTGACAACTCGCAAACCCTTACAGCTAGGGACCGTGTTTCCTTCCCATGACGCACCGCGTATGAGGATTAGGGGGACGGGCAATTTCATCTGCCTTACGAGCTTGAGCCAGCGAATAAGAGCTCCGCTTTCTTCCCGAGTCTCCTCTACGCTATATCCGATTCTGGCCAACCAGGAGTCGTTCAAAAGCTCGCCATTTGCATTCCCGTGTCTGCAACACTCGACGAGATTTCGGTCCAGTGACTTTCGTTAGCGGCGTTTCTGTCTGATTACCTGCGTTCTCGACAAATACCCCCACCGTTTTACGTGGTCCATTCTCGTTACCAGACATTGCTCGTGATCCGCTCTCGGCTAGATCTATTAGGCTCGCACTGCCTTGTCTCGGCCCATCCATGCACCCGTTGGTAATTCCCTGCCTTCCCGTTTTGTTGTCGTTTAGGTTCACGAGTAGCCGTTGGTTTTCATCTCACGACTATAAGTTAGATCTAGCATTAGCTATTTCCGCTCACGATTTGATGAGAAACGTACTCTGAAGAGGCTGTCATGTAAGTTATACCACCGGAGGCAAGCATGTTTAATTACGTTGTCACATTGCTGTAGAATACGTCTATTTTTTGACTAAAGTGAAGTAGCAACTGCTTTTGCCACCCCCGTGACAGTTGTAAAGCTATAAACCCACACTATTTCGAACAAACCTTATATATTTGGATTCTTATACCAACTAGGATCAAATGTAAAGTGCTGCCGTAAGTACAGGTATTTATATTTTCTAACAATACTCGTGATCAAATTTTACAGGTGTATTATTATTACATAAGTTGAGGTATTATATTGATAGCACCACCAAAATTCAGTCCATCAAACAATTACCTCTCTATGGGGAGAAATATCAATCCGCGAGGCTTGTCTAGTTAACTGATGCTTGACTACTCCAACTAGATTCTACAGCCACTTGACACTTATACCTATTAGTTGAATCAAAACTTGCCAGCAATACGTAGAATTAAAAAGAGTGAGAAAAGCCTGTCTATCCTGTCAAAAATGTAGCAGAATGAACCGTCGCAGAAGCTTCATGAACACAAGTTAGATGCAGGAAATGGTTTGTACAAGACACAAATTTAGCATTTGATTGATTTCGCTGAAGCCTCTGTGCACCTGATTGGTTGCCCCGCCATAACAGCAAGACTGTTCAATGCATGGACAAGGCCGTCATCAATCCAAACACTTTCTTTGCTCTTTTAGTGTTTTCTTTAATGAAGCGAAGAAGTGGCTACATTACCGTCACCATTTCCACTCACCTGATTTTTGTGAGCTATATCGGATGTGCTACAAAACTTAGGCATTGTCGATTTCCTTGACTTGATCTACGACTTCCTTGCCCACATGATTTACGAAAATATACACTAATTAATTGTTAATGCTTGGAGACAAAGAAGAAATCCTGCTTTTCCTTCCCAGCTGAACTGTCACCAAAGGTTCACGAAGAACATGCTCATACTTGGATAAGAAAAATAGAAACTCTGAAATATTCCCCTTTTCCTGGCATCTGTCATCGTGGATGAGTCTTGTAGACCACACATTGTCTCGTTTGGCTTGACGGGAAACCTGACGATATCAGGTATTCTAGTCAGAATTGCATTCTAGATCTTTTCAAAACTCGGCGGCCTTCAAATAGCCAGACTGCTGGCTCCTTGCTGTTGGAGATCGACTGAGCACACCATCTACTAGATTTGTGTTCATATGCTTTTGAATTTAGTTTCCACTAGTTTCTGAAACAATCATCAATCGAAAAACTAGACTGTCTAGTTGAAAACATCCTGCAGCTGAAACAAAACAGGGCCTATTTTAAAGGAGCATACGTAATTCGTGTTCGCAATCTTTGCTGGTTTCGTTTCAACTCTCAAAAAAACGAGATTATTGCTAACTGCTTACCCACTGCGTTGCATTCATTCCAGGTAGCACCACTTATTGAATTCATGATCAATGTGCTTCACCATGATAAATCAGAGCCGCACAAACATAGTGAGCATTTCATGGTCTTTCTTAATAGGCCACTGATAGACATTAATAAAATCGATTGACGTGCGTATTATCATCCCAAAGTATGGTTGCACTTCAAATGATTCAACTTTGCGCGCAACCTCTGCATCAGCAATACAAACATTTCCCACTACATCCATGCCTTAAATACCACATATGATTTCCCGGATATCAGAATGTGCAACGTCCATTTCATCTTCGGTCTCAGTACAATTATCATCCACCATTTTTACTTCAGTCATGGGAGTAATTTCGATGAATTTACACTTGGTAGTGAACAATCGTCTGTACTAAAAATCCCACCCCATGTCACATGCCGCCCAGGGCGCATCATCTCCCTTGAGCCCTATGCTATGCAACTCGTTGAATGTCAAACGAAAGAAAGCAGGTGCCTCAATATCGATCCGTAAGTAGAGCAGAGAAATTTGCTTGATGGACATATCGCAAAAGTGTGGAAAGTACCTGACCTAACGCGCGACGGATTAGCTGAACTTTGGCATCGATTTATTTTGTCATCACATCCAGGGTGAGGATTTAGTTTGGCAGTGGTTATCGAAGACGCGACTAAATTAAAAATTTGGTCTTGCAACTTTGTGTTCTTGGTAGCCAAGAAAACACGTTGCTCCCAAGCAAAAGTGATGATGGGCTTTACCAACTCATTATGCTTCGCACTCGTTGTTGAGTTGGATCCACAGTTATTGAGTGGGTTTAAACCTCTACGGACAACATTGTCGAAAGTACTGACTTCTGACATGCAAGGAAGCGTCAGTCAAATGGTTGTCATCACCAAGGCTGACCCCCGGCTTGTAGTATACGCAATTAGTAAGAATTCGCTTAGTATCGAAGGACACGAATAACAGCAGTCAGCAGTGGGAAGTGTAAGTTCAGAGACAAGTATGTGTTGCGAGTTGCACATAGTTCGACAACCCACTCTGCCTTGCTTTTGATCACTTATGATTAGTTTGTAGCGGTTGATAGAAAGCTGTTGACTAGACATAGATTCATGGTACCGAGTTTCCGTGAGTTAAATTAGATCAGTTTATTTCAAGTATTTATGTGCGCTAACTAAATGAAGTTTATATATCTGAGAATCGATATGGAGTATACTCAGTATTAAAGAGCCGTGGTGTTGTTTAGCAGTGCAGCCTGTTTGCTCTTGTTGTCACATTATTTCAAAGTCTTCCACAACAATTTACTTAATGTTAGATTTACGAGTGCTATAGGGAATACAGGAGGAGGGGGCGTGTTTGGGGGGCATATAACAGAAAAGCCCTTGTAATGTGGGATGAACAAGTTTAGGTAAATAAGCTATCCCTGTCTAATGGCTAGCACAGGACCCTGTACGAGGAGGGGGAACAGAGTATAAAGAGGAGTATGAGGAATTAACTAGCCTTTCAGCAAAGCTATGTAGAGGTCAGCCGGGAGAATCGCTTAGCCAAGTCATTCGAACAATGGGAAATTATGATTTGTCACTCTATGGATTATGAGGATTATTTAAACTGCCTGACAACTGATGCTCCTGCGATAGAGTGCTTTAGTTTTCTATATTTTGGCTTCGGCTATGTTGAGAAGCTTGTGTTGGCCGACACAATTACAGATGTGATTCCATACGACATGTGCGAATAAATCTGCACATACCAAGATAATTTTTATGGACACCTTGTCGGCTACAAACTGATTGTGGTTTGAGAGTCACGTGTCCCATTGCACAATACTGACAGGTTCATTAAATGCATTCCAATCAACTCTATACAGATTGCGAATGGGCATTAACATGGTAGTTAAGGTCTTAGCCGCTACAGTAGTCATGTTGCAAAGGACATGTTGTTATCACAAACTGTTATTGTGTCATCTATGTGTATGTCAACGGAAGGAATCTCTATGCATAATACAGGAACTAGGAACTATATATATATATATATATATATTTATATATGTACTGCACAACTTGGCTGTGCCTCTCCACTATAATAATGACAATAAGAGGTACATTTCTTACTACATTGAAACTGGGCGCAGTAGGATGACTAGGGTTGATAACACTGCGGTTTTGCAAGTCAAGCATACTTTTCAAATGCCGTGTATTTTTACACGCCATAACGTACTGAACAATTGGCAGTGTTGTCATGCCTTATTCTCCAGTGCACAGTGCTACAGACCAGTTGAATATTACGATGAATACTAGATCATGAGTTCGTAAAGAGCTGTAGTTTTCCTTGACCTCCAAGTACTCCAACGGTAAGATTGAGTTCTGTAATCATTTGGAAGTCCGGCAACTATGTTAACTGTTCAACATGTGTTGAAGGCAAGCACAGGTTGTTCATCCGTTTACAAGGTGGGGTTCTAGAACAGTGGACAAACAAAATTATTTCCAAGTATGAAAATACCTAGCATAACCACCTCGACCCCAAGAGGCGACAATAGTTTGGATGGCTTTCTTGCTTAGAATAAGTAGGATAAACTGTATTGTGTGCAAGACCTTTGTTCCCAGAAGTGACCTCCATATCCAGACAGAACGAATTATTTACTCCGCAGGCATTAGACAGTAACTGCAAACTTGCCATCTGACAAGAAGTTGGTCAATATATATATCCGCATCTTTGTGCACTCAAGCAAGTAAGCAGGACCACGCAACATATTCGGAGGTAAAAATAACGACAATTCATTTAGTAGGCAAAGGATGAGGTAGCTCAGCAGCTAGAAAGGCAAAACCAATACTGCTGAAGTTAGTTGACAGTTGTGCATAATACTAATTGATACCATTGCTAGTTCCCCGTACCCTCTTGGTTAGCAAGTCAAGGCTCCACCATGCTAAAATTTTATCGCTAGCGCTCAGAAACATGAGAACGAGGTGACAGAGAGGCACAGCCGTTACTGCCAACGAAAAAGTGATTCTCTGGCTGGCAAACATATACACTAGTACATAAGATATTTCCATTTGACAACGCAGCACGTACGGTCTTCACGCTCAGCGTCACATTCATGCCCCGATTAGAGCCAATCCACGAGATTTTTCTCCCAATTTGCCCTCGTAACTTCGCTTCCACCCGTTGCATTCTGGTCGGACTAGATTCATTTTAATTCTCTTAAGTCGCTCAATCAGTTTTACCTCGCTCAACTTAGGGTTAATTTTCGAGGCATGACTACAGGTGTTTTCGTAAAATCACGATCTCCACCATTACATCCCCTCGCTCTTCTCTGAGTGGGCCCGATGTCGTATCGCTCGTGACTCACTCCCGACTTGTTTCTTAAACTTAAAGTTGCTTTGCCGAATTTCGTCCTTGTTTCCCGTGTTATTTTACCTCTTTCTTAGTTTCCGTGGTCTTTCTTACTTGCCTATGATTCATGTATTCCGTGTCACTAAAAATGATATACCACAACAAAACATCCAGTCCATTAAGTTGCAAGGTTAATCTATCAGCTACTGACATCCGCAATTTATCAATTGGAGGTGGAACAGGTTCTTTTAGCGTCGGTCGGATCTATCTAATTTCTGTGTCTTAGTGCCCTTAGTGTCATGAGTTATAGCACTCACTCGCCGTTATGTTGACCACTTCCCCCGTTCCTAAGTGCCCAAATGCTCCCAAAAAAGCGTTAGAATAGCAGTGAAGAGGGTAACGCGACGAGCTACAAAGTGCCTACTGGAATCAAACAACTTAAAAATATCAGTGGTGGCGTGCATCATTAGCTGTTTTCACTGTGGCTTCTAAGGCTTAAACTTGATTTAGAATTTCTATTCCAGATGATGAACAACACGTAAGAAAAACACTTTCTTTGTTAGAGAGAAAACTGAGGAGTCATACTCACCACAAGACAGAGGTACACTATTGTCCTGCCGAAAGCCAGAATGAGTATCCATCCAATTTTTACTTTTAAAGATACGCGTTTGCATGGAACAGACAATCTATGGCAATCATACCGATCACAACGTTTGCAACATTTCGCACAACCCTACAAAAAGCTATCAATACAGCCCTTATATGTCGTGTTAATGGCCTAATCTTATCTGATGACGAGCTGCGTGAAATAATTGCAGACCGTTCTAAGCTTACGCCTTTACATATTGACAATGTACCTCTTGCCAAGTTAGAAGCAAATAGATACCTGTCTTCTGAGCGTTTTTCTTCATATCCATCCCTATCTCTCATTCCGCCAGCTCCAATTAATGAACCACATTCCTATCCTACCAACGGCATTCTCCAACTGCTCGGCGCTGCTCCTTCTCTTCCTCTCCATACGTTACCTCTGTGCTAATCTTTCGCTCACTATTCTACGTGACGTTTTCGATTACATTCCTGACTCTCATATTTTTCTATTGGCTAATGTACCCTTATCTAACCTTAGCTTACTGGCTCCCATTGCCTGCCCTGCCTCCTTCACTGCTCACGGGTTTCGCTTGAGATGCATGGTTATAGCGTACGTATCAATTAACTATACACTTATAAGCCATCGAATTGAAAGTACCAAATTAGAAGCACTGATATCCAATATGTGTACCAAACAATTTAACATATAATATGGCAGGTCATCAAAATGGGCAAAAGTATAACACTTTCAGTTCTTTAAGTGTGTTTCCGAAAAACCTTTGTTTGTAATAGAGTAACTGCGCTATTTCCTTGGAGAGGCTTCGTTCTAGCAGAAGCATAAAGAAATCCGCTATTGTGAGACCCAGTCGGCTGCCCATGGCTACCCCAACTATTTGGCGATAGTGTTTGTTTCGGAAGTGGAAATCAACACTCCCTATGCATAATGATTCCCTTAAGAATTCAAATGGAATCACGGTTCAACTATAAATTCGCCTAGGGCGCTCCGGGAGCTCTCCAGCAACATGTGTCTGTCCTACGTGCAATGATATCTCTCTTCAAGCACTGAAATATCCTGATCGATTACCTCAACTTATACTTCGCTGATGTCCTAAGGTTATCAGGAAAGCTGACTGTGGGTACGGAGAAAATGCAACGTTACACTCACGTTATTATCATTATTATTATTATGATTCAGCGCTTGACCAATATACAATTGACAGTGCCACAGCACATAGTTAACAACAACGACAACAAGGCTTACAAGGTTAATGTGTTGTGCTGTCAGAGATCTTCCCGTTTGCCCAGGCCGAGTAAGAGGGTTGACTTAAGAGACCCCACCCCGAGCCTTTGCTCATAAAGATCTAACGCGCAAGGCAGCGGGAGGATTAACGGAGACCGTTGACATCCGAGTAGCTCATTCGCTTTCTTAGTGTTCAGTAGCAGTCCACAGAGAAGCCGGTGGTCAACGAGGTTTTTCATCCGCCATCCGTTAGATACTCGCTTCTGGTTACAGAAGTGCGTGGTCAGTGACCCTATAGCCGGTGACATTGGCTTTCACACAGCGCCGTATGAGATCTGCCGCTATTTGATAGAGAATCAGGTGACCAGCCCAGAACTCCCCACGCTCTGAGACGCTGCTGCTGATTGTCCGCGACTAATTATTCATCCCGCCTGCAATGCAAACGAGACTTATTGTCAGTTACCTCCACAAGGAAGGCGATCCCCGATCCGCAACTTCGGGACGCGCCTGAGAGCGTAGAGCTCCGCCACGGGACACTCACGTTACAGTCAAGTTTTAAAAGTTTTAAAGCATATCGTCCACAAATTATTCATTGTTGCTTGTATTATGATGACCAGGGAAGAACTAGACAATATAGACAAAACATATCCAGCCGATGCTTCAACGCTGCTCATAATGGTTGAAATAACACTTCTTGTCGAATTTGGAGACAATGGAAGTTGTATGTTTCCAGTTTCTCTAATCTCAGTTCAGGTAACGTTATACTAATATACTTTTACTATACTTATACTAATATACTTATAATAATATACTTATTCAGTGCTTTAACAGATTGCTTCCTCCGTTCCAACTTTATATATGGTGGGAGAATAATGCTTTCTCTGTCATCTAATTACTTCCTGATGTAGTCCGCTGCGCCTACATTTAATTCTTCCTTTGTAGGCCAAGGCACATTCTTTTAGTGGCTATATTTAATATTAATTTTCTATCATCGAAAGATGCGAGGATATTTTGTATCCTCTACACTGTCTATGTAAGCAGTTCGCCAGCAGTAGTCCCAGGCAAAACAGCTAATTGTGATCACATAGTACAATTCCATTAAAATCCATTTTTAATATTTTCATGGCATTGTTCCAGTATTTTAACTGAGCAGAGTAGCACGTTTACTTAATGTTTTAACAATCAGATTTCCTAGGATTTGGAAATTTGAATTCTACATCCTTCTGCTCATTAATCTCCCGTGAGCAGTATGCATACGAATACCACAAAATTTCCAGGGTCTTTTTAGTTCATCTATAGGTATTGATTGTGAACTTGTCTAGGTTTCATTACATTCGAACAAATAAAATATCATTTTCAGTCGATGTTATGGTTAAATCATCCCAACTTGCAATTCCTATAAAAATCAGATCTAGCACTTCTACCGAAACACGTTTTCGGATAAATATTATAGCAGTCAACATTCTGATATGAATGTTATTCATGCAGGGGGTAGGGTTTGGACCCTGCTTGAGTGTGCAGATTTGTTATATTTTTCTGTATTTTATTATAGGTTTATTTTGTCGGAATGACGCCGATTAAGTTTGTGCCCTTGTACCTTTTAGGCTTTACTCGGATGTATGTTTAGACTACTGAACGCATCCAACTTCTCTGCGCTTGAGAAAAGCCAGCTTTGAAACCTGTTATGGCGTAAACAACATGTAGTCCACTGACCTAAGTGACGGCTGTTGGACGTGTCTCCCATGCTTTTGGATAGCGGTGTATGTTACTATCATCCATTACACATGTGCACGAAACCTATTATTTTCAGATCGTTTAGACACCGCGCTAATTTAATAACAAAAGTTAAACGTTCCATCTAAACTGAATTCATCGGTCGATGGTCATCTTTGCATCGAGGTTGAACGAGGTTCATTTCTTGACGAACGAAACCGCTTAGCGTATGATAACGGCGTCTACTTGCCCCTTAAATTTTCACATGCCACAAAACTACAGCTCATGATTAACATAAGCCGCCAGAAAATTTGTCAACTATTGCACCAGTG
This sequence comes from Dicrocoelium dendriticum, assembly GCA_944474145.2. Lineage (NCBI taxonomy): Eukaryota > Metazoa > Platyhelminthes > Trematoda > Plagiorchiida > Dicrocoeliidae > Dicrocoelium > Dicrocoelium dendriticum. The sequence continues at coordinate 85,726,591 of OX104067.1, forward strand.
AGTAAGCACAACATCCGCTTGGCATAATCATTGTCGTGTGCAACACAGTTACCTAGATGCAAATATTATTATACTAACCAATATCCCTTTTATTATGGTCTGTCTGTGGGAAAGAGGTCTTTTGTCTCTGTATCCTGCTCAAAACTAAATAATAGACAAAATTCTTGCGTCAATGCACCCACTGCTTTAATTGGAACTGCCTTTTTTCTGAGCACATCCTTCGCTGCACTCGCTGCCGTCTACACCACACTCTAATTAGTTCACTCGTCGAACGCGAATGGCGATGAATCGCTTTGTGCCTGAAGCGCTCACATATGTGGACGTCACATTTTTTCTCTGTGAATAAAGCATGCAACGTTGGTCCCAAAATTTGCCTGCTCATAATAAATGCGTTAGATGAAGAACCTAATAATGACTTCGCCTAAAACTTTACGATATATACTCTGCTTTTTTGGTTCGAATCATGGTCGTTCTGTCGGCATGTACACACTTCCCCAAAGTGGAATCACTACGTCCACTGTCTAGACTCCATGCTACTGGCGGCCTGGCCGTCACCATGCCTGCTACCTCAGACACAAGATAAGCGTTTGCAAATATTCATTGTGGGTATGTAACAAGCTTGAGGTCCACTTTGGCAAACAATTCGTTTTCATCTAGAAAGAAATTTTCTCCACTGCAGCTATGAAATTCTAGCTTCCCTTTGCTTCGTTGAATGCCGACCATAATTGTAATCCCCATACACGAAATGTTGAATCACCGATAGCCCCGCTCTTAAAAGCTGTATCCATACTGCTGCATAGAAAAAAATCTCAGAGGTTTATCCGTTGTAAATATATGTTTCCATTGCTATGTGGAAAAGTTACTTGTTAGAACCAAGTAAATTTCCAAATGTACATACTGTCCTGTCGATCGATCAATCTGACTGATTTGTGCGTTATAGTAAGACCGTTAATGCATTTTTGAATCTATCCAGATAGGTTGTGCACTTGGGTTTAATGATTTGATGGCATCTTTTTCTTCACATAATAAACGCTTAGTCAACAGTTGCTCATTTGTTGACAAACTGTCTAGTTGGCATTGTTAACAAATATTAATCGCATCTATAGTGTGCCATCATATCGTTTCATGAAACCAAGTAAGAATTCTACTGTTGGATTGTGAAGTACTCCAGATGTGTCTGAAACGGGGCACCCAAATCTTGTGTCTTCAACAGGGTTGCATGTCGTAGTCCAGAAAATGGGCAGCACTCAAAACTCAACATTGAGCGTTTAACCGATGTCTCACGCTTTGCTTGCGGAGTTCGAGCATAGTGGCAGTTATAAGTCGTCAGGCGTTTTGTGTCGGTTTCCACTCTTAGCTCTCCATGTACTACACTTTTGGGAGGGAGCAGCTTCGAAACTGTCCAAACGATGATTAATTGTGTGGTGTTCGATCTGTTACGTAGGTGAATAGACACCTTCGTACAAACTTCTGTGTAGGTAATCAACCTGCGTAAATCAACAATAATAATGAAGAGTACTGGGTGGCCACGAAGCCCCTGGTCATTGTTCATAACTGATGTATTTTGCAGTACCATTTATTATCTAATATGTGCACATTTATCATAATATTTGCAGCATATACGTACAATACTTTTCCTTTCAATTTTCAGACATAAATCCAACAATTACAGACACAAGTCCTTACACCATTGAAGCAAGTCTCATAGCTGCTGTTTGGGTACATGATCGAGCGCTAGAAAAAATGTACAATGACTGACGTTTGCAGCAAATTCCGGGAGCGTTTCAAGAAACCTTCACCAAAAAGTGACATATTATTTGCATGGGAGAAAACATTTGCATCTGGATCTGTGCCAGATGCCCCTCGCTCTGGACGTACCGCCTTCCAAATGGAGCACGTGAAAATCATTTAGCAGTCAGTTTTCAATCCTCCAAAAAATCGACTCGTAAGATGTCTGCTGAATTGCATATTCTCCGCTCTACACTCCAAAAGGTACTCAAAACTAACCTAGACATGTCAGCATACAGGATAATGCAGGTCAGTGAACTGTCTGCTATTGACCGACAGAATCGTTTGGCAGCCTGTCAACACCTCCAGGAATACCCGACAAATCTCCGGCATCACAATGTCATTAGTAGTGATAAATGTGCCGTCTGTCTTAGCTCACGATCATGAAATGTTTACATTAAGAGCAAGATTAATGCATAGTTTGCTGAAGAAATCGCCCACAATCCACCGCACATCATGATGTGTGCGGCAATCTCAGCCACCAAAATTGTTGGGCCATTTATTTGTAAACGCCGTGAATCAGTTCACCTACCGAGAAGTGTTGGAGACCTGCTTCATTCCACAGTTTGTTTCAACTGGAATCATGCGTGCAGCCATTCTGAAGCAACATGGTGCTCCTGCAAATTTTGCTATCTCGGTGCGCCGGTTCCTGGATGTGAATTTCCCTGTCCAGTGGATTGGACGTGGATCACAGCATCAATGTTCAGTTCGCAGTCCTGACCTCACATAATGTGACAAGGCCTTGTGGGACTTGATGAAAGAAGACATCAGGAAAAGACGTTACAACAACACAGAAATATTTGAAGCTGGAATTTGTGTTTCATTGAACACGATTCCTCCTGATGTTCTGTAACGCATCTTAGCACGCACCTGGAGACGCATTCGCCTTTGTGCTGAGAATGACGGTGAGCACACAGATACATTGGATCCATGGCAGTGTGATCATAGGCTAGCGCATGTTTGTTACCATATATTTCATTGATCAGCCAGGAGCACTTCTTTCCATAGACAAGTATCCTGTCCAACTTTTTGAATTATACCCTGATTTACGCAGGTATATTCATAAACGTGATGTGTCCGAGGACTGGGTGGCCACCCTGCGGAAAAGATATCCGCAAAATTTGGTAAATGATCGTCGCATTAGAAAGAATATCACGTTGTCATAGGATGGTTCCGATGTCGTCCCGGAAACGTGCTTTGCCTGCATGCGTGTTGCAATATCATTCTTGCCTACGTGTCCGTGTAGCCACGCCAATCGATATCTGATAAGCTAATTTGATAAGCTTCCAACGTAGTTACCTTCGCTATCCCGCTATTTTTAGTTGCGAATTGCAACCAAACGCGAAACCGGGCAAGTTTTAGTGTTCAACTGCTTTTCCGTTCTAACACTGTCCACACTTCATATGCGGGAAAATATGAGGCGCTTAATGCTAACTTTTCATCCTAAAATTCTGACATTACACCTCGGTGATACCTTCTGCAAAGATAATATCATAGCATTTTACCTGAAAATGGCAATATAACCGGTTTAGGTAGGCATGTCCACCACCAAGCGCGTTGCATTTTCCCGAGTTAACTGGCAAAAGTTATACAATTCGAGAACAAGATACCATAGGTGAAAACCTGTATTCAATATTCAATCATTAGAACTTCACAAACATATAAAGGTATCAAACCAATAAACTTGCATAAAGCACGCGTGGTTCGTGTCGGAGA
>OX104067.1:85730591-85864752 GCA_944474145.2 Dicrocoelium dendriticum
GTGGCACGATAGTCGGCTATCCATATACAAGTTTCAGCTCGAGAGCAAGTACTGGATAAGTTTTGATCGTCTGGTTTTAGACTGAATACCCTGCATAGACTCAGCGGGTTACGTCCACGGGAATAATTTGTGATAGCGTTCCTGGCAACAAACTGAGAGTAGCTAATGCCATTCCTTAAGGTCACAATGAATAATTAGGTTTTTTCAACGATAGAAATATATTAAGCCTCAGTGCAATAAATGCTATCAACGAAAGCACAAGTTGTTATACATACCTAACTGGAAGCGTTATTGCGAAAAGTGGAAAAAAACAGGAATTAATTTCTGATTACTTGATGAACCTACCACTTAATATCATCAGGTTTGTGGCTCTTTTGAGAAGAAGAGAAAAACTATGTTGTTAAAGCCAATACGAAGATGAGTTGCACTGTCTAAAATGGATTGTTGTCAGTCTATCCGATACGGTGGGTCATAACATTGCAGGATAATCAGAAATCATAAAACGGTGTGCGATCCGTGTGCTTCTACTAGAAAGGGCTTTGTTTGATACTGGATCAACCGGTACTAGAGGATTATCATTCGGTGTGTTAGCATTGCATACGTTAAATGAGCTGGGGAAGACAGACAACGAGCCAGGGGCCAACAAAAAGAGATGTATCGGAAACAATTAAAATACTGGAAGGTTTATGATTTTACCAAATTTTTATCTGCCATATTTTATGTGAACTTGCTTGCTACACATATTAGATACTCGTGCTTCTAAGTCGGTACTTTCACTGTAATAGCTGATAAGCGTATAGTTAATGGATAGGTACTCTATAACCATGCATATCAAGCGAAACCCATGAGCAGTGAAGGAGGCAGGGTAAGTAATGGCAACCAGTGAGCTAAAGTTAGATAAGTATACATTAGCCAACAGAAAAATATGTGAGGTAGAAATGTAATCGAACACCTGGCATTGAATAGTGAGCGAAAGATAAGCACATAGGTTACATATGGAGAGGAAGAGAAGGAGCAGTGTCGAGCAGTTGGAGAATGCCGTTGGCAGACTAGGAATGTGATTCATTAATAGGAGCTGGTGTAATGAGTGATAGGCATGGAGATGGAGAAAAACACCCAGACGACAGGTATCTATTGGTTTCTAACTTGGCAATATGTACATCGTCAATGTTTAAAGGCGTAAGGTTAGAAGCGGTCTGGAATTATTTCCCACATCTCGTCTTCAGATGAGATTAGGCCAGTAAATCAAAATATTAGGGCTGTATAGATAAAACTGTGTAAAGTCGTGCGAAATGTTGCAAACGCTTTGATCGATATGACTGTCACAGATTGTCTGTTCCATCCAAACGCGCATATTTAAAATTAAAAATAGGGCGGATGTTATTCGGACTTTCGGCAGAACAATAGTGTATCTTCTGTCTAGTAATTGGTATGACTCCTCAGTGTTCCTTCTAACAAAGAAATTGGTTTTCGTAGAAAATAGAAGTCACGATTAAAATTCACGCACAATAATGTGCCTCGACAGGGAATCGAACCAGGTCCACGAATTTCCGGTCCGCTGCTTTACCACTGAGATACCGAGGGCTAATGATTAGGTGCGCAAATTTTAACACATGACTTCTGGTTGGTGCGCGACGTATTGCCAATAAGCTCACAGTACCTGTCCTGGTGTTGCAGATTGGCTCACTCACGCATCACTTCCCAATGGAGCGAAGTACCTGTCCTTCGGATGTCCAGTGGGCGATGGTGGATTAATTTTAGATGTTTGTGAGTAGTGTAAAGTTTGTAGAAAGTAGAAGTCACGATTAAAATTCACGCACAATAATGTGCCTTGACCGGGAATCGAACCCCGGTCCACGAATTTCCGGTCCACTGCTCTACTACGGAGCTACCCAGGGCTGACGATTAGGTGCGCAAATTTTAACACATGACTTCTGCTTAGTGCGCGACGTATTGCCAATAAGCAGCCGACCGGAAATTCGTGAACCGGGGTTCGATTCCCCGTCGAGGCACATTATTGTGCGTGAATTTTAATCGTGACTTCTACCTTCTACAAACTTTACAGTACTCACAAACATCAAAAATTGGTTTTCATATGTGTGGTTCAGCATCTGGAATAGAAATGCTAGGTCAAATTTAAGCCTTAGAAGCCACAGTGGAACCAGCTGGTGATGGATGCCTCCACTGATATTTTTAAGTGTGTTTGATTCAAGTAGGCGCTTGGTAGGCCATCGTTGCACCCTCTTCACTGCTATTCTAACGCTTTTCGTGAGCAGGTGGGCACTAAGGGACAGTTTTCTATACTAGATTAAACGAGGGAAGTGGTCACTATAACGGCGAGTGAGTGCTCTAACTCATGACACTAAGGGCACTAAGTCACATAAATTAGATAGATCTACACCGATGCTAAAAGAACCTGTTCCACCACCGATTGATAAGTTGCGGATGTCAGTAGCTGATAGTTTAAGCTGGCTACTTAATGGACTGCGTGGTTTTTTTGTGGTATATCGTTTTTAGTGGCACGGAAGGCATGAATCATAGGCGATTGTGAAGTGCCACAGAAACTAAGTCAGTGGTAAAATAACGCAGACATCAAGAACGAAATTCGGCAAAGCAACTCGAAGTTTAAGAAACAAGTCGGGAGTGAGTCAGGAGGGACAAACGATATCGGGCCCAATCCGAGAAGAGTGGCGGGTGTAATGGTGGAGATTGTCATTTTCCGGAGAGAAGCGCGTGTAGTCACGCCTTCAATGTTAACTCTAACGAGAGCGAGGTAACTCTGATTGAGCGACTTAAGATAAATAAAATGAATCTAGTCCGATCAGAATGCAACGGGTTGAAGCGAAGTTGCGAGGGCAAATTGGGAGAAAAATCTCGTGGATAGGCTGTAATCGGGGTATGATCCCGACACTGAGCGTGAAGACCGTCAGATGGAAATGTCTTATATACTAGTGCCTGCGTTTGCTAGTTAGATAATCACTTGTTCGTTGGCCGTAACGACTGTGCGTCTCTGTCACCTCGTTCTCCCTACAAAACGATCATATTCCTGATCCTTAGCGATACAGTTTTTACACGGTGGAGCCTTGAGTTGCTAACTAAGAGGGTACGGAGAACAAGCAATGGTACAAAAATATTATTATGCACTACTGTCAACTAACTTCAGCTGTATTGGTTTTACATTGCAAGATGCTGAGCTGCCTCATCCTTCGTCTACTAAATGAATTGTCGTTATTTTTACTGCCGAATATGTTGCGTGGTCCTGCTTACCTGCTTGAGTGCATCAAGATGGGGATCTATATGGTGGCCAACTTCTTGTCAGATGGCAAGATGGCAGTTACTGTCTAATGCCCGCAGAGTACATAATTCGTTCTGTTTAGGTATGGAGGTCACTTCTGGGAACCAAGATCTTGCACACAGTGCACTTTATCCCACTTATTCTAAGCAAGAAAGCCATCCAAACTATTGTCGTATCTTAGGGTCGAGGTGATTATGCCAGGTGTTTTCCTAATTGGAAATTGTTTTGTTTTTCCACTGTTCTAGAACTCTACCTTGTAAACTGATGAACAACTTGTGCTTGCCTTCAACACACGTTGAACAGTTAACATAGTTGCCGGACTTCCGAATGATTACAAACTCAATCTTACCGTTGGAGTACTTGGAGCTCAAGGTAGCAACAGCTCTACAAAAACTCACAACCTAGTACAATTATGCAGCGTAACATTCAACTGGTCTTTAGCACTGTGCACTGAGGAATAAGGCATGACGACACTGCCGATCGTTCAGCATATTACTGGCAACGCTTCAGAGAAGCGTGTAAAATTACGCGGCATTTGAAAAGTACGCTTGACTTGCAAAACCGCAATGTTAGCAACCCTAGTCATCCTTCTGTGCCAAGTTTCAATGTGGTAAGCAACGTACCTCCTATTACCATTATTATTGTTGAGAGGCAAAGCCAAATTATTAGGTATATATATATATATATAAATACATATATATATATATATATAACCTACAGCCGTCAGCTTAATACCGGGGTATAAGTGTAACCATTCCCCTTCCATCTTGTCCATGTATGCCATTTTACCTGGTAGTCCTGTGATCATGGTACCTTTCAGTTGTTGGCAGATTACTGAGGCCATTTTGACATCAAATGAGGCCGAGTGTACTTAAACTAAGAAAGTATAGCATTTTAAATCAAATTGATGCGATCGCCACTGTAAAGTATTCCATAAACAATTTGGAAATAAGTTGCTGGAATGTCTACCTGCCACATGTTAACTGGTAGCTGATTACACGCACGTCGCCATTGCACATGCGGAAATAATCTCATGGATCCGCCTCAATAGCTAGACCAAGTATTTTAGAAAAGCCATCGGAAATAGCGTGATCCTAGTTCCTGTATTATCGATAGAGATTCCTTCGGTTGACATACACATAGATGACATAATAACAGGTTGTGATAACAACATGTCCCTTGTAACGTGACTACTGTAGCGGCTAAGAACTTAAGTACCACGTTAATACCCATTTGCAATCTATATAGAGTTGGTTGGAATGCAATTAATGAACCTGTCAGTATTATGCGATAAGTGGCTCTCAAACCACAATCAATATGCAGCCGTCAAGGAGTCCACCAAAATTATCTTCGTATGTGTAGATTTATTCGCACCCGCCGTACGGAATCACATATGTAATTGTGTCGGCAATCGCAAGCTTCTCAACATAACCGGGACCAAAATATAGAAATCTAAAGCAATTTATCAAATGAACATCAGTTGCCACGCAGTCGTAAATAACACTCATCATCCACAGAGTGACAAGTCATAATTTCCCATTGTTCAGATGACAGGGATAAGCAATTCTCCCGGCTGACCTCCACGTAGCTTTGCTGAAACGGTAGTTACTTCCTTCTGCTCTTCTTTCTACTCTCTTCTCCCTGCTCGTACAACGTCCTCTGCTAGCCATTAGACAGTGCTAGCTTATCTACCTAAACATGCTCATCCCAAATTACAACGCAGTTCCTGTTATATGCCCCCAAACACGCCCCCTCCTCCTGTATTCCCTATAGAACTTGTACATCTAACGGTAAGAGATTTGTGGTGCAAAGCTTTTGAAATAATGTGACTAAGAGAGCAAACTGGCTGCACTGCTAAACAACACCACGACTCTTTAATTCTGAGTATACTCCATATCGGTTCCCAGATGTATAAACTTCATTTAGTTAGCGCACACAGATACTTAAATTAAAATGATCTAATTTTACTCACGGAAACTCCGTGTCATGAATCTCTGTTTAATCAACAGCTTTCTATCAACAGCTACAAGCTAATTATAAGTGATCAAAAGCAAGGCAGTGCGGGTTGTCGAACTATGTAAAACTCGCAACACATACTTGTATCTGAACTCACACTTCCCACTACTGACTGCTGTTATTCGTGTCCTTCGATACTAAGCGAATTCTTACTAATTGCGTATACCACAAGCCTGGGGTCAGCCTCGGTAATGACAACCAGTTGACTGACACTTAATTGCATATCAGAAGTCAGTTCTTTCGACAACGTTGTCCGTAGAGTTTTAAACCCACACAGTATCTGTAGATCCAACTCAGCAACGAATGCGAAGCGTAATGATTTCGTAACGCCCATCATCACGGTTGGTTGGGAGCAACGTGTTCTCTTGGCTACCAAGAACACAAAGGTGCAAGACCAAATTTTTAAATTAGGCACCTCATCGATAACCGCTGCCGAAATAAATCGTCACGTTGGATGTGATGACAAAATAAATCGATGCAAAAGTTCAGCTAATCCGTCGCGCGTTAGGTCAGGTACTTTTCCACTCTTCTTGCGATATGTCTATCAAGCAAATTTCTCTGCTCTACTTACGGATCAATATTAGGACACCTGCATTCTTTCGTTTGACATCCACAGAGTTGCGTAGCTCACCCATTCTCCAACAGCAAGGAGCTAGTAGTCTGGCTAGTTGAAGGTCGCCGAGTTTCGAAAAGATCTAGAATGCAATTCTGACTAGAATACCTGATATCGTCAGGTTTCACGTCAAGCCAAACGGGATAATGTGTGGTCTACAAGACTCATCCACAATGACGGAGACCAGGAAAAGGGGAATATTTCAGGGTTTCTACATTTCTTATCCAAGTACGAGCATGTTCTTCGTGAACCTTTGGTGACAGTTCATCTGGGAAGGAAAAGCAGGATTTCTTCTTTGTCTCCACGCATTCAAAATTACTTAGTGTATAGTTTCATAAATTATGTGGGCAAGAAAGTCGTAGATCAGGTCAAGGAAATAAACTATGCCTAAGTTTTGTAGCACAACCGATGTAGCTCATGAAAATCAGGTGAGTTGAAATGGTGACGGGAATGTAGCCATTTCTTCGCTTCATTGAAGAAAACACTAAAAGAGCAGAGAAAATGTTTGGATTGATGGCGGCCATGTCCAGGCATTGAACAGTCTTGCTGTTATGGCGGGGCAACTAATCAGGTGTACAGAGGCGTCAGCGAAATCAATCCAAATCTAATTTGGTGTCATGTACAAACAAATTCTTGCAACTAACTTGTTTTCATGAAGCTTCTGCGACAGTTCATTCTGCTATATTTTTGACAGGATAGACAGGCTTTTCTCACTCTTTTTAATTCTACATATTCCTGGAAGTTTTGATTCAACTAATAGGTATAAGTGTCAAGTGGCTGTGGAATCTCGTTGGAGTAGTCAAGCATCAGTGAACTAGACAAGCCTCGCGGATTGACAGTTCTCCTCATAGAGAGGTAATTGTTTGATGGACTGAATTTTGTTGGTGCTATCAATACTATTACCTCAACTCATGTAATAATAATGCGCCTGTAAAATTTGCTCACGAGTATTGTTAGAAAATATGAATACCTGTGCTTACGGCAGCACTTTACATTTGATCCTAGTTGGTATAGAAATCCAAATATATAAGGTTTGTTCGAAATAGTGTGGGTTTATAGCTTTACAACTGTCACGGGGGGGGGGCAAAAGTAGTTGCTACTTCACTGTATCCAAATAATAGACGTATTCTACAGCAATGTGACAACGTAATTAAACATGCTTGCCTCCGGTGGTACAATTTACATAACAGCCTCTTCAAAGTACGTTTTCCATCAAATCGTGAGCGGAAATAGCTAATGCTAGATCTAACTTATAGTCGTAGGATGAAAGCAAACGATTACTCGTGAACCTTAAAGATAACAAAACGAGAAGGCAGGGAATTACCAACGGACGCATGGATGGGCCGAGACAAGGCAGGTGCAAGCACCACCGGTTTCCTGCGGCAAATCACCAATTACTTCAGTCACTCAACGCGACATGTCGAAAGAGCTAAAGAAACAACTACCTGTACTGAGCGTACTGTGCTCCAATATCCCAGAATCAAATTCGACATTGAAAAGAGGCAGGCAATTGGATGACCTCAAACAGTGGGTCATTATTAGTAACCTAATCGATGTTGTGCTTAAATCTGTACACGTAATGCGCATTACACGGTACTCCAACTCTAAACATTTCGGAGAGCCGAGACTTCTGCGTGTTGTGCTGAACTCCATCACTGAAGTAGAATAAGTACTACTGTCGGCAGGTAGTCTCAGAAATGAACACTGCTCTATCCGTATCTTTCCAGACAACCCATGGGGCGAGCGTCATCGAGTTAACCGCACCTTAGAGGACTACCGGAAGGAAACTTCAACCAGAACCATACTTCTTCACGGGGTTCCTGAAACTGAAGCATGTGATCAGCATGAAATAACAGCCCGTGATAAAGAACAGTGGTGTTATATTCGTGAAACCCTCTGAGTGGATGACGTGGTAACGAAATTCGTGTCACGACTGCATACCTCACCGAACTACAAAGGAATTGGCCCGAGGGTGTTGAAGGTGGTGCTTCAGTCGAAACATATGATAGCACGGATGTTAAAAAGCTGGTACATGTTCCGTTGCAACCTACCATTTGAGGTTCGGCTGAAGAGAATCAGCGATATGCCTCCTAGAGATGATATGTCACTCAAAGAACCAAACGCGATGGGATCTATGAGAGAACAATGCACCAGTAGTGTGCAGAATGAGCCCATACAACCTGTAGAAGATGACATTGACCAGACACCTTACACTGTACGTCGCAGATCAGATACGGGACTAACTACACGGACGATGAATAAAATGTTAAACCCTTCACCAAGCACACATCGAAAAAACGATTAGTCGCCGGCCACTCACTGGTCGGCGAAACTTCACATATGAGTTGCAGAACCTCCGAAACATTGCTTAAATCTGAGAAACTTTCATGTATGTACACTAACGCCCAAGGGCTCCTCAGTAAAAGTACCGAACTTCGACTACGTCAGGTTGCAAATGCTTGGAACCTAATTTCTAATACCGAAACTTGGTTGCATCAAGAGGTGACTGATGCTGAGGTTGAGATAGCCGGAATGTCACTCATCCGGAACGACCGCCCCAGCAGAGGAGATGGGGTCCTACTCTACTACCGCAGCAATCTACAATGTACAATAGTTGATGATCTGAAAACACACGTTACCGACTCACTCTGGTGCCGTCTCCGACTAAGACACAACGACACATGTCTCATAGCTATTGTTTACCGCCCCCCCAACGTCCACTCTGGAAATGGATTCCTGCTTGATCCGTGGCCTAAACAGAGTAACACGCACTAGGTACAGCCACATTCTCATCTCCGGGGACTTCAATCTACACAATCTGGAGGTTTCGGCATCGCCAAGTTCGCATTTCAAAGCAGACTTGCAGGAACTGATCGCTAATATTCCCTTGTATAATCATGTCACCACGCCCACTAGATTCAGGACAGCAAACCAACCGTCCATATTGGACCTTGTGCTCACAAATGAAGAGCTCATGATTGACAAGTTATTGATGGATAGTCCATTAGGTCTCAGTGACCATGTAGTAATAACTTTCAATTATGTGTATTATGCAGAGTATCCATCTGAACACTCGGAACTAACTCATACAATCACACGCTACCACGGACTGAAAGAACTCGCCGACGCAGCTGCTTAGGAATTCTCAAACAAAAGTCCCCTTAACAACGTTTGGACAGAGTTTGTGAACAGATTTAGCGACATCGTCAACAATGCATCAGAGACCAAGTCATTTCGTCCCGCGAAAATGCTTTCAATTCTAAGGAGAAGGACTCGAAAATGCTTGTCGATAAGGGATGCAGCATGGCGTGCTTACAAGATTAACCCCGACACAGAGACTTGTGGCAATTTCCTGACCCATCGCAACCATTGCACTACACTTGTCCGTGAGGACAAAGTAACATCAACAGTGCCTAGCCACAAAATTCATAGCAAACAACAAACTACTATTTAGGCATGCCAGTAAGCTTCGTAAAGTGAAGCATGGAATCCCTCCACTTTTTTTCGGCAGGCGGTAGATTCCAAAGCGCCGAAGAAGCAGCTAATGCCCTGCGGCTACAATTCGCCCAAATTTTCGAACTCGCAACATCTACCTGTCCCATAATATCATGCACATTGCAGACTCCATTGTGTACACATGTAATTTTCAACCCATCAATTGTGCTAAGGAAGTTACTCTCACTGCGTGAGCATAGTTCTCCAGGAGCAGACAACATCCGCCCGAAGGCACTGAAGGCTACGGCCACCAAGCTAGATGAACCACTGTCACAGTTCTTCCAAAGGTGCATTGATGAACAACAAGTCCCCACTATGTGGAAGTGTGGCATTATCACTCCTATTTTTAAAGGCGGTAGCCGTTCAGATCCTGCTAACTATCGTCCAGTGACTCTCCTCCCTGTGCTCGCGAAGGTGATGGAAGCAGTCGTTGCTGAGGCTTTAATGGACTACCTGGCAAAATGCAACATTTTGGTGCCAGAACAGCATGGCTTCCGTCAACACTGGTCACGCACCACCAACCTACTGATTGCACGAGGTAGTTGGACGGAATTGGCCGATGATGGGGTCGGAGTCGATGTCATCTATCTGGACTTCTCCAAAGCTTTCGACCGCCTTGATCACCGCATCCTACTTCAACGGCTTCAGAGTTACGGAATCGGAGATCCTGTACTTGGTTGGATTGGCAACTTCCTTCACCAACGGAAGCTTCATGTACGTGTTAGGGGATCACTCTCTAACCCAATTGAAGTGGTGCTGGGACCGCGCTTATTCCTGGTGTTTATCAACGACCTGGCGTCAGTTATCTCCTCAAATTTTCTGCTTTTCGCCGGTGACGTCAAGATATGGCGGGTGATTAGTAACAAGGCGGATCAGGACCTGCTCCAACATGACTTAGATTTCATTTACGAATGATCAACGAGGAACAGGCTTCAAATGAACATAGCCAAGTGAAAGTGACGCATCTGCGTCACCAGCCGGTGAGCGCTTACAAGATTGGAAACCACAACTTGGCGAAGGTTTCTCAGGAGCGTGACCCTGGTGTATTGGTGCATGAAGATCTCGGGTGTTTAAAACAAGCAGGGAAAGCGAGGAGAAGCGGAAATCAACACTTCGGTCTTCTTCGCAGAGCCTTCGGTCGGTTTGAACCCTCAACCTTTCCTCAAAAGCTTAACGCCTACATGCGACCTCACGTGGAATATGCTATTCAGGCGTAGCAGCCATGGCAGAAACAGGATTTCGTTGCTCTCGAGACTCCTCAACGAAGGGCAACCAAGAACGTCAGGGGCCTCTTTCATCTGCCCTATCAGCTTAGACTGAAATCTCTAAGAATCTACAGCAGTCGATATCGGCTTTTGTGGGGGGATCTCATAAGGGTTTACCAGATTCTGAAGAACCCAAACCACATTTGCCGTCCGCTGCTGGAATTGAACCACAACACTAAACTAAGAGGTCACCCTCTGAAACTGACAATTCAGTATAGCCGGCTTGAAAGCCGTAGAAATTTCTTTTCCCTCCGCGTGTGCCAGCCTTGGAACGCCCTCCCTAATTATGTCGTCTCTGCTCCCAATCTGGCGATATTCAAAAAACGTGTTGACGATGCATTGTCTCACATTTCATTTTATGACTTGTTAGCCAGGGGCTACAAAACGCAATCAAACGGTGTCTTACCAAATGCCTAACCAATGGATTTATGGATTTATATGTTTAATACGCGAATATGTCTGCTATTCCGCATAAGTCTATGGTGAGTCAACCACAACGTTTTTCACTTTATCACGCAATTGATTTTCACAATAATTTCCATCCTACGGGAGTTTTTAAGCAACGCTTTTTTACCTGTAATAAACCATTGTTCCATAATGGATCTAGCCGACAGCGGATCACGAGCGACGTCTGGTAACGAGAATGGGTCCAGAAAAACGGAGGGGGAATTGTCGTGAACGCAGGTAATCAGACAAAAACGCCGCTAGCGAACGTCACTGGGCCGAACTCGTGCCGAGTGTTGCAGACGCGGGAACGCAAATGGCGGGCTTTCAAAACCAATCCTAGTTGGCCAGAATCGGATATAGCGTAGAGGAGACTCGGGAAGAAAGCGGAGCTATTATTCGCTAGCTAAAGCTAGTAAGGCAGATGAAATGGCCCGTCCCCCAATCCTCATCCGCGGTGCGTCATGGGAAGGAAACACGGTCCCTATCTAGGGGTTTACGAGTGGTCAGTTGTGCATTGTTTTGGCAATACACCCTCCGCCCTCCCCCTCCCGCGTCGTTTTAGCTACTATATGTACGGACTCATTATTTTCAAGTATTACTGAGGTTTCAAAGTCTAGCAGTTGTAGGCGGGCATTACAATCCTCATCCTTCTCAAGCATGAAGAATACCAACTTATGACTATTAGCCATCCAAGCCGACAGTTGACTGCCAGCTTGCAAAAAAGGGGGCGACAAATTGGCCATATCTTCACACCTTAAGCCGAATGTATTGATCCACTAAATGTTAAACCCAGATATTTATCTCATGTTTTGATGAACCTAGAATAATGATAAGGAACCGCTGGTATTATCAAAATCGATACACGTCTCTGAACAAGTCCAAACAATCGACCTTAGTGCCGCCACGATAGAACGCATAGCAACTTATTTGCGATTATAATTATGACCTAGACCCAAAGGGATCTCCACTGATTTAGTCAGGTACGGTATGAAAGATTTGCTCCTACTATTGCAGAACCTCTTCTATCTGTCCCTCCAGACCTGTCAATATCCCGCACCTTGAAGAAGACTGCTATTACACCGAGAAAGTATTCCGGGTCGAAAACCTACATCTAGAGCCAACGCCATGTCAGTCAAACTGTCATTCTCTCACGCATGTTAGAGAGTTTTATCAAGCAGCATTTGGTATCGCACCACGTTCTTCCACTTCCACAGCAAAACTTCTTGAATTCACGCTCGTGTGTGAATTGCTAACTTGATTTCCTTACCAATTTAAACCAAGCGACTGATTCAGGTCTTCATTGCCTTGTCACCTTCATGACATTTAAAAGTGACAGAGTTCCACCCCGGATGCTGCTGTATACTTTATGTGAGTACGTTATAATAATTCCGCTTCTCTCTTGGTAATAACTGTACCTACTAGGACAACTTTAAGTTGTGAAAATATGAATGGCAACATCTCTTCACTCCGTATGGTCACCAGATAGGTAGCGCAACGCCGTGTTTTAAGTCTCTTACTTTTCAAAATCTCTATACATTTCCTTATATCTGTTGTACAAGTTGGAAAGTCCTATATGTTAGCTGGGAATCTAACTGTTGTTTACGTTTTCTCAAACTTTCAACCTACCGCCGAGATTGAAATATCCAGAGAGATTTAAAAGCCATTAGCGATGAGCTGTCATGTGGAGTCTTACGTTTACAACTTTGTAAGTGTGATATTCGTGAGTATGGATGCCAGGTGGACGCAGAACTCTTTAAACCTACTGATAAATCCAACTACATAAGCCAGTCTGTCTGTGCCTTAGTTATGAGATGCTTCAGTTTGCTAAAATATAGAGAACAAACAAATTAGACTGTGGCAAGTGCAAAGCATTCGTTCTAGCAAATGTGTCACTTGCTAAGATTAAAAGCACCTAAACTAATTGGTTTCCAAGTCAGTACTAAAATCAGTATTAAGACTTTGTTTGCAAGAGTGTGACTTGAGCGCCAATAAGAACCTTCAACACGCCTTCACAAAGCGTATATTTGGCTATTCAAATGCACCTTCATTTAGAGATTGGTCTAACGTGTTGAATCTTGAACATCTGTGATTAGGGTGATCGCATTTAGATCTGCTCTATCTATGCAAATCAGTGCGGCAGAAAGCTTATGTTTGCACTTACACAAGACGATTTTGAAAGAATACTATTTGTGAGATTGGGGACATTGGATGTATGATGTCTTTCCTCAGATAGGGGAATGTTGCAATTTAATAATTTTTTGCCAACAACTAAGCGTAGGGAAACTGAAACATGTTAATTCACTGTCGGAACTTTCGTTTAAGCTGCACCCGGTTCTGCAGCTGGAGCAACCACGAGTGGCCACACTGCGACCCTACGCAACTCTAAGTATTGTTTAACCTTCCACGTCAACTGTAGAGCGGTCATTATGGGCGCCTATGTAGCCATCTAACAATCGCCTACCGGATTCTTAGGAACTCGAACCAACTCTGCTGCCACTGCAACTCAGCCATAACATGAATTCGAGCAGACAGCAGCTCAAGTTAGCAGCGCAATACAGTCTACTGAAATGTCAACGCAACTTTTAATACCTTCGAGTCTGTCAACTATGGAAGCTCCTCCCAAATTACCTTGTTGCCGCCCGCAATTTATCTGTGTTTAAAAACTGAATCAGTTGACTTTGCCCTAAGCCATCTAAATTACGTGATATTGCTTGTGTATATTGACGGAAGATATAATGTGACCAAAGTCGCACAACCAGAATTAACCTACAAAATCGAGGCCGTCTCTTTCTCTATGGCTCTGTGTGAACCCTATATTGAGTGCGCCAACCGCTTTTGACTTTATTCCCATGTTTACTTTTCACCAATTTGTATTTCTTAGTTTAGTTATACACGGGGACCTGTATTGCATTTACAATTTTACCCGTATACACCATTGTTCCATTGTCAATTAACCAAGTGTTGGTTTTGATGACATCCTGGCCTACTTGTTAATTACGATAGCTTTAATGAAACGTAATCTCCGCGCCGATACGCTGCGTTTCCTTCATTGGAGGCAGTGGTAGACTATGAGTTAA
The DNA here is from genome assembly GCA_944474145.2 of Dicrocoelium dendriticum. Classification (NCBI taxonomy): domain Eukaryota; kingdom Metazoa; phylum Platyhelminthes; class Trematoda; order Plagiorchiida; family Dicrocoeliidae; genus Dicrocoelium; species Dicrocoelium dendriticum. The sequence goes on from OX104067.1 coordinate 85,744,800, forward strand.
ATCAGCATATCGGGATCAATTTCCATTGCGTATAATAAATCGTATATAATTGCGGAGTTATTTGCATATGCAGAAGCGACATGACGCTGGGTTCCCGAATGTAGGAGCACATGCCGAAATGTGCAGCAAGCAAGCACTAGTCAGACTGCTGGTTTACACATGCTCGAACAGTAGATACCTGTTGACTTCAAGTCGTCAAATTGATGTCAAGGCGTGCTAGATCCTGCTGCGTCATACGGATTCCCGGCGCCTCCGGGACTTGCTGTACTCATTAAGTGAACGTGCAAAAACTAGACATCTGTTGAATTCCTTTGAGTATAACAAGTGCCGTTTGCAACTCAGCAGAAATTTGAACACTCTTGCCCTGTAGCTTAGAGATACAAATGATCCCTGATTCCAGTATCAGTGAGTTAGAGTTTTAACAGGTTTGCGCTTGTTGTAGATGAAAACTGTAACGGTTGGAGAGAAAAGTATCCATCACCAGCTCTGGTTGATGATTAATAAATCATCCTTATGTCCCTACACATAAAAACTGGGTTGAAAAATACCAATGACTTTATACATGTTAAGAAGCACTGCTTTACAAGCCACTTTGGGTGTGCTGGTGGTTTACTGAAAAGCGTCAATGAAAAATACAGTTAAAAGTTCTACTGTCAAAAGAATGAACGTTTCATATTTAATGCAGTGGCTCGGCATGAAATTATTGCTCGGGGTTAGGATGGAGAATATTATCCGGTAACAAAATGTAAGTGACGAAGTGCGTCATCCAACCGATGTTAAAAGTGATTAGTGTAGGTTCACAGACAACTGATCCTGAGAGAGCGTTCCATGGTTGACACATGCGACTTGAACAAGATTTCTATGACAGCAAAACAGCTGTACTGTTCTTCTAATTTCATTGAGGGCCCTCACGTTTTTGTTACTACTGAGCAGCATTAAATGGAGGCTCACATGATCTGGATTGCGCAAAAGAAATTATACTTTTAGCAAATCGCCTCGTAGTCGGCGATACCACCCGCTGAATACTTCCAAAGGTTGCTACCTCTGCTTATATTGAAATTTGTGCACTCTAATACGAAAAATACAACAGCTGCTCATTGCGATTCTGCCGTAAATCAACAATCGTGACATCCAGTTAGACTGGATCTCGCACAGAAGAGGAATATACCGTTGTTTTTTATTGGTCACAATTTATAATACCCACGCAAGTGCATGGTACAACCTGCACCTAGTTTATCTGTGACAAATATGGAGGCAGCTTCTCACTTAAACATAAATAGACAAATCATTATTATATTATTTGGATGCCTGATGTTGAGGTTGGTCCAGTGCAGTGAGGTCGTGCTTCAGCCATGGCTGCCAGTTTTGAGTTGCGTAAGTTGACATAGGGCGAACATATGCATTCAGTATCTGTCTGAAAATAAAGGCATCTATTTGTCTAAACGCCCCTCGTAACGGGAAGACGCGCTGGCTACCAGTTTTCGATGACTTTGAGCATGGTATTGAACAATCCAAGTTACCTCTAACCGACACACCAAGTTCGAGTTTAACACATGATCCCTGCAGTATTGTGTTCCAAGATTGTACAGTAGGTGCTGTGGTGTCCTATAGAGGGTAACTTGCATTTCTTAACGGTAAACTGTAGCAGGTTTGCTTTGACTACTGGCCTACCGTATCTGACTCATACTGAAATAAATTCTGATCGGTATCCGCCTGTATGTCGTGCCATATATTGATGTCGTCGGCAAACCTAAGGAAATTTGAAGCGATTGTCTGTGCAATGTCATAATTAACTACCGAAAACCATAGTGCCCCTAGGGCGGAGCTGTGAGGCAAACGAGGCTTAACTGGTAAGGGTCAGATAAGGTACTCCGGAATCTGCACTAATTTTCGTTGCAGGAGAAAGTTGGCAATCAATCTCAAGCGAAGCTCGCCTCTTTTTAAACGATCGAATGTCCTCGACACATCCGAAGAGATCACATTCAAGTCCCCTCCAGCTTTGGTACAACAAAACCTTGTGATTAAGGAAGTCGTTGTACACCATCGCTATCAACGGAATACGCGTTGCTAGCGATCAGGAAGGTTAAACATTTCTCGATAACACACCAAATCTTCGGCACCGATGAATTACCTGATCTCGGTTAGTACAGCAAGAAGAGAAACCATGAATAATGTGAACCAGTTATTCACCAGAAGGTCACAACGTCGGCGTCTGGTGCTTTTCCAGACTAGCCTAAGCCTGCTGATTGGGATTGCCAATGATGAATTAACTGAACTAAACCAAAATCCTCACTACTACTCATCAGTATTCTCCAGAACTTTCCCATCGAATGAACAATGTGTTGATCTTAGCAGCACTAGCATAATTGGGCCATAAAAGTTTACCAGTTGTCTTGCCGCCGCTCTCATGGCGTTTACAGGCCTTGTGTGAACTCACGGGAAGCTGTGTTGTGCAGAATCATCAATTTCTGCAATAAAGTTTGTCCTGGATGTACGAAAATGAGGGCTGGAAGATAGTTTGAGTTGTCACGCCCTGAAATGTGGGAGGATACTGAGTCCACAATGCGTTTTTTACTTTTTTCTATTATAGTTAGATCATTAGTCGTCCGTAGTGGAAGAATTCATTGTCTTACCTTGGGAATGCAACTGCAGTACTTGCAAAACAGTTTGTGTTTAGAGCTGAAAGTTTTCGCCATATTCTGCTGTCTGGTGGTTTATCGGTACCTAGTCAAAATGAGTCAGCAAATAACGAGCAATCTAGTAACCGCGACATAAATTGAGTCATCTACGTATGGGACACAATACACCAAGGTGTTGGTGGATTTGTGCAACTAGTCGTTCCCAGGTTTGGTAATGATGACACATGCGAGTAGCAGGTTTAGTGGCGGAGTTGTGCGCATCGCGTCAGTAAGACATTCTGTTTAAATAGAACTGAAGGTTTCTGTTGCTTCGCTACAGTGGTCCTGTCATTCAGCCTCTTGTGATGTCTATGTTGTTGTAGTGCAACTGGATGAACTTGCGTTGACAATCTGTTAATTTACAATGAAACATTGTTAGAACGTGGAAATATGGGGCCGTGTTTGTGTCGACCTGATTTAGAACCACCGAAAAGAGTCTTGTTCATTAGCTCTGACTCCTTATAAAAGGCGGTGAACAGAAGTCTTTCTACGGTCTAGCTCCTGCTCCTTTTCGGTTTATCATTTTTCGTCTCAACAAACAAAATGGTGTAAGTAACTTCATCTATATAAGGTGTTGTATGTTCTCGTTGAATGAAATATAGGGAACAGACTAAGTAGTATAAAGCCGGTTAGGTACCAAATAAAATCTTAGCTCACGCATTTGGAAAGTGTAGTTTAATCGTAGGAGCATAAGAAGATGGAGCGGGATCAAAGGAGCTGCCATCAAACAGCCACTAGACGTGGTGGGTCGGCTTGCCTACCTTGACAGCCGTGTCATCTCTTGTGGTCACGTATCAGCAGGTTTAAAGAAGCTAAACTACATATGGAGGCAACGGATATCAGCCTGACCTTAAAAGGTAGTGTGTATATCACTACAAAACGATCGGTGGTACTATATGGATCAAATGTATGGCCAGTTCACAGTGAAACCGTTAAACACTTGGTTATGTGTGATCATTAGTACTTCCAGTATATTGCTCACATTTGGCGGGGAGACCGGATGAGCAAGGTTAAAGTCCGTCAGTTGGATTTTAGCAAATATACTTCTGACGACTCTCTTGAGTGTTTGCCGAACCTTAACCGCTTACTTTGGATTAGCCATTTCCTCCGTATACTCGCTTTCCTCGGTGCGTATTATGCACCGCGCTGCTTCAATTCGGGCGAAGCGGCGCGGTGCTCGGTAGAGGACATGGCAAAAGTGCATTAGGAAAGTAACTGAGGTATTTGTCAAAGTTAATTAATGTATACCATCTTCGTGCTTAGGGGCCCTTGAATGGTCCACACAAACGGTGCGAGACCCAAACATTCACGGCGCAGTCTCGAAGTCAGTGGCGTAACTGTATTCGGTCGCACGCATACATATATTAATTTTCCACCCCGAGTAGTTAAACTCCCTTCATTGTTTATTGGATTTCCTTTGTTTTCCATATATGCATCCGAATATGCGTATTACCATTGTTATTTTTTCATTCTGGTGGTACTAGTCATGGCAACTGGAAGCAGCAGACTTCAATGCACGGAGCATAGTTGCTTAAAATGAACTGAACCTAAGAATATGCTACCAATGCAATCTGCATCGAATGGATTGACCGATTGCTGACAGTTAAAGTCTAGCGGAACTTCCGCGACAGAAAACGGTTGGTAGCCTTTGAGTTCTCCTAGTAATCGTATTGGTGCAGGCCAAACTATAATGTTCTAGGTTCAGCCGCGCTTATGCAAACGTGGGAACTTACAGTCCCAGAAATATGAATTTGCTTAAGAAGCTGGTGTTAAGAACCACGTTCCCTTTCTCCGAAATGGAAAATGTCCATTTTGTTTCCATACAGCATAAGGTCGCTTGTGGTCATTTATGAAAATAAGTTCGGACAATGTGATTTATTTCCATGAAAAGTGTACTAGTGATAGCGTATAAGCAACGAAATTTTTGACATTTACGCAGAGGCGTAGCAAAGGGGGCAGAGACGGGGTTCCGCCTCGGGCGGCATGTGATAGGGCCTAGAGTTTTAGTGCGGTAGATTGTTTGATTCCTACTACAAAAGGGAAATTTCCAGACAATCTGAGGTTTGGATATTTCATTGCTACGCTAGTTGACCGACAGCACCTTCGCACCATGTTTAAGACCTGTGCAAAGGTTCTTCCCACTAATCACCTTATTGTCCCCTTGTGGTCACTTCCACCTCATTTACTTCAGCTCCAAACCGATGAACCATTTCAGCGAAAATTAATGAACACTATACCCTGAGCAGAGTGTATAGCCTTCAAGCGCCATTTCTGTACCAAGTCATGGTTAATATGTTACTACAGCCCCATGCGGAAATGGTAGTTGCTACACCACTGCAGTCATGATGCAAATATCATATTACTTGGGTTTGTACAAATGGAACATTCTCAGTGATTCATCAAGAACATAAGTCTGAGGCAAACAATTGTTTTCAGTGATTCATCTACAGGCCGGTACAATCATATAAGGTTAAATTACAAAGGGATGGATAGTGAGTGGTTCGGGGTTTTGTTCTGAACTGACTCGGTCAATGGTTAGACAGCGAATAGTTCGCCGCTGTCTCAAGCACACAGATCGATTGAGGGTTACGTAATCACAAGGCCTGACCCGCTGTCGGGGTGATGGCTAGGCTGATGGTTGTTAGGCCAGGGCAGGTATAGGGATTAAACAAACATTTGCTGCGAACACAGCGGGGGTTGGAATATGCGGATCTCAATGGCCTCCGCAGTGGCGAGCATCCGTAGCCGCGTACCTTTCGATTTGCTCATTGGAACCTGATAAATCTCAGTGTTTGTGCGCCTGAATGTTGATACCTGGGCAACGGAGGTTTTTACGGTCACGTAATGTGGACAAACTGCAATCTTACTAGAATGAGAAAGAAGTAGCCAGCTATATGAGTGAAGCCCATACACATCCATGTGTAGTGATTTAGCACGGAACTAAACTCACCGTGTGTTCACATACTCCCTCAACCTAGATTTGCCCAGTATTTTGATCAACCATGTGGACCTTTACTGTTGGTGAGTCGGAAGTTCAACCTGAATGGTGATACCGTCTGTGGCCGTTGGAACAACATGAATGGGGAGGTATCACAGCTCCGGAATGCTAACATTGATATGAAAGAATCATTAAATTGTGATCAAACATCCAAAATGCAACGCATTCCATATGATCTAGATTATATCTTCCGTCAAGTGAATTCGAGCCCTGGGATGAGCATCCGGTGGAATGAGCGTGGAATGAGCGAAAAACAATTAGACATACCTTCCCAAAGTTTAAAATACTTTTATCTTTTGAGCACACATCTACAGATTAATGTACTGCTAGTAGACGTGCAGGTAGTAAAGTTGTCCGTCTATCAGCTTTAGTTATTCAATTTTATAACACCACAAATATAGCGAATGTATTGAGAATATTGTCAAGTAAATACAACCTACTCTGCTTGTCTAGTTTTCAAAGTTTGCACCGCCGCCATCCCGCAAGAATTAAATAGCTTACTGATATCGGTAACATTGGTATGTGAAATCAATCCGTTGCTTGATTCCGCGCGAGTTGCACAAATAATGAACCGCTAATTACTTTTCTCATCGTGTCGTACCACAAGGAGCAGTACTGAGCCAATTTTGTTTCTGGTCCACAACAATAACGTACCTTAGCTTCTCTGGTTGCACTGTGAAGCGTGGGATAACTGAAACAAGTTAAATCACTGAATACTGAATACTGAATACTGTATTTTGGAGCAAGTAGAAAATAATTCTGTACAACTCCATCGGGTGATAATCAAAAACATTTAAAAATATAAATAAACACGTCCGGTGGTTATCCTGAGATGGTTCAGCAACTCCTTCTGTAGCACACAAAATGCTTGTTTACACAGTGAGTCACAAGTGGGTGATATCGTTGTCAAGTGGCAACCGTTCTCTGAAACGTATGTTAGCGAAGTGTACATCCAACAAAGATTTGAATTTCTGCACAGATTCGGCCTCGACGACGTGTTCTGGCAGACTGTTCCAGGCGTGCACAACCCTCCGCTCGAAACACAGGGGGTGTGGGATTTTCTTCAGATCAGGTACCACGAGTTTGTACCTGTGCCCACGTGTGGTGCATGGTACTCGCAAGTGGAGTAACGACCTTAGCATGGGGAAATGACCGAGATGTAAAATACGGTAGGTCATGATAAGATCCACTCGAACACGGCGATATGACAAGGTGTAGAGCCCAAGTTTCATGCACCGGTTTTCATACGATAAGCCTCTCAAGCTGGGGATCAACTTGGTGGCGATGTGTTGTACTCGTTCGATCTTTTGCGCTTCGCCGCGAGTGATCGGACAATATGCAGGCGAGCCGTACTCTACCATTGGTCTGACGATGGAAGAGAAGAGGCGAGTGGCGACGTCCTCAGACCAAGTGCAGAAGCTGCGTTTCAGCGCCCAGAGCATACGCAGTCCGTTTCGATACAGTTTGTTGGTGTTGTCGACGGACTTCAAGTCGCAGCGTGAGAGTACACCTAGGTCTTTCACGGAAGGTGTGGGATGCAGTGGTTGGCCGTCTAGGGTGTACGTTCGTCCATGAACAGCCTTCCCGAGATTCATGAATAGGGACTTGACCGGGTTGACCGGTAGGTGGACTTCAGCAGACCATACTGCGAGGCGGTCGAGGTCTTGTTGGAGAATGTCACAGTCATCGAGAGTATTAATTTCTCGCCAAATTTTGAGGTCATCCGCAAACAGTGCACACGGCGACCGTAGAAGCTGGGGCAGCTCGTTGATGTGGATGAGAAACAGAGTGGGTCCCAGTACCGTACCTTGAGGTACACCACTGGTCGAGGGATACCAATCGGTTAGATGGCCGTCCACCTGTACCCTCCACTTTCTTCCAACGAGAAATTCATGGATCCATCGATGTAACGATCCTCCGACACCACACGACCTTAATCTGTCTAGAAGCAATTCATGATTGACTTTGTCGAATGCTTTGCTGAAGTCGATGTAGATTACGTCGACGGACTTTCCCCGGTTCAGTGCTTGCAACCATTCCTGTCTCGTCACAAGTAAGTTTGTAACACAAGAATATCCCATCCTGAATCCGTGTTGTGCCGGTGTCAGAAGTTCTTTCGATTGTAACAGATGTATTAGACGCTTTTTTACTATCTTCTCGATCACTTTGGCCAAAACGGGTGTAAGACAAATTGGCCTGTAGTTATCCACCTTACTGGGGTCGCCACCTTTCGGGATCGGCCTCACCACCGAGCGCTTCCAGTCGTTTGGCAATGAGCCCTCAGACAATGATTTGTTGAATAGATCCGTAACCACAGGCGAGATAATGGCAGCTAGTGATTTGATAATTAGCGGATGAAGCCCGTCAGGCCCTGCGGGCTTGGTACCGTCAAGGTTCGCAAGTAGCAGGCGCACCTCGTCGACATCACAAACCAAACTGTTGAGTTCTACAGGAATGTTACTCGCTGAGATGGGTACGGACGCCGCGTCGTTTGCAAACACGGAAGCGAAGTGAGCGGCCAGTGCGGACGCGCGATCGGAACTGGAAGTTAGCAGGTGTCCGTCCGCGTCTTCCAGACATGACACGTCACCTTTTGGCTTCAAACGGCGTTTCACGTAAGCAAAGATCTTCTTTGGGGCCATCCTCGCGTCGGTTGCAAGCTTTTCTTCGAACTTCCGGCGCTTTATCAATTTCACTTTGTTGCAAATATTTCGCTGTCTTTTATATGCTTCGTAATCAGTGGCGGAGCCAGAGAGGCGAAATGCGTCCCACATTCTTCGCCGTAACCGAGCCAGCCTACCATATTCCTTGTCGAACCAGTGTGGTTTGATTGGCCCGACTTTCTGAAATTTCAACGGCACAAACTGAGAACAAAGCAAAGCCAATCCTTCCTTTATTACTGTCCAACCGTCCTCCACAGATGTAACATGCGGTAGAGACCAATCCATTTGGCTCGCTGCTCGATTTAATCCATCGAAATCAGTTTTCCAGTAGTTGTAAGCTGGTTCCACCGGAGATACACTCGGCAAGTTCAGTTCCATAGTGGCTATCAGCACGGAATGGTCGCTTTTAGCTAGGGGCTCCTGGATTCGTATGTCATGCAACCGCTGTTCGCAATTCGTCACCATCAAATCAATGCACGATGGGTTCGAACGCGCCGTCATGCGCGTAGGTTGGTATATTTGTTGCGATGCCCCAGTTTCAAGCAACAAATCAACAAACTTTGCTTCGACTTCAGAATACCCGGGCATGAGTTGGATTTCAGGCCATTGAATGTGGGGACAATTGAAGTCACCCATGAGTAGAAAACATGGACGACTCATGTTGTCCCGAAGCTGCGGTAGCCAATCAAAAGAGCGGTTCAGAGGGCTACGGTAGAATGCACCTACTGTCAGCTTGCCGAGCCTGAGGTTGATCGAGCACCATACCTGTTCACACAGTCCATCTTCACTTCGGTACACGCTTACAAGCCTCCCACGCAGGGAAGACCGTATATAAAGTAAGACACTACCACGAGGATTTGATATTCTATCGCAGCGAAAGCATGAGTAGCCACTGAGATCGACTTCCTTTGCCATTACCTCAGAAGTTAGCCATGTCTCCGCCAGTCCTACGACGTCTGGTCGCTCAGAGGCAACGAAGCGACACAGCTCATCCCGTTTGTTCATAAGGCTACAGATGTTTGTGAATGCAACACGGAGGTCCTGAGAGGCACCGCGGGACGTGCCTTGAGGTTGATCAACCGACTGATACGGGTTCGTGCACCCTTCTTGATCACTCGAAAATTTACGATGTGCAGATCAGTTTCGCCTTCTTCTGTACGGCGTTTAAGCTCAAGGATCGCAGTCTTCAAGCGGTTCCTCTCTTCGGGTTCCAAGTCTCGGCGGATGTGAACCCTGGTGCCTTTAAGCCTGGAGAGACGAGACAGAATGAGTTGTGGCGTGCTGTGGTCAGCAAAGGTGATTCTTAAAGGTCGACATGATTGGTTAGTATGCTGACCAAGTCGGACTACTTGTTTTATCGTTACGCTGCCTTCACCCACATCCAACAGTTTATCAACGAGCCCCTGAAGGAACTCAACATCGTGATCATAACGTTTCTGAGGGTTTTCATCTTTTGACTCTGGTGCATGGAACACCATGAGATTATAACGCCTCAGGGAGATCGGTGACGAACTTGAGGCAGCAGGAGTGGAGGGGCTTGTGGTTTTGGACGGTCGTCTGTCGTTAGGGAGAGGTTGAAAGTTGTTGCGTGAACTTTTGCATTTTTGAATGATCCATTTATCTTCAGTGTTCAGAGGTTCCCAGGTATGCGCTGAAAGATTAGGGGGCTCCGACTCTGAGTCGTCAATCTGTGGGGAACGTTGGTTGTGAGAATCGGTAGGGGTAGAAGACGCTGGCGGTGGTGCAGATCGTGGAGTTGCAGGGGAAGGGGAGTTCACAGAGGTACTCTCACGAGCGCGTTTGACCCCACGAGCTGAATGAAGTGGTTTCGTCTGGGAGATGGCTTTTCCCGGAGCCGGTAGTGATGGTCTCCGTGTATTTTGTTGTAGTAAACCGCGGCATTTATCACACACAACTTGGAAAAACCTATGTCGGATGTCAACAGATTTTCGGAAAACTTCCACGGATAGGCCGATACACGAAATATGAAACAGAACATCACAGCCGAAACAACGAAGTGCATGGGCCTTTTGTCCTACAACTTTCGAACATGAGCCACAAGTAGATTGGCACGGCATCACACGTTGGAGCAAATCCAAGATGGCGGACACAGACGGTAATTTGATTTATCAACAAGTTCTCCGAAACAAGTGAGAGAATGCTCACCAAATTTTCACAACTTGAAGACTACACCAAAAAGAAACTTTTTGGTACGCAATTTACACAGATGAAACACAAATAACACAGTAATCCAGAAGCAAAAGTAGAATCCAGAAGCAATGCTCAAAAATCCGCGGCGTTCGTGGGTACAGCAGTGTAGGAAGTTCGTTTAAGCTGCACCCGGTTCTGCAACTGGGGCAACCACGAGTGGCCACAGTGCGAACCTACCCACGTCTAAGTGTTGTTTAACCTTCCACGTCAACTGTACAGCGGTCATTATCGGCGCCTATGTAACCAAATTACAATCGCCTGCCGGATTCTTAGGAACTCAAACCAACTCTGCCGCCACTGCAACTCAGCAATAACAGGAATTCGAGCAGACTACAGCTCAAGTTAGCAGCTCAATACAGTGTAATGGAATGTCAACGCAACTTTTAATACCTTTGAGTCTGTCAACTATGTAAGCTCCTCCCAAGTTACCTTGTTTCCGCCTGCAATTTATCTGTGTTTAAAAACTGAATCAGTTGACTTTGCCCTAAGCCACCTAAATTACGTGATATTGCTTGTGTATACTGACGGAAGATATAATGTGACGAACGTCGCACAACCAGAATGAACCTACAAAATCGAGGCAGTCTCTTTCTCTATGGCTCTGTGTGAACCCTATGTTGAGTACACCAACCGCTTTTGACTTTATTCCTATGTTCACTTTTCACCAATTTGTATTTCTTAGTTTAGTTATAGACGGGGACCTGTATTGCATTTACAATTTTACCCGTATACACCATTGTTCCATTGTCAATTAACCAAGTGTTGGTTTTGATGACATCCTGGCCTACTTGTTAATTACAATATCTTTAATGAAACGTAATCTCCGCGCCGATACGCTGCGTTTCCTTCATTGGAGGCAGCGGTAGCCTATGAGTTAAATCAGCACATCGGGATCAATTTCCATTGCGTATAATAAATCGTATATAATTGCGGATTTAGTTGCATATGCAGAAGCGACATGACGCTGGATTCCCGAATGTAGGAGCACATGCCGAAATGTGCAGCAAGCAAGCACTAGTCAGACTGCTGGTTTACACATGCTCGAACAGTAGATACCTGTTGACTTCAAGTCGTCAAATTGATGTCAAGGCGTGCTAGATCTTGCTGCGTCATACGGATTCCCGGCGCCTCCGGGACTTGCTGTACTCATTAAGTGAACGTGCAAAAACTAGACATCTGTTGAATTCCTTTGAGTATAACAAGTGCCGTTTGCAACTCAGCAGAAATTTGAACACTCTTGCCCTGTAGCTTAGAGATACAAATGATCCCTGATTCCAGTATCAGTGAGTTAGAGTTTTAAAAGGTTTGCGCTTGTTGTAGATGAAAACTGTAACGGTTGGAGAGAAAAGTATCCATCACCAGCTCTGGTTGATGATTAATAAATCATCCTTATGTCCCTACACATCAAAACTGGGTTGAAAAATACCGATGACTTTATACATGTTAAGAAGCACTGCTTTACAAGCCACTTTGGGTAGGCTGGTGGTTTACTGAAAAGCGTCAATGAAAAATACAGTTAAAAGTTCCACTGTCAAGAGAAGGAACTTTTCATCTTTAATACAGTGGTTTTGCACCAAAGTATCGCTCGGGAGTAGGATGGAAAATATTATCAGGTAACAAAATATAAGTGACGAAGTGCGTCATCCAACCGAAGTTTAAAGTGGCTAGTATAGGTTCACAGACAGCTGATCCTGAGAGAGCGTTCCTAGGTTGACACATGCGATTTGAACAAGATTTCTATGACACTATAGACAGCTGTACTGTTCTTCCAATTTCATTGAGTGCCCTCTCAGTTTTGTTACTACTGAGCTGCATTAGATAGCGGCTCACATGATCTGGATTGTGCAAAATTAAATATACTTTTAACAAATCGCCTCGTAGTCTGCGATACCGCCCGCTGAATACCTCGAAATGTTGCAACCTCTGCTCCTATTGAAATTTGCGCAGTCTAATTCGAAAATACAACAGCTGCTCATTGCGATTCTGGCCGTTCACCAATAATCCGAAACATCCAGTTTGGACCGGATGTCGCACAGAAGATGAATATACCGTTGCTTTTTATTGGTCACAGCTTTATGTTACCCACGCAAGTGCGTGGTACAACCTGCACTTAATTTATCTGTGACAAATATGGAGGCAGATTCTCACTTGAAGATAAATAGACCCATCATTAATATATTATTTGGAAGCCCGATGTTGAGGTTGGTCCAGTGCAGTGAGGTCGTGCTTCAGACATGGCTGCCAGGTTTGAGTTGCGTATTCGACATAGGACGAACATATTTATTGAGCATCTGTCTGAAAATAAAGGCATCTATTTGTCTAAACACCCCTCGTAACGGGAAGGCGCGCTAGCTATCAGTTTTCGATGATTTTGAGCATGGTCTTGAACAATCCAAGTTACCTCTAACCGGCACACCAATTTCGAGTTCAACGCATGATCCCTGCAGTATTGTGTTCTGAGATTGTACAGTAGGTGCTCTGGTGTCCTGTAGAGGGTAACTTGCATTTCTTAACGTTAAACTGTAACAGGTTTTGCTTTGACTACTTGTCCACCGTATCTGACTCATACTGAATTAAATTCTGATCGGCATCAGCCTGTATGTCGTGCCATATGTTGATGTCCTCGGCAAACTTAAGGAAATTTGAAGAGCGTGTTTGTATAATGTCACTAATAACTACCGGAAAAATTAGTGCCCCTAGGGCGGAGCTGTGAGGCAAACGAGGCTTAACAGTTAGGGGTCAAATAAGTTACTTCGAAATCTGCACTAATTGTTTTGGAGGAGAAAGTTGGCAATCAATCACAAGAGAAACTCGCCTCTCCTTAAAAGATCAAATGTCCTCGACAAATCCGAAGAGATCACATTCAAGTCTCCCTCCAACTTCGGTACAAGTAAACCGCGTGATAAGAACCGGTTGTACACCTTCGCTATCAACGGAATCCGCGTTGCTAGCGAGCAGGAATGTTAAACATTTTTCGATAACACCAAATCTTCGGCACCGATGAATTACCTGATCTCGGTCAGTAAAGCAAGAAGAGAAACCATGAATAATGTGAACCAGTTATTATCCAGAAGGTCAAGACGTCGGCGTCTGGTGCTTTTCCAGACTAGCCTAAGCCTGCTGATTGGGAGTGACAATGATGAATTAACTGAATTATACAAATACTCGTCACTACTACTCATCAGTATTCTCCAGAACATTCCCATCGAATGAACGTTGTGTTGGTCTTAGCAGCACTAGCATAATTATGCCAAAAAGTATACCAGTTGTCTTGCCGCTGCTCGCATTGCCTTTACAGCAGTGACGTGAACACACGGGAAGCTGTGTTGTGCAGAAGCATCAATTTCTGCAATAAAGTTTTTCCTGGATGTAGGAAAATGAGGGCTGGAAGATAGTTTGAGTTGTCACTCCCTGAAATGTGGGAGGATACTGAGTCCACAATGCGTTTTTTACTTTTTTCTCTATTATAGTTAAACCATTAGTCATCCGTAGTGGAAGAATTCATTGTCTTACCTTGGGAATGCAACTACAGTACTTGCAAAACAGTTTGTGTTTAGAGCTGAAAGTTTTCGCCATATTCTGCTGAAATGCTTCCTTGTTACCTCTGAGCAGTTGAGTATAGTGGTTACTCTGGGATACGTATTTGTCCCATTTATCTGGCCATGGTGATAATTTATACTCTCGCAAGGCTGCTTTGTGTACAGTCATTCATCATTTAGTTTAGCTTCTTAGGAACGATCCGGGTTAAGGTCTACTCTGAACCATTGTCTATTAGTCATCCGTAAACAGTTAAATAAATTTGCTGACGAATTTGAACCAAACGACATCCGAGTGGTCTTCAGCGAAGAACGAAATGTTTGTGGCACTGAAGACATGTGCTAAGCGATCATAGTATGTAATGCTACGCACTATCACAGGGTTTTCGTGACAATAATCCGCATAGCAGAAGAAGCTGGAACCGATAACTGCATAATCATCACGACCCAAAAGGCAGTTTACTACCAGTACATCCATCATATGTCCCTAGTTTGTGGACAGGAGGGCTAGCAAAGATAATATGTTACCTGTTCTGAAACAGTGGGCAAACTAACTTGTTTGTAAAGTGGAACACTTGCCAAGAACTCTTATAGTTTGGCCTCGAATTGTTCTCCGATTGCAGCAAGGGAATCTGAACAATCTATACACCCATGCTGAGGATGTGGATGTTCGTTCGTTTTAGACTGCATCTTAAAGCTGTCGCAAGCTTGCAATTCATTCTGGGTGTAGAGCTGGGTTTGTGATAATCCGAAGCTAATAGGCATATGTCACTACCAGTTAACTGCGGCCTGCACAAAGAGAATCGGTGAACTGTGAATCTGAATCTTCCATGGCCTCGTGCTGTAAGTTGCAACCATGACTCCGTGACACTGAGGAAATCGTATAGCTTCGAAACTTGGTGGTCGTTTAGTTCGGTTAGCTTATTGAAACAGCGTTGAACATTCGTATAAAGATAATATGGATTTTGGTCTCTAGAATTCCACACTGCGCTATATGATTTGTTTGTGAGTGAAGGTCGACTGATGTGATGTTGACTGTTATTCATTTTTTGATGAAAAGATAACACTCCGTTCGCAGCTTGTTTTGGCCAAGGTGCGTCCTATTCCTCGTACGGGCATACAGCAAAATCACATACCCAAGCGGTTCTCAGTGGTAGGTTTACTTGTTTAGATAAGCTCATGTCTGGTATTTGCAAAGCTTCAGCCGCTTTTTACTGAAGCGTAAATGAAAGTATTTCCGAAGTCTTCGACGACGTGCAAAAACTTCCGTGCCTGTCTGCTCTGACTGAACCAGGTCCCTTAGGATTCTTACGCCGCTTTCTCCATAATTTCGTTGGAGAGTTAACCTTTTGAACAATCAAGCCACAAGGTTGTCCAAGGAAAGTGTTTCACGAATAAACCCGCCACTGTTCAAATCTTGACTAACAGTGTCACGAATAAAAATCTGGTAGGCCATAAATCAAGCTTTTGCATAAACTATCCAGCTCGCAATCTCTGATTGCGATGTTACTTTTCGATCATTGCGTGTTCTAAAGAATATCAGGAGATATGTGTATCCTGGTCCCCGCGTTTCAGCACACTTGCAGAGAGTAATACGTTTTCTACATCAATGGCGAATCCTAGTGTGTAATAATGCTGGTTTCGCCATAGTGCGCGGAGATTAGGCGAAGAGTAACTCGCTGTAGGTGTGCGGATCGGCTTTTGCCTTCATTGAAAAGCACACTGAATTTCACTGTTATTAATCGTAAAACAACGTACTTGCAACTTGATGGCGCTAAATACTTGGACATTTGTGCACACAACAGTCAAGGCGTTATTGTTAATCTTCTTATGTTGAAGTGCAAGACCAGGTGATCTTTGGGTCCGGCTTTATGCCAAGTAATGGTGGTCTATTGCTTGTCCCTCTATACGCGGCAGCTGTCTTTGCAACAGAGGAGACACTAAATACGGTGTCACTGGGGACTTTTGCAGCGATTTCTGCATCTGTAACTGAAATCTCGTGGGATTCGAACTCGACCAGATCCATCGAGTTGTAGATGCTGAAGACTCGTGTTCTGCTCTCCCAGACTTGTTAATGATGCACGTCTTGCTTACCAGTTGAATTAGCTAGACAGAATGTTTCGGGCGGTGCCTGCTTTATGTGGTCCTGAGTACCAGATGACTATCATAGCCTCAGCCTGTACCTGCCGTGTGTTCTGTAAAAATTGAAGAAGGTAGCGCCAATAGGGACCTCGTCTGTCGTTGTTCGGGCGAATCAAAATTTACACCAATGGTTTCCAAGAGGCTGCTCTATTGTCCTAAGCGCATGCTCGATTCCAGAGATATAAGCTTATCGTTCAATCGCTGTTCAATTTCCGCTGCTAACCGGTCGCAATTTTGGACTAAGAGAAGCATTTGAATAATGGAAAGGTTTTAGTGGTCTAATGAATTCTGGGAAGGTTTCAGTCCCTTAGTAAACGCAAAAACTCTGGAAGAATCAACTCACAGCCTAATCACAGTTGGGTTAGATTCGTAGCTTACGCTATACCTGCGACACAAGTCGAACACGATTGAAATAGACGCCCGATAGTAATTTCGAGTCTAATCTCCGGTTCCTGAGTAGGCTGGACGGCGCCGTACGCACACAGAATCAGCACAGCCAAAGATCAGCACGATGGAGAGCGAGGCACGTAGAAGTGTATTGTAATCGTTAATTCAAACAAACTCTACAAAAGAGGTCATGATAAAATTAATGAAAGGAAAGACAATATGTGAATTATTAATAACCACTACCTAACTCCCCCCGGTAGTGAGTGAACTGGTAACGTAACGCTTGGTATGGCTAATTAGGGAACAAACTCAGCTAGTTTGGATGGGAAAGATATTGAACGTCCAGAACGTGTGTGCTTGGGATCATTCGTTGAGCTAGCGCATGAAGGTTTGGTAGCACTCAAAGCAGTCGGTTGACCAACAGGGGTAACGACTTGGAATCACTCAAAGTAACGGCAGGCTCAACATAAGCGGGTTTAAGACGGTCAGTACTCAGATATGCTTTCGATCCAGGATGAAGTGATTAGACTTTCGTGTCAACACTTTGAAAGGACCTTCATTAGGGGGTGTCAAGGGCTTGAGAACTGTAGCAGTGCGAATGAAAACAAAAGACAAGTGTGTAAGTCCGAATGAATTCGTTGTTCGCGGGCAGTGAAGCGAGTAGACGTAGGTCGAATTGTTCGAGACGTTCCGCGTACGCCACAGGAGCCAATTACCTAGTGACTCGGGAATCGAAAACCATCTCACCTGGAAGTCCGAGAGTGGTGCCAAAGACGAGTTCGGCAGGACTGCTCCCAATATCATCTTCGACGGTATGAGGAATACCAAGAAAGAAGGCTGGAACGCATTCAGACCAATATGGGTCGGGTGAATTAGCTGTGATGGCGGCTTTAAGTTGTCGATGGAAACGCTCGACAAGACCACTCGAAGCGGGATGATAAGCAGTTGTCCGAATGTGGGTACAACCCGACAGACGGTTCAAGTCACGCAACAAGGTGGAAGTAAACTGAGACCCTCGATCTGTAGGGATCGTAGATGACACACCGAAGAAGGGAATTCATGAGTTGAAAAATGTACGGGCAACGGTTTCTGAAGGTGTGTCACCTAAAGGAGGGGCATGCGGCCAACGAGTGAAACGGTCAACATAAGTAAGAATGAAAGTAAACTTGTTCGATGGAAGAATGGTTCCGACTATGTCTAGGCCGGTATGTTTAAAAAGCGCTTCAAGTTGTGAGAATGTTCCGGGGGCAGAGTTTGTGTGTCTGTGTACTTTGCTGCTCTGACAGCTGAAACAGTGTTTAGCCCATTGACAGATATCGGAGCGCATAATAGGCCAGATGTAGCTATCAGTAATCAACTTCACAGTGGATCGAATGCTAGGATGCGTTATTCCGAGAAAATGGTCAAAGACGGTTCGCCGGCAAGACAAGGGAACAAACGGTCTTGGTTTACCAGTAAACACATCACAGTGAAGCCTTGCGTCTGAGTTTAAAATTGGTAACTGCAAGAATTTCATTGTGGTATTCGATCGAAGCTGAGCGAGTTCAGGATCGTAGTTCTGGGCAACAGACATTTTCTTAAAGTCTAGTGGAGAGGACGAAGTTGACGTATGTGAGCAAGTGAAAGTGCATCAGGGACAACATTATTTGGACGGTCGAGGCAGCGAATATCTACACAGAATTGTGAGAGATAATCCAGGTGTCGTGTCTCTCTAGGAGAATAGCCGCCGGAAGCGGCACAAAAAGCGTAGTCCAAAGGCTTGTGGTCAGTCAGAATTACAAAACGTCGTCCTTCAAGGACGTGACGAAAGTGTTCGACGGCCAAGTAGATTGCGAGTAGTTAGCGACTGAAAGTACTATATCTCGATTGTGCTGTCTGTAACTTCCGAGAAAAGAAAGACAGCGGCTTAATCTCATTACCGATCAGTCGTTGTAGTACAGCAGAGACAGCTGATTGTGAGGCATAAGTCATGCGAACCAGAATAGCTTTCCCTTCGGTGTCCAAGTAGCCCAAGGAAGTTTCATGGCTCAAGTTCTGCTTGATGGCAACAAAGGATGTTTCAGCTTCTGGCGTAAAGTTGAACCTTTTTGGATTACCTTTAAGTAAATCAGTCAAAAGCTGAAGAACGGTGGCACAATTGTCAATAAATCTTCCGTAATAAGCAACCATGCCAAGGAATCGGCCCAGATTTTTAACGGATTGTGGCTTTAGATAGTTCATGATTGACTGAGTTTTAGCAGAGATGGGACTAATGTCTTTGTTATCAATTTTGTGACCAAGAAAATCGACGCTAGATTGATCCAATAGACATTTATCAGGAGTAATGGTTATTCCGTGATGGTCGAAGCGTTCCAGTTCTTGTCGGAGCTGATACAAGTGCTCTTCTGCCATGGCACGTGCAATTAGGACATCGTCGATGTAGACAAAAATAAAGCCCAGGCCCCGGAGGCTTTGTTCCATGAATCGTTGAAAAGACTGTGTTGAATTGCGAAGGTCAAAAGGCATCCGAATATACTCGTACCAACCGAAACATGTAATAACGGCCGTTTTAGCAAGATCTTCAGGTGCCACTGGAATCTGATGGTCCACTCGCACAAGATCAATCTTGGAAAAGATGGATTACCCGGACAATCCGAATGAAAAATCATGAATACGAAGGACAAGCTATCTGTCGGGGATGGTATCGGTGTTGAGTGCGCGGTACTCACCGCATGGATGCTAATCACCGGCCTTTTTGGTTACGAGATGAAACGGGGAAGCCCAAGAATGGGCGAATGATTCCGAGGTTGATCATTTGCTGCAATTCACGTTTAGCCGTTTGGATCTTGTCAAGTGGAAGACGTCTCGGTTTGGCTGAAACGGGTGGACCCATGATGACGATATGATTACGAACCTCGTGTTTAGGCTCCGTAGAGTAGGTATCAGAACGGACCAAAGAAGGGAATTGTTGCAGCAATGCTGAATACGGCGTACTGCCTGATATGAGTATGCGAAGTCCGACGGAAGTGACTGGGGCGAGATGGCAAGGGACAATGAGCGAAGTGCTGTCGTCCCGACACTTCCTGCAACGTAGATCGACTACGAGGCCGAATTTGCTAAGGAGACCGATGCTAACTATGGGTTCTTCGACATCTGCGATGCTAAAAAGAAAATGAAATTCTCGTCGTAAACCAAGGTTTAGGTGCAACAGCTTCTGACCGTTTGTCGCGATCTTAGTCTGATTAGCCGCCTTTAACGTAAGTCCGGTTTGTTGCATAGCGCGTTTTTCTAAAAATTTCTACTAACTTCTAACTTCTACTAACTTCTACTCCCGTATCGACCAAAAAATGAAGTTTAGTCGTGGAGTCGAACACGTACGGGACGCGACTGAGGATTTAGCCAGCGACAGCGTAAATATTATTGGCTGGCTTTGGCGTTTCCCGCTTGCGAAATCCGAGTTCCTTTCGAAAGTTGCATCCTGGGCGAAAGGTACGTTCTGCTTTACCGAAGCGACGGTGAAAGTAGCAGTACGACCGCTGACGTGAGCGTGATGTGCTGTTTCACGGACCAAGAGTATTTCTTCGGTTACTATTGCGTTCAGGTCGAATAGCAGACATGCTGAGTACAAGAAAGTGAGATTCTATCGTTGATCGAATCAATCGTAGTGCTATGGGATGATCTGGCTGTGGCGGACTCAGCTAAGTGGTTAATAGTATACTTAAGGAAACATTCGCGCGCTTTGTCCACAGATTTTGTGAGCTTCTCCAGAGTGATATTGTCGCTAAGAACTTATAAAATCGCTGTGGTGCTTGCCGAAAGACATTTCATATAAAGATGGCGGAGTATGGAGTCGTCGAGTTTTGACGAAGTAACTAACGAATGCATGCGTTTAAGAAGCTGAGATGTGGTGCGATCGCCAATCTCGATGCCGGAGAGTAACCGTTGCAGACCAGTCACATCAGACGCAGTGGTGCGTTTAAGGATAGCTGCTTTAAGTCTGCCATCTGGCGCTTCTGCAGATGTATGATCAAGAATATCAATGACGTCAAAGTTAATGGAGACAGCTAAGGGTGAGATGACGTAGGAAAACATGCAAGATTGCGGTGATATCAGAACATCGGCAAGTGGCTTCCACCTGAATAAACGATAAACGTGGATTGGAAAGGCCAAAGGTAGGAAGCGAGATTCCGAATGAATTGTCAGTAAAAACACATGCGGTCTGCTTAGACATGATTAAAAAAATACGTGTTTACAAACAGTAATATGTCACCAGTTTATGTAGTAGTCGAAAGAATACTAGGAAGGTTTCAGTCCCTTAGTAAACGCAAAACGCTGGAAGAATCAACTCACCGTTTAATCACAGTTGAATTTAAAACGTAGATTGTACTATACCTGCGGCACACGTCGAACACGATTGAAATAGACGTCCGATAGAAATTTCGAGTCTAATCTCCGATTCTTGAGTAGACTGGACGGCACCGTACGCACACAAAATCAGCACAGCCAAAGATCAGCAGGATGGAGAGCGGGGCACGTAGAAGTGTACTCTAATCGTTAATTAAAACAAACACAAAAGTGGTCATGATAAAATTAGCAATAGGAAAGACAAAATATGAAATACTAATAAGCACTACAAGGTCCATAACGCAGTATATAACCCTAAGCCGTCTGTTAACTGCTTTGCTGTTTCATCTGTTTTAGGAAGGATTTGCATATTTGGGATTGTGCCATTTTAAACCGTGTGCACAGGCTGAACCAATGTTCCTTGCTCGATTACTTCGTGCCAGCATACCTTTTCCGTTTGACTGAATCTCTCTTGAGTTCGCATATACGCGCTTTCTGCTACTCAGCGTATTTTGCAATCTTACACCGTGAGCTGGTTAATGTTGTGTACTTCAACGATTTTGGTCGGTTTTGCACCACAGTCAGGCGAGCCATGAGGATATAAAGGCCAAATGAAAGCAGAACAGCAAGTCATGTGCCTGCGCTGGTCTGTGTTACAGGTTACTCAGGCGCACTGCTCGACAAGGTGACAAAGTGTGGCGACAGACTTTTGGTAATCGATCAACAAAACTGAATTCTGAGCAAGATGCAACTTATTAGAAAACGCAAGGTAGCTGCTGCTAATGGTACTAGACAAGATAGATTTTTGGTTGAGTTATTCGCATCAAGAGAGATCTTACGAAAGGCCGAACGAAATCAGCAAGTTGCCTGGAAGTTGCCCATTGGATTGTTGAGTTTCAGTAACGAAAGCCGTCAGAAAGGCAGACGTATATCAGATGTTAAAACGTGCTTAATAATCTGGAAGCTATTTTGCATGTTGTATTGATAAACCCGAGTCGAATGAATGTAAGCTTAATATTGTGCAACAAAATAGTAAGGAATTGTTTACAAATAGCAGAGGCTTCGTTTCGGATTGCCCGTATTGGACCTGCATCATATTCTCTATCACTTAAATTCGTACTAATGCCTCTACATATAAAACTAGTTTATAATGATTAAATTCTTGAAGGCCCAGGGCTGGAATTTGTCAGCATTCCGATACACCGACTCAGCGAAGAAAAGACTTGGGGGCATTAGATTCGTGAGATAAACAATGTTTATTCCAACGAATTGCCGTCTGGCAATGTGAAACATTATTAGGATTATTTTCGCTTTGTCCCTAATAAATCATTTAAGTATGTTACGATACAAAAATCTAAGGAACTGTCAGAAAAGGATAAGTCAATACTATCTGCTTGAAGGCAGTTTCCCATCGGAGGCACTTCTTTATTCCCTTCTGGAATTCTTCTCTGATGACTATGGTAAGTTTGGTGATGCCAAAAGTTTTCATCTTGATACTACATAAAGGAACGATGACACCAGAGTAGTTGGCTTGCCATCGTGATGGTTAACTACAGTTGAACACTGTTGAGTGGAGCCTGGGATACTAGTTGGTAATCGATGACACGTAAGAGACGTGTCAAATACGGGACCGGATAGAAGTTGGAGACGACTGAACCCAACGTTTATTGTGCAGGCTACAAAATAGGAAGCGAATCAATCAGAGCGAGAATGGTTGCAGCATGGTACTCACCAAAATGCTTTGGGTCAACAGATGTGCCATCAGTACAACAAGTGGATCTTTTTAAGGCTGAAACAACCGTAAAATCCAAGGTAGCAAAATACTGAAAGAGCGTGTTTCCCGGTTCACTACAATACTCGTCATGGATGCGCGAGTGGCGTAGCATATATAAAAGTAAAGTAACGAAAGCAGTTAGCTCTCTTCAGTCTTATACCTAATTATCGTAGTATACAAAAACAATTAGTTATGATTTGTGACACAGATTACCATCGCAGTTTAAATTTGCTTAAGGTGCTTTTGCAGTATTACTTTCATATTCGCAGTTAAGACATACGAACTGATAAAAATATGGAACGATTATTTTAGTAGCTTAAGATTGTATTCCTTTCTTGTCCAGAGTACCAAAATGGTGGCATAAATGTCTATAATAGCGAAATTTAACAAAGATCAACTACAGTACTATTTCACTCAATTTTGCAACCTTTTGGAATCACGGATAATTAAAACGCATTTGTTTTCCTCCTGATTGTGAGATCCAGTGATGTAACCATGAAAACGTGCTCACACTGAGATGTGCTGCAATCTGTCATATTGCGAAAACAAAACGCTTATAGTACGAAGTACTTTGGTTCTTCTCAAATAACAGTAACCTAGTAGGGAAATGTAAGATTCATAAAACAAGGTGTTTTTAACATTTAGTCTTAGTCGTTTTAGGCATTTAACTGTGACACCCATAAGGGCGATCAAATTATAACGGTTTCGAGACGGATATGCAGAACGACAAATTTAAGTTACATTTGGTTCGCAAATCACGGTATGTTTTACTGAACGAATATAATGAGTAGTAAACGTCATCCTTGTTTTATACCATTACCTACCTTGTAGTCCTATCTTGTAGCCCAGTGTAGAGACAGTATGAAACGGTTCAAGGTAATGACAGGGAGAACGTCTTACAGGGAGGTTATTATACTATAGGACTGTTACTACAAGTTGTCAAATTAGTAACAAGGGAAAACCACGCTCATATTCTAAAACTGATAAGTTATTCAAACTTAGACTTGGGGTGCCAGTGCTGGGATGAGCAACACTGTAGTGTTTCCATGATACGTTATTCCTTTTTACAAGCCTACTGGTCAGTGGGTGGCAACTCAATGTTGCCGCGCATATGTTTCGGCATTGGTCCGCAACTCAGTAAAAAAAAATCCATCGCGACTTCGGATAAAGTTTTGATTGCCATTCCATATGGGTCATGCGGTATCGGGTATTGAGTGGATACATGTGGAGTCGTGTAATAGTTTTGATGCACGTAGATGTCCGGTTTGCAAGCGCTGTGTCGCCCTGACTTGGCTGTGAATCATTGAGGAAGTGTTCCGGCGCAAAACCTACCTTTCAAGCTCGATACCAGGCTGAGGCAAACGTATCTCTCAGATGCATCTAAGATCGTGGTCGAGTGAAGTGTAAATTATAAACTATTAGGTAACTAAATAAGTAGTCTGTTCTCGAACATGCGAGCTGCGCCTGTATAAACACGAACGGGTAAGCGCATACCACGCAGAATATTGACTACCTGTGGAGCAGGAAAAGTTAACATTAGATCGATTAGAATTTTATATTAAACTGCAAATGTTACTCAAACAGCCACATGTACAGACATGCGATTGATCGAACAGCATTATCATATTGGTCGATAAAAACAGGTTATTTATTCTTGTTCTTATTGTCTAGTTTTATTGTTTCTGCATTCCGCATTCGATGCGCGTGCGAAATGCAATATCAAGTGCGTCATCCGGTTGTGACTTCTCACCCCGAGTTCAGGGCTGATTGTCCAACTACGAAATATGAATACTTGAGCAATACGTATAAGGCTGTTAACGAGTATTACGAATCCACTGGCAGAGTTGTCAAATCTGTGGCTTAGTGATTTAGAAAGGTCTTATTTACAGCCATGGATGCTCTGGAAGACAAGTTTCTAACCTCGTATTACTATTTTCTCTGTGTTTATCGCTTCTTCAAATTCCTCTTCTTCTTCTTCAAATCAGTTGTCCAATGCCCACTGAATAATGTTACTGCGCCGGGCATTTGATTCAGAAGGACAACAACATATTGACCTCATGAACTATAGGTTAAAACGTGTATCGTACACGTGAACCAATTGTTCGAGGAGCTATGAGGACGTCAACGACGTGCCTTTTCTGCCCGCTAGCAGTTCTTTAAATTACAGCAGCAACGCGGAGAAAGCTTAAATTACTTCCTTGCGCACACTAATCAAATTACACCAGAATGAGGATAAGATATAATTTCCTCAACACGTGTCCAAGGAGTCAAGAAAAATGCACTTCCTTCTCGCTGGAGTTATAGATAGTGGCGCGAGAGAAAAGTTAATATTACAAGAGGAAGAAACATATTCCTGATAAACCCCTTGCAACCACGTACGTCAGAGCGAATCTGCAACCTCAGTTATATACTTTTAAACCTAATCATCTTACCGAGGTTGTAAACAAAATGGTTCTAAATTTTTCTTTCGAAAACAGGTTAGGATAGTTCGATGCGGTGACCAGGACACTCTCCATTGTATTCACATCCACACAAAGTGTAGTAATTGCGGAATATTAGACAGTTGGTACTTGTATGCCATTCTCCATGGCCACAAGCTTCGACTAAAACGTTGAACCAGGACGACGGTGAGTTCTCAGATTCACATTTAAACTTTATGAACCATATAATTGCAAAGTAATCTAATATGACGAAAGCATCTCCATATAGGGTCACGTTTCCTTTTAATGGTGAACCAGTTTAATTTAAATTTGGCACCGGTTTCTCTGTGACATTAATTAGCAAAAACGCACGCTCATCATTGCATAATCTGAAGCCAAGTTGTACCATTTCCAAAACCTACACAGCAGAAGTGATTGATCTACTTGAGAATTGTCAGATAGTAGTTAAACACCAGGGTAGGTCACACAATCTAGTACTTCTGTAGTGCTTTATAAACCAGTCAGTCTACTGGATCGTAAATGGATGAAAGAGTTGCCACAAGTTTTAAATATCATCCCTACCGCTGGGAAGGGCAACCTGGACTTGCATATTAGGCGATATCCAGACGTGTTCAACGAACACCAGTTGGAAAACTGAGCAAATATAAAGCAAAGATTCATATGACGGACTCTGGTATTCCTAAATTGTTTAAGGCTAAAACAATGCCTTACTACTTACGGCCCAAGGTACACAATAGTTAAGTCTCCAGCGGTAGTGGTATGATTGTACCAGTTCAACAAGCTGCCTGTGCGGCACCAATAGTGCTTGTGCTTATAAGAGACGGCAATATATATATATATATATATATATATTAGTGGCGTTCACAAACTAAGCATAAATCGTGGTGCAATTACAAACAGTTATGCACTGCCAAATATGGACGATTTTACGCCACCTTAGCTGGCGTGGTCAAATTTACCAAAATGGTCTTGAGACATGCTTATTCCCAGGCCCGATAAGATGAAGCTTCTTGACATATTATTACTGTGAGCACACATTTGGGCATATTTAAATACACCAGACTTCCTTCTGGGATTAATTCACCCTTCGGCTATTTTCTAAAAAAAACTGACCACATCGTTTGTTATGCTGGTCACTTGTTTATGCCTAAGTGACCTAGTAATTACGAGTGGCACCGAAGAGGAGCACCTCCGCAGGTCAGGACATGCGTTACATAGATATCTGAACACGTTTTACGTTCGAAACGCTGCAAATGTGCTTTTATGATGAGCACGTTGACTATCATGGTTGTCGGCTAGATAAACATGCTTTACATGTACAGGAGGATAAACTACAGCCCATTATTACTGCACCTCCTCCACGTAACGAAATACGGCTATGTTCGTTCGTTGAATGTTATCGCCTTATCATCAGTTCTTACACAACCTTGCTTCCTTTATTGCACCAATTCACTACTTGTTAAAGAAAGACTGCAAGTGGTCATTGGGAGAGAGAGAGGAACAAGCAGTTGAGCAATGGAAAGTTCTTCTTGCTTCTTCACCAGTGTTAACATTTTACGATCCAAACAGTGTGCTGCCTTACCATTTGGTGAGAGTAGTCCTAGGGCACAAGTTTCATCATTGAACCATGCGTTTTTGCTTCCGCGCCGCCCACGTTACAGACTACTGAGAAGAATTACGCAAAGTAGACAAAGAGGCATTGACAATGGTTTACGGAGTTAAGCGCTTCTATCAGTAGCTGTTCGTCGATCGTTTCAAGATACCAACTGACCATAAACTATTTATGCCCCTTTTTGGTGAGCGACGTGGAATAGAGCAACTGAACGCATCCCGAATGGTACACTGAGCACTTCTAATTTCTTCTTACGACTGGCAAATCCGATACGTAGCTAAATAACACGATAACGTTGCTGCTGCTTTATGTAGACAACCACAGATTGTACAACAAGATGAATAAATTGGAGCGCCATGCGAGTTAATTTGACTGTTTTACCACCTAGGCACTACGTCAAAATCCAGTAATATATAGTTCGGAAAGTAACATTTCGTTATCCGGTCTTATGTAAAGTGAAACATATGATGCTACATGGTTGGAGGTCGTGAACCTCTGATGATCTGTGTCCGTTTTTTAGTTGTCGATTTAATCTAAGATTACACAAAGGATGCATCGCGAAGATCTCATATGGTTATTTCATTGGGACTTGGATCATCTGTACTGAGAGAGGTACACGATTCGCATCCGGCGACCGTCCTCATGAATGTTCTGGCCAATATATACTACTGGTGCGTAGCGGACGATATAGATATCGTAACGTTTTTAAACACTTGTACTACAAGTCAGAAGAATCGTAAAAACAAACCAACCGGCCCCTTTCATTCTTGGTAAATGCCCGACAATCCATGGGAACTTGTCCACGCTGGTTATTTTGGTCCGATTTAAGGAAAAAAGGTTTCCACTCTTAGTGAATGTGTACTACAGGTGTATAGATATATATGTGGTCACTAACGCTACTACGGAAACTACAGTCAATAAGTTATGTTGTAGTTTATCCATGCACGGTAAGCCGAAAACATCGGTCACAGATAACCGTCCAGAGGTCACCAGTGCAGCGTTCAAACAATAATTACAAGGTAATGACATCCACCACATGAATTCCGCACCTTACCACCCAGCGTCAAACGGTTTAGCGGAAAGAGCGGTACAGACCGTGAAAAGCGGCCCCCCAAAAAATGTCATGGCTCTTTGTGCACTAAACTTGACCAACACTATTCGCCTATCTCACTACACCGCTGGTTTCCATCTTAAATAGCCAGGGGGTGGCTATGTTTGGGCGTCGACATCGTACAAGGCGAGACTTGATATTTCCATATTCCAGTCAGGCCAGGCATTCCCAATAACAGCGCATGCATCAGTGGGCGCGCGCCAGTTAAACCCCACGAGTTGGTAACAAAACGAGAAGTGTACAGGGAACTGTCACAAAACCGGGGGTGGTAACCAGGAACCGTGCTTACAAGTGCAGAAAATGAGGCCGACATGAAACTGGACTTTAGAGGAATAGTACGCAGGCACAATGGTTTCATTCGTCTCCGCAACTCGGTCGCACCATTCCCTGAGAAATAGTGAGTAGTTACAGCAGAGTGTATGGTGATTAACAATGCCCAAAGGGATGAAGCTGATCACCCGATCGCTATTCAGAAACCACAGCTTTCACGGAAACCAATAGAATGATACCTTTTACTAATGGGATTTCATCTTCTACATGAGGGGATGTGATGGATGCAAGTGTCGACGTTGCTCGAACAACCACAACCACAGACACGCGAGTGATCGAACAGCATTTTCATATTGATCGATACCAGTTGACCTTTAAATCTTGTTTTGATTGCCTAGTTTTACCGTTTAAGCATTCCGCATTCGATGCGTGTACCAGGATACAATGTTATGTGCGCCATCCGGTTGTGACTTCTCACTCTTAGTTATGAGTGTCTAACTACGAAATGTGAATACTTGCACAATATGTAGCAGTTTAGAAGGACAGAACTAGCACAAAAATGGTTGACTGTGCTGAATTTGTGCTGCTGACTTAGAACCCGCTCACTGTAGTTATTATAGTGTAGTCAACTCACGAAGGGATGAGGGGGATTTTAGGAAAACTACCTTGATCATATGCTTGAGTAATTTTTATGGAACATCCGAATGGGTTGATCACGGTTTGTAAATTTATGAATTGTTGATGATTTCGTGAAATAAGTGCCAACCAGCTCCGGAAAGCACTCCGTCCGGCAGCTTGTTGCAGATTCTTGTGTATATTTTAACAAAAGTTTCAGCAGATTTGTTGGTATTGAACTTGTGTTCTGCCACTAAATACTCTTTAGTTCGTATCATTTTAATGTCTGCGTTTATTAACGGCATGCTAAGTAGGAAAACTCGTAGGTTATTTTACACTGTCTCAGCAACATATCTAACTACTGCCTTATGCTTCGTGGCCATAGCAATTCGAGTTTGAGGTTACCACTTATTTTATAAGCCGTTGGTATTTATAGAGCATTTGAATGGCGTTTTGTAAATGCCCGCTTTGCTTTTTAAAATACGTTGCAGTTGAATATGGACATGCGATTCTGTAGCGTCGCAAGGAATAAAACAACGTCAAAGACTTGGTTGATGGAAAAGTGTAGTAATTTTTATGTATGATATCGCATTACATGCACATGTTTTACTGTTATACGCATAATCGGAAAGGGTTGGGTTACTGAAAACTGGTTTTGCCTTACAAGCGCTGTATAGCCATACAAAGCGACACGATTGATTTTACATTCCATTTGGTATATTCATGATAATAATAATAAAGCCGGTTGTCTAAATAAGACAAGATGATTAACAGCAGAGCGGTAGTTTTACGAAAATAAGAAAACCATTCACGTGCTAACAAATGATCTCTAAAACACATCTTGAATTTGTGTCATTTCATTAATCAGTAAGAGCTTTCCTGTATAGACGGACAAATACTTTGTCCTCACTTAAATGTTGCAATATACTCGTCACAGCACACCTCCGACAATCGATTCGATGCTCTAAACAAGTGGCGATATGGGTTCAATTTAATACAACTCTGATGATGGTAGCTATCGTACGCGTCCTAGAAATAACACGAACGGAGGCATGGGTCTGCGAAATTGATTGACTCGCCTTCTCGTGGATAAAGCACCCAGGTATTCGAAGACATTAGCCGTTTGGGGATTGTACCGACAGTTAACTCAGACTTGAGGCACACTCTGACGTTTTCAGATTGGACTAGAATAATGGTTTTCAAAGCGATTAATTGATGGGAACTGCGGATTGCAAAATCAGATATCTATTTGTGAACTGTGTGCTGATTTTGACATATGGGAAGTGCGAGAAGACGGCGGACTTAAAAGCACTAGTAGACTCAATCAGCTGAGCTTGCCTCGGTTTTTCATTTCCGGGAATTAGACTTAACCGCAATGTTACAGAAAGCTTCTATACGTAGTGACAGGGACTTCACTTTGTGGACGGAATCTTCGCTTGTTTTACAGCCTACACTTCAGCTTGCTTTTGTTTAACGCTACTGGATGAACATGTTCCGACAGACAGACAGAGACGAGTTCAAACAAATTGGCGTCATATTGCGCGTGTAAAAAGCTATTCTAATTGGGTTGCCGTTTGATTGTCATTCCACAGTGAGCAGCCACCGGTGTCGTTCTTGAGTCAAGACACTGACGCGGAATCTGTGACCGCGCTCAAGAATGTCTGAATCCTGTATATTAAATTTAATGATTTGAACGCGTTGTAGGTCGTCTAACTGTGCATGAATAACTAAATGTTGTCCGTTTAAACATCACTGAGAATGCAGCCAGAAAACGCTGATTGGCTGTGGTTTCTAGATATAATCACGCGAGTGGGATGAGGCACATTCCTTTTGATACAGCCTGACTTGGACGCTTAAAATTCGAGTAATCCTACCTCTCTACCAATGTGTACCGCAGTGAAGCAGTTCTATAAACGAATCTCTCACGTTATAGCCATCCTTGCTTCATTATGTGATCGTATTCCCAGTGTCTTCAAAGATGATGTCGAACAATAAATTAGTCAGGTAACCAAAATATTATCTGCAAGGTTCAGAAAGACACATTTCTCTTACGAATGCACAAATTTACAACCTAAGTTAAAGTTTCTCAGTTAACACGGCGAAATATCGAAGAACATGATTTAGCGGCGTCCGTATCCGGATTTGCCTGTCACTGTGACGTCCATGGGGACAGTCACAGGACGCCTGCGCCTACAAAGGGGACCATGTGTGGCTTGTGCTGCACCACCCATAGTTCCATTCACACACCCCATATCCGGTGTAAACTCGAAGGAATAAGACCGGGAGGCATGCAGATGGGAGCCACGTTTCATCAACGGAGCCGGCCCACACTCCTTCAACAAGCAGAACGGAAGCATTCCGGCCTACTTGGGAAACCATACACACCAGAGGTACACGCGGCGGAGGCTGGACCGTAGCCCGTTCCACACAGATTGCATTGAACCACTCTTTGAGCCTAGCACCGTCACAAGGACAGTGCACTCCGTCCCCTCCAGCGACGACCAACTGTCTCCTGGAGCCAGTATGGACGAGGTAGTGGGTAATAGACAGGTAGGTACCTTGTCAACATTCACATCAGGCGCATCCACACAGGGGAGCTCAAGCAACATCTACTTCTGAAATGCAAGATTACTCATCACGCAGGCAAACGTACCACATACACCGCCTTATTGGCCTGGATTAGTAAATTGAATGGGAACATAATCATGGTGATTCTATTCCGCATGCAATAGTGCCTTCTCCGACACCTGAGAAACCGCCCTTTTGATCATTTCACGGAATTCACATCGATCAAATTTGCCTTGGATTCGCAACACCTGAACTCAACATGAGTTTGTCATAAACTCACCTTCTTCATGTTCTGGTAATATTATTTGCGGTTTGCTCGAATGTCGTTCTACTGCACTAAGTTAACCGTACAAAAGTCGTATGAAGATCCTCGTGGAATTCATGCGGTATACATTTATACATAGATTGGCGTCATCTGTGTCCAATGGCAGTTCGAATGTAACATGTGTACATTCGTTTGTCCAAACTTAAGTGTGAGCTTTACAAACTGGATAGAGACATATTAGGCATCATCATCAATGGTACGAATAACGTGTATGGGTTTCGTTTGGAGGTCAGGCTAACAACCACTTTTGCAGGTATGAGAATAACTACCCAATACGAACTGTTGATGTTTTCTTCTACATTTAGACGTGACTGCCTTAAATCTTGGGCATCCATATTTGAAGGGATCCGATGTGGCAATAGTAAAGCAACTGTTAGGTAGATTGATGACTATATTATTGGTACAGTGAAATAGTGTGCACTTAGGTGTTGCCCTCTACATGTACAGTCTGGTTTGAGTAGCTGATGTGGGAGAACACACAGCATGCGAATGAGATACAGTGTCCACTTCTGGCTCTCTGTGTCTCCGACCGGTTCGGTCATGTGCTGCCCGACGCATGTGCACTTACTCAAAGAACGATTGATGCGCGACCTTTGGTATTGACAAGTGACATCAACTAAGTCCCGCTGCTCACTGTCAAACATGCGACTTTCCAAACAGTGTTCACATTTATTGTGCAAAGGTCCAAGTACTCAATCGTTTATACCTACCGACCTGTACTCTACTGTGGAAATAAAATATTTGCTAACGGTCTATATCGTCCGTTCCAGGTGCAGCCCATTCGGTACACATAAAACCATTGTCGCTGTGCGCTGATTCATTTCCGATGTTATATAATAACACACTGACGTACCATTCACGTTAGATGCAACCTTTTACTTAATTCATTCAAAAGATTGGCCATGTGCGATGCACCTTCTGGTAGGCGACTCTGCACGTCTGCCTTCCATCCGGTTAATACGTGTGTTTTCATATGCCCCGGCAAATTCAGTATGGCTGAGGGATAACTAGAACTATAACTATACTCACTCTCTTCACTAGCCTGCGGAGTGGAACATGGAATGGCAATATCGTGATAATCGCTAGTCGGTTAATTGTCGGGATCGTTCCTTTGACACAGATTTTCCAGGGAAATTTCTCTTCGAATGCATAATCCAAAGTGGTCACACGAAGGACAATCGTTGAGCATTGTGTTACAAATGTCAAGTTTGACGTTTTATGCATACTGTAAACGGCCAAGCGATGAGAATCTTTTGATTCAAAGGTATTCATCGAACTGGAAACATGCCCAATAATTTTCCACCCCAGCATTGATCCGTAGCAAGCACACAAATCGCTCGGAAATACCGCACTCACATCAATTACGAATGAGCTCATGGATGGATTGAACCATTATTCTACGATGCACCGACTCTCTAAGCACCATGCTAGTTAGCATTGAGCAGCTAGTCAAGCTACAGTTATAGTTAGCAATACCATGGAGCTGACATAGTGATATAAATCACGGCCGAATAATAATACGAAAATGAAGATGTCATAGCTCACTCTTGGTATGCAACCATACTAGACGCCGCTTGAGGAGGTAGCAAGAATAGCATAGTATAGATCATGATGAGTACAATTTCGTAATGGGCAATACATGTGAAGTCATCGCGAAATACAACCGAGTTAAATAAGCCTAAAAACGTCAGATTACCTGTGGCTTATCCGTTATATGCAGGTGCAATAAAGATACCACATTGCACCAAATCGATAGTTAATCATTTTAGAATGAAACTGCACCCAAGCCCGACTTACATGCGGTATATAGAATAAGGATAACACCAAAATGAATGACGGAGATGGCGTAAGCAAATTTTCAAATTAACAGGGAAATGGTGCGATTATGTCCACTGCATGCTTTCCTTGTCGTAATTAAAACCAGAGCCGGTTCTAATCGTCTGTTGTTCGAGGTAAGTGAGAATCAACAGGGAGGTAGAACCACCAAGCACTCCGTCATGTGTTACTGTTTATTTCCCCTTCGTCACTCGTTTGGACCGCTAAAATATCTCGACCAATCCATCAGTGTCTAGAATACTACCTATGCCCACACATTTCGATTCGGATATCACAAACTATTGCTGCTGCTCCGGGAATCAACCTAGTTGACTTGTCTGAACCTCAGTGCGTTCACCTGAAGGCGGCACCAGTACAATGGGGCGTATAGAGACACTTGCGATGGGATACATTGACTTCATATTGCAACCCCTAATAAGTCACGGTGTCACACGAGAAGCAATGTAATAACATCCATCTGTCAAGTGGGAATGTATCGAAACACAAACAGACGTTAGCGGGATTTGAACTTTAGGCGAGTCCGAAGAAGATAAATGCCTACAAGCAAGCTGTAATGCGAGGGAGATTGTAGCGACCTGGAATTCCCCATGTTGGCCTGAGTACGACAACCAAATTGTAAAAAACTACCTTTAACTCGTACCTAGCAATGTAGAAAGCTTACCTATTGGATGTTTAAGTAAGTGTGTTTGAGTAAACCAGACAAAAATGCTCTTCACGCGCTCCCGGATTTGCGCCTCGAAGGGTGCCCGCGACTTCTGCCTTGGCGTCCATACACATCCGCGTAACCACAATCTTTTAACGGTACCTTTTAGCTAAATGGACAGTACCTTTCGACAATAAACCTTTTTGTTATCTTCATCTGGCATTTCCTTTAGGTTGGTCAAAACTGGTTATATAGTGACTGATCGATGGCGTTATAACTGGCGGCTCCGACAGAACATCTGGAAAGATATTTAACGAATTGCTTTTCCGTTGGGTCAACTTCTATGTTATGTCCATCTATTTGTACTTTAGTTCAAATTTCGGGTTTAAATGGCTGGAAATTTATCTTTTTCACTATGGATACGATTTGGGTAGATTCCCATGGCCATGTTTACAGTGTAAGCAACGTCACCCCGATATTTCAATCCTGAACGACGGTTCGGTCAACAGGGAGCGCTATTCCAACGGGACTGTGCGATTTGACAATAAACGCATGGCTCGCCTATTTATTCGTCTTGTTCTGGCGTTTCTCCTAGGTGAGACGAACGTGGATAAATAGCGACCGATTAATTGTGGTATAAGCTTGTCAAATGTAGCGTCTTGAAACAAGTGTTGGCGTTCTTTTGATTACTGATATTGTTGACGGTGTAGGTTACTTGTTTCATGATCCAGCTGAAATCCGTGAAAATTCAGTGACTACTTCGCCATTTCCGAGTGTCTCGAAGATGGCCTTGTAATTGTGTATACAGAAGCTGCAGTTACAAATCATTTGAGCAGAGCTCACATCTCACTTAACTGTATCCCCCAAGTTATCAAGTAAATAATCTCACCCTTCATGCAGGGGGTGATGGAATTGCACCTACTATGATTTAACTAGGAAAGCATGATATACCACGGCTCCTGCTGAGCATATTCACCATATTGCTCGAATTCAATTCAATTCAATGGGAAACAACATTTCTCATGTCTTGACACAAAGGTGGTCCTAGACAAACTAGGTAAAAATACATGCCAATCCACCGCATTACAATAATTGCTTGGCTATGCGAAAACTGGTCAGAAAGGGCATCGTAAACTTTGTCGATTCCTTGACTCTGATAAACACTTGGAATAATGGCTTTTTTGACTGACAGTTATGCACCACTCAATTACATTGTCTGAACTAAATTTCAGAATCGATCGGTTAAGGCTATGCAATAGTTATTCTCTCTGTTGGCACACACCACACATTCGACGGTTTAAAACACAATCGGTGATTAAACTTGTTAGTGGTCTTGGGATCCGGACTATCCTCATAGCTGAGTAGTCACCACAAAGTAGTTACTCTAGGTGACTATCGCTCAGCTCCATGCCCCATCACCAGTGGGGATATCCAACGGAATGTGATGGGTTCTTTCACTATTCCTGCCCTACACCAATATCATCACCACATTGGCAAAACATGGTCGACCATTTTTATTCGCTGACGGTATCCAGATCGACTATAAGCTTCAGCGTGATCTGTTTCACGTAACAATGCTGCTCAAACAATATGACTTTTGTTCACTTGAGTCCTCATGTCCCACGTGGATTATAAACTTATCAGTTAAGAAATCATGCACTAAATCATACGGCTGTTCTAGTCTAGAAAGATGTATTGCTTGGGACCTCATCCCTATCATTCATTCATTCCTTCATTCATTATACACGTTAGCTGCAGGTGGAAAAGAACTCAGCTATTTTGCCGCAATACGAAAGACAAGAAAAGGAAAACAAACAGTGGCATGCCGGCTAACTCCCCAGTAACTGATGGTCATCTTTCCGGAGAGCTAACAGCTGGCTATGGTGCCGTAAAAAGTGAGCTATATTATGTCTGACGAGTGAGATCGTGATTGGAGGGGGACGCTAAGCAGGAGGTAGATGGACAAAGGAACTCACAACACAAACGCCATTGGGGCCGGCTCCAAGTCATATCAGTGAGTGCGTCCAACCAAAGGTGTTCACCGTCCTTATGACCCCAGCCAGGCAGTCAGGATGCACCAACCGACGCCAAATTCGAAGTGAGGGTTTTCATTTCTCTCGACCAAGTCATTGCTTGGCCTCCCCTCCTCCTCTTCCAACTGCAACCACAACGCACAAACAATGCACGTCGCGGGTGTCGGTTTGCTGGTATGCGCAACATGTGGTCTACCCATTGGAGTCTGGTGAGTGATATAATGGTGCTGAACGGTTCACCTGCTCTTTCTGCACCAAATACACGCCGTCGAACACGCCCATTGCTCACGCGGTGCTCCCACCAGACATGAGCTAAACTACGAAGGCTGCGATGATCGAATGTGACGAGCCTCCTTATGTCTGCCGATCTGATGGGCTAGGTTTCAAAACCATATAGGAAGTTGAACGGATGGCGGCGTTGTAAACTCTGCCCTTCAGGGCGAGAGTAATGTCGCGTCTGCGCCACAGGTGGCGGGGATTGGCAAAAGCACCTCGAGCATTTGCCATGCGGTTCGTAACCTCATCTTTAATCCAACGGGTGCTAATATAGCTTCCCAAGTACTTGAATTCCTGAACGACTTTTAGCAGATCACCAAAAAGCGTTAGCGCAGGGTTGGGTCCCTGACTATTTAGGAGTACTTTGCATTTCGATGGAGCAAAGTCTATCTCAAAACGATTGAGAGCCAGTGCTAATCGGTACAGTACTGCTTGGCATGTTTGGTAGATGTCACAGATTAGGGCGATATCGTTCGCATAATTCAAGTCAAGAATTCGTTCACCAGGAAGTAGCTCCACACCTTCTAAGTCATGTCCAGTGAACGCTGTTTCCATGGCCTGGTGAATAGCGGAGTTATCATGAACAATGAACAATGAATTTATACGAGTTAAGAAGCGTTGCTTTACAAGTCCCGTTGGATAGTTGGTGGGGATATCAACAAAACCATAATGATAATAAGGATGGTAAAATAGTTAATAATTTAACTATGAAAATAAGGACTTATCGTTTGCTTCGCCGTAGTCCTGCGATCCTCTTAAATTCACAGCACCCACAGTTAACAAGAAATAATGCCATGCTAAACTCCAGGAGTAGGAGGGAGACGTAGTGTTAAGTAACAAAATTTAAGTGGATGAGCGCATCGTCCAACCGTCTTTTATATACTGTTAGTGTTGGTGCAGAGACGATCGGTTCTGGGAGTGCATTCCACGGATGACAGACACGAATGGAAAAGAAATTTCTGCGGCACTCCAGACGACTGTATCGTACTGCGAGTTTTAATTAGTGGCCCCTCAGATTTGTATTGCTGCTGAGTTGTAGCAAAGGGCGGCACACATGACGTGGGTCTCGCAGTATCAAGTATGCCATAATGAGGTCGCCTCGTAGTCTGTGATAGCTACCACTGAACAATCCCAGTCGTTGCAGTCTCTCCTGGTAGGAAAGATTGCGCATTCTAATTACGTTCTTAGATGCCCGGCGTTGTAGCTGTTCCAGTGCATTAAGGTCGTGTTTCAGCCATGGATGCCTGGCTTGAATTGCATATTCGACATTGGGCCGAACATACGCACTGAGCATTTGTCGAAATATGGAGCTGTTTATTTGTCCAGACGCCCGCCTCAACAGCCCGACGTGTTGGTTCCCGGTCTTCGAAGCCTTTTCGGATTGCCTAGAGCAACCAAAGTCATCATGAACCAGGACACCCAAGTCACGTTCGAGAGTTGATTTTTGCAGTACATCCGTTCCGAGTCGGTATGAGTAGCTGCTTTGATGTCGGATGGAAAGCGTCTTGCATTTTCTGACTTTGAAATGCAATATGTTTTGGGTCGACCATTGATACACCGTATCTAAGTCACTCTGAAGCACACGTTGGTCGGCGTTCGCCTGGATCCTGCGCAAGATCTTGATATCGTCGGCAAACATTAGGAAGTTTGAAGCGATTCCCTGTGCAAGGTCATCAAGGAACACCAAAAACAAACGTGGACCAAGAACTGAGCCTTGTGGCACACCACACTCAACTTGTATGGGGTTCGATAAAGGGCTCCGTACTCTGACCACTAATTGCCCTTGATGTAGAAAGTTGGCAATCCAGCTTAAAAGAGGGTCTCCTATCCCTAATGCTGCAGCTTGTATAGTAGTATCCGATGATCTAGACGATCGAATGCCTTGGAAAAATCCAGGTAGACCACATCAACACCTTCTCCAGCGTCAGCTGCCTCGGTCCAACTACTGCGTGCAATTAGTAAATAAGTTGTACATGACCGCTGTCGACAAAAACCGTGCTGTTCAGAGGTGATGAGGTTTTAGTTTTCCAGATAGCACACCAGTGCATCGGCAACTATGGATTCCATGACTTTGGAGAGTATAGGAAGAATGGTTACTGGGCGGTAGTTGAAGGGATCAGTTCTGCTTCCACCTTTGTTAATCAGGGTTATTATTCCAAACTTCCACCTGGCGGGGACTTGGTTCTGGTCTAAGCAGCGCTGGAAAACTGTGCTAAAGTTCCTGCCAGTTGGCTTGCTGCTGCTCCCAATGCCTCTGGACGAATTGTGTTGACACCCGGCGAGCTGTGTTTGCGTCGAGAAGTCAGCTATTGCTGTTATGAGGACCCAACGTCCCTATAATTATTAAAGGCTTAAATTACGGAAGGCTGAAAACCCGATTCACCCGAGTGCACATGTACTCAGACCAGACAAAACGCACACGTTGCAGTCAGCCTTCCACCTCGTGTAACAAGCACTTTGTTTAGCCTTTGCACCCAGAAACAGTGTTGTTTCCAACCAAACACGCATTGTTGTATCCAAGCAACATTCATTTTTCCGGACAACTCTCGCCAAACTTCCAACATTGCTGCTCAGTTTACGGACTTTGCACATTTACACAAAACCATGTTTCTTGTTTCCAGGGTTTGGTTACGCAAACCCTTCCAAGGAAAACCCCCCTTCATCTCTGTATCGTGATATAAAAATGAGGCTGTAGAACGCTGGAATCGCCTTCGCTTTGGCCAGTAAAAGCGCCTGTGTCAAAGGCCTGTCTTGTTCTTGCTTCAGTCTTGGGTTGGGAAATCGTGTGTAGAAACTTTGCGTTCGGTCTAGGAACCTGTTCGATTCGCGTGAATTAATCTTTCGCGGCTAAGTTCCTAGAACCCACAGACTTAGAGATTGTCAGTTACCGTGCGTGCGAGAAATAATTCTGAGTCTCGTTCGTTCATCCGTCTAGGAGAGTTGGTTTCACTTTGTTAGAAACTGACGTATTCAAGAGGCAGTATTCAACATTCGCAATACAACCTCTGCGGTAAAATTGATGTGGATTAGTCCTAGTGAGCAGAATACAAGCTTGGTAGATCGCTTGGTAGCAAGACCCTTTGAAACGTGGGGTCGTATTGCATCTGCACCGCGTTTGCTGCTTCCACAGCCGTTCTGGTTGGGCCATCAACCGTCCTGAGTGGAGGAAATCCTTGTCTCACGTTTCGTAGGCTATTAACGTGCTTGTGCAGCAGTTTGTGGTCAGCACTGAAGGTTTCTGCGATGTTTTGCTGATAGGCCGCTTTGTCTTCTCATAAGAGTTGAGTGCAGTGTTTACGTTGGGCTACGTATTTGTCCCAAGTTTCTGGTGCTGGAGCTTCTCTGTTTACTCGCCATGCTGCGTTGCGTACTGTCATCTATTTTCGAGTTTTGCTCTTAACGAAAGAAACTGATTTACGCTTATTGCAAGCTTTTACCTCAGAAGCCTGTACAATCAACTTACTGAATTTTTTGACGAACTCGAGCCAGGCGGCTTCTGGGGGTTCTTCTTCGAGGAAAGACCATGTTGTGGCGCTGACCAGCTGGGCGAGTCGGTCGTACCTTGTGATGGTTCGCGCAGTCCCATCGTTATCATTCAAATATTCTGCATGTCCGACGAAGTTGCAACTGTTGACTACGTGATTACTGCGACCCAAGGGGCAGTCTAAAACCAACGCATCAATCATATTCTCCTCGTTGGTGAGCACAAGATCCAGC
The DNA here is from genome assembly GCA_944474145.2 of Dicrocoelium dendriticum. Lineage (NCBI taxonomy): Eukaryota > Metazoa > Platyhelminthes > Trematoda > Plagiorchiida > Dicrocoeliidae > Dicrocoelium > Dicrocoelium dendriticum. The sequence goes on from OX104067.1 coordinate 85,784,959, forward strand.
ACAGATGACCTGTTACAAGTTCTGAACAGAGTGGGCAAAGTGATGTGATTGTAAAGAGGAACAGTAATTACTAGATCTTGTACATCGGTTTTGAAATGTTCCCTGATCGTGGCGGGAGATTTTAAGCAATGTACGTTGGAATGTGAGTGTGCTTTTGTTGTAAACTGCATCTTAAAGAAACCGCTATGTGTTAGTCGGTTTCGGGTGTTGAGTTAGGGGCGCGGTACACCAAGACAATAAGGCAAGCCTCTGCCTTTTAACTGCAATCGGCACCAAAGAGAGTCGTGGAACTGCGAGTCTTATTACTCCACGGCTTCGCACTGTAAGTCTTTTTGGTAATACAGGATTACCCCTCCTCCTTTTGTGAGCCTGTTTTTCCGGATCAGCGACATGTCCGGTAGCGAAACTTCAGCGTACGTCATTCCCGTGTGCAACCATGTCTCGGTGATACCAATGCCATCATACGAGCCGGAAGCTTGGCGATTTTTCAGTTCAGCCACATTATTAGAAAGACCCTAAGCATTCGTATACAGGCAGGCCAGTTTCTCGGTCTCTAGGAGCCCGCAGTAAGGTGAGTCTCTCAAGTGTGGGAGAATGCCGACCGATGGGAGGTCGGCAGTTACTCGTTTTTTTGATGGATCAATGATACCTCGTTTGCAAATTGATTCAGCCAAGGTGCGTCCCAACCTTCGTTTAGACCTATGTCAGAGTCAATTAAAGCAGCAGTCAAGTTACGCTTTCGTACATTCGTCGGTATGCTTGCTGATTCAGTTGCTTTAATGTTTGAGCTGTGCAAAGTTTTTGCGACCTTTAACCGAATTTCGGAAGGAAGATGTTTCCGATTTCCCCGCCATCGATCCAAAACATTATTTGCTTGTTGCTCTGACTGAACCACAAGTTTTAGGTTTCTAGGGTCTCATCCTCTATAATTCGGTGATAGAGGTATCCTGGTGAGCGATAGTGTCACAACATTATCCAAAGAAATTGTTACACGAATGAACCGCCACTGTTCTAAATCGTGCTTTCGGGTCTCTTGAACATCGTTAGAAGTATGTTCTGGCACGCCGTGTATGATTATTGTGTTTAGGCGGTCTTGTTTTCTGTACCCCTCTTCGGTGTTTCGTTTTGATCGTCGCGCGATACAAGGGACATCAGGATAGATACGTATCCCACAGGATTCGTGTTTTAGCGCGCTTGCAACAAACAATCAACAATGATATATTAAAGGTAAAAAGGCGATTACTTTACAAGTCCCGTAGGATGCTTGAAGTAAGAGTAAACATAAGTGTAAATCGTTAGTTTAAGCGTCTAGTGAATTCAAGTGCCCCTTATTCATAGAAACGTTGTAGAATATGTACTGAATTGTTACTATAGAGTAATATGGGAAGTAATATGGGTAAGGCAGGTCTTAAGAACAAGAGAAACGACCAACGCTTACTCGTGCTCCGCTTTCTTGGACTGGGGTAAATTGATGAATGCAGTTGTAATATATCCGATACTATAAACCACAACAGCAGTGTGTACATAGTGAAGCACGAAAAATTGAGAAGGATCACCCTTTTTTTCGCGTTTGTTCAACGTGGGCATCTCTGATTATATAGCGTAATGTAGGTGGATATGTGAATCATCCAGACGTCTTTTAAATAGCGATAGCGTGGGGGAAGAAACAGCGTATGTTGGAAGACCGTTCCAGTGTTGGCACACACGAAGGGAAAAGCAATTCCGGCGGCATTCCAACCGGCTGTATTGTGCGGTGAGCAAACTTTTTTCTACGTCGGTGGAGGATTCTAGAGTCACTCGAATAACTCTTGCTTCACCATAGTGTGGCGAGTTCGGATGACGAGTAATTCGTAACAAGATTATGGAATTGGCTTTGATACTCATTTATACACACAATGAGTTCCATTGGTCTTGGTCGTCTGATAACTTCTCCCGCAGTGTAATGGCGGTAGATTCAGGGACATTTTAGCATACAACAGTCCGGGCACTGTTGTTGGATCCCTTTTTCGTTGATCTGCAAGGTATGGTACTCATTTGTCCTGAATTGTTGACAAGTGACTGTTTGCTGTTTTTCTCTCCATTTGCGTTAATGATGTTTACAATGGAAGATGACGCAACGGCGGCCTCTCGGTGTACCCTTGCAGCAATCTCTGCATACGTAACCGATGTTCTGGGAGGCCTAGTCTCGACAAGAGATCTTTGAGCTACAGGTACCAAGGGTTGGCGTTTGGCTGCTTTATCCTTGTTAACGCTAGATGTCAGGTCTAGCGGAATTTTCTTAGCAAGACGTTTTGAATGGTGTCTGATTTTCGTTACCGTGTGTACTGTTTGATTCACGTACGTATAATCTGTTTTCGACCGGCCTTCTACCAAACTTGGAGAAGACAACGGAGATGGAGACGTGGCTGATTGCGGTTTAGGTGAAGCGGATTGTTCAGCATTCCGTTGCTTAGAAGCCGCTACGCTTATGTGGTGCATACTCGCTTCCATTGAAGCAAGCTTATTGTTTATCCTCTGCTCTGCTTCTGTGATTAACCGGTCGCGTTTCTCAGCTAGGATAAGCAAGCACTTAACCAGGGGGATGGTGGAACATGCAGTGCAGAACCAAAATGCATCTTGGGAGCCATTTCGCTCCCGTAACTGTTGTTGGGGCACATTTGCACATTTCGTATGGCGCCATTCCAAACATTTCGGACAAGCCAGACCAATTTTTACTACTCGATGACATTCTCCTAACCCGTAAATGCCTTTCGATGGGAGTCTCTTCTGTTTCGCCTTTCCGTCATTCAATTTGGTGTCGTTACCTGACCCAATGGGATGGTTAGCATTCTGCACTTTTACAGCTTTAAGAGCGGCGCACATCAATCAGGCAAGCGTGGTGGTTGCAAGGTCAAATGAGCGTTCGGCGTGGTCGCGCGGTCCGTGTGATGGGTAATGCAGCCGCACTGGCTGACAAGTTCACAAGGAATAGCGAGTGACTGGGACCTTAACTGAGCGCTGAACACAGATTGACGGATCACAGATTCTTTCACAGCTGTATTGAGAAACACTGGATCGGAATAAGCTTAGGCTTTTCGGCCTGCCCCGAGAATTCTGAAAAATTGGTGTCACACAGAAAGTCAATCTGCTCAATATGATTGAATTAAACATTTGTGCTTAATCACAGATTCCAGTGAAAATGGTTAGTGATGGCACAGCCTCTAATCGTAGAAGATATTTCCACGTATGATGGATCACTGTGTAGAGCTGGTAAATCCGGTTTGAATGACCGTACAGTGACAAAGCTGCGAGAAGATGGAGAGAGGATAGAGGGGAATATTCCAAATAAACCAGCAGCATGCACTTCACGCGTGTGTGAGGGTGACCTTACTTCCGCTTAGTCCAAATAGGAAAGGTTACAACGGGCAATCTTGTCTCACAATACTGGTGATACTGAAAGGAGCGGTGGTGGGTCTGTGAGATAACGGATGTCGAATTCGCGGTAACAGTTATGTCTGTCGTCCGGAATGATCGAGACAACGAAGGAGTAGCCCCCTACTTTCGTAACAATCGGCAGTTTAAACCCATAGACAATTCGAAAACTGACCTACATGACTCCATTTGGTGCAGTTTCCGGTTGAGAGGGAAGGAGCTTGGCCTAGTGGTTGTTTTTTACCGCCCACCCTCGTCTACACCTGAGATGGACTGCAACTTGGGGCTGCATTGAGGCAGGTGATAAAGATGTAGTACAGTCACGTCCTCGTTGCCGGCGATTTCAACTTACATGCTATCAAACACCAGGCCACACCAGGGGAGCAATTCAAAGCAAACATGTAAGATCTTGTCTTAGATTTTCTGCTTTATGACCACGTCACTTAGCCCACTAGAATCAGGGGACATAACGGGCCATCCATATTTGACCGAATATTCACTAATGAAGAACTGATGATGGGGAGAGTGATAATCGGTACTCCTCCTGGACGCAGTGCTCATGCGACTTTGCAGTTCATGTACACTTGATTGCGGACTATCCGGAGGACCGAACACAAACAGTGCGAACCGTAACCAGTTACGACACCTTAACCCACCTATTTGAGGCGACCGACTGGAGTTTCCTAACGGATGACGCACCTCTTATTACCTGGATATATTTCGTCAGTAGGTTTAACACCCTGGTTAGTGGAGCATCGGAAACCATGACTATCCTTTGGAGAAACATGACGTCGTTTATACGGACTAAGACACGCAAACGCATGGTGATGCGCAACGTGGCGTGGTATACCCACAAATCCGATCCGAGTCCAAGTACCTTGAAAGCCTATGTTGTCCTCGGTAACCACTCTACCCAGTTAGTGCACACGGACAAAGTAGCTTAAAAACCTGCTTTAGTCGAGCGAATAACTGCAAATCCTAAGCTTCTGTACAAGCAGTGAATAGTATTCGCAAGGTAAGAATTGGATATACCCCACTTCATACAGCGCGTGGTCTAACTCGAATTGCTAAAGCAGCGTGGAATGTTCTGCAACAACAATACGCACCAACGTTCCATTACATCCCGTGGTCTCCTTAGTCTTCGGAAATTATGTTGCCAACAGCAGAACTGACTCATATAACGTTTATTGCAGACATCTTGATGAGAAAGCCGTTATCCACTCGCCTGCACATCAGTCCAGGAATTGACGACATCTGTCCAAAGATGCTTGCTGTGGCGGCTACTATTTCGGTTGAACCTATGGCGCAACTGTTCCAGCGCTGCATTGACGAGCAGTACGTTTCTGCAATGGGGAAACACAGAATAATAGCGCCCCTTTTACAAAGGAGGTAGTCGGTTCGGCCCAGCTAATTATCGACCAATGATTTTACTACCAGTTCTTGCAAAGTTATAGAGGCTTGCACATCGGACGCACTTATGTCTTATCTGGAAGGCTTTGGTTAGATTGATCAACAGCAACACGGCCTCTGCCAGAATCGATCGCTCATAACCAACCCATCGTTAGCACGAGACAGCTGTATCGAAACTGTGGACGCTGGTGCAGGAGTTGATGTGGCTTACCTTGATTTCTCTAAGGCATTCGACCGGTTGGACCATCGTATCCTTCTCGCCAAACTTCAAGGATGTGGCATTGGGGACCCTCTCCTCGGGTGGATCTGCAATTTTCTCTCGCACAGGCGTCTGGAGGTGAGAGTACGTGAATCCATGTCAGATCCAATTCACGTCGAATGCGGAGTGCCACAGGGTTCGGTATTGGGGCCCCGTCTATTTTTGGTCTTCATAAACGATCTAGTGAGTCAAATTGCGTCAAACTGTTTACTCTACGCCGATGACATCAAAGTTTGGCGAGTGATCAGAGCTCCAGAAGACCGTATCCAGCTTCAAATCGATCTTGACAAGATTTATGGATGGTCGGTCCAAAATCGCCTTTTCTTCAATGTGGCTAAATGTCGAGTGCTCCATTTAAGACACCGAATGGTTCACACATATAAGCCTTGGGACCAGGATTTGCGACAATGTTCTCTCGATAATGTTCTCGGTGTGTTGGTTCAGTAAGATCTCGGCTGCTCAGAGCAGTCCAAGCGGCATCAAAGAAGGGGATCCAGATCGTGGGACTTTTACGGTAAGCTTTCGGGCAATTCGAACCGTCGATTTTCCGCCAAATACTTACCGCTTATATATTTCACATGTTAAATATGCAATTCAAGCATGATCCCCACGGCTAAAGCGGGATCTTACGGTCATGGCGCTTCCACGAAGTCGGGCGACCAAAAATGTCAAGGGGTTGCGCAACTTGTCATTCGAACAGCGCCTAAGAGTGCTTGCCATTTACAGCGGACGTTATGGCCGTTTGCGTGGTGAACTAATCATGGTTTACCAAATAGTAAACGACAATAATTACCTGTTCCATCAGCTATTGGAGCTGAGTCACAACAGCTAACTGTGAGGTCATCATCTCAACTTGGCCGAGCAATCCCTTCAGTTGGAGTGTAGAAGAGACTTCAACTCCCAGCGTGTTTGCCACACGTAAATACCCTCTCAGAAGACGTTATTTCAGCCCAACGTTAGCCGTTTTCGAAGAATGTGTAAACAGTGCAATGGCCACAACAGACCTATCATGTTATCCAATCGACCCAAACAAACAGCATCAAAACCAAAACGAACCAATCCACCTCCATTTCTGCACGGAAAACACAGATGACATCCTTGGATATTACCTAAAACGGACGGGAACGCTGTAACTGGCATGTTCGCAATTTGCAGTTGTTCACTATTTCCAAGTGCCATTTTTTCTTTATTTCGATCACCCTTAACTGATCATCCTGCGGGACATGTCAAGCTTTGCCTTTTTTTATCCGTAATATACCATGGACCGTTGAGCAATGCACTAAACAATAAAAATGTCCCTGCACAGCTGGCTACGCATGATCTCGGAATTAGGTACTCAAGCACATTCACATTTTCAGGACACGCTCTATACCGAGTAGCACCTGCCAGACAGTCTTTCTGATAGATTCGACAAAATCCACACAACCCATGTTAGTTTAGCTTTTCAGCAACTCACACGTCCCAACCTCGAATACTGCGGCATAATATACGACAATGCGAGAAAAATGGACAGGATTTCTGTAATGCACCTACAGAGGACGTTTATAAAAAACATCCGAGTTATTAGCACTATGCTAATCGTCATCGAGAACCTTGCATCGAGCTCCAACTCGAACTACTTTCTACTGGACAGTTGAAGCGCAACTTGTTGCTGCTTTTCTACTTGCTTTAAAAAAGACCTACTCAGATCTGCGTAAAATGGAACCGTAACCTGGCCCAGCTTGAGAGCTTCAAAGCAATAATTATACACTGAATATACCAAAGCTTAGAATAAGCGTGCTGTCGGAATCTTTCCTGGTCCTATATCAGTAAAAATGATATAAACTGCCAATCGCACGTAGGTCACGTGAAAAAGGTGGCAACTTATGGTAGCAAACTCGTCAATAAAATTGGCCTAACAACCCTAATGACTATACTCATATGGGAATAATTACTCGATGAACTATAACAAAATAGGCCTGAATACATTTAAACACATGTTTCCGAAACGTGACTTTCGCCTCAACCACGCACCAAAACACAAATAATCGAATCGCCAGTATCAAAATTCTACCTATGCATATCGTCCATTCACCACCAGGGTTAAGTTTGAAGCAATTGATCTGTGCCGCCACAAGCAAATTCTCTGATCAGGGAAAAACGCCTATTATCATTAGAATAATCAACCGTGTAGTATATAGACACTGACAAGTGCACATACACTGGTGAGAAGTGGTTGTTATTTCTAGTTTAGCATATACGTAGAAAGCATTAGTAATCGTGCTTTTATGGTTTTGTGGCGCTGAAGTAATCATTCTGTTGATAAATCAAGGTATCGATATCTGTCCCAAGAAGAACCCGTGGAATTGTACCATATCTCTAATGAATCGGGACTAAATTTTTGCATCAGAACTGTAGCATAGCTCACGAGGATTCGTCGCAGTGAGACTCATCCAGGCGACCACCAAAAACGAAAGCGTTCGACGGCCATATAGTGTTATTTGGAATGGTACGTAATCCGTAACCGTGAAATCTTGCTGAGCTCACTAATATGCGATAACGATTTAAAGTTATGAGCTCGACACTGGAAGAATCCGGCGGTTGCGTTTGACCAACGAGTCCTAGTGGGAGGAACGCCCTTCCAGCAATATTTGCGATGTTAAGTGACAGTGTAATTGAATTTTAAGAAGAAGACCTTTCCTGAAAATATGTAAATTAGCCCAAAACTTTCCATTATCTCAGCAATGACACACCAGTAAAGTTGCTTAAGTTCGCTCGGGAATGACTGTGGTCATCGAATATGCTATCAGTGAACTCCTAACGTTTCCCTTTACTCCCCAGCAAGTTCATGACTTACTCACGTAGGTGTGGTCAGTGTTAATAGCAAATAATTTTGATACATCAGTCTCATATTATTTCGCAGACTATCGTTAACCATCACCCGGTTCACGCAGGCTACGATGACCGTTGCGAGTTTTAAGATTATCAACATAACAGTTTGAACCAAGTAGCTGATAAAATATACAAGACTGCTGTCTCACGCGATGTTACGGGGTCATTAAGCAGGGCGCTCAGCTAGTTGTAAGATGAGCCATGTCAGCTAAGTTTACTGGGATATCCACGAAAGGTACGTAGTAGATTGGGAAATTGTCACTTTCATATTGCTGGGGGATTCAACTAATCACAACTATAAACTGGGGTACCCCAGACCGCAATGCAGATAGGCACCTTGCTTCTTCCTATCATTGTGGTTAGACATCCGCATTTACTAATTTGTGCAAGACAACAAAACAGAAATGAAAAAGCAGTTAAGGAAATGTTGGTAAGATCTTACGCATGACCAAGCCAATCTGATACAGCGTCCCAGTTTAATATTATGCTCATGGGATATCAGACATTTTATCTGCAGATCAGTCACAGCTTAATATATTTCAGGGGAACCTAGGGCTACACCTTTGTATAACACAAACTTGTACTGCTAGTGTTATAGTCCTATCTGTTGTACCACACCATGCGTTGCTAAGCTGATATCCGGTGGATCTCTCGTAGGTTGCATTCTTTATTTGATGTCTAGCCTCGGTGACAAATACGTCCACTACCTAGTCTACGCAAAATGCAACCATTGATTACGTCCTGTGCCAGCTGCTTGGTTAGAAACTTCAGGACTTCGAAATGGTAAAGCATCGATTAGGCAGACACACCCAATTAACAAAAGTAAGTTATAAAGACGCCCATGAGATCATGTGGCGAGAGTCCCAGCAATTAATACCCAGTCACAGAACACCCGTTGCCTATCGCGTTTTAGCCACTCTGCGTTTTGCTGTTCAGTATAGCCGATTTTTTAATAAGCCTTCTAGCCGCTTAGAACCTTACCCAGAGAAGATACTGAGGCACTACTTTTCACAAAATTATCCGAAAGTTTTCATTAACGCGTGTGGCAAACCACGAAATGAGCACAGTTTAATGACAAAGGTAGACAGTGGAAGCACCACTAGCACCGATGAATCGCACATTTCTGCTTAAAGGTTTTGCGATATTTCAGATGGACTTTTGACGAATAAACATGTATTTAAAGTAAATTGCAATCGATAACTCGTGTACATTTGCAAGGCTGCAATCAAACAGTGATGCACTATTTCAGAAGCATACATAGTTCACAGGAATACATTCAAATGGATTCCAAGTCAATTGCAAATTGCTTTAACGAAATAAAATCCGAAAATCATGCCTTATGTCTGGTTAATTTTACTGCCTTGAAGATGATGAAACCTGGTGTCACAATAAAAATCGATCCGTGAGCCGGGATACTGTGCTTGATATGCTCCAGACAATATGGATTGGTAACTACGCGTGTTACAAGATATAGACCATTGGAACAAGAAACCCATGGTGCTCGACCTAACTGGTTGCATTCTCGCTACGGGGCCAATCATTCAGTAAATTGGCTAGAGTGGATTTCAGCATAGAATTTATGTTGAACCAATGGCGTCCAGCAATTTCGGTCACGTACCTTGAACTAGTTGATTGCACTTGGCAGTTGGACTGAAACAGTTCATACTGGGACCGGAACTGATGTGGTGTATTTTAAATTTTCCAAATCCTTCCATTCTTTGGATTACCGAAATCTTCTCCGAAATTTGCAAACATAGGTAATGACGAACCCTGTTCTTGGATGTATCAGAATTTTCCTTCTTCAGCAGCGGCAAATATTCGCGTTCTGGTTTAATTGTCAGATCCCATTGTGGTGAAATCCGGTGGTTTACAATGGCTATTGTGAGAACTAAGCTTATAATTAGTTTTCATTAACAACCTTGCGCGGGTCATCTAGTCAAATATCTTGTTGATAACAACAAGGAGATTTCGTGTTTGATCGGTAATTAGGAACCTAATCTGATGCAAAGACACTTGGAACATACATTTGTGTAGTCGTTATCCATCACTTTGTACTTTGCTTCGTTCCTATCCTATCTTCAAGTATATTTTTTGCATTTTCTTGTGCTTTGATAACAGATCATATATGTCAGCTTTGCCACCTAATTTCTTACTTTAAGTAGCCGATAATATCATTAGTTCTCCCAAAAACAACTGTCAACAAGCGCTAGGTAGCTATCCGTTAACCAAATATTGCTAAGCTTGGTATTTATAAATGATTTTAATTCTTCTGGTCAAAATGCGCTGTAGTTGCATGATATCGCAAGAAAATACTGGCTAACAAGAACTCAGCAAAAACTTAGACAGAATTTCTAGCAGAATTCTTACACATAAACTTCGCCTTAACGTTCTTTTATGTCCACTACTATCCTGGTTAGAATCTTACTTACTTGGTCGAAAGTGGACAACCATGATAGGCGAAAACCTGCCGGAAACAAGAATGTTAATATTGGTGTGATGCAATTATGTGTACGTAGCTCTACCTAACGGATGGGAATTATCTTTTCGTAGCAATATTAAATGCTAGACTTTTCCTGTTTGCAGATGATTTGTATGTACTTCGCTGAGTCTTATGTACATTGTATAGTTCCTGCCTGTACGCGATAAGATCAAACTATTTGTTCTGGTCATTTGGTACAGTTAGAAATTAACTGATGGATACATGTTCAAATTACTCGGAACATTTCCCAGATATTTTTCAACATTGGTAAAAGAGAGAGGTAAATATATTTCAATACGAATATTTATAAATTAGTAGCATAAAACCGATGGAATTAGTCTTAGGGTAGTACACGACGTTAGGAAAAAAGACAGTTCTTAAAATGGTTTTTTGATAGATACGATGACTCTAGGTAATGGAATGTTAGTGTAAATAAAATCGGCAAACTTACTTCGGATAGAACCGGAAACCGTTACCTTTAATCCAGTTGCGCTTCTGGGAAAGAAGAGATAACAGTTAGCAGTGTGGAATTAGCGTAAAGAGGAAAAGTAACTGTCAGAATGTCATGGTGGCACAAAATAACCTTACCTTGGAATGGATAGATGCCAAGGAGTGTATGAATGGACAGTTTGTATACGTTATCGTGCAATCGTTATCATCATCAACATCAACAGCAATACACCAGGCATTTGAACTGACGCTTCGCTGCTTTCCAATCAAGATAACCAACGGAACGAAACTCATTAACATTGATATAAAGGGGCGTACCATAAAGCATTAATGCCAATAACATACATTCGGATTAAGGCGCCTACTCCTTGGCAACAACGTATGATCACAAATAGCTGGCTATCGTGCATCTATAAGGCGGCATCGGCGTGAAAGCTTCCTTGAGGCTTGCAATTCCCCACCTCATAATCAGCCATTTGGCCGCATCGAACAGCACAAAACACACTTTTGACAGGTAATCCGACTAGGTGACAACTGGGACACATGCGATGTCACGAGCCAAACAAAGGGCAGGTCACCTGGACTCTAGCGTGGAATAATAAATGGACCGACGACACTAATTTCGATCAAGTGACTTCATTATTAGCTGCCAAGTCAACTTTTGTCTACCTCGCGCCTTGCGCCACCTTACGTCTGACAAACGAAACAAGTCCATCCGCGGTAAGCGGTGACCAGGTATGCATAGTACGTGCCCAAGCCAATCAAACTTATACAGTAATAGTTGTTCTTCTAAGGAATTAGCCTAGTTAGCACTGCCTAGTACTTGCTTACGCACTTCATTGTTGAGGACACACTGACGTCATCAGACACCGACAATGTCTCGTAGACAACGATGACCAAAGACGACGGCGCCTCAGGTCCTCAGATCGGAGACCCAGGTCAAGTTCGTTGCTTGCCGGTGAGCTTTCGTTGATGCAGCATTTTCCTTGTTCTTAAATTTAGATATTATCACATATTCACCCGAGTAAACTCACTCGATCAAGCTTGGTCCGACCTACACAGTGCGCAAACTTCCTGGTCTCTATTCTTAACGGATGTCGTCTACCGCTGATTACCAAACTCTGCAGTATTTCGGCGTAAACAAAAGTGGACTTCATCAACGTTCGTAGAATCTATGGTGGATGTTTGTGAGTAGTGTGAAGTTCGAAGAAAGTAGAAGCCACGATTAAAATTCACGTAGAATCGTTGGAAAATACATTACGAGGCCCATCTATCAAAACCGATTCCAGCCAAATCGGTAGATGAACAAAGCGGCTGCCAGCACTTTCATCCTTCTTTTCTGCTTTCGTTGACGACAGAGAACCCCTAGCCTATCTCCCAAGTCTAAGTTCCGAGCGGATTTGGCAAGCCGGTCAATCGTCCTATTCTTTATTTGGTTGAAAGAACGTGTGCGCGCACAGGAAAAAACAGATCGATGCATCGCGGCACGGCGAGGAGCTGACCTCATAGATAACGTGTGCTAAAAGCACTCCGGTGCGCTTTGAGATTAGCGGCCATCAGAAAGGGGACGGACATCTGGTTGGTTTGTGTCCCTGTGACCACTTTAATTCACTGTCCACTTTCCGTTTGCCTTAAATACGTTTTACAAACCCTGAACCTAAGGGCTAAATCAGTCAACGCTTGTTAGCACCGTCAAAAGGAGAAGCTCTAGCCTTAGTTAATGTAAAGAAGAGGAAAGCACAGAACTACCCGTAAAATTCCCTGACTATAACCAAGCCTTAAACAACATGGAAACTAATGCCTCGTGTTCTCTTTGTTCGTCTGCCATTAGGCGAAAATTATCAAAACCTAAAGTGACTGTTAGGATTCGCAAAATTCTAAACTCCTAAAGCTACGAGACCTGGTAACTCAACTGTAACAAAACTATGTCCAGCTACCCTGTTAGCTCAGCCTGTTAAGTTACAAAACATCCAAGACGAAGCTACCCAACTCAAAATCAAAATGCCGTCAGTCGCTAGCTCCCTGTCTATTCTCCATGCACTAGAGACTATAGTTGCATTACTTCAAAAACACTGAATCCCTAAGTAGAGCGAGTGTTACCCGCAGGATCATTTAGGGTTTCGATCACCGTAGAAGTAGTCGGTCGGATGTATCGTTCTAACAATGCAGTTGTTTTCAATGTCCCGGATAATATCCCGCTTGCAGCCTTGCAGGATAGTCTACTTAAAGCTGGTAACATGGTTGGCACTGGGTGTAGTTGCATAAAACTCAAAACGAAAGTACAGCGTCACTCCTGTCCAATTCTGTTCAAATTTAATAAACGCCAGTGAATTTATGAATAGACGTAATCACATCGTTGTCAACACTGCCTTTAAGTCGCTGGAAGTAGCTACTGATAGAACATCTTTATAAAGATTAGTCCTGCATGGAGATTGACCCTAGTCTACGATGCGAGTCACCAACCTCAAGTGTGGTCGCAACTACAACAGTTGGTAGCCTCGTTCCCAACAGCCAAACTGACATTCCTACCTTAAGGTTACCTGTCCACGTCGACACCCATAACCAGTCCATCAATATAGTTAACTCTCCCGACTGTCCACCGATAACGCTGCGTGCAGCGAAAATCCTAAAAATGTCGACTTTTGGAACCAAGCGCTACATTTGCTAAGAAATTCTGATATCGCATCCAAAGGGCAGTTTCATAAGGCAGCTACAGAACATTAACACTCAGGTTTCCCATGTGGACATAAACACTACAGTTCCCTTCTACTTGATTGCTTTAAGTGATGACAGAAGACCAAGTAAAATAGATACGCCGCTAGCAAAAGTTTTACTAGCAGGGGGCCTAAATCAGGTATCCAGCACTCAATCCCCTCAGAAAGCTGATTCTACTGATTTTATTCCCCCAAAATCTGAGTCCGCTGGTACTCCGAACCACTCTAATTTATCTCCATCTTACAACTACGCCTTTAGTTCCAACGGTTTGGCCAGGCTCAGACTCTATCGCCGCATAAAACTACCAGTTACCCCATACGGCTTAGAAAAACCATCAGCTTTCAATGTGCTTGCTTTAAATATACCTGACTCAAATGATCTCCATGACATCGTCACAACTTTCGGTAATGTAGCTAATGTGAAATCTCAAATGCTAAGTTCATCAGGGTGCCTAAATGTATACAAGCCTACCCAGCGTCAGTCAGCTTTAGTTCTGTCGAACAGCCCACGTTGGAAATGCTTAGTAGCGAGCTAAACGCCATTCGGAAAGCCCCTCACATATCAAATGTTACTTCAGTAGGTTACTTCCTTAACTCTATGTTTCCGTCCATCGGAAACGGCTGAATCCTCCATTCTGGGTAAATCACGTATGCCCACTGGCTCTTCTTCAATAGAAATCCTATTTATATCCCAGCTAGAATTAATGGAGTGTTTTCTTGGGGACCTGGAGAGGAACCCCAGTGTCACACATGCCTATGAAGCCCACAGACGTTCTCTTAACTTTCTCAGAATGATTCAAACGTGAATTTGGATATTAGTCCTACACTACCAACAAATTACATTCCTGATCAAAATTACCCCAACAATTCGTCCATAACTTCTAATGACACACCGCCAGATATCTACCCCAACTTATTCAACCAGTTTGCATGTCTACCCATCCATAGCCCATCCACTAAATCGCTTATTTCAATGCTTGATCATTTTAAGTAACATGCCCACTCATCGTTGCTTGATGTCTCTCTATTTACCTGATTTTATCTTAGTGACAGAGACCTGATTGACAAGCAAAACTCCAAAGTCCTCCTTCCAAATTGAACATTATCACAGTTCTATTGCTTGTCGAACCGCTGCACCAGGAGATAGTTGCATTATATGTCTCTGATAATTTTCAAGCATTGCTGTTATGCACTTCCCCTTAAAATAGTAAGATTAAGATCATAATTTTATATGTTGCTCTAGGTAGAACCTCGGTGATTTTGGGTTTCATTTACTCCCCTCCAAATCCCAGTGCAGATGACTTACACATCCTGGAACACTTGGTTTGCTACTTAGCGGATCTGCACGTTAAATGCAGAGTAGGAAGAGAAGATTTCAATACGCCTGATATTGACTGAAGATCGTGCTCCGCACTTACTAAATATTCCACGCTATTGTCTTCTTAACATAAATATGGATGGACATATCATTCACCCAACGGACGTAAACACATCGTCGAATTACTCGTTACGCTAGGTATATCCATTGTCTCTTCCGTTGTTGTATAACATTTCTCACTTGCTAACATAACGCAATCACTTGCATCCTTAGTGCAGAAGCTATCATTCTTACTGCAGAAGCTATCATTCTTAGTGCAGAAGCTTTCCTCCATAACGCAAACGATATCAGCAGATAACCATCCACTTAGCATCCACGTACCACTGCGTGGGCAGTGGCTAACAGCCAATAGAATTCGGTATAGCTTAGAGACTGAAAACAGTTACGCGCAGAATACTTACGCTTTCCGAGGTGGGTAGGAAAACTGTGAGACTAGCGTGAGACTGGCGTGGTCCAACTCAAGTAGACGGCAATTGAAACGCTACTAAACGGAGCTCAGTTGGTGCACAGTGTGCCGCGCGTCCTCACTGGACAATGATGGTGTCTGAGACTTCCATTGGAGCTCGCACAATCCCTGAGAGAAGGGAAACGCCTGCGCTCAGAGCTCCGGGCACAAGTCTGAAGTTTAGTCAAGCCCCTTTTGCAGGTGAGCAAAGGAAATATCTGAGGCTAGGGCGCAAGTGATGCACGCAGGACAACAGTGAGCAACTTTGGCTTGGTACTAAAAAGGAGCTCTAAACAACAGGCGCAGATAGGTTGCCTCGTTTTGGTGGATATTCAGGCTTGTTCGGTAAGATAGTTGAAGACGCAGTTGAAGCTACCGTTTGACCTCGAAGTCAAGTTGTCCGTAACATAAGGATCCGAACGATCTCCGTCGCAGTAGAATGGATACCAATCACTACACGTAACTTCTTTATTTATTCGATGGAATAGCACTTTTGTGACGGATCCACAGGTCTGAGTTGAACTTGGGGTAGAAGGTAATCTTATTCCAAACAATTCGCCCCCATACGAACCACACAGGTCAAATTTGACCGAGGTAGACAGGACAGCTCCCGGGTGGAATGATATAATCACCAATGGTGGGATGAAGGAGGCATGTGATAGGAGTTTGCTTGCAGTCATGCAATTTCCTTTCAAAGGATATGTTAAACGGTGACTTATATTACTTTCCTCCTTGTTCCGCAAGTACGCAGACATGTAATATTTTGTTGTGAAGGGATTAAACTACAAGCAGCTGGTATCGAGAAATATGGGGGTATAGCGAGCAGCTGCCCTATACGTCAGTGACAACCGACCTTTGAATCGCCGTGGACCGGTCGGCGTTTGCTAACTGTAACCCGGCCCGACAAAAGTGTGTGTTAAACCTTTACGCTTTCGAATGTTGAGTGAATAATACTAATTTCATTGTGATTGAACCTGCCTTGAAAATTGTTGTGTCGGAGCCGTTCGACTGTACCAAACCCTAACGGTAGTGATAACGCCAACGACTGAGCAAGAAGTAACGTTCACGCAGCAAGGCAAACGGACCACAAACCATCTGTCGGTGCAACAATCACAATATTCAAATTAGGGCACATAACGGGCTACGCGGAATTGCAGACATTCGATCAGTCAATACTGGTCAGTACAAAAACGGGTGGATTGATAATTTGCCTCACGAACGAACGAAATACACCAAGTAAAAGCGAATAAGCGTAAGCTTCATTGTTCATACAAGCTAATCCCAATTGTGAGGCAAAAGTGAATATATGCGAGGAACCGGAAGAGAGGTCAGGGTGAATAGCCGTAAGTGGGGCAAACCTCACAAAGCAACGGGGAGCGGTGGAGTTTTCTTACCTCCGCTATAACAAAAATACAATCCAGTTACACCAAAAATGCATATAAATTAATATAATACGTTAACTTAATAGCACGCTAAATTACGGACAACCATGAGCCTGATCCTCTGCAACGAGACTGCTCCATCTGGGGTAATTAGGAGACAATGATGCTTGATGTGTGCTGCCTAGGTACAGTTCATTTGATTGCTTTGTTTCGGCTGCTGAGACTACAGAACACCCCGCTTTACACAGCTCGGTTGTCAGAAATGGCAATCTTCTCATAATTCACTATGACTTTAATTGCAGAACACCGGTGAAGTTGTTTGTCACCAACGTACTACCAAGGCCGTAGTCGTTTGCAAACTCAGTAGTGGTGCATAAGGTCAGATAAATGAGTAATAATAATGCTATAATCCCACAGACTTTGAGCCAACAGTTTAGAAACTGACCTGAAAATCGTCGGAATCTACAACCTTTAAAAAATCATACGCACATTTCTATCGTCATAATCATTATCCACCAGATGAAAAAATATCAAATATAGTGTTCTGTTGCTTGACAATTGAAATGAAAGCTATTTAGTTTTTCTTTCACGTCCAGAAGATGTCCAAGCATGCCAGTGTGTCCGCTAGGTATTGAGTAGGAGCGCGAAATATCAACTTCACTCTGTGCGTCTGTGAATGTATACATTTCCAGAACTTTTGTAGAATCCCGTTCCTGCTGGTAGTCTGATTCAGCATTCACATCCTCAGCTGCTAACATTGATGTGGTTGGCAGGTACCAGTTTATTTCTGTTGTGGAACTTGTTTGGAAATAAGAAGCAATCAGATGGCTGTCAGCCAGTTTGCATCCAAACAATTCCTCTGACAGAATATTCATAGCAATTGCGTTTGGAGGAGGCACAATTTGCTCATATGTCTCAAGTCAAGTTTGTAATGTTCTCTCAGAATCTATTTCTGAAGCACAAGGAAAGCCCCGCTTTAAAATCAGAGATGGTGGAGTTCTGCACCTCCTTCCAGGTAGCAAGCCATATTCTAGTGAACTATTTTGTCAGCGCCCGCCTTTTTTCTGACACGCAATGGGCGGGAATCCAAACCTAATTCGTTACGTCAAAATGAGATGAAGAAAGTGGTACTGGTTCATGGTGTGCTAGAATTGAAGCGTGACGATAGCGCTGAACGACAGAAGCACTACATCGAAGAATGGTGGTATATCACAGAACTCTACGACGTGTAAACCGTCATGGCTTTGACGTCACCCGTTCAGTTGCCTCCACAAACTACCAAGCAGCAGACCACAAATTTTGAACGTCATCTTTGCTGCGTCCGAAATGGTATGAATGCCGATCCAAGCATGGCAAGAAAACAAGAACATTGAGCAACCAGAATTATGGCTAAGACAATTCATTCAATTAGTACACACCTCAGATACAGATGAGCCAGTCTCTGTTGTATCTACTGCAGATCAACCAACCGTGCAAACAAACATTTCAAAAATCTTCAGCAGATCGGCACTATTTGTGCTGGTCACTCAAAGCGAACCGAGCTCCTTACGTGTCAACAAATACAATGCTACTACACTAACATTCATTATATTCTCAGATCTCGGAACTGTGTGGTCACCATGAGAAAGCAACTTGGGACAACATAGCAGTTACTAAAACGTTTCTTTCAAAATACATACTTGATTCAGAAATTGAACTGTGAGATATCAGTCATTCGAAATGATCGTCCATCTCGCGGTGGCGGTGTTTCCCTCTACTACTGAGAGCACCTGAAATGTGAGGCTCTTAACGAAAATTCCCTTGTTATTGCCGACACACTATTTCGCCGACTGCACCTAGGAGGTCGAGAATTTGGTTCCCCGCGGACACAAAACGCTTGCCTCTATCTAGCTAATTGTCTATAGGTCTCCAAACTCGTTAGCAGACAGTGGTAACATTCTGTTAAACGCTCTTTGCTATGCTGTCTAACAAAATACTCTCACTATCTTATAGTGGGCGACTTCAATGTTCCTTCAATAGCATCAATGTCCCTTAATGGGCCATCATTTAAATCGAAGCTCCTTGAATTCATGGATATGACAGTTTTGTATAACCATGTGCATCGACCAACTAGACACCGCGGCTCAAACAAGCCATCACTCCTGAACTCAATCCTGAGTAATGATGAGTTGATGTTTGTGTCAGTGACATACGATCTTCCACTGGGCCATAGCGACCATTTAGTCCTAACATTTAGCTATGTGTGTTATGCCACTATTGTTGCTAAAGAAAGAGGGACTCAACGAACTATTTGGGGCTAGTTTACACTGTACAAAACATCATCCGTTGACTGGGATCTACAGACGCACATTTCAGCGAATGACGCGTGGGATGAAGGGAAAGATAAAATTAACTGGGTCCTACAATCAAAATCGAAGGTTGTGCCATTACGAGCATCACGCCGGACCAATACGTGTATTCGAAGCCGAACAGATAAATCGATCAACAGAAGCAATGAGGTTTAGATGCAACATAGATGTGACTGAATTGGAGTTTTCTAAATCTATCGACAGGGTCACTCAGTTATTTCTTCTCTAATTGCTTGCTGACTACGGTATCAACGGTTTCCTACTTACATGGTGGGAAGACCTAGACGATGGAGAAATCAAAGTAAGAGTAGCCGACGCTCACTGGGAAAGCCCGTGCATCTCCAGTGGTGTACCACGTGGATCCGTCCTCGGCTT
This sequence comes from Dicrocoelium dendriticum, assembly GCA_944474145.2. Lineage (NCBI taxonomy): Eukaryota > Metazoa > Platyhelminthes > Trematoda > Plagiorchiida > Dicrocoeliidae > Dicrocoelium > Dicrocoelium dendriticum. The sequence continues at coordinate 85,804,481 of OX104067.1, forward strand.
GCCAATATTCCTAGTCTAAATTAATGACCTCCAGCAGAGATTTTATCCCCGATGCAAATATTTGCAAACGATGCTATAATATGTAGCGCAATTCGTTCAGCATCCGACCGTGTTTATCTTCATGATGATCTGACTGGGATTATCGATCGGGCAGAAGCGAACCTGCTCCCATTGGACCCTGCAAAGTGCTACCTGCTGACCTTTCGCAGCAGCTTCGTCAACACAAATCTCTTGAGACAACACGTCCTGCAACACGTGAATAGTGAACGCGACTTAAGTATGCTCGTGCAAGAGAGTCTTGGCAATTCACTACAATGTTAGAAAGCAGCAAATGTGGCGAACTTGTCATTGAGACTTTTGAGGCGTGCTCTCAGCACCTTTGAACGAGGACTACTAAAGGTTGATGAACAATTACATTCGTCCTCACGTGAGATATGCAGGTCAGGACCAATGTCTTTGGTTAAAACGAGACGTTCGCCTATTGGAACTATCCCCCAGAAGTGCACAAAGGCAACACATGGACTATCCCATCTAAGATACGAACTGCGTCTTCGTGTACTCAGTGTGTTCCCCTCTGAATACTGATGGCTTCGCGGATAGTAACTCTAAGCGAGTATCCATGTACCTCACTGCTGACCCTAGCCCCTAACAAACAAAGCCGAGTCAAATACCTAAATCTAATGACGCAACTCTCCCGTTTGAATTGCAGAAAGTACTTTTAATCACTTAGCATCTGTTCTCACTGGAATGCATTAACAAGATAGATGGTGAACTGATACTGATACTGATTAGAGGCAGCGAGTAGGGCATACTCTGTGTAGCTGCATCAGTTGTCGCTCTTGGGCATTAACGTATTAATTATCGTTCCGCTGTTTATATTTTGCCTCTGCGAAGTGTTTGTCTAGAAGCTCCTTAAATTCGGCCACTGAATTGGCCTCTATTACCGGCTGCGGCAGTTTGTTCCAGGTATCGACCACTCTATGTTCGAAACAGAGTTGGTGAGCGATCCGCTTCAACTGCGGTACGATAAGTTTGTACCGGTGTCCTCGCGTGCGACTTGGTGTGCGCAGATGAAGCAGTTGTCTCAACATGGGGTGATCACTCAGATGTAATATCCGGTGCGTCATGATTAGGTCAATCCTCAGCCGACGATATGCTAGCGTGTACAGCCCTAGATTCTTACATCGGTCATCATTTGGCATACCTCGTAAGTTGGGAATCAGCCTAGTGGCTACATGCTGCACCTGCTCAAGCTTTTCTACCTCGCCCAGCGTGATGGGACAATATGCGGGAGAGCCGTACTCTAGTATTGGACCTATTATCGAGACGAAGAGGCGAGTGGCAATCTCTTCGGACCAAGTGCTGAAGCTGCGCTTGACCGCCCAAAGCATCCGAAGGCTGTTTTGGTGCAGCCTATTCGTGTTGTCAATGGACTTTAGGTCGCAGCGTGAGAGCACACCGAGATCGCGCACGAAAGACGCGGAATGCAGCGGTTGACCAGCCACTGTGTACGTTCGGCTGTGACCACTGTGTACGTACCAGACATGACGACATTCGAAAGACATTGAAACTTTAGCTTAGTGATAAAGGCTACCCAACAGTTTGATAAAGCACAATGCTTTCATTAATGATACTTCACGTTCCACCTTGGAACATTTTGATTTTAATTTTCTTTTACGTATCCATCATGTGGATCATGTAATTTATACATGTTATCCCTTCATAAATATGGAACGAACTTCTTTGCTATACTCTCATTTTGCCTAAAATGGGAATTAATCACCATGTTGTGAAATTGTATAAGCTACCACAGATGCTGATTAGGCACCAACCAGCATAACATGCCTCGTGACACCTATGCATTCTTAGACTAGCACAGTAGTGGCGCTCTAAAGCCAGTGAATTTAAGGTTATCCCAAAACCATTCTTTGCAAGCTAAGAGTAGAGATGTTTCGTTGCCGTTCATGTGACTTCAATCCAAAGCAGAAATTGCTCGCCGCAATCCGGTTCGGTCCGTGTGCTCAACTGTAGTTAAATGTGTGCAAACAGCAACTTTATCCACCGTGCGTCAGCTACCTCTGCCTTGTCATTGAAAAGTTTGTAAATCTAAAGGAAACGACGCGCATAGCATTGGTGAGTGTTAACGACGGTTGACGCTAAGGAAATTAAGGCGTGCACCTATGAGTTTGTAGCATTAGAGAATAGTTTCATAGTTGACATTTCTTCTATTGCCTTAACTGTGACACTGCTTAATAATTAGTCTGAATTTCAAAATTACACTCACCTTTACTTCCTCTATATCGACGCTCGCTTTCGCTGAGCTATACGTTATTGCGCACCCCATAATTACTGGGATTCTCATGGTGGTCTGGCTTCAATTCATCAATGAACACAACTACTGAATTGTTGCATTGAATTCATTCCGGCATGAAGTTGATGATCAAGTAGAGTGATTTGCATCTTGGTTGTTTAAAAATCCATTTCACTGGAACATTTGAAAAGCGCTCGTTTCTTCAGTGAAATTGCTTGGAATACGTATTCACTCTTAAAAATGCTGGTTTATTATAATATATTATGTAAAAGCTCAAATGAAAAGTTAGGGATTCTACTGCCCAACAATTTGTTGTCAAATGTATTAGTGGCCGCGCAATGAACAAAGCGCATTATCCAGCAGCGTCCACCAAATCAGACGGTGCGTGATTTTGTCTCAGTTGCCTATTACAACAGTTGCCTACCAACACATCAATCATATGCTCTTCGTTGGTAAGCACAAGATCCAGCACAGATGGCCTGTAACCTGTTCTGAACCGAGTGGGCAAAGTGATGTGATTGTAAAAAGGAACAGTAGTTACTAGATCTTGTAGATCGCCTTTGAATTGTTCTCTGACCGTGGCAGGAGTTACTAAACAATGTACGTTGAAATCAGCCATGATGATAATGTTAGTGTACTTTGTTGTAAACTGCTCTTAAAGCAGCCGCTAGGTGGTAGTCGGTTTCGGGTGTAGAGTTAGGGGCGCGGCAAACTGAGAAAATAAGGCAAGCTTCCCGGCCTTTTAACTGCAACCAGCACCAAAGAGAGTTGGGGAACTGCGAGTCTGAATGTTCCACGGCTTCGCAATGTAAGTCGTTTCGGAAATACAGGATTACCCGTCCTCCTATTGTGAGCCTGTCGTTCCGGATCAGCGACATGTCCGGTAGCGAAACTTCAGCGTCCGTCATTCCCGTGTGCAAGCACTTCTCGGAGATCAGAATGACATCATATGACCTGGAAGCTTGGCGATCTTTCAGTTCGGCCAGTTTGTTAGAAAGACCCTGAGCATTCGTATACAGGCAGGCCAGTATCTCTGTGTCTAGCAGCACACAGAGGAGTGAAGCTGTCAGGTGTGAGAGAATGTCGATCGAAGATAGGTCGGCAGTTGCTCGATTTTTTATGGAATAATGGTACCACGTTTGCAACTTGATTCGGCCAAGGTGCGTCCCAGCTTTCTTTTAGACCTACGTCCAAGTCAGTTAAAGCAGCAGTCAAAGTATGCTTCTGTACATAAGTCAGTATGCTTGCTGCTTCATTTGTTTTAATATTTGAGCTGTGCAACTCATTAGCGACCTTCAACCGAATTTCGGAAGGAAGATGTTTCCGATTTCTCCGCGATCGGTCTAAAACATCCTTGGCTTTTTGTTCTGACTGAACCACAAATTTTAGGATTCTAGGGCCGCATCCTCTATAATTTGGTGACAGAGGTATCCTGGTGAGCGAGAGTGACACAATTTCATCCAAAGAATGTATCACGAATGAACCGCCGCTGTTCTAAATCGTGCTTTCCGGTCTCTTGAAAATCGTTAAAAGGATGTTCTGGCACGCCATGTATGAAGATTGTGTTTAGGCAGTCTTGCTTGCTGTGCCCCCTTCGTTGTTTCTTTTTGATTATCGCGTGCTCCAAGAGACATCAAAAAAGATGCATATCCCACAGGATCCGTGTTTTAGCGCGCTTGCGGAGAACAAGACTTTTCCTACGTCGGGGGAGGATTCTAGTGTTATTCCATTAAGTCTGGGTTCGCCATAGTGTGGCGAGTTCGGATGACGAATAATTCGTACTAAGTTTTGGGCTGGAATTTGATACTCATGCGCATGCACAATGCATTTCATTAGTCTTGGTCGTCTGGTAACTTATCCCGCAATGTGATGGCGGTAGATTCAGGGACATTTGGGCATACAACAGCCCAGGCTCTGTTGTTGGATCCCTTTTTCTTTGATCTACAACGTATGGTACTCGTTTGTCCTGACCTACTGACAAGTGTTGATTGCTTGCTGTTTGCCTCTCTATTCGCGTTAACGGTGTTTACAATTGAAAGGTAAGCAACCGCGGTCATTTGGTGGACTTGTGCAGCAATCTCTGTATAGGTACCTGATGATCTGGGAGGCTTAGTCTAGACAAGAGATATTTGAGCTACAGGTACCGAGGGTTGTTATTCGGCTGTTCCATCCCTGTAAATGCTAGATGTCACGTCTAGTGGAATTTGCTTAACCAGACGTTATGAATGGTGCCTGATTTTCGTTGATGTGTGTACTTTTTGACTCTCGTAGGTATGGTCTGTTTTCGCCCGGCGTTCTACCAAAGTTGAAGAATACATCGGAGATGGAGACGTGGCTGATTGCTGTTCAGGTGGAAGCGGATTGTTCAACATTCCGTCGCTTAGAAGCCGCTACGCTTATGTGGTGCATACTCGCTTCCATTGAATTAATCTTATCGCTTGTCCTCTGCTCTGCTTCTGCGGTTAACCGATCACATTTATGAGCTACGACAAGCAAACACTGATATTATTGGGGAAACATAAATTTTCACATTCCGGAGGGTGTTTACATTTCTGTACAGAATCTTCTAGTTAAACAAATACTTTTCCAACAAACTCTGCTGGTGTACTAGTTTGTCCACGCGTACAAGCGTGATAGAGTGATTAAGATGCACAACATAGTTACTCCAGTTGTCAGGGCTAGGGTTCGCTCTATACACATGAAACGCAACGTCTCTTACTGTCATGTATTTTCAGGTTCGACTCCAAATGTAATATTGTGCCCTTGCAGAACGAAGAGGCTTGTTAACAGTTGCAGATTTACTCAGATCACTGAATTGCCAGTGAATTCCAACTAAGCACTGTCAATGGAACAGTCGTCCGGAAACCTCCAGCTGGCATCTACCACAAATGCTGCCAGTATATCTGCGTGGGTGATTGTTCGAAACAAGTTAGTATGCTCTTGTGGATACTCCGCATAACACACGAAGCCGTAAATTATGGTTACGTGGTCACTTCGCCCCAGAGGGCTCTCCAGCCTTGGTTTCTCAACCGTGAGCTCTTCGTTCGTGAGCTCTAAATCAAGCAGAGATGGTTTAGTTCCTGTGCTGAATCGGGTGGGTGTACTTAAATGGCTGAAGATCGGAATGCTTGTAATTTACTCTTGCAGGTCGGTCTTAAACTGCCCGTTGGGTATGCCGGAACTTTCAAACCTTGAAGACTGAAGTCACCTGATATGAGAACATGACTGCATCGTCCTCGTAGGACACTTCGCAAGGATAATGCCAGGCCGAAGTCCATCTCTGGGGTGGAAATTCGGGGACGATAAACAACAGCCAAATGGCAAGTGTCTTTGCGTCTTAGTCGCAGATTGCAACTGTGTGAGTCTATGCTCAGCGTTTCTGGATAAGCCATCAGTACGCACAGCAGTTCTTTGCGATAGTATAACATTATCCTCCGCCTTCGCTGGGCCGACCGTTTCGGTGAAAGGACATACCATTTAACGCGACTTCGGCATTGGTAACTTCTGAGTACAACCAGTTTTCCGTATGGAGTATGAGGTCCCAGGCATGTGACGCTTGAAGTGACCGAAGTTCTGCAAGCCTGTTCAGTTGACCGTGTGCGTTGGTGTACATTCAGGAACGTTTCTTTGCTTTCAGCAATGGATCATGGGATGTGTGTTTTGGATAAAATGTTGTGCCGACCGGTGAAATGTTGGTAACCAATCGCTTTTGAGTGGGTGGATGACGAACTCATCTGTGTCCGTTTCATGGATCATACCATTACCTCTTTGCTTCTCTCTTTGTATATAACGTATGGGGTGTGTTTGCCAGTTTCGTTGGCTAGTTGATTGAAGTTATCCAAAAGCTTGTCGGTAAGTTGTCTGACTAATTGGTTGCTCTCGTGTGTTTGGTTAGTAGATGCTGCTTCGATTCGGAAGTCGGAAGGAAGGCTGCTGCGGCCTGCATACCATCCACCCACTGCCATTGCTGGCATTTATCAAGATTGAAGGACCTCTTTCACAATCCTCGGGCCACATCACTTGTAGTTTGGCGACCGGCGCAGCCTAGAGATTGATTGCGCTATGACGTTCCCAGGGAGAGGGTCTGGCGAATGTAACGCCATTGCTTCTGGTAGCGAGTGGCCGCTACGCACTCATCATGACTTCCAGCCTCGGGAACGCCGTGTACACATCATGGTTCTGGCTACGAATTTCTTCCGGTTTTCATCCAAATAATGCTTCGCCTGTCTACGCTTGCTTCACGGAATATTGGGGAGAAGGCGGATGGAACATGACCCATTCCGGAGGCGAGCTGTTGTTAACAGGACAGCTTCTGCTTCATTGGCAGAGGTCAGCTCAATTTGAAGAAATGTTGACTCACCGTATTGCTGTGCGTTTAGGTGATGAGTAAAGCGTATCAAATTTACGGGCTTAGATACAAGAAATATAGTGTCACATGTGGAGTCACACTGGTTCACGTCATCGAGTTGTTTTCCCTTTAAGGAATTTGACGTCGATTCTGGCATGTTGGTGCAGATTACCGCTGGTATACTACGTGCAACTCTGGTCGTGCTCCAGCGACCAGCTGGTCTGCGTACAGTAGATGGGGGCTGTTTAGGTACAGCTTGGTCCAAAGGGAATGGCCGAAGATCTAGATTTTGCGGTCACCTTAGGCAACAACCAATTTCCATCCACCACTTTTGCTGAAGGACTTCAGAATTTTCGGAACCGTTTGGAGAGTGGACAAGGCTCTGACCGTGCTCATTGCAATAGGCCTGGTGTTGTTTATTTCAGGCATATTTAAGCAACTGTTTGTATTGGCTTTCAACACCGCGGATGATACATTTCAAGCGCGTTGCCTAGACTTCTTTCTCAGTTATAATGTGGTGCTGGATATGAATAACCTGGATTTACTCTCCGTCACGCTTTCGACAACTGAATCGCTTTTAGTGCTACTCATTTGTTCAAATATTGCAACTAGCCTTTCGTACTTCTGCGATGGTTCATGTACAATCTTTACCAGTGGGATGACTTTGCATACTGAACAGAGCGACAGTGTATATGGTTTACTTTTGTGTAGCTTCAATGTTTTCACTGTGAGCTTGGAACATTTGTGATGCAACTTGCCTTGGCAACTGCTACAGTAAACCAAGATCGGTAACTTTCAATGGCACGAAGGATGGCCACAAACTACTGTCGATCTAGATATGGTAACTTGAGCTTTTGATTTGGTCGCCACGATCGAATGCCTCCATGGACGGTACTCCCAGAGGGTACCGAGAGCACATGGTTTTCCGCCGGTCGCGTGTGCACTGAATTGTCTGCATGTTCAAGGCCGTCACTTTCTGTGGCGCAGGCGGGCAGGTTAAAGCATTAGAACGTTTACACGGCAAACAGAGCGACTGAGCTACATGGACACAACATATGCGACAGCTACACTGATGATCGGTCCACAGTTGTGGTTGCTGATCCATAAGATAAAACGTGTATTTGGATTTCGATTGCGATCAATACTATTTCTGTGCTAGTCGTGGTTTGAAAAATTCCTCGATTAGTTGCTGCGAAAATAACGCAAAGAGCACAAAGGCGGTATGAAAGTCGATCCACACAAGCTGGATACAAAAGATGGAGTGCACCAGACAACGCAGATGAATCTGGGTGAAATGAGTGTAAGCACACTTTTGTGGGACAAAATGAAACAGGGGACGGCGGCAAAATGCTGCACATTGATCAGCGATTAGTCCGTAGGGTACTGCGACTAGAACGCCGCAACCCGTGATTACAACGTAGGCTTTATTCCTCATCGTCCCATTCACTCAATACGTCGGAGTAGATAAACCGGTTGCGGTCAAGCACATTAATCTGAGAAACAACCGTGTCTCGCTTGTTCAGAATGTGACGCTTCAAAGCAATGCTCGTTGACTTAACTCCAATACGTCTGAGAGTCTTCCAAAAGTGCTTGGGATATTAACAATGTCAAACGCACTCATCCAAATACTGCGCTGTCGACTTCGCTAGAGCAAATCTTGTGTTGAACCTAACATACTGATTAAGTTCTCTCAACACTGCGGGATCCTTGGTGAGTTTCAACTGAGAAGGTAATCATGGAGACGATATATATATATATATGACACATTGGGTTTTTAATTTGCCTGTCATTGTAGGGAGCCAAGGACGCTTGCACCTTCATAGAGACCATTATTGTGTTGCGCCTAACCAACCACAACTCCAGCCACCGCTATCTTTATTGTAAACCCAAAGGTATAACACTGGGAGGTAATCGGTTGAGAGCCACGTTTGATTTAAGGGGCGGGCATAGACTCCTTCACATGCGAACACAAGCTCGCTGTATTTGGGAATCCAACGCACACAACTCTTTGGCTGGACCGTTGTTCCCTTCACACTTATTGCATGGAACCACTCTTTGAGCCAAGCACGGCCACACGAACTCTGCACGACTTCTTTTCCAGCAAAGATCAACATTCTCTTGGAGCCAGTATGGAGAAGATAGTAGGTAATAGACAGGCAGGCACATTGTCAACATGCACATCAAGCGCAGCCACACCATGAATATTAAGCAATACCCAATCAGTTGGAAAGACAGTATCAAAAAAAATTAGTCACTTGCTGCGTAAGGATATGCCGACATCGTTCTTCAATATATGATCATATGAAGTACGTTACTTATCAACGAATCTGCGATAAGTAAAATACGTTCAGAAGTTACTCAACAATGTTACAAACGCAATCATGTTAACGAAGATAACCACAGCTAAAGTAAGCAAGCTGCCATGTAAATAAAATATTATTCAAGTATGTAGAAAAATCCAAAAGAGGCGGAATGAAAATTTTCCGCCTTAAAAAGACCTAGCCTCCAAATATATATATATATATATATATATATATATATGCATGTGGCCTGATATTTATGTGGACATTCGGCGGACAAATTAAGATTGTTGTGGTTCTGGACACACAATGAGTAGTCATCAGTCCAGATGGATTCCGTTCATTTTGAAGTTTTTTATTTTGCTCCTTTCATTCAAACATAATTTGCTATGGTGATAACTAATCCGCATTCGGATTAGCCCGAGTTATCCATGACGGATGCCGGTTATAAAACTTGTACACTAAGAGAGAGATATAGTCGTGAATGTGTCTTTGGTCGTTGTAGGTGCTGCTTTTGCACATTCCACTGCATCGGTATTACCAAATAATAACGGAGTCTTGAAGCAGTCAACTGTGTACAGCCACCAGTTATGTTTGTCTCATTGGTTCGGCGGAATCATTGTTGGCATTTTAAAAGGTTTAACTGCATCGTGTGTTTCAGCACGATTTAATTAGCTCGATTAATTCACTGATGTCTTTCCCGTATCGCAATTTGGTTCATTCTGCCTCTAAGTAGACACCTAACAAAATGTGTAAATCTTGACCACCTCGATCTAACATTCTTTGAATGGATATTGCCAAAGTACCCTATTCGGGTAAAATGATTACAGCCTCAGCTCTGGAATCGTGCCCAATTATCAACGCAACTACTGTAATGAGTAGGCTTTGGAGATTTGTGTGCACGCATATTTTCTCAAAAAAGGGAGCTTGTTGGATATGATGGATGGGGTAAGTGAGTTTAGGCTGACCGGTACAGGGTCGGCGGTGAATGTTTTTTGGACCAGTTGCAAGCTCTCGAGACGAAGTTAGAATATATGCTTGCATCAAATGCACAGGAACCCAGTTGTCACTCGTGTTCTGCTGTGTCCCTCCGAGTGTTATGACTACTGTTGAAACCGTCCCCTCATCGGATACAACAGTAAGTCTATTCTTGCGGTTGGCGCCCTAACTGGTTTGAATGAGTTCCTGATGCTTTCAGACGAATATCCGTTGGTTACCTACTACGGAACTTAGTTCAATACTCTAAAGGAGTTTGCGCTCTTAGCTCATTTACATCCGTTTAAACAAACTGGAGCCACTCCGTTTATTTATGTGGCACGTGGATCATTGTCAACGAGGAAGCGACGAAATTTTTGAGAGGAAAGGCCTCACGGATTCATTGCTACTGCTCACGGTCGTGTACAGGAGCATAGGCGGAGGACGAATCTGTAAGCTCAAAAACACCGTGAACAACCAAATTTCTATTAGCTTCATTCATCGGTTTCCTTCTGGGTTAGTACGATCTGCTGAACATTATTACTACGGGATGTCAGACAGCATACGTACTCCACTTGAGGCTTTGCGGAGTCGATTCACAGACAGCAGAACCGCCTCTGTCACATTTTTTAAGTTTAGTGTTACCCGAAGTGGTCGGGGTTTACTCTAGTGCAGTGAGTTTTGGTGAAGCATGATATGTGTTTATATCGCGTGATCAGCAGGAACGCTGATGGCCATATAGATGGAACTCTATTGATTTCGATGGTCTGGATTTGCATTCGGGAACAACAGCGCACACGAGCTTTAGAGCACTATGATTGTGCCTGGTGACTCCTGAATTTGGGGCTTTAGTTTTCCGTGATGCTGGCGAATTTGTAGACGGCAATAGTGGAGGTCATCGGTACTCCGACACATCAGTTTTGTCCAGTCCGGCCACTAAATTTACCGGTGCAGTTTCCGGTGTTTGCTTGGCGGCAAACGCTGCGTATGGTGCCCAGTTCCTCACTATTGCCGGCTGACTGCAGATTTGGGCTTCCTGTATGGCTAATCAACTACTAGATGCCACAACGTGTAGCGGGCACGATACATGCAATGCTCGCAATTATGAATGGGAGAGAGAGAAGGACATCGGGACTGGTATAGACAGAGCCAATGGGGTGAGGCTGAGACGTCTGGCGCTTCTCTTTGGCATGATTGGGGAAGTTGGTGTGGTTTTTCAACACGGAATTGTAGGTTCGATTCCTGCATTAGGTGTAACCCTGGCGCTCGTCAGTTTGTCGATTTCTTCCGCTAGAATTTCACACCAGTCTAATAGCTCAGTTTAACAGTTAACAACTGGGATTGCACTGCATACTTGACAGAACCGAAATGACTATGTGGTGTTATCGTACCATTTCGCTTCCTTCGGCCCCATATTGGGACATTTAGTGATTTGATGTCTAGCAAAGGGAGCAAAATAGCCAGTCTCCACCACTTTAATACATACGTGAGTCGTGTTTTTGCAGGGGGCAAGCAGTTTTAAGGTTACGCTTTCGTCGGATGATCACTGGCGTAGACTAGGTCCGTATTGATACAGGTAAACAGGCAGCCAGAACATAGCGTTACGTCATGTAGTTTTAATGTGATGTGGGAATGCGATAAAACCAACCTGCTCTGACTTGTCAGCATGGGGTTGCACTCTGATTTCAGTTCACACGTTCGCCGAAACGCCACATGGTTAGACCGATTCCGGTGTGTGTTGTTCTCCTATTAACTGCCCGGATTGTTATTCCTTGCAGGGCAAAGCAGCTGACGTGAAGTCATTTGTCATTTCGGCAAGCGATGTCCGACAGTACCCTGTTGCTGACGAGTAACGGCTTTGGTTGGTATCTCAATATCCCTGATACTATTCGCAATCTACCAACCTTTGCTTGATCAGTGCAGATAAATAGGGAACCGGTCGTTGTGTGCACTTTAGTGAGGAGGCAACACCTAACCTTAAAAACTGCATTATTATTTGACCGTGTAGGGCAAACTGTATTTTGATATTCCCCGCTAAACCGAACATAGGTAGTGACAACAAATCTGACGGCAGTGGACATTGTACCGCCTCCTTGTACACACATAGAGGTGAAAAATAGTGGAACCTATTCTGTGTGTCGATGGGCATTACCATCTCCAACCCACACTGGTGATTAACCATTGGAAATGGACTCATGCCATATGGTTTCGTGAAGTGAGCGCACGGTCAACTTGGGCTTTGAACTCTACCAGCTGGGGAGCAGATACGACAGGCTTTGGTAGGGCAGTACAAGCTTTGCAGTCGCATAAGCAAAAGAAATTCTGATGATATTCTAAACTACTGTACCGCACTGACGGTTTGAGATGATGGCCTCTCAGATTACAGCTGTGACTGAGCTCCAGGAAATGGTTTCACGTGTACATGAGAACTCTCAGAATCTGGTAAGTCACTTGCCAGTCATTTTGTGGGAGCCCCATCGACTGCTTCCGCCCGCTAACAGTAGTGAGGGCATGCACGACAATCCGAGTACAACACAATGTTACACGCCGTACGCCAAACTGGGCACCACGTCCATGTTTGCAAATCAATCGCATGTTTCAACTTAGGGCATATACACAGGCTATGCAGAAAGGCTGGCAATTGATCAATCAAATCTAGTCATTCCAAGGACGAAGCATCGATACGGTGCCTCACGAACGAGAAAAATGTACAGTAAGTGAAAAGTCAATAATCATACTATTCAGTGCCAATACAAGCTAATCACAACTGTAAAGCAACAGAAAACGTATGCAGGGAACATTAAAAGAGGACGGGATTACTAAGGGTGAGTGGAACAAAATCACAAAACAACGGGAGTGATGGAATTTCTTACCACGGCTATAACACTTGTCCTTCTTAAAATATGAGTAAACTGGTGAGAGTGCGGCTCTTCCGTCAATAGGATCCAACAGGGTCCATATACATCCAACACCAAGGTGGTCCGGGCACAGGCCAAGTGCGCGATGTCCTGCTTCCGAGTAAGTTGTCAGCCCAGAAACATTCCGGACATTTATCTCTTTCATTACACGACATGACATGATTCGTTGACTCACTGAGCAAACATAACTTCTGATTTCCTTCTATTTTGGACAGCTTAATCCTGGTACCTAAGGCTAAGTAACTGGTTTCCAGGATTTGCAGTTCCTTGAGTTTTCGTCCGCAGGCAATCACTCTGTCTTGCTACAGCAGTTCCCTTTGTGTATTTCGGGCCATGAGTTTTGTTGACTTGATTGACGACTTGGTAATTTTTGCCCACTGCACTTATCGGACGCCTATCGGCAAAAGTCCCTTATAAGCCCACGCTATCCCGTTTCCATGGCGACATTCAACGTTCGCACTCTAAGACAAACAGGTCAACAGGCTGCACTCACACGCACCTTGGACACACTGGGTATTGAAGTGTGTTGTGTGTCCGAAACTAGGATCAATGACTCTAATGGGATTATTGAATTAACTGCATCCGGCTTATCCTCTCGTTATTAGTTGCACGCATCCGGAGACACCGGTAAATCACCCAAGAGCCAAGCTGGTGTAGGTATCATCCTAAGCTCCAAGGCTGAGCCATGGTTGGTTGATTACATTCCGGTGAAAAGCCGTTTATGTGCAGCCCGTTTGACGATATCAGTTAAGGTGAATTCGCGAAGTAAAACAAAACGCTGTTTGTTTGTGATTTCCGCTTATGCTCCCAACGACTGCACATCTAATGCTGTCAACTGAACTGAACGCGCTACTAAGCCGTGCTACTAGTGTAGATATTATAGTACTTGCAAGGGATATGAACGCACAAGTAGGGCGTCTGAGCTCTTCAGAAGCTCAGCTGGGTGGTAATTGTGGGCTTAAGTCCGAACGGACTGACGACAGTTAGCCTCTGCTGCAACTGTGTGCGGAGCACCAGTTGTTTCTAAGTAGCACTGAATTTAGACACAAGGGCGCCGTCTTTGACTTGGCGTCCTCCTGTAGCTGACCAGCGATGGACCCAAATTCACCACGTAGCAATAAGTTACAGGTGGCGCGGTTCCATCCTGGATTGCCGCTCGTACTGGAGTACCTGTGTCGACCGTGATCATGCCTTAGTACGCTGTCGTTTCTCTATGAACTTTAACGGGAAAGGCACTACACGTCGCCTATGATTGGCAACTGAGAAATTGTCTCAGTCCTCGGTCAGGCAAGCCTAACAAGATGCACTATATACTGAACTTCTGAAGGCTTGTCCTAATGACACTGAGCTTCAGTGGAATAGGATCTCAGCTGCCATTCACTACGCAGGAGCATCTGCTTGTGGCACTATCCATCGTCACCGCACCAGTCACTGGATATCCGAGAGGTCGGTGAACCTGTTGGAATCTAGAAGACACCTCCCGGCTGGTTCTGAACACAAGGTGACCAGACGGGCTATTAGGCGTGAACTAAAGCGGTGTCTACGTGCTGAAAAGGAAGCGTAGTGGATCAATAGGGCTCAAGAAATTGAGGAGGCAGGAGCAGTAGGCAATTAATGCAATCTCTTCCAGATTATCCGCACCACTAGCCCCAGAAAGCCAAGCGTCAGTGAGACATTCAGAGACAGCGCGGGTGTGCTGATACACAATAGGGGGCGGCGTATGTCTAGTTGGGCGGAATGCTTTCAAGATCAGTCCAGCTGACCCCCTGCTCCCGGACCTCTTCCTACTCAGGTGATGCGGGACAAGCCATTGACGGTTAGCTTTGAGCCTCCGTCAGAGTCCGAGGTCCGAAACGCGGTGACAGTCCTTAATCGTTTTCGTGACGCTGGTTTGGATTCGCGCCAAACTGCACTATTTAAGGATGGAGATGAGGTCCTCTGCAAAACACTGAGCTCCTTATTCGAATGTATCTGGAAGGAAGAGAGTGTCCCGGCTAATTGGAGCGAATCGATTATGCAAGAAGGGCAGTCGCACAGACTGTTCTAACCACAGGGGTATTAGCCTAACGCAAGTTGTGACAAAATTACTGACCATGATTATCGTTCGTCACCTCACTGTGGAATGGGAAACTCAGATTAGGGAAGAGCAGGCCGGTTTCCGTCATGGACATGGCAGTATAGACCATATATTAAGTTTGCGACAGGTGCTAGAGCAGCGCCAAGTATACCGCACACCGACAATAGCTGTGTTCCTCGATTTCAAGAGTGCGTTCGATTCAGTTGATCGATCCATTATGTTCAAAACACTTGCGCGGGAAGGTGTTCCTAAGAAAGATGGGGACCTTCTTGGTGCTCTATACTCGAACACTACAGGCCGCGTGAAATTCTATGGTGTCCTATCGGATAGCTTTCCGACCACAATTGGCATTCGGCGGGGTTATCCGATTTTCCCATTTCTGTTCAGTTTCGTCGTGGATTCTATCATGGAGTGTTCCCTTGCGGAATCTCATGAAGTAGGCGTTGAAGTGCTTCCTGGTGAAAGCTTAGTTGATCCAAATTATGCGGACGATATGGTCTTGCTTTTCGACGATGTGGGGGCGCCACAATCAACCCTGACTAGCCAGTCCAGAGTGGTCCCATTATTTTGCATGCACTTCGCACCTTAAAAGTACAAAGTGTTGCTGCAGGACCCCCAGCCACTTGATGATCCCTTGACGCTTGCTAACGAGGAACTCGAGGTGATCGATCATTTCACTTATATTGGCAGCTGCATCAGCAATGATAGACGCATAGAAACTGACGTCAGCTCACGCATTGCAAAAGTTAGAGCTGCGTTCTTGAACCTGCGGCATCTTTGGCGACAGAAGGGAGTTTCCCTCCGTCTGATAGGTTGTATATATAAGGCCACATTGGGGGCCGTTCTGCTCTATGGAAGAGAGACTTAGCCCCTTCGTTATGAAGATCTGAGGCACTAACAAGTTATTGCTCATTTTTGTCTGCGAAACATTGCTGGTGGCGGATGTCAACAGCGTGTCAGCAAAGATGATGTGTGTAGGCGAGTACAAGTCAGTGATAATCATGCTAGCTCCTTAAAAACAAGATAGCCCTGACTAAGTTGCCTTGGCTCGGGCACGTGCTATGTATGCTTGGTCACCGCTTACCTAGGAGGGTCTTGTTTAGTCTGCCAGGTGTAGGGTGGCGCAAGACTCAAGGTGGACAGAAGTTGACTTGGCAGCGGGAAATGAAGTTACTGACGACCAAACTGAGTGCCTTTGGTCCTTCTCGCCTTCCGCGCTGGGGTCCACGTGACTCGCCTTGTGCTTGGCTCGAGACTGTACAGGATATGGTTAGCAACATACACCAGTGGCGCGTCTGCTGCCATCTCCTAATCGGATTGCCTCTTTAAAGTGTGTTTGGTGCTGAGTTATCTGCGGGGTAATGGCTGATTATGACGCGGGACAGTGACAGCCACACGGAAGCTGTCTCGCCGATGCCGCCTTATCTTTGCGCGATAGCCAGCTGTTTGGGACGGTGTGTTGTTACACATGGTGTAAGCGCCTTAGCCCTGAATGTTTTCCTAGGGTATTAATGTTTTTAGGTAAGTCCCCTTTCCGCCCTCTTACTCTTCTTTATTCCACAGGTCGTCATGGTTGTATGGCAGCAAAGCATACATTCAAAGGGCTGATGTACCGCTGTTGATGGTGATGTTGATGATGATGAAGTTTTGCCCATATTGATCGATAAAAGGCCGTTTTAGCTGTAACTGTTTGTGGTTGCAGCGACACCGAACACAAGCGCCTTTCCCTTTCAGGTGTCTTCTCTTCCCCGATACTCTTGATGCACTGTAGAATCTTGTTCTTTTCAGCTGGAAACAGGCCGCATCCTTGGAATACGCACGCACCTGACATTGCGGGCTTCTTGACAACGTGGGCTCTTGTAGGTGCAACCACTCACAGGTTTCCGCTCACCACCGATCCAAGATGCTGTCGGAAACTTCCGGTCCTGCACATCACGGTTCAAAAGTTGACCATGAATAACTGGATGACCGGACAAATGTTCGGTTCTGGAATTTGAACCGTCAGTCATTTTTCTGTCATTGTTCAAAATGAGCAGCCTGTGGCATTTAGCCTCAATATCATGTGTTGCCAACTTGGGATCAGGTTCGAAATTCACTTGAGTGATCAGTTTGCTGATAACAACTAAATTAGCTGCAGATGAGACTTTTCAACATGCAATTAATGCTGCTAGAAGAGGGACTGCATCTGTTAAAGAAGATTGACATGCTTGTTCTAAACGCCGTGGCCAGAAAGATTGTGTCGTAGCCCCATCGACTGCTTCCGCCCACTAACAGTAGTGAGAACGCGCAAGGCAAGCCAGGCACCATGTCCATGTGTGTAAATCAATCGCATGATACAACTTAGGGCATATACACAGGCTATGCAGAAAGGCTGGTAATTTATCAATCAAAGCTAGTCATTTCAAGGAGAAAGCATCGATACGGTGCCTCACGAACGAGCGATTTATAAAGATCAAGAGAAAGTCCAATAATCGTACTATTCAGTGTCAATACAAGCTAATCACAACTGTGAGGCAACAGAAAACGTATGCGGAGGACTGTAAAAGTGGACGAGATGAATAAGGGTGAGTGAAGCGAACTAACGAAACAATGGGAGTGATGGAATATTCTTACCACCGCTATAACACCAGTATTGCCCGCTGACAATCCAGAGCACTCGAGGCCTTTCATTGAGTTCATGGACTTCTACATAGCAGAGGGAGTTCCAATGTCAGCCTCACCATCAGAAGTTCAGAAGTTGGCATTGCAGCCATTGGACTTAGTCGGTCGCAGTAGTACAATATGACCTTGGTGTTTTATGCAAGTAGGTGTCTGAGAGCCGCTTGAAACCTTCCTCATGCTGAACACAGAAACGTTCTCGGAAAGCGGTTTCAGTGGTATTTCACTCGCGTGGACAGGGCGATAATACAATGAACATAGAGTCACCTCGGTGTAAACAGCTTCAAATCTGGTTCTCTTGACAAGCCCGCTGTGCTAATTTGGAAAAACTTTTGCTTCGTTTTCCAATTTCACCTCGTATTATATGCCTGCTAATGATCAAGTCCCCGAGGCAAGGACAGTAGTCAAGAGAGAAAACATTCATCCTTTGGGGCCGAAGGGGTAGGAGATGTTCAGAAGTCCAGGGACAAAATTCGTGTCACGTCACATTCCATTTTTGAGAATGGAATGGTTGTTGGTTAGCCATATCCGAATATTAGGCGTACGTGAGATATAAACAGAGCCTTGAAGATATTTGGTACCATTTGAGAGATGGTCCTTCTTATGACAGCGTGCATCCTGATGGCAGCCGTCACTCTACTCATGGAATCCCGGGTGGTATTTGGGTTAGAGCTTATTATTACAAATAAGTCTTTCTCTTGAGCAGCGTTCTGAAGAATAAAGCCAACAATATAGTAGGTACCGAGTTGCACTGATCGGCAGGCGGCAGCAATTTTCATAATTGATGCGCAAGCCCCAATTGATGCACCATTTGTGTAGTAGACTATCCAGTCCTGTAGTCTAGCAGCGGCAGCAAGGTCGAATACCTCAGGCCATAGCATAGATTATACGTTCCTTCTGCTGTATTCCATGAATCGAATTAAAGAAGAGTTTGAAACTTGCAAGCTAATGTGTAGGACCTTGCGGAACGCCACTGGTCATGTGCACTGGCTGAGAACGGATCTCGTTTGCCCACACTTGCATGGTTCTTCCGTCTAGAAATTCCGCGATCCAGGAGTAAAGGTTGCCACTGACCAAGGTTTCGCGGAGCTTGCAGTTCAGTGGTTGACGTAAGAACTAGTGAAATGCTTTTCTAAAATCGACGGAGAAAGATCTAATTGCTGACCGGCATCGATTGCTACTTCCCATTATTTTCTCGTGACTAGCAGGTAAGTGTTGCAACAGCGTCCCTTCTGAAAGGCATGCTGTGGAGAGGATGTGATGTTCAATTTATCACAGTGCTTCTGGGGAGCGCGTTTAATAAGCTTTTCCATAAGCTTGCAGACTATTGATGTCAACCAAATAGGACGACAATTCACTGGTTCTTGATGGTTTCCAACTTTAGCTTTGGCATCACAATACCTGTTTTCCACTCTACGGTTGGTGTACCATTTTTCAGAAGAAAATGGAAGACTTGGCTGATGGGTGTAGCCACGTAGTCGGCCGCAGTTTGGAGGAACAGGGAATGAAGTCCGTCAAGGGCAGTTGAAGACTTCGCTACAAGCTCCAGTAGAAGTTTCCGTAAGGTTACTGTATTGAAATCGAACTGATACAGACTAGGGTTATGTTTACAACCCCAGCTGTTGGCGAATGGAGCCTTCAGCGAGTATACGGAGGAGTGATGCCTTGCCAGAAGATCCGCTTTCGCATTATCATAGCACAGTACAGGGTTAGTTGTATAAGATAACAACGTAACTATGCCACAGACCGCTTTGGTCCTTCGGTTAGAGATTTAGAGTCTAGACCGAGATAGTTCAGCCGAATTCTATTCAGAATGGTGAGTATTCTAATGCCTCTTCGAAGAACAGAGGTTTATAATCGTCTTCTAATTAGTATAATCAAAGACAACTTGGGAGGTCTTGAACCTATCCCATAGATTTCTCCATTGGTCCATTGAAAGATGTAGTTCTCGTTCAATCCAGAGTGAACGTCCCACAAGACTTCGTCGTTTGGTGTTATTGACAACCTGTTCAATCAGCAAGTTTACTTTGGAGCGCAAATGAGTCCAGACACAGTGGAGTTCCAGATCTTGCGGCACGTTACATTCAAGCATGCTAGCCGCCTCTCTTAGGTGATATGGATAGGTACGCAACATTTGCAGCGATAGGTCCCTTTGACAGAGGTGATGAGGCGTCGCGTCCAAGTGAAGATGAAGGTTCATTAATTACTATGACTAAATGGCGAAAGAGTGGTCAGTCTCGCGATGTCAGAATAAAGTGGTGTGTATTCCAGATCGAGGATATGATGTGACTGGTCCAGTAGCATCCTTGTAAGCGTGGAGACAAGTTGTGGTAAAATGGAAAAGAGGACTATCCCAAGAAATCCAGTATCAACAATGCGGCTGAAAGTCCACAATGAAGCACATCCCAGTTAACATCCGGTGAATGGAAGTTACCAGAATTAGGCAGTCCCATTCACTTCCATAAACTATGAGTGAGTCCAGAAAACAGTTACCGTTACTGGATGCGGCTTTGCACACGATAAGGAGTTTGTGTCTGTTTTAAAATTCACATTAGTCATTTCCGTACTGCCATCGTTGATCATTTCGATAGTGTGCGCTTTAAGACCTGTTTTCCAGTAGATATTAAAGCCAGCCCCAACTTTCTTTCCACGGCGATTAGTGCTAGAAAACGTGTATATAAAATTGCTAACTTCGCTCCCAGGAATATCCGGAGGGAGATACGTCTCAGACAAGGATATCAGGTCTACATGTAGCTCCGAGTTAAGAGAAAGGATCTCATCTCGTTTGTTCCTTATAGTCCGCACAGTGGCAGACATCACGCGGCGTCTACGTATCAACCTTACAGTCCGAGTAGGATTAGGATCGGCCCCCAGCGTGCTTCTGTGATTCTCTGAACTTCTCGAAAATCTGCAATATGAATATTGGCTTTCTAGTTTAATCTTCGGATCCTCCGCTCTTCGGCGTCCAGTTTCAATTTGACACGGTCCTAAGGGAACAGTTCTCCTATGACATAGAATGGTTCTTCCTTAGTACTGGAGGGCTGACTTAGGATACTTTATCATTCATCCTCGAATTGACAAACAATTTCAAGTGAACGAAACCCAGCAGAGTCTCCAAGCTTTCTGCCGATAC
The DNA here is from genome assembly GCA_944474145.2 of Dicrocoelium dendriticum. Classification (NCBI taxonomy): domain Eukaryota; kingdom Metazoa; phylum Platyhelminthes; class Trematoda; order Plagiorchiida; family Dicrocoeliidae; genus Dicrocoelium; species Dicrocoelium dendriticum. The sequence goes on from OX104067.1 coordinate 85,825,201, forward strand.
GAAATGCGAAAACAATGTTGATTCCCGGTTCTCCATCCTCGGACATACGTTGTAAGGAGACCATGCGTTATAAGAATGTTTGGTCTGCCAGTATTCTGTTTGATGGCGTTTCATTGTCAGATTCCGGGGCATTGACAATGATAAGACAGTGCTGACGAAGAGGGGATCGAACTCCTGCCTGATAAGCAGGCTTTGTGGAGTTCGAAATTTTCTTAATCATATTCGCTAACTTATTCCTTTTGTCTAAAGCCAGTTTATGCTCTAACCGTGAAGATTCTTTCGGTGTCTTAAGTTTAATGGCGTTCTCCGCTTTATCCCTGTAATCATCTTTCGCTGTTTTCTTTTGCTGACACACGACGGAGGCTACGTAATTCCTTAGATAGGAGATGCTCTGGGGAAGACGCAGATGAGTTTCGACCACGATTTACATTTGGGGTCGGTGAGCCAGATGTACTAGGTGACGAAATTACTTCGGATGTCGTTGCACCTATTTGGACCTTCTGTTAAGGTCTTGAAGTACTTTCTTCTTGGCTTTGTTCCCGGCTGGCGTTACTCTAACTTTTTTCGATGTGGTAACACATGCTATCGAAGGTCTTGGGTATAGCTTGTTATTTTTCTCAGTGGGCAGCGGTGATTCTGCCATCATAATGGAGGTGGCACGGCTTCCTTTTCCTTTGGGTATATAATAGACTCCGGCAAGTACACGAATGTAGTAGTTATCTTGCAGTCAGAGTTGGACATGAAGTGCGCGCATGCAGCATGTTTACTGAAGGGGTGTAGGTTCATTAGAAGTGGTTTGTCGCAAGCCACCGCTTGGTAAGGATCGCAATGAAAGCGAAGGCCGTTGGAAGCAGTGTGCTGAAAATATTGGTAAAGATTGTGATCAGTGTTACAGCATGATGTTTGCGTCCATCTCTCGCAGATGACGCACTGGTTGTCTTTGATCAGGAGGGGAAACCTTTACTAATTAGAAGTCATGGTTTCTTGGAGAAAAATTTTACAAGAGTAAAATTTTTGTACACGTGTGTATTTAAACAGTTATCTTAAAGATATATATACCTAATAGGTTCGAAAGTATAGCACATAAAAATTTAGTTACCGCGTCTTGTTCAAGGTGACGTAAAATTATGCATATGTCAAGTGACCCAAACCTTCGACATTATTGTTTGGCCGGGACTTAGGGTATCTCTTCTCAGTCAGGGGTGCCAGAAATGTATTGCGCATTCTAAAAAAATGCATCCATGCCTGAGGCAAAAAGCAGTTTAAAAATCAAGTGGTTAATTCCTCCGAATGCACGATTCAGACAACCAACATTTTGGCTGCTTATTCTTGACTCCTGTTCAGTTTTATTTCAAAACATGAGAATGGTTTGGACCTATACGACCAGTGCTTTTACGCCAAAAGTTGTTTGAAGCTCCTGGTTGCCTTGGTTGTAGTAGCAAACCACCTAGTTCCGTAGGTGCAGCGCTCTATGTTTTTCCACATTAAATTGTAGATTCTGTAGTGACCAAGTGTGAGTCCGATCTAAGTAGGCTTTACGTACTGTGATACCATATGGTGTATTGATCGCAAACCGCACGTTGAGGTTATCAGCATAAAGCAGTAGGTTCGAGCTTATGGTTCTCGTACCGGTACCTGACTAATCCGCATTGCACAGGATTTGACAGTGACTCACGGACTCCTACTTCAAAGGACCTGCGTAAGAAAAAGCTTCTGATCAACCCTTGAAGAGGATCACTAATACCAAAGGTCTGAAGTTTAGAGAGCAGGTCTTAATCTAGCAGATCGAAGATGTTTGCGAAGTCGAGTAAAACCACACCAACTCCTTCGCGAGTGTCAACTGCTACTGTCCAGCTGGCTCCCGCTAGTACTATATTTGTAGTGCCCGATCGAATTTGTTGCATGCCGTGCAGTTCTGGTGCAAGATAGTAAAATTCATCCAATTAGGGTGTTAGCACCATAATTAATGGCAGATTGCTGGTTGCAGGGTTGATTATTCGCCACCTCCTTCGGCGTCCGTGTGAGTTTGGCACCGTTTTCCAATAAAACGGAAAAAAATGGGACCATACTATAATGCGGATAAAAAGGCCAAGGCTTTACCAGTCCCGTGGGATGATTTGTGGAAATGTTAGTCCAGTAAAGTTAGAAACAAGTGAAAACGCATCTGTGGACTCACCATGTTATCCACATTAACACATAGGCATATCCTTCTAACCAGATTTCCTGGGGGTGGTGAGCACAATATTTACCTGTGTCCCGTTGTCACTCAATGAATAAAAATCAGATCAAGTAATCTATATTATGCCAAGCATCTTTGAGTCGTTTTGTACAAATGGGCAGAGTAGGCGAGGAAATGACAAAGTCGTATGAGCTTTCCACGGTTGACAAACTCGAAGGGAAAATTAATTCCGGCGGCACTCAAGCCGACTGTATTGGGTAGCAAGTTTCCATTTATGACCCAAAAATTCTGTGATGCAGCTAAGCTTCAGGAAGTGGCAGCAAACGCGACCGAGGTTTTTCAAGATCTGGAAAGCTAGGATGAGGTCACCTCCTAGACACTGTACACTCTCATGGCTTTCACTCGTCCATAGTATCGAAGGGATGACAACTACTTCACACTTTTGTTGCCCGTCGTTGTGCGGTCTCCAATGCAACTAAGTCGCGTTTTAACCAGGTTTGCTAAGCCTGGATCGCGTACTCTAAATGGGGCCTCACAAACGCATTGCTCATTTTGGGGACGATAGAGGGATCGAATATTCCGAATGCCCTACGTAACCGACCAACTTGTTGGTTCGTGGTTTGGACGCCTTCAAGGACTGCGCCGAACAGCCGAGGTGGTCTTGAATTACCGCCCCAAGGTCACTCTCTTGTGAGGCCGTGTTCAGCACATCATCTCCAATCTTATATGCGTACGTGGGCATGTGGCTGTGTGCACGGTTAAGCACTTGTGCGAAGTAAACAGAAGTAGATTTAACCTTGACCATTCAAAAGCGCAGTCTAAGTCTTTTTGCAACTTATATTGATCTTCTTGACGGTGGATTGCCCTCCATATGTTGAGGTCACTTAAAAAAGTAGGAAATTTAGTCTGATGACATTCGCAAGGTTGATACTGAGGAAGAAAACCAACAGCGGCCCCAACCCCGTCCCATGTGGAACATCAAGGTCCACACTAGTTGGATCAGAAACTGAATCTTGAACTCAAATCTAAAGACACCAGAAAGCAGAGGAAGTTTTCGATCAACCTAAGGACAGGGTTTTCAACTCTGGATAATTGCAGATTTTGGAGAAGGATGCGATGCTCTATGTGATGGAATGTTTTGGAAAAGTCTGGGTAGATGATCTCAATGCCGGTCCCACTGTCGGCTATTTCGGTCCAACTAAATCGGGTAAGCATTAGGTTCCTAGTACATGACCGATGCTGACGGAATTCGTGTTGTTTCGATGCTATGATATTCGACCTCTCAAAGTAACCCATTACAACCTCAGCTAAAATCGATTCCATCACCTTAGAGAGCACCGGCAGGGGAGTCACTGGGCGGTTGTTGGCTGGATCCGAACGGCTGCCAGTTTGGAAAATGAGGATAATGATACGTTGCTTTCCCATGCTAGAGAACTTCTGTTCGTCCAGGCATCTTTGGAAAAATCTCGTTCGTGGTTCAGCCACCGTCGTAGCTGCCACCTACAACGCTTTCGGGGGAACGTTATCAACTCCGAGTGAACAATGGATATGCAACGATAACAGCTTCATCAAAATGGTCTCCGAACTAAACGTAACATGTGTAAATACTGGCGTTTGGGAGATTTTGGCGTGGATGTTACACATGCTGGTAGCACGTCGGAAAACTGGAAGACATGGAGCCAATAACGTTAGCTGCATCCACGGCGCTTGGTGCACATCCATCTGCTGATATTAGTTGGGGAACAACACGTTTCGCTTTCCGGAGGTTCTTCACATATCTGTGCGGTTGCTTTGTAATAGCACAAAACCTTACCGCTAGTCTCTATTTGTGTACTAAATTTCCTCACGCACAAGTGTGGTACAGTGATTACGACACACAACATAGTTACTCTAGTTGTCAGGGTTAGGGTTCGCTCTATACACATGCCACGCGGCGTTTCTCACTATATTTGTTTTTAGTTTCTGCTCCGAATGTATGCTTGTGCTCTTGCGGAACGAAGAGAATTGTTGAGTTGTGCATATTTAATCAAATCACTGCAGTTGCTAATAACAACCAACAAAGCACTGTCAATGGAACAGTCGTCCGGAAACTATCAGTTGGCAGCTCCCAGGATTTCTGCCAGCATGTCGTAGTGGGTCATTGTTGGAAACAAGGTAGTATATTCTTGTGGATACTCCGCATAACACACGACGTCGTAAATCATGGTTACCTGGTCGCTTGCCCTAGAGGGCTCTCCAGCCTTGGTTTCTCAACCATGAGCTCTTCGTTCTTGAGCACTAAATCAAGCACAGATGGTTTATTTCCTGCTCTGAATCGGGTGGGTGAACTGATATGGCTGATAGCGGAATGCTTGCAACTGACTTTTGCAAGTCGGCCCTAAACTGCTCGTTGGGGCATGTCGAAACTAATTAATCATGTAAATTAAAGTCACCTGAGATGGGAACATGATTGTATTGTCCTCGTATACTTTTCTCAGGAATAATGCCAGGCGGGAGTCCAGCTCTGGGGTGGACATTGGGGGACGATAACCAACAGGCAAAAGGCAAGTGTCGTTGCGTCTCAGTCTCTGACTGCACCAGAGTGAGTCTACTAATAGTGTTTCCGAACAGGCGACCTGGTCGCACTGCAAGTCGTTACAATAGTATAAATTTACGTAGACTGCTTAAGTGTTGTTAGAGAAGCTTTGGGTTTGATGGCACAAGCTTTTCGAACTTTTGCTTGTACGCATTCTATCCATCCAGGTCTTGGTGTTCGGAGAGAGTTTGTAGATATTCCAGGCCTATGTTTGCACCACTATACTCTTTCGTGTCCTGATTCGCAGAAAAGAGACCACGGTTCTCCGTTGGAAGGTCTTAGTTGCTGATTCTTTGACCTCCAGCGTATTAAACTGGCCGATAAAATGTTCCCACGCCCCAGCCGGTACCTAGACTGCCAGGAAGGTCCAGTTGGTTTTCTCGCCTTGTCCAGCTAATATGTCGTAGCATATAATTGTTCTAGTTGCGTCGGCAATTTTCACAGGATGTTCTGCGTAACAAATGTATTCGAAGAGTAGGACATCCTGACCGCTTCGGCCTAAAGGGACGGCGACAATCACCCACTCGATCATCAATTCTTCACAGGTGATCATCAAATCCAGTATCGGCAGCTTATCATTTTCTCGGAATCGGGTGGGCATGTTGATTTGGACCTAGATTCGGAAACTGGAGTTGATATCTAGTGCGTCTGTGTTGAGGCGCGTCCAGAGGTGGCTTACGATTCCAGAACGTGGAAGTTGAAACCACTCGTGCTAACAATGCAAATTTACTTCATTGTTACCATGCTTCTGTGCAGTAGCCAGAGGGAAGTCCAAATCGAGCGAAGAAAAGGGAGGCAGTAAACTACCGCCACAAAGAAGGCGTTTTCGCTTTTCAAACGTAGACGGCATCAAAAGACTGGATTCCACATGGACTGGCATTAAAGCTCATTGAACAATTACAGAGCCACCTGTCCAAATTAGTTGTGTCGGTCGAGCAGAACAACGGACGTGCCTGGACGTGCGATCTAGATATCACTTATGTATGGGCATAAGCATTTAACCCTTATATAAATCGAGTCACAGTACGTTGGATACTTAAAAACGTCACGGTTCAGGAAGTTTACTATCTAGGCTTTGAGCATTAATATACTCACAGAAAAGCTTCTTGTATGTCAAAAACTGTTGATGATGAGTATATGAAGGAGATGCCTTTGTGTCGACTAATGAGAGGCATGCAGCCAATCGTTTTATTTAGACAAATCTCTTTGGCCAAATCTCAATATTTGTGCAAGCTGCTTTAGGTCTCACCTGCACGTGCAATAACTTGTCCGTCCAAGTTGCTAGATAGCTACTGATCAGCGCGCACACCTTTCCTAATGAATGCTATGGATATACTGGGTCGTAGGTGGAGTTGTTTCCTCAAGGACAGCGAATGGCTGCGATTCTCTAACTGCTGTCTTCAGTCGCATTTCACATGAAGTGCTTTTTGTTGTATTTGCCAGCTGCAGACTAAATTCTCCCGTCAACTTGTTACTACACGAATAATTGTCAGTATCATCGGGATACTGCCTATGTAGTGAGGCGACAAGGGTAGACGTGTAATCAACCAAATTATGGCGTCACCAGTACAGAGAGCTTCGGGCATATAATGCCATTCTTTCATATCATAAGCATGGGCCTCTTCGTCACTAAATGCCGGTAACCCGGGAACGCCACGTGCAAAAACGATCATTTTACTACTCTCCGTATGGTAGTCGTTTGAATTGTTTTTGTCCCTCTGGCTTCCGCTCTATGGAACATCCGGAATTAGGCGTATCCGATTGTCGTCAGTCCGCAGGCAGTATGCGGACACAAGCACTTTCTCAACATCCTCTCTGGATCCTATTCTTAGGTGCAATAGCCGGGATTCCCCGTATTGAATTGTGGTTGGATGTCTAGTGGCGCACCTTAAAATAGTGGAAATGACATGGACTCCGATTCTATTACAAAGACATTTCCACTGTTTTAAACCATCCTGCTTTTTACTCGCTAAGTAAGTTGCTTTGGAATCAGGAACATTGGTACGTATGATAGTCAACGAACCGTACTTCCTCAAAGTCTTCGGTGGTGTGGGAAGCACTTCCATGGTGGCTTTTGGTGATGTCACTGCAGCTTGCAACTGATCCTTGGCCTGTGTTGTGGCGGTAGACGGTGAGGCTAATGTATTTGTACTTTGTTTATATCGAGCAGCAAAAGTTGAATAAGTGGGTTGGTCTCTAAAGAGTTCCAACCCTTGTCGGTAAATCAGATAGGCAGATGTTGTCGATGTTGCATCAGGGTATATATATATACATATATATAGGAAAAAAGGTGGGCAGTAAAAGCAGGCTTGCCTCGATTCTACGCAAGGATAAGTTGGTTCGGGGTTCTAAGGTTTCTACTGATGCCTGGCCGTGGGAACTCTTGGCCCTATATCTTGGTTTTGAGGTTGCGATTTTGGGAAGCGGTTAGGGTGCAACCGATGACATTGTCGTCTTGAGCAAAGCAGTTTTCACAGATAAATGGTACTCAGTTTCAGAGTTAATTTACCACAGTTCATTCTCAGTTAGCGTTCTTTGGCAAGTCTGGAAAGGCAGCAACCTGGGCTGTTTCGATATTCTGGGTCTCTTCACTAGTGCGCCTTCCATCGGACCCCTGTCGATTTCTGACCCCTTGACTCCCGCGTTCGCTTAGCTACTATCACTAAGCCATGCGTGAAGCTGCAGACTTGCGTGACTGACATTTGACTATGGTATGGCCCTGAAGGCGTACAGCGGCCGAGGGCCAGAAGGCGGCAACAGTGCTCTCTGGGACTTTTCCAGACTTTCTTAAGCCTGCTGAATGCTGGTGGACCTTAAAGAGTTATCACTGAATTATACTAAAATCCGCACAACTTCATTGATCTTCAGATTTTGTGACTAGACTGCGGTTCTTATGTGTCAACTGTAATAAAGATTTTACAAGTGGAGCACTCCTACACTTATGACAGAAAGAAAGTAAGCCCGTGCACATTTTATATTCGCTTATTTCGAATAGACGAACTCTGACGCAATGCGCATGTTAACGGTTAGTGCAAGTAGAGCATGTAAACGTTACTTGCGCTACTTAAGAACATGTTTTACTGGCAAAAAGTACTCCCTTTCTCGTTAACGGTGTTGTGGTCGTGATAGCCAAATGACAGTGGCTGGTTTTGCGCTTGAGCGTCTCCTCGCTGTCGGCTAGCGTTAGGTAACCAATCGTTAGGTAAGTTAAGGTGACTGGATCATTATGCTTGTGGGTTGCGTCTTTGCGCCATACGATTGCGGGTATAACGCCTGTGAAGACAGTTATCGTGCTGGTCGGTTTGGTTGATCACATTGAATGAAATCTGGAGCAACGAAAGCGGACTTTTGCTTTCCTGAGAGCTTTGCATGTTAGTCACGTAATTTGCACTGTAACTAGAACGAAAATTAATGGATTACGGCAACTAAAAGCATGATCAAAACTGGGAGACTCCTGTATCGCAAAGAGCAAAAATCCAGGGTGGATGATTGTAATTGACTGAAAGCTCACGAGTGAATAAAGGCAAAAATTTGTTTAAATTTGCAAATCAGCTGAAAGCAGTCTCTGCTGGAATTGCTCCAGGAAAGTTGGTATCCGTGAGTAGAGCTTGTCAAATCGATACGAAAAAGTGCAAGTCCTGCACCGTGCGACAATTTGTCACGGGTGAAATGCGAATACGCGGAGCACGACGGTGAGCCGTCCGGATGCGGCATAGTGTTAAACGTGTGATTTGTGGCCGAATGTTCGTTGCGTATATATATATATATATATATATATATATATCGATTGATACTGATGACAGCATTTGGCAAAGCTTGTGCCATACTTTGATCGGTTTACTGCCGTCCGTTTGGATTAAAATGTTGCTTTCTTCTTTCGGCGATCGCATCCTTACTACTTGCGTAATGATGGAGATAACGTTTTTGAGCGAGAACACTTTGCGGATGAAGCGACATTCATTCTGGTGATGTGCTTTGGACTCTAGCTCGCATGAAGTGTGAATCTAAAGGACATCATAGATATGGATCAATTTAGATCTTTTATTTTTGGTTGCGTTCCCGAGGTTTGATAAAAAAACAAATAAATAAATACTTTATGCTCGACCAAGCGAGGAATGCCTTTTGGGCATGATCAGGAGCAGCTGGATAGTTTCAAACAGTGCATGTGGTGCAATGGAGTCGACTGGTTGACAAGGGTAGTGCCTCTGCATTAGCTGTTGACGGAAGGGTTACTTTGAGTTATCGTGGTTCACCCTAGTGTACCGAGCTTGAATGATAAATAAGGCACATCATACCGGCCGGATTAGCTTGGACCCTATTTAATCGACAAATGGACCCCACAGTTTCTAGGAGTTTAGCAGCTTTCATTGATGGGGTAGGCCTGCGATTCAAACCTATTGGCGAAAATAAAATTAGAGTATCGTGGTATCGGTTGTGCTCATTTCGTAGGTTTATGGCTACTTTATTTGTTCATAACAAGGATGGTTTTCTAGTTCCGGCTGTAATATTGGCAGCTGTGGGTGAGTTCACTTTGACAATGGTTGGTGCTACGTACGAATTTGTCTCTTTCTTGTGGGCGACAACAACGGATGCCTAAATCCTCAGTCCTTCAAAAGTATTTGATATGTTGTGGAAGTTTGAAGACGTAATGCAACAAAATAGCCTTCGCGGCAGCGCAATCATATACCGGACGAGTGGAATAGTCCTACACCCAGTACAGAAAGCAAGGGAATCATTTGTTCCCTCATTTGTTGATTGGCCAGCGCAGTCAGGACGGTTTTCACTTACAACAATCAGGGAACACTGCTTCCCTCACCTCATTCAGTACACAACATACATGAGTTAACCTTATCGTGCCTTGGGCAAACCGTACGTGTCAATATGCTCCTTAGTTCTGCGGATATATCTTACGAATTGCCAATCCGAACAGTATTATCCCAAGGGTTGTCTGCCAAATTTGTGCTGAATTAGAAACAATTTATGTTATTGTTCCGAAGATCAAGTTGGGAAGTAAACTAGTCAAGTCGCGTTGGCGGGCTTCAGGCACGCTGAAGCAGATCAAACATTTCAGTTCTGACTGGTGTGAATGTTAGGTTATCAAACCAAACATTTGTCTAGCATTTTACAAACTGTGGCTGTATACGTGCAGCAATACATGATGATTAGGCAGAGGTAGTTTCTGCTACTAGTATAATGATCGTCACCGGTTGGCGTTTGGATGGCAATGCAAGCTTGCCGAGAAACTGCGCGGTACTCGTTGTGGGGTAACGTAAATCACTCTGTCACTGTTCCACAAAGTAGTGCAATGGAACAAGTAAGAGCTAACTGGGATTTATGAAGGGATTGCGATGCGCTACTTCAAGGTAGACCGCGATTGATATGGAAGCGAATGGTGGTCAATAAGGTATCTTGGGCCGTAGCCGAAACAGCTGGATCCTGGTTCCTACTCGCCCGAAAACACTGCATTTCAGGCAGCGTTTCGACATCCTTCCATCTTAGCAGATGGAGACAGCAAGCTTAGAACCCGAAACAATTGGAAAAGTGGCCGAATAATATGTATTTTTGGCAACCTGTTCCTGAAGGACATGTTCGGACACCACTGTAATGCTCTATAGAGCAAGATCAATACATGTGTTTGACGACGGCAATAACGCAACATTGTACTCGTTGGCATCTGTGAAATGTTACCCAGAATTTACAGCTCCTGTTAAATGTAGAATGCATTGTTAATACTATCGAAATAATGGAAACACGGGGTGGTGCTTGCCAATATTTTGTAAAGAATTAAACACAAAGTTTTATGCGAAAGAATGCGGCAGAGCAACTACAAAATGCCAGGAGTGCACGCAGGTGCGGCCGGCACAAAGACTGTGCCAATAATGCGTTAAATCCGGATAAAAAAGTGTTCAATGATGTTAAATAAGGTGAAAATGACAAGCCTCTACGGCAGATCGCAGTCTTTTATGCTAGCCACCAAGCGCTTTCGCAATAATATTAAAGACATGTCAGTCGATCAGGAACAAATGACCATCACCTTCGATTTACGGCTTTATTAATATTCGTTAAGTCTGAAATTGCGCAGCACGGAATGCCTGGAAAACAACGAAGAAGCAATCAGGAAATGGACAACTTAATGCATATGCACTTTGCTTCCATTATATCCTTCCATCTATTTTCAATTCAATGGAGAGATCCACAAGCAGACGATATTTTTATGTCAGATATCCTTGGAGAGTTTCTGATGCAAACGTCCATAGAGGTCATGCCTGTACGCATTAGCCCAACACTATGGATCTGATAAGTGGACGACTTCTGATGTGCAATAGTACCTGGTGCAAACCGCGTACGAATTGCTCAAAAATGAAATGGTCGCAATTTAATTCCCACTCTAATCCGAGGTAGAATGCATGGTCCTGAGGAGTTTGGACGGCGAACTGCAAAGCTCAGTTTACCGAAAACAAACAAACAATTAGCAAATTGTCAAGTTCGACGTCTCCCGTCCGGAATGTCATGAAATGTGTTGCTTTCGGAACTTTTTCCTTTGGTAGCAACAAACTGCAGAAACTAGGGGGTGAAACTAAAACATGAACGGCATCTTTTCAGGTCATTTTTATGCAACGGTTATGCACCATTTTTACTCCCAGCTAGTTGATTCTGTGGGCGCTAAATGCCGAACCGATACGAACACAAAAGTAAAGAGTCATCCTGTCACCTACGAATAACATATTTGCAAGGTCGGCCAGATTAGTAAAATCACACTCCCTCCTTGTGACCCACAGACTAGCACCCAGGCTGAGAAAGGGCTTGCCAAAACCAAACGGGAAACAAGTTTCATCCGAACAGTAACATTTTGCATGTAGAAAAGTTGCCAAAGCATTGCGAAAGACGACAAACGATTCAAGCATAAATCTGCCAACACTTTCTGAGGGCACAACGGGGCTGCAAATCAACTGCGCAACCTCGTTGGTCTCAGCGCATATCATCGAAGAAAGACGTAAATATGATGGATGCAAAACTGGGATTCTTACAACTGTAGCGACAGGCAGATGAAGGGACTTCCTGGGAGTGTAGTTTTCTACAAGAAACTGAGTAGACATTAAGCTTGCCTATGTTTATCAAGAACAACTGCATCAAATTGTTTGACAACGTGTGCTCGCAACAAAAGAACACAGCGGATGGCATTTCGTAGCTGCCTACACGACCACTGAGGCCTCAGAATTAATGAGGTGACAAACATCCACCAGATTTCGCAACAAGCGTTTCAGTAGCCAAGGGAAACTACGCAAGGATTACCGACTGCAATGTCGGGCATTTAATCCGGATGTTGCTTGATTCTTAGCTTTCGAAAGATTAAAGTCCCTTTCATACCCGGACAATGATTTGATTAAAAAATGCTTTGCTTTGGAAGTGATATATTTGACCCAAGTTTTAACGAAAAATGCCGAGTGTTGGTTGTTAATTTGACAAACCAGTGCATGTGTGCACATATGTACACAAAACGAACTAAGCTACCGGAAGTTTCCTAGGGCTATACATATATTTTAATCGGTATCCTTATTGCTAGCTGTGGAAGGTTCTGTAACGACTTTGTCACGTGTGCAAAAGAGACATCCCGCATTTAGTACTCTTGACCCCGTTGTGTGCATTGCTTCCCAGAAATTTGCATCGATTTCCTTATCTTTTCCTGCAACCAAGAAAATAACTAAATAAATATTCATTCTCACATTTGCGAAGCATGCTCATGGAGGCATGATCAGGTAGGTGCAAATGTACGGACGTTTTGTGGCAACTGTAACAGCGACGGTAGAAAAGTATTCTGACGTTCATGGTTGGAACTGTACAATGGTGCAAATGTAAAAGAATAACTGGGCTGTCATGAAATCGGGACACGTTTTTGAGGATACAATCAGTCTGCCATATATTGCGCTAATACGTCAACCAATAATAGATCAAGAATCCCGGAAGATCGATTAGAAGATGATTGAAGGGTAAGATCGATAGAGATTTGACGGTATACTGCGTTCGTGTGTACGTGACGCAAAGATCGACGGTGCAATGATAGAAAGAAAAGATGTGGAAGTGCCAGTGTAACGAAAGTTACAAGCATGGTGAAATGTGACGCTTGTTGAGTTGATAGTGTGAAGTCTTGAGCTGTGACTTTATTCGCTGGCGAGTCACAACTGTCAAGTCGCAAGGTTGTTTCACGGATATTTGCGGCTTTTTATAGGGAGGACGCTGACCAGGCGAAAACCCACCACGTCCAGGAACACTGTAGCAGATCAGTTGAATGGCAAGTTGTAACTGGCTATGCGCCTTGTTGAGCGATTATTTGCTCGGTTATTCGCAGTCAAGTTGCTTCCAAATTTTTCGTTGGCTCATGCATTTTACGCGAGTGTCCATTTCTTCCCTGGGTGCCTCTTTCGTCCCTGGTCTAATCAGTCCTACCTGACATCCAAATTGGATTCACAAAATGTCGCATCAAAGGTCTTCCTGTGTTAGTTAAACTACAATTCAAATTGACAACCGTCCCTTAGTTTTATAATTTTAACTCCTACAGATAAGAAAAAAGGTGGTATATCTGTTTTCGGAAAACACAATACTAAATGGAAAGATTAAGTAAAAATGAATCTAATGTTATTGAAATTTGCATGTACTGCACACACTACTCACACACTACTCAAATTTGCCATAGTATGAACATTCGTGTGCAAAAAATTAAAACATTAAGGACGGAATAGTATTGTATTCTAAACAGCAAAATTACACAATAATTAGAACACAGTTAGGTATTTATATGTAATGTGCGCAGATTTTCAAATTAGATAATGTTAGTAACCCGTAGGATAAAACACTTAATAAAGGGTGTCTTCTTTTCATAAGAAGCCACTCTAAAAATATAAATCATGGATCGTCGTAGAAACGAAGCGAAAAGTTCTTAAATAAAATTTTGTGTCTATTTGCACACATTATGATCTGAAACGTATCTGTGCCAATATTAATTGTGGCAAATCATTTTTTATACGTGTGTATATGTGTACATATTATTTACGAAGGCGATAAATGTTCAACGCTTTTGACTACCGCCGAATTCTGTGAAGCCCAACTGTTACTACAAAAACATCTAATTGTTCAGCTTCATCCATTGCTACGCGCTGAAGATATCACCTCGATTGGTGACGAAACGACCACAAGGGAATTGTTTTACTTATTTTCTTGCTTTTAAGCAACATTTAAGCACGACCAGATGGAGAGTAGAAGCTAGGATGAAACCCTTCGAGAAAGCGATTTCAGGGAATATGATTCCGCGAATAAATGCAACTGAACCATTTAAGGTAAAAAAGTATATGCCACTACGAAGATTGTCATATTTCAAATACATTTAATTGGCCAAACACTGAATACGAATTTGGGAACCGTCTTTGGGACCTCGAGCTTATATATGGCTAGTGTAATCCCACAGCAAAAAGTTGATCAGATCAATTATTTGAACTGTATCTTGCATTGTCCAGTAATATACTATACATTTTAAACAGGAATTGCGCTTCATAATTTAAAACAGGAATATTATAAGAGAAAGATTGTGAGATAATGTTGTCATTGCATCAAACTCCTCGGCTACGAAAATGCAGCTAACAAAGGATGCAAAAAATGGCACATGAAATCAATCAATGATCAAAGGTTTTCCGATTGCTGAATTGCACGCTACCATGATAGGCATATTGCTGTTGTCAACTGTTTTGGGCTAACTTTGATGGGTGCTGCCCATCAATAATGACGGCCCGAGTAGCTTGAGAATGTGAGGTCATTTACTGCGCATGAGTAATACGAATGACCCATCCGGGTTTAACTGGGGACTAGTGTTCTCCAAATGCCCCGTAACTGAGGAGGCAAATTTGTTTCAAGATTCACGGGTGCAACTGTCGAATGTCCCACCCGTTTGCTGAGCCACTTTGGAATGTATTCACTGTTTCGAACACTTAGATTTCGATCAGTGCGCGCAACATACCTGTCTCCACAGCTTCATGTGAATTTACAAATGAAGGGGGACGTGCACTTCTTCGACACCGGTGTCTTCAATCAGTGGTCTTGTGGGCAGTAGCACGCGTAGCTTTTCTGCATTGTGCCTTTTTCTTTGCGGCACATATTCTTTTAGATTTGAATTTCATGAGGTAATCATCTTTAAAAGACAACAGTGAAAATCTGTTTCATTTGACCGTTATCTCCCCAACTCGTTTAATCGGCTCACTGAACTGCTTTATGTACTGCAATGGATAACCATCAGCTGTTTTCCTCCGCTTCCTGAGGTTATGCTTTGCAAAAGTACTATTTGACGCGCTACAATCTAATGGTTATCCATTCGAGATAAATTGTTTTCCAACGAAATCAGACTATACCAATTAATTCATATGATGTAATTGTCGTTGACTGTTCTTTTAAAATGGATAGTGCGTGCCCCAAAAGGACAGGAAATGGAAAGGTGTTCCATGTTTGGGACATCCTAAATGAGAAAACGCTTTCACAACAATTGAATCGACTGTCGTTATGGTTCTTTTTGCGCCTGTGGCCTATCCGGTTAGTATTTTGGCTGGGATGCAACATATCATGCCAGGTGTGAAACGGTGTTCATCAGTAGTATGTACTCGATGTTGTTGTCTCCTGCATAACGCTGATGTTCACCTATGTACAATCCCAGGAATTTCAGTCAGAGTTAGTAGGATAGGTGGATCAATCCTCTAACGAAGTAGGCAGTTTAGTTTCAAGTAAAAGTACCTAAATCTCATGTCTGGACCAGTACCGCTAGGTGTGGATCGTGTATTTCACATAGGGCCTCACGTAGGCAGAGTGCATTTGCGGAATGATAGATGACACAAAGTGTTTCAGGTCGTCTTGAAGAGTCAAAAATGTTGACTGTCTCTTTTAAATTTTTTTCGGACTCTTTGAGCGGCCGAAGTCATCATGCACAATTACTCTGAAATAGCTTATCTGTGAAGCCAGTTGCATCTGCTGTTCTCC
This sequence comes from Dicrocoelium dendriticum, assembly GCA_944474145.2. Taxonomy (NCBI): domain Eukaryota; kingdom Metazoa; phylum Platyhelminthes; class Trematoda; order Plagiorchiida; family Dicrocoeliidae; genus Dicrocoelium; species Dicrocoelium dendriticum. The sequence continues at coordinate 85,840,968 of OX104067.1, forward strand.
AAGCCGATGTGAGTACTTGATGGCGTATGTTTAAAGGTTTGCACTTCACCAAGTCAAATTGGGACAGGTTTTCGTAAGGCCATGTAAAGGCGCTGTCGAATTCTCTTTTGCAGTGACGAGTGGTCGTCCACCTTCTTCATGCCATGACATACAATGACATCGTCTGCCAATGGTATGAACTGCTGCTGAAACACTGGCGAAATCTTTGATGAACACTAGAAATAAACTTGGTCCCAGAACAAATACTTGGGCACAACACGTTGGACTACAATTGGGTCCGAGAGGCATCTGCAGATGCTCAAATGCAGCTGAAGTTGGATGAGAAAGCTACTAATCCAGATCAGCACTGGGTCACAGATTCTGCTGATTCGAATTTAATTATGGAGATGGGTGTGATCCAGGCGATCAAAAGCATTAGGTAAGTCCAAGTAAGCGACGTCGATTCCTACTCTGCAGTATCCTCTTTATTTATTCTGTCTGGATTGCTCGGGGCAGCAGTGCGTTTTAAGCGCAAGACAGATTTCGGCTGCTGCGGTAACGCTATGATGTACTCCATGAACTCATCTGCAGTGATGCCTTCCATTGCTTTAGGCAACAAACTTTAGGTAACCCTAAGAGGGGAATGATTGGACAATATTTCGCAGGCGCTTCATGATTCAACTACTTCTAACTAGGATGGACGATTCCATATTTCAACATTGTGCGAACCATCAACTCATAAATACACCGGTAAAAGAACCGAACCAATTGTTCGGCAATATTAATGACGGCTGTCTTCAATACACTCCGTCTAATGTCGCCCAGATCAGGAAAGCTGTACACACGCAAGGACAAAACTCTTTTCGGCACATTCACAGCAGTACGTAATACGTGGTCTAACCCTGTGGCTTGTGACAGCTGTATCAAAAGCGTGTGAGAGGATGATTCAATCTGGAATGTGCGCTCGGATTGTTGCTGTAGCGCTTTTGCGGAATCGCATATTGTTAGCGCCTGACAAACAGTTGCACTTAGATCAAGGATTGCGCACTACGCAGTACTGAGCCTGTCAAAATTCTTGCAGTACATTTAAGAAGTAATACAGAATTCGACAGCTACTTCCTTTTGGTCGTTGAGTTTATCTTCGAGGAGCAATTCGACGCCATGTTTTCATTGAATTATATAAGCCCCCCATACCTGCACACACTGATTAAATTTATATGCGCCAGGCTAAAATCTCGTTAGAACAAATGCTTATGAGTCCGACCGCACAGGATGAGCTTATTTTGCTACGGGCGAAAGACTGATTGCCGCCTTAGTTGCAGCTGTCCCACTGAACCGTGGCAAAATTCCTTCAGGCAACATCGCGTAGCTGTTCGGTTAGGAAGAACCAACTGGTTTCTTGAACGAGATGGATGATTAGGTCGTAAAGTGTGACGTCGTGCGCTTCCTCGTAGCTTCCAGCTATGTATTCCTCGTAGCAAATGTAACAGAAGAGCAGCGTCACATAATCTCTACTGCCGGATGGTGCATTTACGTTTACATCGTAGATCAATGGGTTATTGTTGGTGAGCATAAGGTCTATGAGAGCTATTTCCTCACCCGTTCTGAACAGGATGGGTGGGGTGATATATTGCATAGGAAGCACATCAGCAACCACCTCTTGCAAGTTGGTTTTGAATTGTCCGCTGAGAGAGAAAAGAAATTCTATTGCAGGCAGCTTTAATTTCCCTGCCAAAGAGAGCGTGTGTCTGTATGACCGTGCCTGGACTTGTTTCATAGCAGATGCTGAGCGGTACTCTATTTCTAGGGTGGAATATCCTTGCTGTGAACATACCACGTCTCAGGGGCAGACAGCAACAAAGGGCATTGACAATTTACGTCTATGAATCGTTGATAATAATAGGAATATTCGAGTCAGCTCACTACAAGATTACCCAATATATTGGAACACAAGCCTAAGGTCCCCTTGCGACCTATAGTGGATAGCATAGGCTCTCCCACACATGAACTCGCGAGATATCTAGCGAGCCTGCTGCAACCCCTAACAGGGAGAACGAACACATTTGTAAAAAACTCTTATGAGTTTGCACAAATGGTGCGAGGGGTGAGCATCGAACAAGACGAATTGATGGTAAGCTTCGATGTTACCTCCTTGTTCACGAATGTACCCAAGGAGGAGGCGTTACGATTAGCGAAAAACTGTTTGAGAGGGGACAGCAGCTTGGAGGACAGAACAAAGCTGACAGTGGATCAAGTGGTCGAGGGGATAGCTTTGTGTCTCGACATGACTCATTTCACATTTCAGTCTAGAATGTACACTCAAGAACAGGGTCTGGCCATGGGATCTCCAATATCCCCCGTATTAGCAAATATATACATGGAAGATTTTGAAAATAAAGCATTACTCAATTTCCGTGGTGCCCTGAAAGTATGGTGGCGCTACGTGGATGACACTTTTGCGATTATAAAAAGGGATAACAAGGAAGAATTTTTAAACTATTTGAACTCTATTGACGATGCGATAAAGTTCACCATGGAACTTGAGTCGCAGAGCGGTACACTTCCGTTCCTTGATTGTCTGGTACATAGGAAGGAAGGAACGTTAAAGACAACGATGTATCGCAAACCAATGGACACAGATGGGGTACTCAGCTATAGTTCAAGCCACCCAAAGAACGTGTACGCGGGAATCGCCTCATCACTATTTCAAAGAGCAAGAGCTCTGTGCACGGAGGAAGAAGATAAGAAAGCAGCGCAGAGGGATGCAATGAAAACCTTAATAGCTAGCGGATATCCGAAACGATTGGTGAAACGACAGCTAAAGAAATGTCTCAACCCACGCGCAACTCCAACCGCAGAGTGGATAGCGACAGGGGGTATTCCGTATAAAGAAGGAACTTCAGAAGCGATTCGGAGAGTATTGAATAAGGAGAAGATAAGGGTAGTTTTCCAGAAGGGTCGAACGCTACGGTCCACACTTGTGCACCTGAAGGATACACTCCCTTTAGATAGAACAACTAACTGTATTTACAAAATTCCATGTAAAGTTTGTACACAAGTGTATATAGGCCAAACAGCGAGGGAATTACGTATAAGGATTTCAGAACATAGGCGACACATATCACGACCTCCGCGAAATGAGCTAGAGTATGGAGCTCTACTCAGAGATTCAGCAATAGCAATGCATGCGCTAGACACGGGGCATAAAATTGACTTCGATAATGTGGAGGTAATCAGGAAGGGATTACGATCAGCCAAACAAAGGCTGATTGCTGAGGCTATAGAAATAACCAAGGCTAACAACTGCGTGAATAGAATAGACGGAGTAGGGTGGTCCAGTGCCTGGCGTCCAGTCTTACTCCGGCCAGCTTTGTAAGCATCGGTGGATGGATCCCAAATCGGAATTGAACTATCGACCCACCCTCCGGAGAACTAAAGCCAAATTCTATCAGTGTCCAAGTTCCCTACAACGGTTCAATTAAGATTGTTAACCACAATGTAATTATCTACGGACCGGCAATTTTGTTCCCCCACTTGACTCTGACTGAAACAAACTACAGTGTACCCGCGAACATATTGACCTTTGACCGTTGTAATCATTCATAGATGAACTGCAAATTGATTTGTCTTTGTATGTAGTTTAGCCATGATGGCTATAAAATGCCAATGTTTAGATAATTCACTTCGCCTGATGAAGCATTTGTGTCAAATGCGAAACGTTGTGTATCACCATAAATACATTAACCGGTCGTTTACCAAGTTTTCTGAAACAAGATTACCCCCTCTCCTCTGATCTGTCGATGTTTTCGTAGCGGAATCAAATTGAGTAGTGCTATCTCAGGAACTCGGATCTCAGTATTCAGCTACGTTTCGGTTACCATGAGGATGTCGGAATGTATTGAGACCTAAAGAGTGCGAAAATCAGCTAGCTAACTGAGAAGACCTTGTTCGTTCGTATACAGTCAGTTGAACGCCTAGGAGGCTGGAAGCTTGTTCTGGATGTGAGGGCCAATCCTGACCGTTTAGGTGTGGGTTGCCATTGGTTTTACTTTGTTGAACAGCATACGCAACCCTCAGGGTCATTCCGGGTTGGTGTGAACAGTGCCTAGCGTGAGCAGATTGCTGAAAACTTGGGATGAGTTTTGACAGAGTGCAGGTTCCTAACTGCATGCTAACGGGTTCACACATATGGTTTGCTTATTCATTGTTGTCTAACTGTACTCGAGTGTCCATCACCTTGACGCTTAGTTTTATGAAAATTCAAGAAAGGAGTGTTCTGGGATTACATTGAATGGTTCTGCCACAATGGGGATGTTGAATAAGAATATGGTCAAGTGGGAATATCAGCATAGTAACCAAAACAGTTAAACTACTATCTATCAGATCGACATAAGGAACCTGTTGTAGAACTTCCTTCTCAAGATTCATATTACCAATATCATGAAGCCGAGTAACGCTCATCATAGGCGCACTCTGGTGCAGTCTGCGACTAAGAAGCGACGACACTTGCCTATTAGCTGTTATTTATCGTCCTCCAATTTTCACTCCGGCCTGGCATTATCCTTCTGAAGTGTTCTACGAGGACGATACACCAATGTTATCATCTCAGGTGACTTCCGTCTCCAAACTTTGGAAGTTCCGGCATACCCCAACGGGAAGTTTAAGGCTGACCTGCAAGAGTATATTACAAGCATTACACTCTTCAGACATATCAGTTCACCCACCTGATTCAGAGCCGGAAATAAACCATATCTGCTTGATTTAGTGCTCACGAACGAAGAGCTTATGATTGAGAAACCAAGGCTGGAGTTTCCTCTGGGGGGAAGTGACCACGTAACTATAATTTCCGGCTTCGTGTGGTTATGCGGAGTATCCACAAGAGCATACTAAATTGTTTCGAACAATCACTTACGTCGATATACTGGCAGCGTTTGTGGTAGATGCCAGCTGAAGGTTTCCGGACGATTGTTCCATTGACAGTGCTTAGTTGGAATTCACTGGCAAATCAGTGATCTGAGTAAATCTGCAACTGTTAACAAGCCTCTTCGTTCTGCAAGCGCACAATACTTTATTCGGAGTCAAATGTGAAAACACATGACAGTAAGAGACGCTGCGTGTCATGCGTATAGAGCGAACCCTAGCCCTGACAACTGGAGTAACTATGTGGTGCATCTTAATCACTGTATGACCCTTGTACGCGTGGACAAGTTGGTGCACCAGCAGAGTCTGGTGGAAAAGTGTTGTGTTAAAAAAATTCTGTACAGAAATGTGAACAGCCTCCGGAATGTGAGACTTTGTGTTCCCCCAATAATATCAGCGTTTGCTTATCCTAGCTCAGAAATGCGACCGGTTAACCGCAGAACCAGAGCAGAGGATAAGCGATAAGATTAATTCAATGGAAGCGAGTGTGCACCACAGAAGCGTAGCGGCTTCTAAGCAACGGAATGCTGAACAATCCGCTTCTCCTAAACAGCAATCAGCCACCTCTCCATCTCCGTTGTCTTCTCCAACTTTGGTAGAACGCTGGGCGAAAACAGATCATCCTTACGAGAGTCAAAAAGTACACACATCAACGAAAATCAGGCACCATTCATAACGTCTGGTTAAGCAAATTCCACTAGACGTGACATCTAGCATTTACAGGGATGGAACAGCCGAATAACAACCCTCGGTACCTGTAGCTCAAATATCTCTTGTCTAGACTAAGCCTCCCAGATCATCAGGTACCTATACAGAGATTGCTGCACAAGTCCACCAAATGGCCGCTGTTGCGGCCCTTTCAATTGTAAACACCGTTAACGCGAATAGAGAGGCAAACAGCAAGCAATCAACACTTGTCAGCAGGTCAGGACAAACGAGTAACATACGTTGTAGGTCAAAGAAAAAGGGATCCAACAACAGCGTCTGGGCTGTTGTATGCCCAAATGTTCCTGAATCTACCGCCATCACATTGCAGGATAAGTTACCAGACGACCAAGACTAATGAAACGCATCGTGCATACGGATGAGTATCAAAGTCCAGCCCATAAACTTACTACGAATTATTCGTCATCCGAACTCGCCACACTATGGCGAACCCAGACTTAATGGAATAACACTAGAATCCTCCCCCGACGTAGGAACGTTTTGTTCTCCGCAAGTGCGCTAAAACACGGATCCTGTAGGATATGTATCTTTCTTGATGTCTCTTGGAGCACGCGACAATCGAAAAGAAACAACGAAGTAAGACACAGCAAGCAAGACCGCCTAAACACAATCTTCATACATGGCGTGCCGGAACATCCTTTTAACGATGTTCAATGAGACCGGAAAGCACGATTTAGAACAGCGGCGGTTCATTCGTGAAACACATTCTTTGAATAACATTGTGTCAGTGTCGCTCACCAGGATACCTCTGTCACTAAATTATAGAGGATGTGGCCCTATGATCTTAAAATTTGTGGTTCAGTCAGAACAACAAGCAAAGGATGTTTTAGACCGGTCACGGAGAAATCGGAAACATCTTCCTTCTGAAATTCGTTTGAAGGTCGCTAAAGATTTGCACAGCTCAAATATTAAAACAAATGAAGCAGCAAGCATACCGACTTATGTACAGAAACATACTTTGACTGCTGCTTTAACTGACTTGGACGTAGGTCTAAAAGAAAGCTGGGACGCATCTTGGCCGAATCATGTTGCAAACGTGGTATCATTATTCCATAAAAAATCGAGCAACTGCCGATCTATCTTCGATCGACATTCTCTCACACCAGACAGCTTCACCCCTCTGTGTACTGCTAGACACAGAGATACTGGCCTGCCTGTATACGAATGCTCAGGGTCTTTCTAACAAACTGGCCGAACTGAAAGATCGCCAAGCTTCCAGGTCATATGATGTCATTCTGATCTCCGAGACTTGCTTGCACACGAGAATGACGGACGCTGAAGTTTCGCTACCGGGCATGTCGCTGATCGGGAACGACAGGTTCACAATAGGAGGACGGGTAATCCTGTATTACGACTTACATTGCGAAGCGGTGGAGGATTCAGACTCGCAGTTCCCCGACTCTCTTTGGTGCCGGTTGCAGTTAAAAGACAGGGAGGCTTGCATTATTGTCTTGGTGTACCGCGCCCCTAACTCAACACCCGAAACCGACTACCACCTAGCGGCTGCTTTAAGGTGCAGTTTACAACAAAAGTACACTCACATTCTCATCAAGGCTGATTTCAAGGTACATTGTTTGAAACTCCTGCCACGATCGGAGAACAATTCAAAGCCGATCTACAAGAGCTAGTAACTACTGTTCCTTTTTACCATCACATCACTTTGCGCACTCGGTTCAGAACAGGTACCAGACCATCTGTGCTGGATCTTGTGCTTACCAACGAAGAGCAAATGATTGATGTGTTGGTAGGCAACTGTGAGACAAAAGCAAGCACCGTCTGATTTGGTGGACGCTGCTGGATAATGCGCTTTGCTCACTGCGCGGCCACTAATAGTTTTGACACCAAATTGTTGTGCAGTAGAATCCCTAACTTTTCATTTGAGCTTTTCCATAATAAATTATAATAAACCAGCATTTTAAAGGGTGAATACGTATTCCAAACAATTCCACTGAAGAAATGAGCGCTTTTTAAATGTTCCAGTGAAATGGATTTTTAAACAACCAAAATGCAAACCACTCTACTTGATCATCAACTTCATGCCGGAATGAATTCAATGCAACATTTCAGTAGTTGTGTTCATTGATGAATTGAGGCCAGACCACGGTGAGAATCCCAGTAATTATAGGGTGCGCAATAACGTATAGCTCAGCGAAAGCGAGCTTCGATATAGAGGAAGTAAAAGTGAGTGTAATTTTGAAATTCAGACTAATTATTAAGCAGTGTCACAGTTAAGGCAATAGAAGAAATGTCAACTAGGAAACTATTTGCTAGTGCTAAAAACTCATAGGTGCACGCCTCAATTTCATTAGCGTCAAACTTCGTTAACACTCACCAATGCTATGCGCGTCGTTTCCGTTAGATTTACAAACTTTTCAATGGCAAGGCAGAGGTAGCTGACGCACGGTGGATAAAGTTGCTGTTTGCACACATTAAACTACAGTTGAGCACACGGACCGAACCGGATTGCGGCGACCAATTTCTGCTTTGGATTAAAGTCACATAAACGGCAACGAAACATCTCAACTCTTAGCTTCCAAAGAATGGTTTTGGGATAACCTTAAATTCACTGGCTTTAGAGCGCCACTGCAGTGCTAGCCTAAGAATGCATGGGTGTCACGAGGCATGTTATGCTGGTTGGTGCCTAATCAGCATCCGTGGTAGCTTATACAATTTCACAACATGGTGATTAATTCCCATTTTATGCAAAATGAGAGTATAGCAAAGAAGCTTGTTCCATATTTATGAAGGGATAACATGTATAAAATTACATCTTCCACATGATGGATACGTAAAAGAAAATTAAAATCAAAATGTTCCAAGGTGGAACGTGAAATATCAGTGGTGCAAACATTGCGCTTTATCAAACTATTGTGTAGCCTTTATCACTAAGCTGAAAGTTGCAATGTCTTTCGAATGTCGTCATTTCTGGTGCGTTCACCATCTATCTTGTTAATGCATTCCAGTGAGAACAGATGCTAAGTGACTCAAAATACTTTCTGCGAATCAAACGGGAGAGTTGCGTCATTAGATTTGGGCTTTTGACTCGGTTTGTTTGTTAGGGGCTAGGGTCAACATTGAGGTACATGGATACTCGCTTAGAGTTACTATCCGCGAAGCCGTCAGTATTCAGAGGAGAACACACTGAGTACACGAAGACGCAGTTCGTAACCTAGATGGGATAGTCCACGTGTTGCCTTTGTGCACTTCTGGGGATAGTTCCAATAGGCGAACGTCTCGTTTTAACCAAAGACACCGGTCCTGACCTGCATATCTCACGTGAGGACGAATAGAATTGTTCATCAACCTTTAGTAGTCTTCGTTCAAAGGTGCCGAGAGCAGGCCTCAAAAGTCTCAATGTCAAGTTCGCCACATTTGCTGCTTTCTAACATTGTTGTGAATTGCCAAGACTCTCTTGCACGAGCATACTTAAGTCGCGTTCACTATTCACGTGTTGCAGACGTGCTGTCTCAAGAGATATGTGTTGACGAAGCGCTGCGCACCGTCAGCAGGTAGCACTTTGCAGGGTTCAATGGGAGCTGGTTTGCTTCTGCCCGATCGTTAATCCCAGTCAGATCATCATGAAGATAGACACGGTCGGATGCTGAACGAATTGCTCTACACATTATAGCATCGACTGCAAATATTTGCATCGGGGATAAAATCTCATGTAGACTAGGAATATTGGCAAGCCGAGGACGGATCCATGTGGTACACCATTGGAGATGCACGGGCTTTCCGAGTGAGCGTCGGCTACTCTTACTTTCATTTCTCTGTCGTCCAGGTCTTCCGACAAGTTAAGTAGGAAACCGTTGATACCGTAGTCAGCAAGCAATTGGAGAAGAAAGAACTGAGTGACCCTGTCGATAGCTTTAGAAAACTCCAATTAGATCACATCTATGGGACCCTTTCATCAGTCGTCCTGATCCATGAGTCCCGAGTAAGCAGCAAATTGATGAGACAAGATCGTCTGCATCTGAAACCATGTTGGGCATTAGAAATTATTTGTAAACTTTCAACATATCGTGTCCGTCCATCTGCGACTACCGATTGCATCACTTTTGATAAAACAGGAAGGAGAGTGACAGCTGGGTATTTGGAAGGATCCGATTTCTTACCTCCTTTGAATATTGGATTGAGAATTCCATTTATCCACCAAGATGGAAGTGTATTTAAGTTAAGCAGATTCTGGAAAAAGATTGCAATTGCTGCTGCTCTGCTGGGAGCTGAGGTTTTCAGTACTTTTAGAGTGGTTAATTTGATTCCCGGTACAATGTACTCCGGGAGAGACTGAAAGTTACTTGCAACTGTTGCTGAGCTAAAGGTGGTGCTGGATAAGCCAACGAAATAAGTTGGGGTTGATAAGGCAAAGGTCCGATTGTATTTGTAGCTACCGAGCCAAGCTGCAGAAGTAGAACGTTCGCGACATCCGCAGCTGCAGTTGTTTGGCTACTGGCCGAATTAAGTGGTGGTATTCCGGAAGTAACCTTTATTTTGCCATTCACATATCGGTATAATAGTATGGTGTTACTCCTAAATTTCAGCACAATATTCTCCTGTCATTCGTACTTACCGATTCCAATAAGTGACGTGCAGGACTTTCTGATTGCTTTGTAATTATGCATGTGGTATCACATGAGCTCGGTGAATATTGTCTCTAAATCGCATTGCTTCTGTTGATAGATTTATCTGTTCTGCTTCGAACACACTTATAGGTCCGGCGTGATGCTCGCAATGACAAAACCATCGATCTTGATTGTAGGACCCAGTTAATTTTATCGTTCTGTTCATCCCATGCGTCATTCGATGAAATGTGCGTCTGTAGGTCCCAGTCAACGGATGATGTTTTTGTACAGTGTAAAATAGCCCCAAATAGTTCTTTGAGTCCCTCTTTCTTTAGCAACAATACTGCCATAACGCAAATAGCTAAATGTTAGGACTAAATAATCGCTACGGCCCAGTGGAAGATCGTATGTCACTGACACAAACATCAACTCATTATTACTCAGGATGGAGTTCGGGAGTGATGGCTTGTTTGAGCCGCGGTGTCTAGTTGGTCGATGCACATGGTTATACAAAACTGTCATATCCATGAATTCAAGGAGCTTCGATTTAAATGATGGCCTATTAGGTGACATTGATACTATTGAAAGAATATTGAAGTCGCCCACTATAAGATAGTGAGAGTATTTTTGTTAGACAGCATAGCAAGAGCGTTTAACAGAATGTTACCACTCTCCGCTGACTAGTTTGGAGACTTATCGACAACTTGCTAGATAGAGGCAAGCATCAGGTGTCTTCTGTGAACCAAATTCCCGACCTCCTAGGTGCAGTCGGCGAAATAGTGTGTCGGCAATAACAAGGGAATTTTCGTTTAGAGCCTCACGTTTCAAGTGCTCTCAGTAGTAGAGGGAAACACCGCCACCGCAAGATAGACGATCATTTCGAATGACTGATATCTCACAGTTCAATTTCTGAATCAAGTATGTATTATGAAAGAAACGTTTTAGTAACTGCTATGTTGTCCCAAGTTGCTTTCTCATGATGACCACACAGTTCCGAGAGCTGAGAATATAATGAATGTTGGTGTAGTAGCATTGTATTTGTTGACACGTAAGGAGCTCGGTTCGCTGTGCGTGACCAGCACAAATAGTGCCGATCTGCTGAAGATTTTTGAAATGTTTGTTTGCACGGTTGGTTGATCTGCAGTAGATACAACGGAGACTGGCTCATCTGTATCTGAGGTGTGTACTAATTGAAAGAATTGTCTTAGCCATAATTCTGGTTGCTCAATGTTCCTGTTTTCTTGCCATGCTTGGATCGGCATTCATACCATTTCGGACGCAGCAAAGATGACGTTCACAATTTGTGGTCTGCCGCTTGGTAGTTTGTGGAGGCAACTGAACGGGTAACGTCAAAGCCATGACGGTTTACACGTCGTAGAGTTCTGTGATATACCACCATTCTTTGATGTAGTGCTTCTGTCGTTCAGCGCTATCGTCACGCTTCAATTCTAGCCCACCATGAACCAGTACCACTTTCTTCATCTCATTTTGACGTAACGAATTAGGTTTGGATTCCCGCCCATTGCGTGTCAGAAAAAAGGCGGGCGCTGACAAAAGAGTTCACTAGAATGTGACTTGCTAAGAGAACAGCCTCCAGGTCGCGTGTGTTGCCAGACATTACTCACAGTAACCGGGGTTCTCCTGCGTGTGGAGATGATGGATTTCGTGAGAGGTGTGTAAGACTAGTTGGGAGAAATTACAGTCCGAGTGCGCAGGTTATTTCAGCCTAGCGGCTTTGTTCCATGGCATGTCTACATTTTAGCGATTCGCTAGTGGATTCTGGGACGTTTGAACATAACACTGTCATCGCCTTTTGGTTGCGTAGTAAATGTTTGTTCTGCAGTTCTAGTGAGCGTAGGTTTGTCGAGGGGGAGTGTTTGGCTTTCTTCTGTGGAAGATAGATAAGGGCTACAGTAAGTTGTTGAACATGCAAGGCCATTAGTTTAAATATATGTAGGAGTCAGTTATTGTTACGCAGCAAATCACGGAGGTGATCATATAAATTGTGCATAACTCTGTATGATTTAGAGCATCACGTAGGACTTGGGGGAATGTCCAACCAGCCTGTTTTCAATGCTGTTTATCACTAATGATGTTTCCCTTTCGCTGGACTGTATGGCATTGTTGCTAGAGATCATTAAAATTTTAACAGGTTTGGGATTCGGGCTACTTATTGAAAAACTCTGCAAATCGTGTGCTGAGATTTTCCTTCCCAATACATTGATCAGTAGATTTTGCTCTGCCGAGGTAACAGCCAACATCTCACATCTTATCGTAAGCGCCTGAACAATCTTAATTATCGGACTATCTGAACATAAGTCACAGAACCACAACCTATCTGCCCATACGATGTCATCTCTGTTACGGTTGAACTTAGGTTTGTTGCTCACTGGATTCCCGGTCGACAAACTTCTCCGGCCCATAGATCAATGGTCGGTATACACTTTTAGGTTGCACTGCTCACGCCGTTCCGGCTGCCTCAGTTGTCTGCTCCGATCAGCGGGTTTGGTTGTAGTGCTTTACTAGGAGCACGGATATCTACAATCACAGAGGCTTTATGTGGCGAAATGCACGTAAAAATATAGCGCTAAGTTGAGATGACAAAAAAATGCCTGTACATATGGTATACAGTGGTGCAGAGTACTAAGTTATATATTGCCTAACAGCATTAAAGAAGCACTGTCGAATGGTATCCTAAAGGTACTGATGAAAATCAAATAAGCAAAGTTACTCAAGTTGGTCTTAGTGAATAGACTTCCGAAGATTTTGTTTGTGGTGTACCAGGGTGTTGTTGTACTTACTTCAAAAGAGAGAGATCCCGTTGGATAGAGCTCAGTGATCCGAATCGATTGAGCGTACCTCTGAAGAGGTGGCACAAGGATGTGAGGGGATACGTTCAATTTAACACAGAGCACAGGATTGCACGATTAGCACGCACACGCTGACAAGGTCACAGGTAAGTAAGGGGTTTTAGTAACAAGAAGAAAACTATCAAAATGACCACATTTGTTTTGTTTTTCAAGCGAAAATTGCCAGGACGAGAGGTGGCTGCGATGGGACCGAAGCATTTACGTAATATTTATGCATGCACACGGTTACTGAGACAAGCAGCAATCGTTTCTGCCACGGCAAATATTCGTCATCCGATAACTTTGCAATGGACGTGGTCGATCGAGCGAAAAGCTCTAGCGATAATAACGGGATGATTCGTTTGGATTCGATGTGCTATTATTGCGGTGGTATACGCCTTATTCAATAATTGACTTGGCCAATCCGGGTGGATCTCATGGATACGCTCAGACAAACGTCCCTTGGTGCGACATATGTAACTTATCTCACAGGAAAAAGCATACTGATACACAGGGAGAAACATGACATGCCCGGACAATTTACCCTTCAACGGGAGGTGCAGCGTGGAGATAAATCGTAACAGTGTGGCTCCATAGTAGTTGATGACAGCCGCTCATTACCGTTTAATAGCATGTTTGGAACTGTTGTCTCCCTTGGACGTCAGCGCTAAATATACGGATTTGATTCCTACTACGGGTGCTTTGGTAACCAACTAGTCAGTTAGCATATTCTTGTCAAAGGACACTTCTGGATATCAGCCTTTAAGGAAAAACTTTCGACGAGAACGGTTGTTACCTGCTGCATATTCGAAGCAATGACTACCTGGCACAGACACATCATCTTCACCGTACATATATGTATCTTTAAGTGTAGGGTAGTTGATGATTATACCCCATTAACTGTTTGATCCGAGTGTTGTATAAGGTGTTTTATTAATATATAATCAGATTCCGGGCGACTTAGCAAGGTTCGCGCCTTGCTGCAGAAACCAAGATCTATACTGGCTTTTACTTCATCAGCAGCGCATGGTGCGAAATTCACTGAATCGGGCTTATTTAACTATTCTGCAAGGCAACCATTTTTATTCTTATCAAAGCTAACAACGCAATTACGTAACGGTCTATGCACTGCTATTATTTCAGCGAATTTCGCTGTTCGTCATCAGTTGATGGCTCGTGATAATTGAGGTAACAGCAGCGACTTCGCATTCTGTATCAAGCCGGTTTAGAATACCGTGTCCCACGCAACAACACACTTCGAGGTCATGAATCGTCGGCACGTGCACGAAGACCTCAGCATCTAACACATCGCGCATAATATTTTCAAATATGGTACACAGTCCCATTAGCCAGAAGTAATATGTGGTGATCTTTTAAACAAGGCTTAGCCTGAAGATATTATTTCTACGTGTGTCTGACAACATTTCCTAGGTACTCAGTAAGATATGACGGAATGTATGAAGTCGTTAGGGCACGTACCATTTCAACACCGAGGGCACATATGGTTGCTCGAGTCGTTGTTTCTCTCGGTTATGGTCGTACTCATGAATTCAGATTTACCGAAAGAGAGTGGATAAGACATCACAGCTTAAACTTAGAAGAATTATCTGCACAGCGAACACCGTACGACTTGTAGACGTACCTAATGCAGAGTAAGGAAGCTGCAAAGGATTAGAAAACTAGAATACTTACCTACGCATGAAAGAACTGTTGGACGTGTTCTGCATCACCATATTAAGTGTGGAAAATAAAGTTACACATCACACACTAACTCCATTCAGATGACCACAAAGTGTTTAACCTAGCCACGGTGTGTTCGTTCTCTTGTAACTACAACTCATTGTGTGTTATCAGCGTTGGTCAGCATAATGGTCAGGTAAGATCTGTGCTGATATTCAAATGCAAATGATTTCATTAATGAATAAGTAACCAGTTATGTGCCCGGTAACTGCGTGTCTATCATACCTATAACTCGGGGTCACAACGGTTGAAAACTATTTGTGTGGTTATATAAGATGCATTAATGACCCTTGTCATCAATATTTAAGCGTGATTGGTTTATCTTTCGTGATTATAATGATGTACTTCGAAAACGTGAATCCCACATGCAGCTCACAATAAGAATATGCCGTCATTGTTTTTGCGCCACTCGTCATTATGGTGACTTACATGACCGAGCAGAAACAAGCACGCTGTCAGTTAATTTGAATCTCTCTGAACGAGCATTTTAAGTGCTTATAAGAGTTTCCTCTCCCTATAACTCCAGTTTCTACAGTCAATGAAGTAAATTAATCTCCACCTCCGAGTTGTACGCGCCCTTACCTTGGAAACGCATTTCATCAAAAAACTCGAAACCTTTTGTTGTTCTCCCACCGTTCCAATGACATATCGGTTAGCAGTTGGGTCAGTACAGGCATTCCTGATTTTCATCGTGACACATCTTATGCCGCTGCACGTGAGTCCAAACAGGCCTCGGAACGAAGCACATGTTATCGGTCCGGTGAGAGCGCCTCTTGGTGTGGCGCTACCCCTTTTCCCGATTGATTGCATCCATAGTGCAATTGAATTGCACCCCAACCCTTTGCTTTGCATCTTTAAGCCGATTAAACATGCCCATTAGTCAATTGAATTGCGACGCACCAAGCGCGCGCAGTGACATTGGTATTGAGCTAGACCAAAGCATCCAATGACGGTAAACTTAATAACCCTTGCATGAATGTATGAGTTAGTGGTGTGTGGTGCTGATGCGTGGGCGGCCTTGCCTGCATTCAGCGACGGTGCGTAAGCTGAAGCTAGTTCTACGCAGCTTAGGGGCACGAGGTTGTCCAAACACGCGATGCGACTGGGTATAAGTGGAATACCATGTACGTAAAGGCATACCTTGCGAACAGCATAAGTTGGGTGTGGGGGCTGGGAACAAGGTAATGCGACACCCCATTAGCGATCTTATGGCTTGTTTTGCGCTGGCGCAGCCCAAGCTTTTGGACGACCTACCAACGCTAGGGCATACGACGGAACTGTGTCTGGATAGCGAGGCAGGCAGAAGTGCATTGCCGCGATTGACCAGGGCGGTGTGACTGGCTTGTGAGTAGTGCGAGAAAAGGAGCCTGTGCAACCGAAATACAGGTTAGAAGGTGGCCGCCTTGGGTTATAGAGACTCGTCTTGAGCGGCGGTCTGTTGAGAGGACTAGTGCCGAACTACAACTTTGAAACTTTTGTTACAAGGCGAGTAGGCCCGGCTTTGTTACAACAGGCGTCACTTACCCTCATGGTGAATGCAGTACACCGAATTGATTGTCTCTGAATTAAATAAGATACTGCGACGGGTTGTCGGAATTTCGCATCGACTGATTTGTAGGCACATGCATAGGCGGACTGGTGCGGACCGAACGTAAAGGCAACTGACTCGCAACTCGGTGCGCATCAGCTGAATTCGTAGCCCGTACCCAGTTTAGTGGTATGTTCACACATGGGAGTCACTCCATCGTTGCTCGACATCTTTGTCTGCCCATTTCACCGCCTCTTCTCCAGCATAGGTACTTGGTTGTCACAGCATATAGGCGAGGAACACCTCAGTTTCTTCCTACGGTAGTTGTACCTGCAAAGCCCATATTTCCCGGAGATCGATAACACTCAATTTCCTTCCTAACGGCCTGTGAACACGTAGTCCACAATCGCAGATGGCAGTGCAAAGGTATATAACAGCTCAAAATAGATAACGCTTGACATGTCCCGTAGGATGACCGTAATGAAGAGAAAGATTAAATAATGAACGTCTCAATACAAATCAGTATGACACGGTGGTTTATCAGCGATATGTACGTGGTACTTGGTATACGTCCAGTTAGGCGCAGCTAATCGCTCTCCATAGTTTACCTCTTCGGCACAAAGCGGGAACTTCGAGTACATAATTGTATGCACGAACACCAGAAAACCAAGTTCGTGGGATGAAAGTGTTAGGACTATTTGCCAGCGCTCGGGCAGTTTAAATAAATATATAACTTAAAGAATACATTTTATTATTCTCGATGCTGAACGAGACACGCCAACAATTCATGATCAAATATGTACGATCAAATCTGTGACCATCAAACTTGATCAACTTTGGTCTTGACATTGGAAACTATAATAGGTGCTATAAGGTTTTGATGACTTTTCGACCTCCCAGTTGAAACAGATTGTTAGTGTAAATGTAAATATTTTGCTTAGTACGTTATGTGATAATGGTATTTGTCCCAAGTAAATGTTCTGGTCGGAAGCAGATCTGGTGCGCTGTTACTCGCAGTCACTTGTTATCCACCTTCCATCCTCAAGTGTATGGTGCGTTCTCCTGTGGACGCGTTGGGTTTCAATCATGTCCATTAAAGCGATGTGTTCTTTACAAGAGTGATTTTCGGCGTTGCTAATTACGGACAATACAGACATTGAAGAATTGATCCAGTCCAGCTGAAGTATCTGTGGGAAACTTGGAATGAGACCCAATGGAGAAGAGCAAACCAAGGAGAAATGCAATGTGTTCGGATATCAAGACAGTCACAGGCGTATGACTTTGAATGATCGGGGTCTAGGGTGACAAAATTCTATTTCGTGGTTGCGAACAAGCGATCTAAGTGGCCTGCGCATCTTGCCACTGAAGTCTGGGTTGAGAGTTAGTCACTTGGCTAAGGAAGAATGGCATGGGCGGCGCCTTGTTGAGAAAGCTAATTCCGTGTTATGACTGCTACTTTCTTAATTTTAAGCTTTCATGTAGCGAATGATCTCTGCACCGTAGTCCGAGCGTAATACCCAAAATCATCCAGTGCAAACTAAAGTTGAAGCACTACACTTGTCATAAGGTGCTTGCATTGGAGGGGTGGAGGCGATTGTTAATTTGCAATCGATCTTGATAACGTCTACTTTGATCACTTGGGTGGTTCGTATTCTATGAACACTGCACCGCTAGCAATTAAGGGACAACTCATGATGCATTGCATACATTGACACAACTTAGGCACTGAATCGAACACAGTCGACTGCATAACCCTCTAAAATGCTTGACACTATGCGATAACCGTCTGTTACTCGTACCGAAAGGGATCAGTAACTTACATCCGACGGTTTTGTCTTAGCGTATGTCACAGTGTCTGTCTTCACATAGCGATATGTGAAGTACGGCACTGTGCAACTTCAAAATTTTCGCAATAATGCATAACCTAACAATCAGCAGAATGACTCCTCTTTCTTTGCGCGCGGTATTCCTCTTCGTGCTACCAACTACTTATCATCATCTCGCAACACTACAATACGTTACCGCACATGACCTATCATCATTAGCAGCATTGTTGTCCGATAACCATGAATCATCCGGATACCCTCTGGTTGTCTCACGACCCTTAACACGGAAAAGTGCTGGAACTTTCTGCGACAGCACTTAGGCTGAACACTATCTTTCATACCTGCATGTCGGATCAATGGTTTTGCGATTCAACACCAGTTCAAATTATCTACATTCATATCCACAAAATGTGAACAATTTACAAAGCAATATGGTGCATTGCACGAGCGCAATTCCTCCTCACATGATCTATTATATGCTGGCAGTGTTGAGACTTCACGTAGGCTCGTGCATCGGACACAATTCGCTGCCTGAAACATATTCGCCACTCGGTCTTATAAAGTACATCCTTAGGATCTCGCTGAAAGATCTCGGATCACTCTGACCCATAGCCTGCTTCACGTATGCATTTATGATACTCCAAATACTCCGAATTGTGTTGAGTGATCAAGAATACGTCGGAAGGCCCAAGTGGCTGCTCGAAAGGTACGATTGCTCCTTGCAGAAGCGTTCCAGATTCGTGTGGCATGGCGTGTTATCGCAGATCAGGAGGCAGTTTTGGACAAACGTCGAACGCATGACATCCAATAATGCACGCAATCACTGCGCACAAATTTCTTTGTTGTAACTTCCTCTCACGGTAGTATACTCCATCAAGCAATCGGTGGTCAGGGCTCCATTACGATGAACTTTCCGTGATGAATTGTTGGGCACTTGACACAGCGCATGAATTGCACGCGGTAAACGGCCTCTGGTGTGAGCCAAAAGAGATCGCAATTTATTTCATTAATCAACACCGCTTGCTTCGCTTCGACATTCGACTACAGCAGTACCTATACATAGAAATGTCGGAAAGCGTCAGCAGTGCACATTCCATCTGGCCCTTGCAGTGCTCGAACCCGTAACTCGACTTTTACCAATAGGTGGTTAAGACCAATGAACTACCATTCCCGAACGGATGAAACTACCGTACAGTATTTTTCCGGTTGTTAGGTGGCTGTCTGAGTGAGTCTAGTATTATGTATTCCCACATTTACGCCCCCTGCTATTATTATGGAAACATAAGAATTTCCTCACAAACTTTCTCTTTAAAATTTTCGCGGATTCCGGAACTGCGTGCAAGTTCTTCATTCTTATGAGCCTCCTGTCCAATTGTCGTGCAAAGGTGCTAATGCTCACCTCAAGCATTAAGACAGCTTTAAACTGCAGGTAGTGTTTGGAGAGTGAATGTGGGTTCTGACCATACTTTTACTACCAGGCAAACATTGCGGCTTTCTTCCGGAGATGCTCATCGCCCCCACCATGCTTCGCTCTTTGTTTCATGGATTCCATTCTTCGCAACCAACTGCAGCCGGTTTTCGGGTTGATGCTTAGTGCACATGCAATTTGCTCCCAGTGGTTTCCATCCTCATAAGTCTACAGTATTCTGCTCCTGACCTCTGCTGAGTGGTGTGTACGAATGCATTTTTTGCCATTCTGAGTACAGGAAGCTAGGAGTCACCCAGTTGCTTTACCTGTATACGTGGATGCGCAATTTTGTAATTCTGGTCCGCTCTGAGCTGGCCAAGTACCTCCGGATAACGGAGTCTGTCAATCCTGAAGAGTGGTTTGACGCTGTGTACCTCGATCTCTCAAAAGCTTTGATCATCTTGATCACAACGTCCTCTTTCTCACGTTTTCGAGCTGTGGTATCAGCAATTCCATCCTAAGTTGGATGCGTGTAATCCTGCTTCGATGTCGCCTAAATCTGAGAGTCCGTTACGCCTTCTGTGACCCGATGGAGTTGCAATGTTTCTTTTCACAAAGCTCGGTTCTAGGACCATGGCTTTTACTCGTCTTTATTAACGACCACGTGAAAGTGCTGGATTCAAACGGTTTACTCTTCGCGGACAATTTTAAAAGCTGGCGGATTATCAGGATGGTAAACGACCATATGACACTACGAGGTGCTCTTGAAAGGGCTCACGATTGGCCAGTTCAGAACATGCTTGAGTTCAACACTGCCAAATTTTGAGTACTGGCATACGCAACCAGAGAACTTACGCAGACCTGGTGGGAGAACCCCTTTCGCAACGCGTCTTCCATGAGAATGATCTTGAAGTGGTCATGCAGATCGAACTCTGTTGCTCAAAACAGGCGGTAAAAGCAGCAAGAAATGCCAAGGAGCACTTTGACCACTTGTGGAGAGCGTTTAGCCGGTTTGATCCCACTATAATTTTATAAATGCTCAACGCTTACCTAAGGCCACATGTTTAATACACCATCCTGGACTGGCTTCCCCAGCAACAGCATGATGTTGCTGCTCTTACGACTCCACAAATTACAGCAACAACAAATGTTAAAGCCCTGACTAATCTGCCTTATCACCTTGGACTACGGACCGTAGGATTTTTAGATGGTCAGTACCGTCGCCAGTGCGGTTATCTTATTTTGATGTTTCAGATCCTAAAGGATCCAAACCCCCATGTCGGCTTCTACTGAAATTAAGTCACAACTCCACACTTCGAAGCCATCACTTGAAGTTAGCCACACAGTACAGCTAGCTGGAATGCCGCCGGCATCTTTTCGCACTTCCTGTTTCCCAGTGGTGAAATGCCCTCCCGATTTCCGTCTTATGCATTTCTGCATCGACTGAATTCGAAAACCAAGTTAATGCAACATTACATGCACTACAAGGCTTAACCTATGTCACTGCGACACATCACGAGATAACGCAACTGCGTACACTAGTGAAACTTCGGTGACCTCACCAATATGTGGTAATTTTGTTTTTGTTGTTACATACAAAATCTGTTTCACACTTTGTTTGCGAGAATTGTGAAGATTTGCTTTTTTACCAGTGATAAGTCCGTTGCTCAATTTATACGACCGCTTCGTGCATCTAAGCGTGCTTCTGGATTCAACCTCACCGCTAGACTCATCCTTACGAGGTTGATCACCTCATCAATCAGGCCACTGGAGTGAAACACATCGGCGACTGACCAACAACCCAGTCACAGCTAATGTAACAACAATTTTGACGCCCTTCCATGCGAGCTTTAATTCTTAACCCTTGAGTTCCGTCGATGTAAACCAGGTTCTCCTACCCCGACTGTCAAATTCGTCCGATACTCATCATCATCAAAACCCACGCAACCTTGGAATTCACTTCACTAACTTATGCAAATGGTATTTCCGGTGACAGTACGGTTTTTAAAAATGAGTGTAAGCGCGGCTCAGGACTGATACATTAACACCACCTCTATGGTCCAAACATGTCAGTATAGTGACAGTACTATGCAATGTACCGTCCAACGAACCGGTAGGCACTGAAAATGTGACGTAACCAGAAAGCGCACCTTCGCTTGTTGATACAAACACATAATGGCATACTTTAGTGTTACCGAGAGAAGGCCTAGAGTCAGCTATCATGTCGAGAACATTGACGCAAATAGTGGATCGATCTACAACTAGAGATCGAACTCGAGTAGAGATCTAACCACGAATCTATGCCGGATCAGAGACAAGTTGAATCATGAACTTCAAGTATTTGCGTTGTTCGTAGAAATTATTTGCATTGTGTTAATTAATATTAATGAACATCTCCAATATTGTTGTGGTAATGGTTGCCCACAACCTACGTATTGCTCCAAGTGCTCATATCTTGCGTCTCTCTTTCCAGATCGTCATTGGACTTCTTCCTGCGGTCGTGGGGTGAAAATGTCAGTAGCAACACAACATTTAGCTGAAGTTACGACTGCATCGCGTTTGCAAGTTCTGTAGCTTAAGGATTAAGCCGAATACGAAAGAGGCACACGATTGCAGATGATCGGTGTATCCGGATACCGACGCTCACAGATAAATGACTGCGATTGATAGGAAACTGTAGTGCTATAATATTCTGACGTCCTTGCGAGTTAAGTGTCCAAAGAATCCTGCGCAAATTGAGAGCGAAGTGCGGATTGGAGGATGGACGCCTGGCTTTAAGCCCACAAGCGCTAAGTGCAGCGTAAGTGGTTGTCACACTACGTGCAATATGGCACTGCCAGCAATATGGAGGGGGTTACTGAGATAGCATCGGTTCGCATTTGCTAGTCTATACGGTATCCTATGGGACGGTAAATTAGCTGACTGGGCAGCTTGCATACTTCGGACGTCTGCAACCCATGTGCAGGCGCGCGTACCATCCAGATTGGTACACATCAATGGCACAAACAAGCCGAACTGGGTACTGGTCTTACGGTGCAGATCGCAACCGTTTGTTGTGTTCGACCCTAGGTTGTACAAAGTAACTACCCGTGACGAATTGGCTCATCGTAGATCGCCGGCAGCTTTGCCTAACTTTCTCACCACCTTCATCTCCCACAGAGATAATTTGTCAGAAATGGCCAAACTTTGGTAAACAAAGGAAGGTACAAATATTTTGAAATGAAGACCAAACCAAACAAACATGTCCATAGTGTAGTTAGACCAACGTATTGCGTTCGACACGAAAGCTTCTTCAGGACAAGCGAACGGGGGGGATTAATTGCGTTTACCGAGATGGAGCAAGATATTAACAACCTTACAAGTCAAGGTGTTATTTTAAGTGGCACCTTAGATATGGTAAGATCCCAGGTGGTTCATTGCACGAGGTTATCACACTAAACCTCTGTCTGCTACGTCACTAGGAGCGCTTGGATGTTGGCGCTCTGCTTCAGGTCATTCCGCTAACGCCCGTCTGACTGACTGGTTTAGACAGCTCGCCCCACCCTCGATAACCATACAAGATCTACTCTGTCTACTCAGCCATTAGCTTTGGTAACTACGGACTCCTCAGCAGTCAGCCTTTGGAGTACGAATCGCGCACATTTCCCAGATATTTCGACATTATGGCTCATGTCCTCCAATCTGTGGGGAGTAAGTCCTTCAAATGCACCAGTGTCAAACGGAACGTTTGACTCTTCTAATGAACCACCCTTAGTATTTCCTAGTTTAGTCCCCTCGGATGGCCCCCGAAGTTCCCCTATATAACGACATCCATCGCAGGCGGCTAATCGGACTAATCCTGTCACAACACATTGCACTTCGAATGTACAAGTCACATGCCGAAGTGTGCAACCAGTAGATTAAATTAAATTACCTAGCCTCTGGGTCAGGCATAAAGGGGGTTATGTCATCCTCGTATCCAAGTTTTATCACTCAGTCATCAGGCAGAACTAAATTACCATACCTGGGTAATTCACTGACGTATCAGAGTGAAATCCATCCCAGTCACTAAGCTGCTTAGGGCACCGTGTAGCGAGCTGCTCCTAACTGGATTTTATGTGTAGCGATAATAGCATATTATGACATCCCGATGCATTAAGAGACGGATGAGAAGCTTTGTACCAAATGCTGATGTCGCTCAGTTGATTTTGGATCTCACAGAGCAATCAGCGTTCCGATGGTCGATAAAATCATATTCACAGTCATCC